>OU342734.1:67776085-68394210 GCA_910589765.1 Avena atlantica
TAGTTGGAGAAATCACATCCATAAAGCTAATGCTAAAATGTCGCAAGACAAATGATTGGAAGATCACTTACGAAGTGACATCGCCGTTTAAATTATATTGGAAAGAAAACATGAAGAAACTCCATATGCATGGATTTTTTGGAGTCATTGATTTGATCAAGTGACGCTTATGAGACTTTCCTCAGGATAATTAAAACTTCGATCAATGGCCAAAGAAGAACGAACGACTAAATTATTGGAATTTATACATATCGATGTATGTAGTCCATTATGTGTAGTCGTAAGCGATGGACTTCAACTTCATATGCTTTCTCTAAAAATTTGAGTGAATATTCACTTAATGAGAAAGAAGTATGAAATATTTGAAAACGTTTCAAAGACTTTCAAGATGAAGTGGAAAATCATTGTAAGAAGAAAATAAATGATTTATGATTTTATCATAAAGGGATTTATTTGAGTTATAAGTGTAACAAGAAAATAAATGAATTATGATTTTACATAAAGGTATTTATTTTAGTTGCAAGTTTAGCAAAACACCTAGATTTAAATCTCTCGAAACACCATAGGAGTATGGAGTGTTTGAGATTTGTAATGAAACCTTGTTTGACATAGTTGGATCAAAGGTGTTATTTATAAAACTGTCATTATGTTTTAAAAGATTAAAAGCTTTGGAGACTACCGCTTTTACACTGAAAAGAGCTCCATCTTGATCCATTGAAATGACACCATGGAAGTTATGGTTTGGGGTAAAACCCAAATTGTCATTTGTTAATTTTTGGTATGCTAAGCATAAGTAAGATGTTTACAACCAAATTCGGGTGAGCATGTCTTTGTAAGTTATTTCGAATAACCATTGGATATTCCTCCATAACACCGAGGACAAAAGGGTTTGTCGCTTGAAATCTGAAGTTTCTTGAAAAGGGAATTTTTCACAAAAGTTAAGTGGGAGGATGATAGAATTTTGATAAGGTTAACGAACCTTAGCTAAATGTGCTGAGTTGCGCAGTGCTGGAAATTGTTCCAGAGGCTGCCATAATGCTCATAGATTATGTGCCTCAAAGGTTGTGGTCACCGAGATCTAAGTTCTTATTGAACCAAGTCGGTCGGATAAACAATTAAATGCTGAGATTTGAGAGTAAATCATTATTGTTTGACAATTATGAACCGACTACATGCAAAGAAGCGATGATGGACCCTGAATCCGTCAAATGGCTTGAAGTCATAAAATCCGTGATAGTTTCATACACGAGAAATCAAGTTTTTTGAACTTGGAAGACCCTCCGGAAAGGTGTAAAAACCTATCGATCGTATTTGGATCTATAAAGAAACAGACATGGATGTCTCACATCTATGAAATAGTCGACATGTCGTAAAGTATTTTATGACAATGTTTAAGGAGTTGACTATGACAAGATTGGATCTTTCATAGAGATATTTAGTCTGGACGGATTAAAGTAGCAACCACTACATATAATTTGGTATATGGTAGATGAATAAACAAAATAAAATTCTTCTAATAGAATGGTTACCTAGGACGTGTACAAGACACGGTCCGAAGAGTTTTGTTAATTCAAAGGATGCTAAAAGGGGCATGCAAACTTCAATGGTTGAAGTAAGCATCGCGAAGTTGGAATCTTCACCATGATGAAAAAGGAGTTTTTATCTGGAGACGATGAAGATTATTGCATTTTCAAGAAATTAAGTGGGAGCGCTGAGACATATTTCTAATACATTATGTGGAGGACATCTTGTTGATTGGAAATGATATCTCTTTTATTGATAAAAGGTTAAGAATTTCATTTCGATGAAAGACTTAGGCAAAACCCGAACATTTAGCATGAATGTCTATAATGGATAGACTGTGACGCTAATATGGTTGTTCCAAACATACATATATAAGATATTGAAGGAGTTCAATATAGAAACGAGAAGAAACGGTTCATGTCGCATGGAAAGGAATTGAATCAAGATTCAAGTGTATCGACACTTCATAAGTGAAACAAGATTCAAGTGCTTTGACACTTGATGAGTGAAACCACAAGGATATTTTGATCAATCATACCATGATATGTACACATCCAGATATGTCCTATGATCTAAGTGTTATGAGCATATATCAGAATGAATCATAAAATGATCATTGCACGATAGTGAGGATATTCTTATGATCTTTTGTAAGAACTAAGAATATATTTGTGTAGAGGTGACAAACAATTACAAATAATTCATTGTAAAGCATTACATAGATACTAGTTTTGTCACAAGATACAAATTAAGTTTATCTCAATTTAAACTATGAGTGGCACAATGAAATGGAAAGGAGTTTCCATGATGGATTTGGATGTATTCCAAAGTTAAGACATTGTGACGGATACTATAACAAAAGGCTAAGTATATGACTGCTATAGTAGCAGCAAAGGAGGGAATTTGTGTCAAGTAGTTTGTTATAAAACTAAGGTGTGGTTCGCAATAGGCTAACACTAAAGATATATTGTATGACAATAGTATCGACGTGATTTAACCCCAAGGAACTAAAGGTCTCACCAAAATATCAAATTTTACAATGTCATCTCATTGGAGAATGAGTGATGCGTGGACGCAAAGACATGCAAATACACAAGGACCCGAAGCATCGGATCCGTAGTTTATGTTAACCACTTGCAATTGCGTATATGGAACACCAGAAAGCCATATGTGTTCCATACGCAAAGTTTTTAAACTAGATTATTGTCTCTAGTGCAAGTGGGAGAATGAAGGAAATATGCCCGAGAGGCAATAATAAAGTGGTTATTATCGTATTCCTTATTTATGATAAATGTTTACTTTGCATGCTATAATTGTATTAATACAGAAACGTTAATACATGCGTGTTTAATAAACAAAAAGGAAGTTCCTAGTTATGCCTCTCTTATGTAACATCCCAAAAATACTAAGCATGGATCATCAAACTCTAATCAACAAAACTAGGGTTAACAAAAACTTTTCCAATTAAAAGTATGAAAGCATTCATATGTGTGTGTATTGAAATTTGGATTCTTTTGAATTGCCATGATTATGTGTTTCTTTGCTTATAAAATGATTCTTAGGTGAAATAAACATCATCTAAACAATCCCCAAACTTTTCCCAAAGACAAACAAGTCAAAACAAACAAATTAAGTGAATGGTCACTTTGGCCAATTTAACTCTCATGCCTACTTTGGCTATACCTAACTTTCAGAACTTAACAGAAACATGTATGGATCTTTGCACCCCTTAATATTACTCATAACAAGGTACCAAGGCCCACTTTGTAATCATCCAGAAACATTCAAATGCTTAGTTTAAATGACAGTTTAAAATTAAATCTATTTCATATGGAAAGATCCCACTATTTCAAAAACCACTCAAACCAACTCAATTTTCAAAACCCAAGCATCCACAGACTCCCCAGTACATGTCTAGCACACCCACCAAAAATCTTTTCAAAATTAAAAACTTAAGTTCATGCGGCCATTTCATCAAACAGGTTGCAGATTCAAATCAACAACATCACAAACACTATTTAGAGCAGTGTTTTGAGCCAACCTTGTTCCCTCTCTGGTTACACTAGCCTCAGTAGATCATCTAGCAACCTTAACTAAGCCCTAGCACCACTGTAAGCTCGCCAATGTCATCAATGGTGAACAGGCCGAGAGCACCTATGTCACCCCAGTGTAGACAGCAAGCTAGGAGAAGAACTAGCCGTGCCAATCTTGTCTGGGAGGTAGCCCGTGTCTCACCGCCCCCTCTTGACTAGCCCTAGCTCGAAGACAGCAACCAGAACCGCCAGGAACGCCGCGCCCGTGCCACTGTCGACCATGCTGACGTGCACCGCAGAGCACGCGCCGTTCCCACGCAACCCGACCACCTCGAGCCCTTGTCGTCCGCCAGCATGCACCTCACCGTCCTAGGAGACCACCAGACATGCTCGTTTCACCGCCCGTACCCCGTAGCCACCCCTCGCCGCAGAGTTCGCCGCCTCTGCCTCGTAGAGCACCGCACGTTTCCGACCGTTTGCCACCGCCCCTACACGCGCATTTAAACCTGAGAGCATCACCAGGAGACCGCCCGTCGATCGCCAACCTCGACCATGCCTCTAGCCGCCCGTAGCCATGTCGCCACCGTCGCCTGCCCATCCCTCTCGGTCTCACCGTCGGGCCTATAAAAGGAGGTGACCCCCAGCCGATTGAAGCACACCATTTCACTCCCCTCACCTCACTGATCGTTCCACCCCTTAGCCGGAGCAAGGCAAGCAGCGCATCGCCGGAATTTGGCCGGAGCTCGCCGCTCCAGAGGAGAAGAGGAGCCGTTGATTTCGTCCACCCCTGGAGCTGCTGCTTCCACCCCTGAGTTCGTTGTCGTCGACTTCGTCGTTTGTCCGTCTCGCCGTCGTCACTGGAGCCTCGGTATGCCCCCTATGCACCCCCACCGAGCCGCTAGGGTTCGAGCTCGCCGGTGACTTGTTCATCGTCGACGACGACCCTCAGCCGTCGATCTTCATTCTAATCCAACGCACCACATAGCCCCGTACCGCTTCGCGTTTAAAGAGCCACTAACCGGTAGACCCCCCCCCTGTCAGTTGCGCCCCGTGCTGCGGAGTGACACTCGGACGGCCCGTTAACATTTCCCGCGCAGCCCACTCGTTTGAATTTAACTTTTTCCATTTTAATTCAAACATAGTTCTGTACCTAGTTTCAAAAATAAACCCAGCTCGATTCAGTAAACCAAATTGAATGAAACCAATTTTGTTAGAAAGGTATTGAAATTCTTAATCCAAGCCCGTTGGATTCAAATCATTTGGATCTGTAGATCACCCTTGGTAAAAATAACAAGTCAGAAGGTTTTCTGCATTCAAACATTTTTCAAATTTCAACCATAATAGCTTTTGAGTTGATTCCAACTCTCAAAAATCACATTTGGTCATACCTTTCAGATTATATAAAAACATATGGGTTTACTTACAGAGATATTGTTCAAGTAATAAAATAATGCCACATAGGCCTTTGTAGTCACTTTATTTAATTGAAATAAAAGGTTAAACCTTATTAAATTGTGACACCACTTTAAATCACATTCCCATGGACTGAAATATGTGGTAATGACATGTGTCAACATGATCCCATGTTTGAGTTGGAGAATATTAAATCTTAAGTAGTTTTTCAATGAGTAGAAATTACTTTTCTAAACAAATGAATAACTAAGACAAATGCTTTATTCTTGTGATATTAGTGATGATGCTAGATCATCTATAGTACAATTTTGTGTGATGATTGAAAGTAGTTAAGTATTGTTTGGTGATTGTGTACCTCGTATTTATTTATAGACGCTAGTACCGACCAAGGATACGAGGAGGAAGGAGGATACTACGAAGAAGAAGCCGAGGAAAACTTCAACCACTGCTCTGCACAAGGCAAGCTAGCACTTGCAATTATGAAAGTTAGATAACCTATGCCATGCACTAAGCATGCTTGGTTGGACACATTTGATGATACCCAATCCTAGTTTTACTTGCAAGATTTTTACTTTATTTCTTTATCAAAGCTTCTCTTAGAGTTTACTTAAGTAACTTGTATATTCTAGGAAGATAATTGAAGGTTGCATAAAGAGCATAAAATTTGACCTAAGCTAGATAATCTTTATGTCATCCTAAGGAATGAGATTGAACTTAGTTAAACTCCACTTGTTTACCACCCCTCATTAGTACTCACCCCCACTTGTAGATGCTAGTGCTAAGCATAAAACTTGATCAACTTTAGATGGGAATACTTGGTGAAAATGGTTATGAAAACCTTAGAATGATGAGTCGTTCTACTGAGATGTTTTGACATGTGTTTCCGAACACCAGATGATTTTGATGATGAAAATGTTGAGGCATGAGCCTTAGCCCCCTTATAAAACTGATGGTTGTCTGGATGCGATACCATTCCAATTTTATCGTACAACCACAATACCCGAAAATTGGGTAGGGCTTGACTGGAAAGTTATATACCTTATTATGGGTTCCCTCACGGCCAAGGTCTGAGCTGAGGCTACCTTGTGAAGATTGTCCACCTGTGCAGTACCCAAGATGACAGTTGGTCATGGTTGGGAGGCCAAACTCACAGAAGAGGTGCTTATACTAGGGCATGTAATTGAAAGGTTAGAATTGATTATCCGCATACTGAGTATGGTGAATTCAGGATTTGTTCCTGACAGATGTATCGAATGTTGTGGTGAAAGTGTATAATCTCTGTAGAGTGTCAAACTATTCGAATAGCCACGTCCGCGGTTATGGACAGTTGGAGTGGCCATACTGTTCCTCCGTCAGATGTTTTCAAAATGACTTGTGAAATGAATTGAGACTTTGACTTGACAACAACAGAGTTGTGATATGAAATTCAAGTCCCACTTAGATGTTACAAAACTTCAACTAGTCTTTCTTTGCTTCTGAACTTAGTAGAGATAAATCTGGCTTTTTGCAAAAAAAACCTAGAGCTTAGTGTCCTACTACAAAAAAAACCTTCACTTGTTAGTATTAGTTTGCGAGTACTTAAAGAGTACTCATGACTTTGTCCCTGGCTATTCTCATGGCCAGACTATGAAGGGGAGTACCAGGAAGATGGACCCCAGGAAGGTTACGACAACTAGGATCATCTCCTATCGTCAGCATTGCCCGTGACCACGAAGATGGAGCTTCGCCTACGCTATCTTTATTATTACGTTATTCCGCTACTTGAGTTGTATTAAGAACTGGATCATGGGATCCTTATTTGTGTAAGACCTTATGTATGGTTTATAATAGATGATGTACTGTGATATCCAAATCTGTTATGTCTCGTAAAAATGGTAATCCTGAGATTGCGATGTATGGCATAACAGGCATCTGAGATTAAAAATCCGGGTGTTGGGATTAAAAATCCTGGGATTGTTGAGTATATATATGCTTTTGTAGGTTTTATTATAAACTGTTGTGATGTAACTATTTTTTACCGCATATAAGTGCTTGGTAAACATCTTGAATCATTTATATACAGACTTTGGCATGAATGCTAAAATCTGTATAGTCCCAATTCCGAGGCGTTATACGAACTCCGGTCCATATTAGTGTTCTTAACTTTATCTAAATACGGCGAATGCATCTAGTCTAAATGTTTAATTGGATATATATGAATCTAGACAAAATTGAGAACATTAATATCAACCGGAGGGAGAATAGATTTATATTCGAAAGAAGTTTCAAATGGCATTGCAGTTTTAACCGCACATAACCCATATCTCATTGGTCATAAGTTAAATCTCAAGAAACACCATCATTTTGCAACCGAGGGAGTATGTTTTGAAGACCGTGTCCCCTGGGCACAAAGCATAAACATGTTCCGTGTTTATTTCATAATAAAGGCAGCACGAAGTACCTTTACCTGTACATCTACGGAAGCTCGCTCCCCACTAGCATCATACAGCCGGCTAGTACTACGTACGTGCGGAAGTAACTACACGAGTTATATCTAGACGTTGACGAACGGTGCGCCGGTGAGGTACTCCGTGGCGGCGAGCGCGACGAGGCCGAGCATGGCGAAACGGCCGTTCCATAGCTCGGCGTCGGCGCTCATGATGGGACCAGCCCTCTCCTCGGCGCTCTCTCCCTTGAGCAGCGGCACGAGCGACGCCACAGAGAAGACCGCCGCCGTGGCCGCGAACCACGCCAGCCCGGCGCCGCTCTCCGCCTGCGAGAGGAGCCCGACGCCGCGGGACGCCTCGACGGAGAGCGCCGCCACGAAGCCCAGCATCGCCAGCCGCCCGTTGATGCGCTCCGGCGCCGGGCCACTGAACGACAGCACGTCCCAGAACTGTCTGCTCGCCTGCCACGGTATATATAAATGTCACTATGTCAGGAAGTTAACCATTGCAAGGTCGCAGGATACTGGTACGTACATATGTACGTCGTGTGTACATGCATACGGAGTACTACATACCTTGGTCGTGGCTTCTGATCATTCTGCGCCCTCACGACGAGGGCGTGTCGGCGCAGCTCGGTCTTCCCACCCACCGGCGGAGACCGGGCAACAGAACTGACGCCGGAGCCATGCTGCAGGCCAACGGCAGCACGCACGCACGGCGCACAGGAACCGGACGCGAAAGAACTCAATGCCACCATGGTCGCCATTACTGATCTCACAAGTGAACCACGTACGGAAGCTGGTCGCTCGAGCTACAGATGGAAGCTGGTAGCAAGCTAGATGATCAGTTTGCTTCGGTTGCTGCCTGCTGCGAGTGAGCCGGTGACCTTTTGTAGGCGATGAGCCCGTGACAAATTGGCCAAACTCCAGCCGTGAATCGAAGGCGTGTATGTTCAACGTGTGTTCAACGTGGAGCTACGCGGGCTCGCATCGACGGAGGTCACGACGTGGACGTCCAGGCCACCGTGCAGAGGCCCAAAAGAGAGAAGGAAAAGTTGCACAAGATCTCCAGCCAGTCTCCAGAATGAGCCCAGCAAGGCAGCAACGCGATATTTATGCATGATACTTCCAAATGCGTGTGCCTCCGGCCTTGTATGTAGTGCGCATAGGAGCAACCTTGGAACAACTCCGAAAGGTAGTATACCTACCACTCGGCGTTCTTAAGAAAAAGAAATTTATACAAATGAGCGAATGTTGGGATTTTAGAGCATGAAGCGAATGAGTTGCCAACCGTCGTATTTTGAAAAAAAGAGTTTGTGTATAGCTTCCACACATCTAGTTATACAATCCATTTTTTTCTCAAAAATAAATAAATAGATTCATTCCATTCCAGTGTATGTTTACTTAAGAGCATCTCTAATGGAGCCCGTAAACAGCCTAAACCCGTAAAATAAATGCTTTTTTGTGGGTTGGGAGAAAATCCGACCAAGAATGGAACCCTTAAATCATGTTATTCGTAAAAAAAAATTAAGGGCCGACGCGAAAACCCTTCTCTAAGCCTCTACATTCGAGGGTTCGCACTCTAGCCTATACGCGAGCCCTCACTCGTAAGAACCCTAGCGCGCACTGAAGTTTCACCCCCGTCGCACGCGCATCCTCTTTCCCACTCGTGCGTCATCACTTCCACCCGCCGCCGCCACCGATTCGCCCACCTCCGCCCCCGCCTGCCAAGCACCCCGCCCGACCATGGCCAACATCGATCTGGCCGCGGGGATAACTACGGCCGAGGAGGGACACCTTTCGGAATGGTCGTCGTCCTCGAACGATTTCGACCTCGACGAGCTGCTGCACGACGACAACAGCGAGACGACCATCTTCATCCTCGTCGTCAAGGAGCACGAGGACTGCCTAAAGCTGCTCAATCGTAGGCGCGGCTCGGTGAAGGTCCGCACGTTCATCGAGCGGAACCGCTTCTGCGGTGACCCAGCATAGCACTGCATGATATAGTATACTATAGTCGTTGACATAACACCAATAAAACACCGTTCACTAGTATTACATCCCTCAGAATGGCACAACAGAAACACAACGGGTCCAATACATGGCTAAATGTTACAACTCACTCCTTACACGAGATCCAGAGAATACTCTAGGTTAAAGAGAGAGAGAAAAAACTTCTTACAAAGAAGAATCAAAGATGAATAACGCAAGAACTATTATACTATTAAGACTAGTATTTTAACTAAGGGGTTGGCATTGCTGCTATTGCAATACACTACAGAATTAGGTTCTTTGGCTAGAGAGTATTCCTACCTAACCAGTAACTTCGTCCTCACTTGAGTTGATGTATATGTTGACTTCCTTTGTCTGCATTGAAGATCTTTAGCTTTGGATGATGATTCCTGGAGCATAACTTGATGTAGATGTTGTCTGTACCGGCTTTAGAATCTAGCAAGGGTTAAGAAGATACGTTGAGTACGAGCGTACTCAGCAAGTTCACTAGAAAAGGAGTGTTTGATGCACTATATCTACAACCACAAACCATAGGTCGTAGGCAATGCAAGTTTTCATAAACATTTCTTCAAATGTTGCTTTTATTCTAAAAACTATGTCCGTCAGCCTTCACGGGTTTACCAGAACTTTTATGGAGTTTCTTTCCCGCAGCGTCCGCAGCTCCTTTCCGGAACAGGGAGTAACAAGTTACAGTTCTTACACTCTGCAGAGGTGCGTTACTTTACCCATGAGAGATCAACTCCTTGTTGCACAACCGGGCATCTTACCCGTCCACAATTCCATGTTGTGGGGCCCAGTAGGTGATCCAAGCCAATCACTGCCCTTTTCGCGACCTCATATGTCTGCACGATCCTCAGGCTGGCTCATCTTCGTTAAGCCCCCTTTCAGACAGGCTAAAACCCTGATGATTCCCGAAGACTCTATGACCTAGTGATGCCCGGAATAGTGCCATTTATATGGACTATCTCCCTAAACACCATTCATAGATAATCTAGGCACCAAAAGTGTGGGGCATAAGGGTGCCCACCCATATGTTGGATCCACACAAGGAATCACAACGTCACATTAAGGTCGTCATGCCTCCATACAAGAGGAAAAGGATACAGCTGACTTCTCCGTCCCATTCCAAATCTCATGGTTAACACGTAATATACGACGCAAGAATCACGGGCGACATTGGTTATTAAGTCCTAGATAATATGTTCCTTTACCACCGAAACTTTCATAGTAGGTTATTACCTCATGGTAAATAATCATATTATTACGAAAATAGTGTTTTCGGACCTTTTTGAAATGCAGGTGATGACAACACTGGATTTTCAAAATACTTTACAGAAAATAATCAAAGGACATGAGCAAGTGTGAACTTGCCTTTTGTGATTGCAAGATTATGCACTCACGGTCTTCAAGATAATATAAGATCCAAAATCTGAAATCAGCATCATTGGTCCGGTAAGGACTAATGTTTAAAGAAACAATTTGCTCTTATGCATAAGTAATGTGATGCACTTTTATAAACATCCCAAAAATAACGTTGTTCTAGAGTTTGGATACCGGAAATGGTTATTTTAGAGTGTGTTATCCCTTTTAGATAAGTTTCATACTTGTGCTTCTTATTAGGGCTTGTGAGTGTGTGTGAAACAACATGTAATTACAATATCATAAAACAATGAGACACACATAAATGTGAAGTGCTACTCAAGATTGTTTATATAAGAGTTGTGGTTTGAAGTGGCAAAAAGAATAACATTTGAAGAAAAGATTTCTTTTCTAAGGTTTAAACAATCTTTATTGTTAATAGGATGTGTTAATGTCTTTTGGTGTGTGATTGATTAGTTTGGACTTGAGATGACTTATGTCTTAATTGGAATAGACCAAAGTTAACTATAAAACATATGTAGTTTATTAGATATAATGTTTATAAGCTTTAAGACTAAAGTTAACTTTAAAAACATAGATGGTTTGGAAGTGTAATGCTTATGAATTGGTGCCTTGTGTACATGATAATGTTTTCTTAAGGTTACTTAAGAATGGTTATGGTTTTACATGGTGTAGTGGTTTCTTGATTTTATAATGGAATAGTATCATTTACCTTTTTATAGATGAGTGGTTGTGGTTATGAACAAAGGAATAATATTATTTAACTACTTATAGACTTAGTATGGTGTGTTGGTATGTTTATAACTTGAGGTTGAAACATTGGTAATAGATTTTATTAAGTCAAAATAATAATCTTGAGAATTTAATATTTGATAACTCCATTTGAATAATAATATACACTTAATGTTGAATGATAAATCAAATAGAATTTTATTTAAAATGTGTTGAACCATTTTGACTTAATATTATCAATATTTAGGACTAATACTATTTGAAAGGATAGATATGTCTCCTAGAGGGGGGTGAATAGGCAATTTCAAAACTATTACGGTTTTGGCTTGATAGAATGCGGAATTAAACTAACGTTTATTTTACAAGCAAAAAACCTAAATACACTAGGCTCAACTAAGTGCACCAACAACAAATTAATCTAAGCAAGATAGCACCAAGATAAATATACCACAAGTGATAAGCAAGATATAAGTACTTCAAGCTCGATGGCTATCCCAAGGAAAGTAAGCTCGGATATAGAGATAACCGAGGCACACGGAGACGAAGATGTATTCCCGTGTTCACCACCTTTGTGAAATGGGCTACATCACGTTGGAGAGGTGTGAGGTTCCACGAAGGATTCCTCACGCACCACAAAGGCTCACCTTCTTCTCCGATTCTATCCCACGAAGGAATAGGCCATTTCCTTATGGCTAGCTTTTCCTCCACTCCGGAGATGGCAAGCTCCACAACCACTTCACAAGCTCCACGAAGGAGAAGCCCGGGTCTCTTCACAATATTCCACGAAGAGAACACCGCGGCACCAACCGCCAAGCCAACTAGGAGGTCACCCTCCAAGAGTAACAAGCTCATGGTCTCTCACTCGAACAAATTGTAATGGAGAGCTCAACACTTATGCAAGAATACAAAGCAAGACCACCAAGGGTGCTCAAATCCTTCACTCTCAAATCCCACCAAAGCAACAAGTGCTAGGGCGGAATTAGAGAGGAAGAACAATGGTGGAAGTCAACCAATGACTCCAAGATCTAGAACCAATGGGTTCCCCTCACTTAGAGGAGGAATTGATTGGTGGGGATTGTAGATCTAGATCTCCTCTTCCAAAGCCCTCAAAAAATGCAAGAATCATAGGAGGGAAGGGGGAGGAAGCAAGATCAAGAGGTTCAACAATGGAGGTCAAATTTGTGGTCAAGAACACCCAAAATCGTTGGGGGAAGAACCCCCTTTTATAGTGGAAAGCAAATATGGCCGTTGGAAGAAATCTGTGCGAACTCGGTTGAAAGTTCGGTTGGACCGGCTCTAGAACCGGACGGTCCGGTTCCTGGAACGGAAAACCGAACTTAAAACCGGAATTAGGGTCAGTACACAGTCTCGGATAGACTCGGTATAGCAAAACCGAAAATCCCGGTTTCAGATCCGGTTTTCCGGTCCTGGCACCGGACCACCCGGTCTGGGAGCCGGTTGAACCGAATCCACAACCGGGATGAAACAGGCTTCACAAAAAATGCAATAACTTTTGCATCCGGACTCCGATTTCGATGATCTTGGGCTTGTTTTGACGAGGAAAACAAGCTATACAAGATTGTGCATAGAAACATCATAGCCCAACAAAGGAGGATAAAACCAAATGAAGAAAGGTAAGAAGCCTCCCTAAATAAGAACCGATAAAACCTTCAAACTCGAAAACACCATAGAAGATGCATACGAATTCCGTTTTTGATGAACTTGGGATTGTTGAAGAGCTAGCAACAAGCTCAAGAACCTCACATGGATAAACACCAAGAAGCAACAAAATAGGAAGATGCAAAGTATGCAAAGGATTGAGATTCCTATGACGATGTGATCAAGTTACACAACTGAAAGCCCCTCTTGATAGTGCGGCTATCTATCCTATAACCCGGTCTCCCAACAACCACCTTGAGACCGTTAAAAGGAAAACCTAGCAGGGCCATACCTTTGGCTTGCGCATCCCGCTTGATCTCGATGACAACGCTTCAAGCTCCACCCAAGCCGGAATGCAACACTTGATCATTGTTGCTTCATGAAGACTTCTAATTTTCTCCCCATACACCACTATGGGATAGCTTCATTAATAAATGTCTTCACATGTCCATTATCACAAATATGTATGGCAAGCTTCAAGCAAATGATCTTCTCGAGATGCTTATCTTGAACTTGCCCTTCTCAACCTTGATGACGATCACCACTTGATGTCATCCTCTCATGGGCTATATAATATCTTCATTTTTGAAGCATGCCCATGGAAAGATACCTGTCCCATATAGAAAACACAAAGGAAAATACATAATGGGTTAGTTCATGATGCATAATTGACAAGGATTACCATACCCCAAGACCATGTGGTACATTCTTTATGCTTCATGTGTTGACCAACTTGAAATCACTCTTCACTCTTTGTATTGGTCAACCAAGTATCTTCTCATGCTCCATCTTAATATCTTGAGGTACATAAGGAACTCTTCATTTGATTACATGCTCTAAATCTTAGTCAACCATAGCTCAACTAATGAGGCTATCATGACACCGACTTAGAGCCATATCTTGAATTCTTCTATTGAGATCACACTCTCAAGATCTTGATCATATCATATTCTTCTCTTCAACTCGATAATTTTGATGCCAATACTCAAGGTATATATTTATCTTCATGGCATCCATACTTGAATCCAACACATGGACTACAAGCATGACCTATGGAATATAACTTCATATAAAACTCAGTGAAAACATTAGACCATAGGGATTGTCATTAATCACCAAAACCACACATAGGGGCAATTACCCTTTCAATCTCCCCCATTTTGTTAATTGATGACAATCACAACAAGAGGGTTTATATAATGAATATTAGAAACAAGTACGCAACTTATCCGAGAATAAGTTGTATACAAGAGGTTGTATTTGATATGGTTAAGTAACACAAAGATACTAGCCCATATCAAAACCGATTCTACTCACATAAACTACAACTAATGTAGGAGATGTGAGTAGAACCAACATATATAGAGAAAACTCCCCCACAATATATGCACGCATGATGATCTTGAATTTCATTGCATACATTGTCAAGCATAACCTTTGGGAGAGTTTCCACTATATATACAACCATGCAAAACATAATAAAGATGAAATGCATGAAAGGCAAACACTTAAGAACAAACCAATCTTAAGTAGAAAACCATTTCCCTTAAAACCCTCTAAACTTCTCCCCCCATTGACAACAAGTGCCAAAATGGATAACAAGGTTAGAAGGACAATATAGTATGAGTTCCTAAACAAGGTGTGCATTACTCGTAATATGAGTGAAATCACATGCACATATCCAATGACGAACACTTGGAGGAAATCAAACTATATTGAGGATCCAGGATTGCTAAAATGATAACAAGGTTAAGGAACTTCAACACATGAAGAAAGCAATAGAAAGATCCAAATAATCAAATGGATAAATAGTGCTCTAAGTGGAATAAGGAAGCTCCCCAAGGTTCGTGCATAAATTAGTTGTTTCATTTGAATACAATATGCACAAACATGGAATCCTCACTCCCTCTATATTATTTAGAACACAACAAAGATACAAGGATTAGATATAAACCAATACACTTGTCAAGACAAGCTTAAGTCCAAAAGAAACCAAATATGAGATATGAGTGCATGAAGATGAAATAAAAGTAAACCAAACACTCATAAATCAAGACCTTACCAAAACCATTAAAAATCAAGAGGATAAGAGTGATGGTCGGAAAAGAGCGAGCATATCAAGGGGAGAGATTAACACTCTCGTGTATATAAGTTTCTAAGGGGAAAACATGAGAATAATCCACAAATAAACATCCACACATAAGAGGTTAATAAAAAGAATACATGATATCCAAGCGGAAGTCATGAGATATACCAAAAAGTATACTTTTCTTAAGTGTATATATAGCCCATGGCTCTATTTTATCTTATGGTATATCAATGAACTTCACCAAAGAATAAACAAAAAATCTCAAAACCATCACAACTAACACTAAGGGAACTAATGCTAGTTGGGATACTTTGAGAAAGGCAACAAGTATCAAAAGGAATGATTCGATGCAATTTCAACAATATTGCACATGAGAGTACCTTGAGGAGTTGATATGCAATAAATTTCTAGAAGGCATATTTGGAATTGGTGAATCATGAACATGATTGTATATACTCCCCATTATATGAATAATCTCAAATTACTCACATAAGCAATAAGGATACAAAAGTCTTTCAAAGATAATTGCAAGAATCGAACATTTACAACCAAATAAATTCATGCCAAGATGCAACCTACAAGATATTGGATGGAAGAATAGTATGCATGAATAAGATACTTGTTACCAAGATAGCAATGGTATGATGTAGTAGATAAGAATTTTTAGATCATCCTAGCTTGGCTCCAATTATCATGTGGTGGCAACTTTCTTTATAGACGAGACAAGCATCCATTGCATCTTCAATGTACCTAAAACAACATTCAAGTACATCTTGGTCCCCAAACTTATTGGGTCCAAAGTGGTTAGAATAACCACAACACATAGGACACACTCCATAAAAATATGTGCATATTTAGAGATGAAATTTTAATTTCATGCACATCTTAGCCGTTTAAGGATTTGATGGAGTATACCCTATAAATTGGATCAAAGAAAGCAAAACATGACATAAGATATACATTTATTAAACATGCATGCACGAGAATTTCATGATCCAACGAAGATATACTTTGGAAAAATCACCAAAAATATTCAAGAAGGCATACAAGGTGTGACAAAACACATTTTTTGTCCAAACTATATCAAAGAATCAAATCAACACAAGATTTGTTCAACAAAGTTCAACAAATGAACCGAGCAAAAACTATTAAGCATGAAAGATGAATTAAAAACACAAATGCTCAGAGACTTATCTCATTCAAGAAAATAAAATAGAGAATAAAGAATGAGATAACAAACTCCCAAAATAGCAAGGTTTCAACAAATAAACCAAACCCTTAACACTTTTCACAATGGCACAAGGTTTCGAGAAGAAAAGGTTTGTCTTCCACTAAAACACATTTGATAATAATCAAAAACGTCATCAAAGATATGTTCAAAAGCCAAGGAAGACAATGGGAGCCACACAATTTTTTTGGAAAGAAAGTAAGGCAATAAGAGGTTAACTCCAAAGTTAAGATGATCCACAAATGCTACCACACACAAGTATATCAATTGTCAAAGACAATGAGTGTATTGGAATAGAATTTCGGTGGTATATTGCGCGGATATTAAAGATAAATCTTCACAATAAAAAGCATAGGATAGAAATAAAAATATTAAGCACTATGCAAAGATAGAGATTCTTGATAGCTTCAACTAATCAAACAATCATGCAAAACAATGATTAGAATAACTTGAAGCAAATGGTATCCCAAATAAGATATAGAGATATGTATTTGAGAAAGACCGGACCAAGAATTTCTTACTCAAACAAAGACCGAAAAGACGAGCAATAAAAGCTTCTAACAAAAATAGGACCATGTTTGAGCCAACATGCCACCTAGAAACAAGATAATCACCAATATCGACCCTAAGTGGCACTACCTCATATGTTCACATTTCCTAGGATTGTGATATGCAAAATAAGCATAGCACTCCCCCATAATGTGATATTCATTTTTTTAATAAGAGGCAAAACAACCTCAACTAGAGATAATTAATGGACATTTAGAATTTGAATTTCTCATGAGTATGATACACCACATAGTGACTAGATAAGCTTGCAATATCAATACTAAGTGGTAGTACTCATGTACACATATTTTAAGGTTTGAGATATGCGCGAGGCATGTCACTCCCCCAAAATGGGATGTTCCATTAACCACTCCAAAAGAGCCAAATAAGATATCATCAAGATGCATTAGAGGCTCAAAATAAAACACACGAGTAAATGATGTGCCAAACACCTAGACATACTTGAATACACAAAATAATCAAGCATGAGGCACACCAAATACAAACACATACTTGGTACAAAACCAAAACATGTAAAGGGGCAAGTAACTTACAATATAAACGAGTTAAGTACAAGTTACCGCGAAGAGGCACATTGGATATAAGATAGGGAAATAATAATCCAAAGGACTTGGCTTGATCAAATATAACAAATGAAGATCCCTTAATTCTTCATGAGTTAGCCAATTATCCAATGCCCTCCATAAACACCTATTGATCAAGTTTGAGCTAGTTGGTCCCCAACCAAGTTGGGTCCTAAGAGGTTAGTCACAATAGGCCTGGCAACCCAAATAGTTCTTTTCTTGACACCACTTTGAGTTCCAACAAACTTGGCAAACACATTGCCATCCTTATCCTTCCTAAGAGAATAATCATCATCAACAATGATAGGGTTAGATAAGGTACCGTTTGAACATGAAGAGGCAAAGTGCCCCTTCACACGACATATGTAGCAACAAGTGCTCCCCTTTGTCTTCATTGATTTCTTGGCTTGGGGAGCATTATCTTGATTTTTCTTAGGAAGTGGCCTAACTTCAACTTGGGCTTGAACATGAACTTGTGGCTGCTTCCCTTGTTGCTTCTCACTCAAGTGATTTTTCTTCAATGGACAAGATCTTACATGATGTCCTTCAACCTTGCACTTGAAGCAAATAATCTTGGCCGAATTCTTGACTTGGTTTTGTCCCTTCTTCTTGTTTGTATTGGACTTGTTCTTGTTACTGGAGTTTAATCCAAGTCCACTTTTATCATTAGGGGATTTTTGCACACTCAATATATTATCGAGTGTGGATTTCCCTTCATGACTCTTTTCCAAGTCATTCCTTAAGGAAGTGACTTGGGCCTTGAGCTCTTTTATTTCCTCTATATGGTTAGTATAAATACAAGTGCTAGAGGAAGTCAAAGCTTCATTGTTAGAGCAACAAGGCAAAGCAATTAATCCAAAACACGGTTTATCAATAGTATGGCTAGATGGATTACTAGGACTAGCACATGGCAAAATAGCATTTTGAGTAGAAGTTGTGCTAATGTCCAAAAGAGGCTCATAAGATGTTATCTTAGTAATACTTTCCTCACAAGCTAACTTTAGCCCATCATGGGAGATTAGAAGATCATTATGAGAGCCCGAGAGCTTTTCATGACTTTCTTCCAATTTCCTATACTTGCTAGTTAGCAACTCAAGTTGAGCCCTTAGCTCAACATTCTCCTTTAGGGTAGATGCTTCACAAGAAGTAGAGTTAGTAGCACAAGCATCATTAATGTAATTTTCCTTTTCAAGCTCATAAGATTCAATTTTTTGTGTGAGGAGACAATTAGTGTGCTTCTCCTCGGCAAGCTCTTGCTTAAGGAGATTGAATCTCCGACTCACATCATCAAGTTGGAAATCCAACTCCTCTATGGTTCCCGTTTGTTTAGTTATGGTTTCCATAATGTGTTTGAGACAAGTAACGACCTTATTATTACCACGAAGGGAGGTACACAAAAAAGTCAACACAAGCAAGAGAGCACTAGTATCCTCATCAATGTCATCATCACTATCATCATTATCATTGATATTATCTTTACAAGATATATTGGGATCCAAAGTAGGAGTTACCTTTAATCCTCTTGCCATAAGGCACATGTGAGCACGGGAGGATGAAGATGAGGATATTCTTGAATCTTCATTCATGATCATGTATTGCTCCATAGAATGTTTTATTTCCTCTACATTGTTAGATAAACAACTAGAGGAAATAGAAGCATTTTGTTCATGGGAACAAGGCAAATCAAGCATATCTACACTAGTACTCAAATAATTTCTAGATGATATACAAGGACTAGCAACACAAGGGGATATAGCATCATTGTTGCAAGAAGTGCTTAAGTCCAAGCTCACTACACCATTATCATTTATAGAACAAGAATCATTGGTGTAAAGAGAAACACTACCACCATCACATATGATTTTTCCACTCACCGTGACATTACCTTGTGACTTGTCACATGTAAGTGAAGTGGGAAGAACTGAAATCTCATCGCGGACGGAGGTGGAAGCAACTTGGAGCTCTTCATGATGTGAGGGAGAAGAGAGCTCCTTGGAGATACCACCGAACCTTTGAGAAATGGACCCACCAAATATTTCTTTAAGCTTGGTCCACATCTCATGAGACGACTTGCGCTTTACAATCGTCAACAACAAATTAACTGTGGGGCTCAAAGAGAAAATAAGCTCATTAGATACTTGAGCTTCGAGATGTAGATTTTTCTCATCCTCTATAGATAGATTTTGAGGATCCATCAGAGGAGAAAAACCTACATCTGGAAATTGCTCAATATTTGGACACAAGGTCCGAAGATTACAAAGCAAGCAATTTCTCCACAAAGCATAATTTGTGCCATCAAAGATAATTGTGTCATTGTGCACTATACTACTAGCCGACATCTTTACACTCTAGGCGGTGAAGCCTAAACAAGGAGAGACCTTGATTTGATACCAATTGAAAGGATATAGATGTCGCCTAGAGGGGGGTGAATAGGCAATTTCAAAACTATTATGGTTTTGGTTTGATAGAATGCGGAATTAAACTAACGTTTATTTTACAAGCACAAAACCTAAATACACTAGGCTCAACTAAGTGCACCAACAACAAATTAAGCTAAGCAAGATAGCACCAAGATAAATATACCACAAGTGATAAGCAAGATATAAGTACTTCAAGCTCGATGGCTATCACAAGGAAAGTAAGCTCGGATATAGAGATAACCGAGGCACGCGGAGACGAAGATGTATTCCCGTTTTCACCACCTTTGTGAAGGGGGCTACGTCACGTTGGAGAGGTGTGAGGTTCCACGAAGGATTCCTCACGCACCACAAAGGCTCACCTTCTTCTCCGAGTCTATCCCACGAAGGAATAGGCCCTTTCCTTATGGCTAGATTTTCCTCCACTCCGGAGATGGCAAGCTCCACAACCACTTCACAAGCTCCACGAAGGGGAAGCCCGGGTCTCTCCACAATCTTCCACGAAGAGAACACCGCGGCACCAACCGCCAAGCCAACTAGGAGGTCACCCTCCAAGAGTAACAAGCTCACGGTCTCTCACTTGAACAAATCGTAATGGAGATCTCAACACTTATGCAAGAATGCAAAGCAAGACCACCAAGGGTGCTCAAATCCTTCACTCTCAAATCCCACCAAAGCAACAAGTGCTAGGGAGGAATTAGAGAGGAAGAACAATGGTGGAAGTCAACCAATGACTCCAAGATCTAGATCCAATGGGTTCCCCTCACTTAGAGGAGGAATGATTGGTGGGGATTTTTGTTGGGTATATGTTATACGGGTATCCTCATAGCATGTCACTTATCCGGATAACCCGGGTGGCCCATAGTCGGTAGCATGGCCTATGGCCTGCTGGGCGGCCCAGTTAGATGGATCCAGAAGGGAGGCCCATGCCGGATAAAGGAAGGCTACGGTGGAGTCACCAACGTACCCGGAGCCTTGGAGTGCAAGATACACAAGACTAGTAATAGACGGTGTAGGACTCTGTAACCTGTCCGGCTAGGACTTTTCCCTGTAACCCTAGGACCTGGCGACTATATAAGTCGAGCCTATGGGAGCCTTTAGGGCACAATCTCAGACGATAAATTAGACTCTCTAGTCACCTCGCACAACGAACCAATCCCTGTAACTCGGCGTATTTCCCTTATAGTGATTTATAGCAGGAGTAGGATTCCGCCACCGTTGTGGGATCTGAACCTGGGTAAGCTGTGTTACCTCGTACCCGTCAACCGTCCGCCTTACCCCATGTCTCTAAACACGCACTATGAGGACCCCTCCATGGCATACTCATCGGCAATACCACGACAGTTGGCGCCCACCGTGGGGCAAGAGGCGCTTCAGGCTCTTCAACGGGCGAGGACCAAGATCTTCACGGGAATCGGCGAAACCGTAGCCATCGGTCGCGTTCTCTTCTCCGACAACATTCTGATCGTCCCTCCTGACGAGTTCTGGATCCCGGTGAAGACGAACCCTACGCGGTGTTCGATCGTTCCTATCGGAGACATCCACCTCTTCATCGGCGAAACCGACTCGGGCACTAGTTCCCTGGGAGTCGGAGGAGCATCAAGACCCGCACGGACCGCCTACGGGCAGGATACGTTCGCGGAAGGATCGATGTCAGATCTCTCTTCGGAGTTTGCCCGCAAAGATCAGAGAGCATCAAGACCCGCACGGACCGCCTACGGGCAGGATACGTTCGCGGAAGGATCGATGTCGGATCTCTCTTCGGAGTTTTCTGGCAAAGATCGAAAAGCACCAAGGCCCGCACGGACCGCCTACGGGCAGGATACGTTCGCGGAAGGATCAATGTCGGATCTCTCCTCGGAGTTCGCCGGCAAAGATCAGAAAAATTCAAGGCCTACCCAAACCGCCCCTGTGCAGGATATAAAGGTGGAAGATCACTACAAATCCGCCGGCTTCGTCCGTGCGTCTGGACAGCAGAGATCCAAGTTCGTCAGCGTGGTTACCATCTTCGATCTGGTGCGCCGCGTTCAGAGAGAGGGCGAAAAACCCCGCGATTACCTGGCCAGGTGGCTTCGTATACGAGCCGATCTGGCCCACTACCCCAATGAGGATGCTATGTATCACTTTGTGGAAGGACTGGACCATGGCACGCTTCTCCGACATTCTCTAAGACGGCAGCAGGCGACATGACTCCTTACCTTCGAAGGCATGGTGAACACCGTCAACAACTACGCGGAGGCCGAAGCGGCAGCTCAGACAGCGTTGCGCTCATTGACGGAGCCCCTCCGATTCAGCCACCGCCACCACCGCCTCCGGCCGCCATCGTCGCAGCTGCGCCACCGCCTCCAGTCATCGTAGCTGCTGTTGCACCTCCACCGCCTATCATCGAGGAAGTCCTGGCACCCTCCGACTCTATCATTGACGCGCTTTATGCTAACTTCAGTGCAGATTCAGAGGAGATAGATTTCAGTCCAGAGGAACTAGACTCCGCCATGCAGGAGATGGAGGAGGAGTACACGCGCGACGAGCAAGCCAACAATGTTGTCACGTCCCGAGAGGTGTTCGTCACCATCGGGACGGCGATGGATGAAGATCAACCCGGACGAGCTCCGCCTACGGTGCTGGAAAAGGGGACGGGTTCACTTATTGCTGCTGACGATGATCGCGCAAAAGTCATGCCTCCTCCGCCTAACCCAGTGCAGCAGCCACAGGAACTCGGCACCGTCCCGAGCAACAAAAACACCGCAAACTTGCCGCCTCCAGCATCTACGTCGGCAGCAGCCCAAGTTACTCCAGCTGACAGAGTGATGTACGACAACTTCCTTGTCGAGCCACTAACCATTGCTCATATCCGGAACGTGACCCAGCTTGACGAGAAGCGCCAGCAGCTGCTGGAGGAAGCGCAGGCCATCGCAGAGCAAGGCGCTCAACTAGATCGAGATCTGGCCAACGCGCAGAAGTCCATAGAGAAAGCTAGAGCAATGGAGGCCAAGTACAAGACTTTGCTGCTGCTGCATAAGGCTCGCGTCATCAACGATCCTGGTGTACGGCGCAACCTAGGATGGGCTCCCTCGAAGCCGGCACAGGCCAAGACATACATTGACAGTGAAGGCAAGCAGGTGATGCCCACCCCACTCCTTAACCTCGCCGTCGCCAAGACCCTTCTGGAGCAGGATAGATCGCCGGAGGCAGTGGAACAGGTCTATGACCTAGTGGCCAAGGCGGTGAAGCAGCAGGAAAAGGCCACCTCTCAGAGACTTGAGTCTGACCCAGCGCTCTTCCAATCTAGCCAGTACAAGCCGCCAAGGGACAAATCTCCTCTTGATGTCGGGTCCCAGACGGGTTCATCAGAACGAATACGGAGGGATGCGCGCAATAGGAAGGATGCTATCCCCATATCCTCCGATCACGGAGAAAAGGCCCGACCTCGTCGCCGGTCGCCACCGCCCCGATCTCCCCGACATCGCAAAGATTACAAGGCTCACCATCGTACGGATATGCCCCTACCAAAGCAGTGTGGCATCGTCATCCGCGACAACACGGAGCATACCCGTCATGACGGAGAGTGCAACCTAGGACACAAGAGCAGGTCACGCCACGACCCTCCGCGTTCGACAAGCAACCGTGACAGGCGTGAGGCGTCGCAGGAGGGTAACAGCAAGAAGGCTAACCCACAGCCACCTCCGCCTCCGTCACCACCAAGCAGTCACCATGGCGGAGGGGTCCCGCGTCGTTCACGCAGCCCATCCCCTATTGACAAAAAGAAGAAGAGCCCGGAGCCATACATTGCACGTTCGCGGATCGATAAGATCCACGAGGCCCGGGAAGGACCATACCTGGGACCACGTTGCTTTGGACCTGCAATACGGTCCGCAACTTACCCCAAAGGTTTCCGGATTGACAAGACGATCAAGCCCTATGACGGCACCGCCAAACCAACCACATGGTTGCAGGACTATGGCAACGTGGTGGAGATTGCCGGAGGCAACCCCAACGTCGACGTCAAGTACCTCCCATTAATGTTGGCAGGCATGGCCCGTCAATGGATCGACGACTTGCCGGAGAAATCTATCTACAACTGGCTGGACATGCAAGAAGCGTTCACCAAGAACTTTGAGGGTACATACAAGCGTCCCTACACTGTGGGCGATCTACAACGGTGCGTGCAAGAGAAAGACGAGACATCTCGCGCCTACCTCTCCCGCTGGCTGGATATGAAAAATTCATGCGCAGGAGTGCATGCTCAGACCGCCATGGCCGCCTTCATCGATGGGTTGGAAAGGGGAACGTTGCTCCGGCATAAGCTAAAGCACTTGCAGGACAATCACCAGCTTGACTTGAACCAGATGATTCAGTTGGCTAGTGAGTTCGCAGCTGCCGACGACGATGCTCGTGGCTCCTTGCCGGCAATGGCCGTTCCAACTCAAGCTCGGAGGAACAGCAGTACAAAGCGAAAAACCGCTCCAGAAGAAAAGCAATCTACCGACATGGTCGCTATGACTTTTGCAGGACGAGGAGAAGGCAGACAACGTGGCCGAGGAAGGGGAGCTGGTCGTGGGCAGCAACGAGGAAGTGAAACCACCTCGGCGCCGCTCCGCGTTCCCCAAACCTACGAGGAGTACCGCGATATGTCGTGCCTCGTACACCTTGACGCCAACGGCAAGGCCACCCATACCAATCGACACTGCAAGTTCGTCAACGACCTCAAGGAAGACCCGGAGTCCGGCTACAAGCGAAGTCGTAAGAACAGACTGCGAGGAAAGGGCAAGGGGAAGAAGAAGGAGGAGGAGTCCAAGGATTCAAGTGACATGGACGAGGACGTTGACCCCAAGCACACCGCCAAGAGCGACGATAAGGGCAAGAACCCCTTCGCAAAGAAGGCCCTAGTCTACCACACTTTCCTTGGCACCCCCACCGTCCGACAACAGAAGACCTCTCTGAGGATCCTGATGGCCACTCTCCCCCTTAGTTCCCCAGTACCTACGCTGGTCGGAGGTTCCAATAACTTGGGACATGACGGACCACCCAGACCTTGTGCCCACGGAGAACCAGTACACCATGGTCATCAACCCCTTGATTGACGGCGTGGAGTTCACCAAGTGTATGGTGGATAGTAGAAGCAGCATCAACATCATGTACATGGATACACTGCAGAAGTTGAACTTGATAGAGGCAAACCTAGGCGGACCAACACCATCTTCCACGGCGTAGTTCCTGGTCGGGAGGCTCGGTCCCTTGGGTGCATTACACTTTAGGTTGCCTTTGGCGATGTTAATAATTACCGCCAAGAGCGCATGACCTTCGAGGTGGTCCCCTTCAAGAGCGTGTACCACGTCATATTCGACCGCGACATATTCCAAACGTTCATGGCCAAGCCATGCTTCGTCTACAACAAACTCAAGATACCCAGACCAAACGGCATCATCACCGTATCCGTAAGCTTTACCAAGGCAAGGGACTGCGAGATCAATGAAGCAGCCATTGCAGAAGCTGTCCTCTACAGCAAAGAATTCAAGGAGATCCAGAGCAAGGTCGATGACTCAGAGATGCCCGCGTCGAAGAAACAAATCTCCGACTCCGCTCCTGCGTTCAAGGCCGCCATCGAGACCAAGCCGGTGGAACTTGTGGTACGCGATGCCTCCAAGGTCACCGCCATTGGGACGAACCTGGATCCCAAATAGAAAAGCGCGCTCGTCGAGTTCCTCCATGAGAATAGGGACATCTTTGCCTGGCAACCTGCCGACATGAAAGGTGTACCTAGGGAACTTGACGAGCTCAACTTAAACATTGATCCAAAATGCAAACCAGTGAAACAACCTCTACGACGCTTTGGAGATGAGAAGAGATGCTCCATTGGCAAAGAGATAGCTAGGTTACTTAAGGCTAGATTTATCCGAGAAGTCCTTCACACCCAATGGGTGGCCAATCCTGTACTTTTACCCAAAAAGGGAACCAATGAATTAAGAATGTGCGTTGATTAGACCGGCTTGAACAAAGCATGTCCCAAAGATCCGTTTGATTTGCCTCGCATTGACCAAGTCATTGACTCGACGGCTGGCTTTGTGTTTTCTCGATGCATACTCAGGATACCACCAGATCAAGATGAGGAAGTCGGACCAATTGGCCACTTCGTTCACTACCCCACACGGCACGTTTTGCTATGTCACGATGCCCTTTGGACTGAAAAACGCAGGTGCTACCTACCAGCGGACAATGCAACGTTGCCTCCACGACCAAATTGGTCGGAACGTTCACGCCTATGTGGACGATATCGCGGTGATGTCTAAAAAGTCAAACGACTTAATCTCCGACTTAAAAGAAACCTTTGATAATCTCTAGAAATACAGCATGATGCTTAACCCTAAGAAGTGCGTCTTCGGGGTTCCAGCCGGCAAATAGTTGGGCTTCATCGTTTCCCAACGTCAAAGTCAACCCGGAGAAAATCAAGGACATCTTGAACATAAACCGTCTGACATGCCTAAAGGAAATTCAACGACTAACAGGTTGTGTTGCAGCAGTTAGTCGGTTCGTCAGCCAACTTGGAGAGAAGGCTCTGCCACTGTACAAGTTGCTGAAGAAGGCGGACAAATTCACATGGACAGACGAAGAAGATGCAGCATTGAAGCAGCTCAAGGAGATTCTTTCCTCAGCGCTCATCCTTGCGGCACCCGAGCCTAGAGAGCCCCTGTTAATTTACATGGCGGCAACCAACCGGGTTATCAGCATCGTCGTCGTGGTAGAGCGGAAGGAACCAGGCTATGAGCACGGAGTTCAAAGACCAGTTTATTATGTGAGCGAGGTCTTGACGGAGTCCAAGCAGCGTTACCCGCACTACCAAAAGATAGCTTATGGAGTATTCCTTGCTTCCCGGAAGCTGAGGCATTACTTCCAGGAGCACCCAATCACAGTGGTGAGCAAGACTCCACTGTCCGACATCATCAATAACAGCGACGCTACAGGAAGGGTCGCGAAGTGGGGCATTGAACTCGCCGCCTTCCAGATCACTTACAAGAGACGCGACGCTATCAAGTCAAAAGCCTTGGCGGATTTTGTTGTAGATTGGACAGATATGCCATATGCTACTCCGTTGCCAGAACCAGAGTACTGGATGATGCACTTTGACGGATCAAAGCTGCTCAATGGCTCGGGGGCTGGTGTATTGCTACAGTCACCAACATGAGACAAGCTACACTACGTTCTGCAGATCCACTTCGAGGCTACAAACAACATGGCGGAGTATGAAGCACTCATTCACGGACTGCGTGTAGCCAAGGATATTGGCATCAAGCGCATAGTTTGTTGTGGAGATTCCGACTTGGTTGCCCAGCAAGTGGCTGGCACCAGGAATGCGCGGAACCCTATGATGGCGGCATATCGAGACGAAGTGGACGAGATGGCCAAGAGCTTCTTGGGCTACGAAGTCAAGTATGTACCTAGGGAACAAAACGAGGCGGCTGATCTGCTGTCTAAGCTTGGATCAGGACGCAAGCAAATTCCGCCGGGGGTCTTCCTAGAGCACCTGCGCACACCATCTGTGAAGGGCGCCGACATTGACAACTCGGATAGAGATGATTCTTTTGTCAACATGGTGACTAAGGTCCCTCCTGCTTGGACAAAACCGTTCATGGAATACCTCGAACACGGAACTTTGCCCGACGACAAAGTCGAAATACGGAAAATAGTACGACGACCGAAGGGTTATACCATAATTAATGGGTAACTCTACAAAAGGAGCACTACTGGTGTATACCTAAAGTGTGTTTCCCAGCTAGAAGGTATGAAAATCCTACGCGAAATCCATCTCGGAGATTGTGGGCAGCACGCCGCTCCTCGATCATTGGTCGCAAAAGCCTTCTGGAAAGGATTCTACTGGCTGACCACGAAGGCGGACGCCGACAAGCTGGTTGAGACATGCATGGGATGACTGTATTATGCCCGACAACCACATGTTCCTGCTGAAGAACTGCGAACAATACCAATAAATTGGCCGTTTGTAGTCTGGGGGCTGGACATGGTGGGACCGTTACAGACGACACCTTGTGGATTTACGCATCTGCTTGTAGCAGTTGACAAATTCACTAAATGGATAGAAGCTAAACCCATTGGAAATCTTGATGGGGCAACTGCCCTCAGGTTTGTCCGAGATCTAGTGGTGAGATTTGGTCTCCCACACAGAATTATCACCGACAACAGTAGAAATTTATCACACGGAGAAGCGGAGGCTTATTGTTGGGAGAAAGGCATCCGACTTGACCTTGCATCTGTGGCGCACCCACAATCCAATGGTCAGGTTGAGCGAGCCAATGGATTAATTCTGCAGGGAATCAAGCCACGTCTTGAGGCACCGCTACATAGAGCAGCTAGAGCCTGGGCGGAATAATTTCCATCTGTGATGTGGAGTTTGCGAACTACACCCAACAGATCCACCGGCTACACCCCTTATTTCATGGTATATGGAGTAGAAGCAATCATGCCTTCCGACATCCTTCATGATGCACCAAGAGTTGCCGCCTACGACGAAGATGACGCTAAAGAATGCAGACGCCTAGATGTGGACCTTCTCGAGGAGGAGCGCGTTTTGGCATGCCAAAGATCCGCCATCTACCAGCAGAAGCTACACAGCTACCATAGTCGCCGCGTTCGGCATCGCTCGTTTAAAGAGGGGGATTTGGTGCTCAGACTTAAGCAGAAGAAGTCACACAAATTATCCCCTCCATGGGAAGGACCGTTCATCATAAGCAAGGCGCTGCTCAATGTGTCTTACTACCTTGTTGACAATCGTGAACTAAAGGATAGACCCAACGAGGATTATAAGCATAAGCAACATGACCCAGATGATGACTATCCGGAGCTTGATCGGCCATGGAACATAGCACAGCTGCGTCCTTTTTACACTTAGCATTTTTTATCTAATTGTGTATCTCTTATATGATTAATGAAATAAAGCTCTCTGGTTCACTCATATTTCTGAGTTTTTTACCTCCTTTAGTATTCATTTTTGGATCATGTAAAATCTTTATGCACAAGTCTTGCATTTGCACTTGTGAAAATTCCGCCTACGGGCGTTAGCTTAAGTTTTCTGGTCTACACGTTCTTTGTTGTTTTTATGTGGATTCTGGAGTAGTGACTTTCGGTACTTATTGTCGGCGATTTTGTGCTCAGGTTATTGACGGTGCCATTGGGCATCATCACCTAAGCGCATGGTTCCGACAACGAGTCTTCCGACTCACGAAAAGTCAAGCATAAGAACCAAAGTAATGGATAAGCCAGAACTTGCTTAAAAATATATACATGCTGGAAACTAGTTCTTAAGTAGCAGGAAATAACAACCATTGTTTTCCGCCTTAAGTCACATCAACAAGTTTTTCCGCGCATACACCAAAGGTGAAACAAATATTACAAAGTTGTTTTTCATTCCTTTGGTGCAGGAGACTTGGAGGCAGCATCGTCACCAGCCGGAGAATCACCCTCAATGTCAGCACTGTGATGGGACTCAGAGGAGTCTTGGTTGACGCTGTCGATGGTGTTCATGGGAACGAAGACGTCGATGTCCACCAACTCGACAACTCTGGTGTCATAACCCGCGAGTGACGACGAGATGGCTTCATGATCAATCTCTTTGCCATCATCGTCAACTCAGGGATACCAGAGGTCACCGTGTCGATGTCGGAACCTTCGTAGTGTGCCTTCACCATTGACAGCGCCATCCTTGCGCCAGCCAGTGCACATGAAGCTTTCCATCTTGTGACACGCTCGGGGGCTCGGCGTAGAATCTCCGAGTACTTCGCCACGGAGTCTGATGCCTTTATATTTATATGGAGGGGCTTGGAAATATCTTTGGCTTGGGTGATGGCGGTGTTGATGAAGTTGCCGGCAAGAACCATGCATTCCTTGTCCGAAGGAGGCGATCGGGTTAAACCCATAGGAGCTGCAAGTTCCGACAAGAAGCACATGAGTTCAATAAATTCAAAGTATCCAGACTACAGAAATACAAGGCGGAGGAAACTTACTGAAGATGCTGGCCTTAGCCTGCCAGAGGGTGTCCGCCAGGGATTCTTTCTCTTGTTGGAGGAGCTTATACGCCTCGCTGTGGCATTCGTTTTGCTCATCAGCAGCTTGCTTCTGATCTTTTAAGATCGCAAGCTCCTCCTTCAAGCGATTGATTTCCGCGGAGGTGGAGTCCTGCAGGGCCTTCATGGAATCCTCATGCATTTTCAGCATTTCTTTCCTCTCCTCCTTAAGGATCTTGTTCTCGCTGTCCAGCTGCTAGATGTGCTTGGACTGCTCGAAAATGTCCTTGGCCTTGGCAACATGTTCTGCAAAGTCGGAGAAAACAAAGTACACAGTGATTACTCGGAGAATGTAGGCACAAAACCAAGATGAAACACGCAAAAAGAAAACAGACTCTTGTTTTTGATGATCTGTTCCTTCAAGATGGCAGTTTTACCCTTTTCGGCTTCAAGATCTGCGCGCATCTTCTGGTACTTGTCGTTGGCCATGCCCCTCCGAGCATTCTCGTTCTGTGGAAAAAAAGAAAAAAAGTTAAACCGTTGTTTAGTCTACTTGGAGCATCTAGTCAGAAATTTTCCACCTAGACGCTCGGGGGCTACAGCGAGAGTTTTTTACTTAGCAATATGCTTAGCTTTTCTTTAAGCATCTAGTCGGAGCTAATTCAGTTCTCGATTAGAAGCTTGGGGGCTACAGTATAAATTTTTTAACTTGGAATCTGCTTAGCTTTTCTTTAAGCATCTAGTCGGAACTAATTTAGTTACAACTAGAGGCTTGGGGGCTACAGTATTGAAAAATTATAAACACTGTGTATGCTACCCTTAAAGCATCTAGTCGGAATAGTTCATTCCATCTAAATTCTTGGGGGCTACAGTGAGAGTTTTTTCTAACTTAGTCACTCTTAGAGCATATAGATGCAAAACCTATGGTTTTCCGTCTACATCCTCGGGGGCTACAGTGGGATGCTCATATGAAATGCAAAAGGCAAAGTAAACTTACAAGTGCGATGATCTTGAGGTTTGTAGCGCTCTCGGCTAGCAGCTTGCCAAAGGAAATGCTATTTCCTTGCAATATTTCTGCTTATCGGAGGAGCTCCTCAAGACCGCATGTCGGAGATGTGGGTGCTTCTCCAGGAACCACAGATGTGCTACTCGGTGTAAGCGCCGGGTAGACTATCTTTGGGAACTCAAAGGGTTTCTGGGGAGAAAGGGCGCCGCCTTCGGCAGAAGTACCAGCTTCCACCACCGCCTTGCCGCCACCGATGGCATCCTTAGCCGGAGCTTCAACCATTTGTTGAGCGGTGCTCTCCCGCGTTGCCTGCTCGCCGATAACAGCAAGTTCGGTAGAGGCGCCAGAGTCCGCTTCCATGGCGGAAGGGCCTGATGCCTCCTTAGCTTGTGAGCTTGTCGGGGCAGACAAGGGCTTGACGACAGGAGTAGCAGGGGCGATGGCTGGGGAGGCGTCGCGATGCAACATGTCTTTGATATTTCGAGAAGCCCCCGATGTTTTGGAGGTCTTCTTGAGGCTGGTCATGGCTTTCTTCCTGAAACATGCAAAATGCATAAGTACAGGAACAGAACAGATAAATAGACAATGTCGGAGAATGAGAAGCTTACACTAATGGGGGTGCTTTGGCAAAAATCCCGGTGGTTCTTCTCTTTTCCGCCTCCAGGGCGGCGGTAGTCTTTTCGCAGGCTCCACCCTCCATCTTCTTCTTCTTGCCTCCGTCGGCAGAGTCAGAGGTGGAGCTCTTACGCTTTCGCGCCAACGGGACTTCGTCGTCGGACACGACCGTGACTTCCTTCATATTTGGATCATAGATTTGGGCAGCCAGGTTTCCCTCCTCTAGATCGCTAAGCTGTCAAGTAAGAAGTCACCATGTTAGACAAAATTACATTTGAAAGACGAAAGAACCGGAGTATATGTCATACACGGAAAATAAAAACCTACCTTTGGCACTTGCCGTCTATGAACATATCGTAGGTGATGGTGAAGCCACGCTTCTTATCCTTCACCTTGACGATGTCCTTAAGGCGGAGCTTGACGGAGTCACTCGAGAAGTTGTCCACGGAGATGCGGAGACTACCCCTTCTATCGCTGGTATACTCGTGCATGTACTTCGCGCGGTGCTGTAGAGGTTGGATTCGCCTGATGAACCAGCACATGGCTAGGTCCAAGCCGGTCAAACCCGTCTCTACAAACCATTTGATCCGCCTTATAGCACGAGAAGCGTCGAGGTCGGAAGGAAGGGAGGCTTGGGATCTCCATGTGGAAACTTCAGCGGCGGCTCCGTCCACAAAGTCCGGGTATGTTACTTCTCGGCCCGCCAGAGGAATGTCGTGGCCGTAGAAGTACGTACGTTGCCAATTCTTGCAGGACTCGTGGCCGACGATGTCGGGGAACCGCCGGCCAGGTCGAATCTTGAAGCTTATGGTGCCGCAGTTCCTAAGCTCTTCGTTACTATGTACGGCTTCATGTTTGACGGTGAATAAGTACACAAAAAAGGTCTAACCTAGGCCTTATCCCTAGATATCCCTCACAAAGTGCCGCGAAGTTGCTAAGCACTAAGATACTATTGGGGGAGAGGTTATGGGACTGGACCCTATAGTGGTTTAAGACGGAGAGGAAGAAGTCGGAGATAGGCAGGGAAACGCCGCGTACCAGCTGAGCTTTTAGGTACACCTTTTCTCTGGCTTGGGGAGAAGGTGTCACCTCGCCGGCCGGTGCCACCCGCCAGGCAAGCCCCTTCCGTCATGGGGAGGTAGCCTTCGGTGACCATCTCTTGGAGATCGTGGTCGGTGATATCCGAGCCGCGCAATCGCCCTTGTGCGAATCTGGCTCCTCCTCCAGTGGCTCTAGCGCCGCCAAATTTTGGTCGCCGCCGGTGGACTCAATCACCGCCGATGCGGGGATAACCAAGCCCTCTGGGGGCACGATGACAGAGCTCGCCGGCTGTAGCATCCCAGTTGTCTAACCCCTGTAATGCTACATGTTTTAATAATAAAATGGGCATCTTCCAACATATAATTGTTGCATCATCATCATATCATGCTCATGTCATCATGTCCCCTTGCATTTGAGCATCATATAAAACCTTTTTCTTGTTTGGTTCTTATCTCATGTGCATGATTAATTGTAGTTGCCTCTTGATATTGTATTTGGATCTTAATAAATTGTTAAATGCCCAAGTTGAGTTGGGGGCATCTCTCTTTTGACTCCACCACCTTATCTTTCACCACCTTATAATTCCACCATCCAATAATATGGGCTTGGCATTTTATTGAGTTATCTCTAGCCCATGTTGTTGGTTGGATCCACCCATAATCTTTTGCTTGGCCTTGTCCATATTTTGGAATGGAGATGAATAGTGCCATATTAATATCCTTGTTCTCACAAGGATAATTGTGGCATTAATTATCTTGCATGGGCCATGCAATAGCCACCTTTTTCCTAGTATTTGGTTTTTGCTTGTTTTCTAATGGACCACTCCTTCCTTGCTTGATCTTGTTTTGGTGGTGTTAAAACCCTAGCTCTTTCCCTCTCTTTTTCCCCTTTAGCTAGATCCCTACTCCCATGCCCCATGCACATACTTGTGCTAATGTGGCATGCACCCTCTAAAACCCCTCTCCCTTGGGTCTTGCTTGGCCATTAATTTGGATCATGCATGGATCAAAGAACATCATCACCTTGACCATCTTTCTCCCCTCTCCCTCTTTTCTTGTTTGATCTTGCTAGGGCTTGTATGAAGCTTGTTTGACCAAGATTAGTACCACCATCTTCTTCCTCTCCCTCTCTAAACCAAACCCTAAACTCTACCTAGCTAAACCCAAACCACATGCTAGCTAAAACTTAAACCCTCCTTAGTCTTTGCAAAACAAAGTGCTCCCTCTCTCTCTTTTTACCCTAAACCAAAACCTCCAACTACATCTATCCTAAAACTAAACCCTAATCTACACCTACTTCACACAAAAACCTAAACTACCCCATGTCCTATCTACTCCCTCTCCCCTTCTAGCTTTCATACATGATCTTCTACACCCCACACCAGCTCGCCCTTGCCCCCCTACCATGCAGACCCCACCCCCAGCGACCCCCTAGCTACCCCACACGACATGGCACCCCATACCTAGCCCTAGCCGAGTGTCCCCCTTCCCTCTTATCTCCCCTCTTTGCCAGGACCTGCCCAGCGCCCTACCCCACCTGCCTGCCTCACCGAAGCGCCCCAGGGCCACCTGCCAGCCCCCTCTCATCTCCCTAGCTCTGCCTGCCTCGCCCTGGGCCGATCGTGCCGAGCACGTGATCCAAAAAGGTGGCCGACACGCCCTGGCCAGCTAACCCCTCCCCCACGCTAGCCTCCTCCCCCCTGGCGTTCTTATCCCCTTCCTCCCCTCTCAGAGCCTCCCCAGATCTACCCCGCAAGCGCCCTGCCCTCTCCCCCTCTTTCTCCTTCGCCACCGGATCGCCATCGTCGGCATCCTCAGCCTCCTCGCGGCTACCCTGTACCAGGCGGCGAGGACATCCTGGAGGTTGTCGAGGAAGACCAGGCCACTCCCCTGCATCATCCAGTACCCGCCAACGAGGAGGAGACGCATCAGGAGCGCCAGGACCAGCGCACGCCGACGCAAACCCTAGCAACGGCCGCCGTCAGCCTCGCCGTGGATCGCGACCACCCCTGCCCGTACCCGGCACGCCATCAGCCCCGCGGTGAGCCTACGAACCCCCCTGCCAACCCCCTCTCGCCGATCTCGACCTAGCCTCACCGGTCCTTGCGTCGAGCGCTCTGCGTGCGTCGCGAGCGCGTGCATCCTCTGCGTCTGCCGCTAGCACCGCGCGCCGTCTAGCCTAACTAGCACGCGAGCGACCCTCTAACACCAAGCCCGACCCAGCGCAGCGGCTCCGCCTCCGCGCGCGCCCGCTACGTCCTAGGTTCGAGTCCCACCTGCGCGCGCCGCGCGCGTCAGATGCGCGCGTGAGAAGAAGCACAGTGGCCACGGGCGCCGTTTTGCACAACACCCCCTGCCTGGTCTTTTGCCTCAACCCGCAGTCCCCGTGGCCCCACTGTCAGCGGCGGTGATCCTTTTTCTAAAAAGGCTCCCGCAAGAACCAGAGCTGAACCCGCAGCCCTCCCCCTCGCTCGCGAGTTCTTTTAGCAGATGACCCCCTGGCCTTTTCTCGCCCTCAACCCGCGGTCCTGCCAGGTCCACCTGTCAGTGACCGTCGTAGTTTTCTATTTTAGGTCCCTGGCTTTTCCCTAATCAACCCGCGGTCCCTCCTGACCCCAGACGCTGGCGTGTGGGCCAGAGAACCTCCCTGGTCCACCTGTCAGTGACCAGAGCTGGGTCAGTCTGAGTAGAAAACGTTCAGGAACTGTTTTAAATTCAAAACCTGTTTAAATAAATTCAAAATTCAAATCTAATTCAGTTTTTAATAACTTTGTCATACTTAATCCAATTTTGGCAAATGATATATGTTGGGATATCAGGAAAATGAGGGGATTCCAAATATGCCATCCTTATTGTATTTTGCACAAGTAAAATTCCAAGTTTATGTTAATTACCACCAATGCCACTGGATTTTCTATAATTCATAACTTTTGATTAAAAACTCCAAATTAAGCAAATGAGTAGTCTAAATTGATCAGCTCGACGAGACCTTTCTGCTTACGCTATCCATGACTTCAATTGCAGCATGCATCATATAAATATATATTGAACAACCACTGTTATGGCAATGAAATGTGACTAAAACCCATTTAAATGTTATTTTCTTGTCCACCACACCTCACCATGCCATGCTACCATACTTGCCATGTAAATTGTGCATCATTCATCATGGCATGATTGTTTGCTTGACGCATCTTATTCATATGCTTGTGCTCTATATTCATGTTGGCCTTGTTTGTTTGGTTTTTCTCGGATAGACACTGAGCAGGGGTTATATCAAGAGAACCAGGAGCACTACCCAGATCCGTCCCTTGCTTCAACTGAGATACCAGGCAAGCACTACCACATGCTTGCATACATACAGTACCTATTGCCTCTATCTTGTTCTTGCATCATTGAGTCGCGATTGCACTAAATTGAATCCCAAGTATGCAGAGCCTTTACTTTTAAACCCCACCAAGCTTGTTCCTCCATCCCATGAGCCATTACTATAGGAGTTGTTTGAGCCATGCGAGTCGTAGAACAGCATGTGTAGGGTATGTGAGCGTCTGGTGGATAATGAGGTACCTAAACAACTTAACCTGAGTAGTTCTGGGATAACTAAAGAAAGTGGCACCGGTGAGCAACATCTGCTATTTGGTTTTTCCTGCTCACTTGTGTCCCGTAAGACCCCGAGTACTTGATTCCTGTTCCTTGATTTATCGCGCTATCCACATCCGGGAGGTATATGGGACCCCCCTGAGCCAGAGCTTGATTCCGTCTTATTTCTTGGGGCCACAAACTAGTTTGGGGCTTTATTACTATCCTGTACTTATGCCATGTTTTACTGCTTTATTTACGATTGTGCGAGGTACTGCACACTGTACTGTTTAGGATCGGGACACGATTCCGCGGTGTCGACAAGCCCCGTTTGGGGTTCCCAGTCGTTCACAGCCGTCTACCCAGACCTTGAGTCCGTCTCGGAGCTAGCTTACTTCGTTGCGGGTAGCTTAATGGGGTGGCCCCCTGAAATATTTCTGAATCCTGTGATTGCTTTGTCGTGAAGGCCTCGTTGGGTTTTGATTTGGTTTTTCCGAGGTTGATCGAGTGTGTGTTGCTATTGGTGCACCCCGGCCGGGTAAAACTTTCTGAAAGCCGTGTCCGCGGATATGGACGACTTGGAGCACAGTTTCTCGATCATAGACAAGCAGAACTAAAGTACCGCCTTAATCTGACTAAGTAATTTGACTAGTAAATAGTGCAACGCTCATGGAATGGTTAATAAAATTGCCAACGGATGGGGGTTGTTCGTCCGCTTCCTTGTTGGTAAGCAGGGAGGAGGATGGATCGGATGAGATTGCCATGATAACTGTTGTACTTAATTCACGGACATCCGTCTATCATTGGTTAGGCGGATGGTTAGCGTTTATCTGTAGAACTGCTAGGGTTTATCTTTCGCTGCAATTGCGTCACCCCAGGTTGTGTCCCCTTTAGAGGCATTAAGACTTGCTGAGTACCCTTAGGGTCTCACACGATAAATTATTGGTTCAGATGGACAGGTACCTTCACAGGACGGATACTGGGTGGAAGAAGCCGATGATGTGGGCAACGATCGTTCGGTGTAGAGATTCCGGGATCGGGGATCCGTGAGACCTGTAGTTGGGATGTGCTTATTTCTATGGCATCTTATGCCGATTTGCTTCTTATCCGTACTCGGACTTTGTTTGCCGCTTCCGCATGATACTCTGATGTGTGTTGTATGAGGAAGTATCCTAAAATATAGATCTATCTAGGTCATTTGAATCTTGCCGTATGGCGTTGCTATATTTCCTTTCTTTCTAGATGGTATGGCTCTGATGTACTCTTGTATGGTGGCTTGCGTACATACCCACTTGTGTACGTAGTTGATCCCTTCGCCTGCCGACTACGCCGCCCGTACAGGTCCCGTTGAGAGGGTAGCGGTTGGGACGTCTGAAAGGACTACCAGTGAGTGGCTTTTGGGGCCCCACCGTACTATTTCAACCACTACCACTCATCCAGGCTTGTATCTAGGAGCGTAGTTCACCGAGGTAGTTACACCGGCTTCGCCGCGGCTTCGCTCGACGCCGCCATTGATGGGGAGGTGCTGCTGCTAGCCATGGAGTGAAGGTTGGGTGCGACTGGTGCAGATGGAGCTAGGGTTTTTTCGAGGTTTCTCGCGGAGAGCTCGAGGAGACACGCGGCTGGAGGAAGAAGATGATGCAAGGAGAATGAGGTAAAAAGTGGAAAATTCTCCACGGTTACTATTTATCTTCCTCGGCATCAAGATTCGTGTAGCTTGATCGGACGGTTGCCGCGTAGACAACGTGTTCGCGAACGTGCGTGGAAATTTCGCCACGTCTCCAACCATCACCGCCAACGGTTCGTATCGCTCGCGCGGGAAAATTGGATATGATTGTGTTCTCTGCATGTGTGAGTTACGAGGCGTCGCTGACCTAAGCCTGCGTCATCCTAGCTGACATGGGTAGATGAGCCGTCACATCAAAGATTCCAACATAGACGGATTCAATCCGACTATGGAAGAGTACAATGGAAAACTCAACATTTTTCTGGCTTACAAGTTAAAGACGGAGAAAGTTTTGCAGGGTTCTTTGGGAGGACTACAAGATATTGCTTGACGATTTGCCGACATCCAAATAGACGGAGCATTCATCTGAAGAGGCAAGACGACGCAAGATCTCGGAGTTCTCCGGGGGCTACTGTTGGGGATATGCTATACGGGTATCCTCATAGCATGTCACTTATCCGGATAACCCGGGTGGCCCATAGTCGGTAGCATGGCATATGGCTGCTGGGCGGCCCAGTTAGATGGATCCAGAAGGGAGGCCCATGCCAGATAAAGGAAGGCTACGGTGGAGTCACCAACGTACCCGGAGCCTTGGAGTGCAAGATACACAAGACTAGTAATAGACGGTGTAGGACTCTGTAACCTGTCCGGCTAGGACTTTTCCCTGTAACCCTAGGACCTGGCGACTATATAAGTCGGGCCTATGGGAGCCTTTAGGGCACAATCTCAGACGATAACTTAGACTCTCTAGTCACCTCGTACAGCGAACCAATCCCTGTAACTCGGCGTGTTGCCCTTATAGTGATTTATAGCAGGAGTAGGATTCCGCCACCGTTGTGGGATCTGAACCTGGGTAAGTTGTGTTACCTCGTACCCGTCAACCATCCTCCTTACCCCACGTCTCTAAACACGCACTGTGAGGACCCCCTCCATGACGTACTCGTCGGCAATACCAGGACAATTGTAGATCTAGATCTCTTCCAAAGCCCTCAAAAAGATGCAAGAATCACAGGAGGGAAGGGGGAGGAATCAAGCTCAAGAGGTTCAACAATGGAGGTCAAATTCGTGGTCAAGAACACCCAAAAACGTTGGGGGAAGAACCCCCTTTTATAGTGGAAAGCAAATATGGCTGTTGGAAGAGATCTGTGCGAACTCGGTTGAAAGTTCGGTTGGACCGACTCCAGAACCGGACGGTCCGGTTCCTAGACCAGAAAACCGAACTTAAAACCGGAATTAGGGTCAGTACACAGTCTTGGATAGACTCGGTATAGCAAAACCGAAAATCCCGGTTTCAGATCCGGTTTCCCGGTCCTGGCACCGGACCACCCGGTCTGGGAGCCGGTTGAACCGAATCCACAACCGGGATGAAACAGGCTTCACGAAAAATGCAATAACTTTTGCATCCGGACTCCGATTTCGATGATCTTGGGCTTGTTTTGACGAGGACAACAAGCGATACAAGATTGTTCAGAGAAACATCATAGCCCAACAAAGGAGGATAAAACCAAATGAAGAAAGGTAAGAAGCCTCCCTAAATAAGAACCGATAAAACCTTCAAACTCGAAAACGCCATAGAAGATGCATACGAATTCCGTTTTCAATGAACTTGGGCTTGTTGAAGAGCTAGAAACAAGCTCAAGAACCTCACATGGATAAACACCAAGAAGCAACAAAATAGGAAGATGCAAAGTATGCAAAGGATTGAGCTTCATATGACGATATGATCAAGTTAAACAACCGAAAGCCCCTCTTGATAGTGCGACTATCTATCCTATAACCCGGTCTCCCAACAACCACCTTGAGAACGGTAAAAGGAAAACCTAGCAAGGCCATACCTTTGCCTTGCGCATCCCGCTTGATCTTGATGACAACGCTTCAAGCTCCACCCAAGCCGGAATGCAACACTTGATCATTGTTGCTTCATGAAGACTTCTAATTTTCTCCCCATACACCACTATGGGATAGATTCATTAATAAATGTCTTCACATGTCCATTATCACCAATATGGATGGCAAGCTTCAAGCAAATGATCTTCTCGAGATGCTTATCTTGAACTTGCCCTTCTCAACCTTGATGACGATCACCACTTGATGTCATCCTCTCATGGGCTATATAATATCTTCATTTTTGAAGCATGCCCATGGAAAGATACCTGTCCCATATAGAAAACACAAAGGCAAATACATAATGGGTTAGTTCATGATGCATAATTGACAAGGCTTACCATATCCCAAGACCATGTGGTACATTCTTTATGCTTCATGTGTTGACCAACTTGAAATCACTCTTCACTCTTTGTATTGGTCAACCAAGTATCTTCTCGTGCTCCATCTTAATATATTGAGGTACATAAGGAACTCTTCATTTGATTACATGCTCTAAATCTTAGTCAACCATAGCTCAACTAATGAGGCTATCATGACACCGACTTAGAGCCATATCTTGAATTCTTCTATTGAGATCACACTCTCAAGATCTTGATCGTATCATATTCTTATCTTCAACTCGATCATTTTGATGCCAATACTCAAGGTATATCTTTATCTTCATGGCATCCATACTTGAATCCAACACATGGACTACAAGCATGACCTATGGAATATAACTTCATATCAAACTCAGTGAAAACATTAGACCATAGGGATTGTCATTAATAACCAAAACCACACATAGGGGCAATTACCCTTTCACTATTTTTTAGACTCCATTGGCTAATTTTAGAAATGTTAACAAAATTTTATTTACACTTATATGAATTAACAATTCAGGAAATAGATTTAAATTTAAATTACTAGAGTATTAAGTTTTTATTTACTTTAAAAGTGGAATATTATATTTTTAATAAGTAGACATTATTTTTGTGGTCATTTTGATATATTACTTTTATTTTTGTGATTTATAAATAATAAGATATGATTTTGACAATATTTATTAGTTATAAATACTTAATATTAATTATAAATACTTAATAAATAATAAATACTTTTTTAAGTGAAATAATAATGCATGATTATAGTTCTAAACTATAGTTCTTATTTTTCTAAGATTTTTGGTATTTTATTCATATTTTTAACATTTACCATTATTAGAATATGGATTATCAAAGTCTTATTACTTTTTAAATTCTTTATTAAACAATAATTATTTAAATTGTTAACATAATAATGTTTGATAATAGTTTTAAGTTATAGATTTTATTTTCTACAATTTTTCATATATTATTCATATTTTTTCTGAATTATAAAACAAAAGTTATTAATTAAATAGGATTTAATCATTTATTTGATTTCTGGAATATTAATAATTGATCTTATAACATTTTATTTATTTCTTAAACAGAAAATAACTTTCTGTACCGATGCTAACTCTACCCAAAGGCACTGACTGGTGGGCTAGTGGCCACATCATCACTCAAGTAAATAAATGCATTTGCTACCGGCCTGATTATTACTCTCAGACAATGACAAATGGGCCCCAGGCCATGTCACTTGCCACGTGAGACAAAGACCAGGTCAAATAGGGAACTGGGTCCAGGGGGCGTCGGCATGATGTCGCTATGGCGTCAGCACCACCACCGCTGTCAGTGGGTGGTCGCCGACGACGATCCATGACGCCCCAGCAAACGAAACTAACCTAGTTCGAATCAGCGCAACGCGCTAAACCCTAAAGTGGTGGCGCCGCTCGGAAATGGTCATCAGAGCCTCGGCTCCGACGGTGGCTGACGGTGGCATAAGGCGTGGCGACGTTTTACAACGAGAGATGGCGATTTAGGGATGCTGGAAGGTTCAAGAACTCACCCTAATGATGATAGAGAGGTCGGCGAGGACAGGCGTGGTCGGAGGCGAGCTCTCCGACAAGATTTCCGACGAACTGCCGCAAAGAGGAACGGCAAAATTCGTCCACTCCAGTGCTTCCCTTGATTTAAGATTTCACTCAGAGGATCTACTGAGGACGGGGCTTCTCCATGGCTACTTGGAAGAGTGTGGGGAGGTGTGGCTCGATGGCGAGGTGTGGCTCCGGTGAGCTAGGGTTTCGGCCCCATTCAAATCAGAGAGGATAAGGAGGGAATGTGTATAGGGATTGAGGCAGGGCGTCGCGGTGGCCTTCTTATCCCCCTCTGGAACGACAACGAGCATCTTGACGCACGACTGACGACGATGACATCGAGCGGAGGTGGACTCCTCCAGCGAGCTGCCTGTGTGCATGAGGATGACGACGACGTCACTTTTGCGGAAAACCCCCTGGCGAATCTTTCAACTCAACCCACAGTCCTTCTTCGGTCCTACCTGTCAGCCTGAGAAGAGGACAAACTGGGATGGCTGTTGGGCCGTTGTGGGATGCATGTGGTTTGGTAGATAGTGGAAAAGGAAATGGGCCACGACCAGGAAATGTTTTTTATTTGCTTTAATTTTTCTATTTTCTATTTTGCTTTTCAGATTTGTATTTAATTTATTTGATTTGAATTTTCTTTGTAGGATTGATTTGCTGAGTGGTTGCAGCAATAATAAAATATATTAATGTTCTTTTATGGATTTGTAATATAGTGGTATTATTTCTTTATGTACTTTACATAAATCCCATTGAATATTTATTAAAGCCTTTATTATTAACTTTCTTTCCATATTAAACCACAGATTTATTAAATGATATTTCTTTATTTGATGCATAATATACAAAGGAGATTAATATGGTTAACATTACTTCCATTAATTTAGAAAATGGCAATGTATATACTCTATTAAGATTATCATAGAGGTTAGGGTTTGAATTGTAAATGTTTACCCAAGGGTTTAGGGTTCTTCTTTTACTTCTATTCTTTTGTTGATGTGAGTAAAGATTTAATAACTAAGCATATTGTCTTCTGTTTTTGATCTTCAATGATCTGACCTTTTAAAAATGAAAAGTTACATCTTAAAGGTTTTATGGAAAAGAATTGATAAAAATACTCCTAAGCACATATAATTATGATAATTGAAAATGATAAAGATGTGCTTATGTGATTTGCTATAGGAAAGTATTCCTATAACGTGATATAGATATAGGATGAGGAATTCATAACATGAAATGGATATTATCCTAGGTTTAAGATTCAAAGTTGGGTGTTTACCAAGAATTCCTATCTTCCATAGTTCACAATCCTGGTCTTCTAATTAAGGAACTCCTTTCCTAGATATACTACCTTTTCCTATCCATCATCATGGTTAACATAATGAGATCTACTTCATAAAAATATTCTTATCCACCTATAATTCTACTAAACTCATGGATAAATCCAATGGGTTTAATACTAAAGCATTTCATGATCTTCACCTATCAGACTTGGCTATATCAACTACTCTTCTGTAGATAATCTTCAATCCAACAAGTAGTTCCTTCAAACTCCACTCATAATCTTCCTTAATCATCCATCACTAATATATATCTATTAGATGTATGCATCCAACTACCTTTCTCTAAAGCTTATTATCCTTTAAGATGAATAACACTACTTCCATAACTCCATGCTATACTAGCTTTAATTGAATTATACTGTCTTACATTTACTTTACTCTAATAACTCACACTCCAACCTCACATTATATTAATGTGGCTTGTAATGACTACTCTAGGATAACTTATCTCTACTAGGGTTTCAATCATGTTCTACCCACCAATATCACTTATACTAGATATGGGTAGACAATCCTGGTGAGTAAGGCATGATCATTATAATCCTTTAATTATTTATAGATTAGGTTTCCAATTGGCTAATCAAGGCTTCATCAATACAAATTTTCAATCGTATTGAAATTATCTTCTTAGTATCTCATATTGGATTGCCCTCTTGATCCAATAGAATTTCCACTGGTAACTATCTTCAGGTTTCATCCTTGTAATCTTTTTTACTACTATATAATTATATGTTATAAATTACTCTTCTATTCATTCAGGAGTGATTTAACTCCACCAATAATCATGTTGATCTAATTTACTTCCAACACTCCCATCCTATAGATGATATTTGTATCTAGCATTACCATATACCTTTCATTACCTCCCTCTTTTAAAGATTTAAGTAACTGCTATGATAAGATAAAAAAATAGTAGATCAAGTATTGATAGTTAAAGAATTTGTGAATCAATGGTTGATTACTCAACATTGATGAACAACAGATATTAAGATAGGTTCCATAAAGATTGATATAGAAAGATAGATATATGGTGAATGATCTTAACTTAGTTTCTTTCCTATTCAATCTCACTAAAGAGTTAAAGTTAGGTATTACTATGATACTCATAGTAATAAAGTAAGTCAGGATTAGTCATTACATTCTTATTACTTAAGTTGTAATCTTAACTTGGCATTTATGAGTTGTTGTGCTGAATATTATGATATGATCCCTTAAGGATCAGATATTAATTATTTAAACAATGTATTATAAGTAACATTTTATTATATTTGATCTACCCTTAGATCAAATCATGTTTACCCAAATAAGGTTTTAGCAAAGGTCATATTGAAACTTATCACAATCAACTTGATGATCTACTTCAATTCCATCAAGTTGAGAGAAACTCCAATCACTTTGACAAGTTTTGTTTAAAAGCGCGAAAATTATTCGGATTTTCTATGCATGAATGCAATGCACACATGTGGGTTCAGCTTATTTCTGAGCTCTAATGATGGGATGTTACAGCTTTCTCGGCCACCCTAATGACTGACTACTTTTCAGAGGTACTAGCATATCTGCCTCATCTCTTCCGTAGGAGGTACCGAATGCGTCGCAACCTTGTTCGTGAAAATTGTTGAAGCTGTCGAGGCCAACTCGATCTATTTCAAGCAACGTAGAAACACCTATCATCGGCTAGGATTTAGCGCATATAAAAAAATATCGACTTCCATGAGAGTTCTTGCGTATAACGTCCCCGTGAACTACACCGATGAGTATATTCGCATCGGTGAAGATACGATCACCGAGTCCGTGCGCAAGTTCGCCAAGTTGTTCGGTCCAACATATATTTGAGCTCCTAATGACGAAGATTATCAAGTTGTGTTCTCAAAAACAATTATTTGTGTAATATTCATGCTTGATTTGCTGATTTGTGTTTGTTTGTATTTTCATTTCGCATATAAAAAGTAGGCAAAACCCTGTGTTTTACGGGTCAGAAAAGTGTCGACGTGGAACAAAGCCCTCAAATGCAGCATGTAAATGTTTATAGGCTGTGTTTGAGGGCTCCATTCCGCGCCAACATTTTTCTAACCCGTAAACACTTTTTCCGCGGCATGTACTCGCGATTTAAGGGTCGGGCTTTTACAGGCTCCATTAGAGATGCTTTAAAGAGTTATACAGAAGACTTAAAATTTAGATATTCACCAATTCAGTGAAGTCTTCACCATATCCCAAGCAATAAATAAGAAAAACTGTGTGAGCGGCAGTGCTAGACAATATATAGATGCAGTTAACTCAACTCATAAAGTGTATTTCCTTGAAATTCAAGTTCAAAACATACAAAAGGAAGATTTGTCATGAGAAAGCATAGATTTTGTGGGACGTGAGCAAACAATGTTGCAGAAAAAATGTGCGCACACGAATACATGCAATGCAAAGCAAATGCACAGCAAGATTCAGTGACAGACCTAGTGCAATGGCATTAACCAATGAAACTTAATTTCTCTTCACCGCAGTTTCCATATTGCCTACAGAAATCAGATACTAGCATACTGAAGTTTCACAGCAAAAAAGATTAGTTCCCCGTTATAGTTGACCAGAGCATGTCAATCCCTACGAGTTCACATCACATTGGCTAGGGTCAATTTCCATGTGGAGCACATCTTCACGGTCACAGGCCCCATGTACATCATAGAGAATAGAAAGACCTCAACTTAAAAAAAAGGAGAATAGAAGGATCTATAGCTAATAGTTCATTTCAGCATTTCAGCCGCCAAAATCTAACTCTTGATACTGTGAAAAATATTGAATCCCTAAAATATTATGTTATATTAATCTGACCCTTTTGGGCTTTTATATAAAGTTACACTAGGGTGGGAGGAGAATTGGAGTACAAGTTGTAGAGTCCTAGTTTATCTCTAGCCTATACGTATACGTACTTTAACATCCCCTCTCAGTCGGAGCGGGAGTGAAGCGGACGCTTGCGACTGGATTTGAAGTCTTGCGTTTCCGTCGTCTTTACCTCCTTGTCATCATCACCTGCGTGGACATGATCATGGTTGGCACCTAGGGGTGGTGACTCTGTCTTCTTCTAGTGCCTCTCTTCCCTCCCGCAGTCACAGCGGGAGTGGCGTGGACGCAAGTGACGACGCGGACGCTGTTGACTGGAGTTCTTGAGTTGCTGTAGACGTTGTTCTTGATGTCGATGTCGAGATAGCCGATCATGATGTAGCCGTAGTCGAGGTGGTGTGGTCGATGTCGTAGCCGTCGTCGTATGTTATGTGGCCGCTATTGCCGGAGGCGCAAAATATAGCGCGTTTTTTGTTGTTGTTGTTGTTGTTGTTGTTGACGGAGCTGCAGTTGTGGACGTTTTGAACCTTGTAGAGGTACCGTCTAGGCGTCTCTTGGAGGCGGTCATAAGTGAGACCACAGGTTCACCAAGCACACACACGATTTTGCCAGAACCATATGCGCGGTCGTAGGGGCGTCACAATTGTGATGCCGATTTATAGATGCAGTCGTCGGTGTCGTGGACACGGTCGATACCGTCGTTGGGGTTGTGGACGCGGCGATGCCGTCGTCGGGGTCATGGACGCGGCGATGCCTTCGTCGTGCCTTGCAGCACGTGTACTGTCAGAGAGCGTCGTAGTTGTATGTCCATCATGTGGACGGGTATAGCGGCGGCGACGATGTGTCGACGAAGATGTTGATGAAGACCACGTCAATGTAGACCTTGGCAATGACGTGTCGGCGATGAAGTAGTAGGCGTGTCGGCGATGATCGTCGCTTGAAGGCGTCCCTTTTAGCGGCGATGATGTCTAAGTCTTGATGTCGGAGAAGTTGGCGTAGTAGTGTTCCACACCGGCCTGGCACGTGGATGATGTCGATGTCGTTTCTTCGTGGATGTGCTCGACGAAAATATTGGCTTGTAGCCTGACGTAGTCGTATAGATTGATGTAGATGTTCGGGTCGATGTAGTCAGCTCGGTGCAGTGTAGATCTTAACGGCTCGATGTAGACAAAGTTTTCCGAAGCATGGTATGGTCGATATACTTGTCTTGATGGAGATTTTGTCCGAGCGCGTATCCTGAAGTTGATGAAGACACACGGACCCTCCCGGTGTCCCGCGCTGCGATCAGGTGGCACCATCATCGATTTAGTGTCCTCGGGCTCGGAGTTGATGTAGATTTGTTTCCGGACGGACCGGTTCCATGTAGCAGCCGCATACAGAATCCTGCCGGAAGTCCTCGTGCGCGAGATGTAGCCAGGAGTTTCCTTGCATGCAGTCTGCTTAGACATGCCTTCAACTCTGAACGTGGCAATCTTCACGGCGGTGTCCTCGTGCCTGACCGTGTGAGGCCCGAGCGCGTGACCTCGTGGCTTCTTCTGCACGGTGCGCTGCCCGCGGTAGAGCGGCCCGGGGAGATCTGATGCGCTGAAGATGCACGCCGCCATGTACCGATCTAAACTGCTTTTTTTTCGCCGGATAATAAAATCTTGTAGAATTTAGGGATTTATTTTGGCTAAATGGATCTAATCTATGATATTGGAAATTCAAAAATTGATCTAATCTATGAACTAGGAATTGAAATTGGATCTAATATAGTCTAAAAAACCGATCCGATCTTTGATCAAGAGCGGCGCGTTGCGGAAGTGGTGGAAAAACCTAGGATTGACGTCGTGAGGCTAACCGCTCTGATATCATGTGAAAATTATTGAATCCCTAAAATATTGTGTTATATTGATCTGACCCTTTTGAGGGTTTATATAAAGTTACACGAGGATAGAAGAAGACTTGGAGTATAAATTGTAGTGTCCTAGTCTATCGTCTCTAGCCTATACGTATACTCTAACAGATACCTACACAACTATAAAAGCCATCAGTTAAAACGGAATTGTAGTATTCATTTATGGAAAAGCCACCAAATCAACACAATTTTTGTATGATTCAACTAGTACTCCTTCTATCTAGAAATAACTGACTTGGGTTTGTCTAGATTAAAATGTATCTATACACTAAAATAGGTCTAGATACATTTGAATCTAGACAAAACCAAATCAGTTATTTCAGAACGGAGTGAGTACATAGCTTGAAATTGTGAAACTAGTGCCAAAATCTCAAGGGTTAAATCATCTAAGCATTACTGGGCAAGACAAACATTAGAAAAAGAGAACAGCAAAAGGAAGACCATTAACTTGTAGCGCCACACCTTCAACTCCTACTGTTAGCACATTTCGAAGTAGCGATTCAAATAATTCCAATGGTTGATTTTTTTATATCTATAGAACAATCTGATTTCTATCTCATGGGCATACTTTCTACAAATGTACAAGCTAGATAGTCACTAACAATCGAATTTAATCAAATGCATGCACTAGAAGCCTCAAGTAAGGATCATGCATTATGTCTTTATTATCCAGACTATAAAAAACGAACACTGGAAACTACTCGTGAAGATAACAGTGTTTAACATGAATATATGCATGCCATTTTTATCAATGTTCGGTACAAATTATTAAACATCTGTAGTCACAAAAATCGAAGGAATACCCCATAACAACAGCCAAAATGTTGTTTGGATCACACAAACTGTATTAGAGGTTATAAAAAACGAATTTCTATCTCATGGGCATACTTTCTATCTCATGGGCATACTTTCTACAAATGTACAAGCTAGATAGTCACTAACAATCGAATTTAATCAAATGCATGCACTAGAAGCCTCAAGTAAGGATCATGCATTATGTCTTTATTATCCAGACTATAAAAAACGAACACTGGAAACTACTCGTGAAGATAACAGTGTTTAACATGAATATATGCATGCCATTTTTATCAATGTTCGGTACAAATTATTAAACATCTGTAGTCACAAAAATCGAAGGAATACCCCATAACAACAGCCAAAATGTTGTTTGGATCACACAAACTGTATTAGAGGTTATAAAAAACGTTGATCCCCGAGAAATGATCTCTCGTATTTTTTCAAGTATTACCACAGCTGGGACTCGAACCCGGGCCGGCTGGCTCCACACCCGGAGCAACAGCCACCAGGCCAACGCCTGGTTCTCACTGTATTAGAGGTTATGTAAGTTAGACTAAAAAATAGAGATACACAAAAAAAAATTAAGCCAACCAATGCTCATAGTTCTACAATACTAGATGTTACAACGATCCTAAATGAGCAATGAAGTGAAAGGTTTTCCCTTAAAAATGCAATGAAGTGAAATGCTAAGCTCATATTAATAGTGAAAGTTTGAAGCCAAATGCTCATGTGTTGTTAGTTATCAATTATTTGCATTGTGGGAACAACAGAAAAATCGTTCTCAAACTTAAACCACAGAAAAAATGAAACACAATGTAGTAATCAGTAAAATTAATTAAAATTACCCTTGAAGGGAAGGAAAGGGAAAAAAATTCATGCTGCTACCACTAAAATGATAGTTACCGGCTCAATCAATACATCGCCATAGCATGTCTATCGGAACAAATCATATTATGCATTTTGCAGAAGTTCAGATCCATCATGTCCACCACCAATGCCCTTGTCTGCAAGAATAAGAAGTCAAGGAACGAGTGAGATTCTAATGAACAGTCAAATAGATACAGGAGTCTGTTAATGATATATTTAAATAAGCATGTAGCTGTAATTTTAGAAAAAACAATTTGGTCTGGGTGCAACACTACAAATAGATAAATAAAACCATATCTACCATAGATACCAATAACAATATTTACTCTTCCTAGTTTACACAGTACATACTCACTTATATGATAAAATGAAGAACATTCACACTCAGACTAATAGCAGATAGGAAGAGATAAGTTATCTAAACTTACTGTTAAGCTTGGTTGATGTCATATTGTGTTATAATACGAGATACACAATAACAAAGAACGATAAGTAAACACGACAGAGGGACACGATATTTAACGTGGAAAACCCCTCCAACACGAAGGGGGAAAAACCACGGGCGCCAGCCAGCAAACTCTTCAATATTTTCGGTGGGTGTTTACAAACGCCGTGGGTTATTAAAGAAGCGATAAACCCTAGCCGGCGGCTTACAGGATGTATATATAGACGATGGCAACGATCCATACCGCGGGGGGGGGGGGGGGGGGGTGGCGACGGGCCGAAGCGGAGCGAAGGCCGAAGTTAGCATTTCTTCAGTGCACCAATACTTGAATTTGGATCACAATATAACATATTGGATAAAATAAAATACTGCCATCCTAATAAATGCTAGCAACAAAAGTGATCATGGTTATTCATATAAAGATTATCTTTAGCCAGAATTCTCTCTCATAATGGACTTGCCACTTGCACAAGACTCTTCTAAAAGTGAAAGACTACTATTTCAATATCTAACCGAGTTACTCTTATGGATTTAAAATTACTAGCAAGATCGACTTTGAACGAAAGAAATATAACTAACTTTGATCTTCAGAATGTGCTAATTGAGCTACCTATTTGACATTTTAATTGGTTCAAGCATTTTTTTCATGTAATTGTCTTCAAATTCAAAAGGTTATGCATATCATCTTCAGAAACAACTGCACTGCAGCTATGCAGTAATACTATGTGTCAATAGGTCGGCTACAAATAAAAGTTAGTTTGATTGTTATATGTAAAATTTGTCAATCCACCTCGAATACACAAGCATGAATTTTTTTAAATGACATAGCTTCGAAATCCGGCATGGTTTGGCGAGACGCACGAAACCATGGGTCTAACTTAACCATCTGTGCTTCTTTGACTACTCAAATTTTTTACAAGGGAAAACGTGGATATGGTGCTCACCAGTTCAGGGAAGCCACTTGTTAATAAAACAGAGCTCACACATCAAAGCCCAGCCCTTCCTCCATAGCAGTATGATTCTAGGCGACCAGCCACCATGAAGGCAACAAAAAAGACATGGTCGGTCGAGAAGGATGCAGAAGTGGGATAATTGGAACAAATGGGATACCACTTTTAGACTATTAGGCTAACTCAAAACTAAGTGGGACAAATGAGATAAGCTAGATTTGACATATCTCGCTTATTCCACTTATCCCACCTAAATTAGAGTTAGTCTAATAGTCTAAAAGTGGTATCCCACTTGTCCGAGTTGTCCTTGTCCCACCTCTGCATCCCAAACCTGAGGTGGCTGCCAATGCTCGCCCCTACGCTGGTCTCGAGTCTCGACCATGGGATGGAGATCGGGCTCATGCTTGGCAAGTCGACAGCATGAGCAGAGATGGAGACGCATACCGGCCGCGGCCGGCCATCAGAAGCTCGATCGCTCGCCTTCTAATGAAGCGCCCGTGATCCGGGCATCTTTATTTTGGCATGATCTGTAGAGAATACTACTTTACAGTGCCACCTGTACTAGTAGATTAAGGGTCGACAAGACTGAGAGGATCGAGGAGCTGATTGATAAGGCCGATCGTGTATTAATTGTGAGGATCTCAGCTGATCGCTTATCACACAGTTAGTCACCTGATGAACCTTCTCCAGAATTCTCTGTATCCTCTGCTGTTGTTTTCCATCTTTCCTCCTTTTGAATGGTTACCTGTGACGCAGGACACTGAATCTTCTCTGTCATCGATCAAGAAATCAATAACATCGTAGGTTTAGCTATAATCAAGGAAACGGCTGATTCGCCTGGTCCAGAATACACTCCACGTGACATAATTAAAGGGCTTCACTTCACTTTCTATGCTTTGAGATTGCTAGTAGCAAAAATCAACCCATCATCCTGTACTACACAGAAAGGTTACGTGATAAGTCATGAGAAAGGTAGAAGGGCTACGGTGATAAGATCATTGCTAACGCAATTGCGATTACCTGCCTCTCTTATGCATAACTTTAGATGATGGTATGGTCATCTTATCACGGTACGTTTCTGTATATAAACGAGCAAGCTGAAATCCTATGTTCGGTTAATAAGCATGTCTTCCCCATGACATTTGATCGAGCAATAACCTTTTTTCTTCAAACAACACCATCTTTTATAATTAGTGGATGAACCAGAAAAGTTACGAATTTGTAACCAATGGCAGCCATGGAGCCTCGACCTTTTACATGTAGCTACTACATGTACGTCATCACGTACGTACGTGAGATCAAAACCTAAACCCGCACAAAAGATACGCGGCCTTACACGTGTGCGTGCGACCAATCATGAGGTTACACTACACGCCATCATTGTTGAGCTGATAAGCATATGCACCATCCACCCCAGCCACACGCTTTTGCTCGTATCGTATCTTATCAAATCTAGGGCTTAGAGGCGCCCTTGACACCGTGCTTATCCGATCTCCACCTTAAATTTGATCACGAGATCAAAGATGTTGCTACTCACGTGATCACATGTCCTTGTACATGCTAGGTGTCCTGCGCAAAACAAAGCCCTCCTGCGATAAGCAACCACGCGCACACAATGATCTATAAATACCTCACGTGGCTTATAGTAGCCAACTTCATAGACACTCACAGAGGGACAACGATACTACCAAGCAACACCAAGCAAGCTCGTAACAATCACCCAGAGTCCCCAATTCCCCATGGCTCCCAACGGAGAAGCTTCCGCGACGGTCGCCTCCATGGCACCCTTGTTGACAACTATCATCGGCAACCTTGGCAGCGCTTGGCAGAGAACACCATCGTGGCAGGAGCTCCACAGCCACACCGAAGAGATGGAGCTGCTGCCATCCACCGGCTCCATTCAGGAGGTGGAGGACGCCAAGTGCGAGTGCTGCGGCATGTCGGAGGAGTGCACCCTCGCGTACATCAGCAAGGTTCGCCAAAAGTTCTCTGGGCGGTGGGTGTGCGGCTTGTGCGCCGAAGCAGTCGCAGAGGAGGCCTGGAAGAGCGGCCATGGGATCGAGGCGGCGCTCGTGGCGCACATGAGCGTGTGCAGGCGGTTCAACGGCTTCGGGAGGACACACCCAGCGCTCTTCCAGGCCGACGCCGTGAAAGGCATCCTGAGGAAGCTCTCTGGCCCTGGATCACCCAAGTCCAAGAGCCCTAGACAGGCGATGGCGGAAAAGGCAGCACCACCGGCTGCGTGAAAGGCCGTCGCCGGTGTATGCGATGAGCCGACGATCATGCGACGAACTAGATAACTAGAGTGTCGGCTGCTGCTAATTAAGATGGTCGATGCTTTTCTTACTCTCGCACCTTAACTAAGGCTGGCCTTTAATGGTCGATGCTTTTCTTAGTTATGGGGTTTTGTTTGCCTCTTTTACCTGCGTTAAAAGAGTGTTACAAACTCCAGTCTACACTAACTTTGGGTGTATATTAAATTATTATTAATGGAGTACTATCCTTTTAAAACTACTCCCTCGGTTTGAAAATATAAGACGTTTTAGGTTTGTGAATGAGATGTATCTAGACACCTTTTAGTGTCCAGATTCATTTGAACTTATACACTAAAACATGTCTAGATACATATCCTTCACAAACCTAAAACATCTTATATTTATAAACGGAGGGAGTAGTCTATAATGTGCTTGTGTATCGGTGTGTTTACCAACAAATGTCGCGCCCGTGTTAACAACATGCGTTTCCTAGAAGAATGCAAGCACAACTGCACAAGAGGGTGAACATTTGTAGACAATACACAACAATAGCAAGGCTCCCTTTTTTTGTTTGAGAAATGAAATAAATGTGTCCGGTAGCATAAAATAAGAACTGGGTTATATATACTCCTAAATTTTGATTGTGATAAAGATAAGGTGATCCTCAAACAAAAGAAGGGCGAACTAGAGCAGCCGTTCATCCAGTAACTAGATCATGAACAAAATGCACATATGTTCAGTTAGGATCGAGCTTAACTGAAATGCACAAAGTAATTGGTTCCGTGTATCGATACAAGGTCATTAGAGTATATAGCATATTAATGCCCTGAAGAACTATAAAAAAAAAACCATTATTGAAGGGAACAGATTCTTCCAAATCCGCTGCAGTCTCCCAGAGCGGTTTCTTTCATTATCGAGGCACACCGAGACCGGTCTCTGCAAGGCAGCAGGGAGATCATGAAATTCAATTTGTCGTGCAGCAAAAGCAGATACGTAAATCCTGGAGCACAACAGATGTGGTGCTACTATCAAAACAGCAACACGAAGAAAATTGGCAGCAAATAATTTGATAACTTCCTAATGTGAAAGCAAGTTAACCATTAATAGCAAGTCTGAGCACAAAACCACCAATTATGACACAAGAAAATAAGAATGCTCCATGATCGGACTACCGAATTTGAACTATCCAACAGACTGGTAGTTAGGGTTAACAGGAATTTAAATAATTCTTGATTGATTGATGTTTTTATGAACCTCAGTTTAGAAGCAGAGTTCATCAAGCGAGCATTTTGCACCGATGCACATTTTGGGTCTGAATGTCTGATGCAATATGAGTTCCAGAGAAGTATACGCTTCTAACAGGCAAAACTTCATTATAATACATGCACATGGGAAACAACAATTTGAGTTTCAAATTTACAAGAAAGTATCATGCAGATGCCCATTGTTCATCCAATGATTATTACAGCCGTCGAATAGTTGTTCAAACTGCAGCAGAACTAAGACAAGCATGTCATATTCAAACGAAGTTCACCGTTTCTACTTTATGGAAAGGTCAACAATTGAATGTTGTATAAAAAATCTGGTGAACAGTTCAAAAAATCTTAACAACAAGGGGCACTATATAATTGTGGACTTCTGGTTCCTCTTTTGAGGCTTTGACATAACTAGCAATAGAAGATATAGCAATAACCTAAATGGCAAGTAAAGCTGCTTCACAGGTTCATGTTCTAAAAATTAAGAATGATTTGGCACCACAGAGAAAATCGACTGATATACATTGAACTTGAGTATCCAAAATTGTCTAGCAAGCATCATGTATCACTTTCAACCATTTAGGTACCTATAGGGAAGAAACACGTGAACTATTTACTTTGCAAATCTTGTTACATTTCAATCCCATATATATGATACATACCATTGACTTTTGGATGGATTATGGTATCATTCAGAAGAATGCACAAACCGCATGCATCAAAACAATTTAAACATGCACGGCACAACCAGGGAAGCAGACAAGTAACCTTTTACTATATACTGGAAATAAAAGGTAATTTTCAACTATCAATTCCTAAATGGTCATTGAGAACACACCAAATACTCCCTCCGTTTGGGATTATAAGTCCCGCGCGGATAACTAAGTTGCTAATTTGAACAATAAAATATAAATATTATAACATAAAAATTATACCATTAGAAACTTTAGTGGTTATATTTTCTAACGGTATAACTTTTGTGATATATAAATTATATTTTGTTAGTCAAATTAGCAACCTAGGTATGCGTGTAGGACCTATAATCCCGAACAGAGGGAGTAGTTACAACCACGCTGCAGCTACCCTAGAGTCTTATTGGGCCATGTTTAGGTCCATGGGCGTTTTCATTCTTCGTTTCTTCTCAATTTTGCTATCTTAAAACCTGTTATTGAGAGGCAGTGCCCGACATCTAGTTGCTAAAGGCAGGTGGCTACCTTTAGGCAACGCTCCAAGTCGCGCTGACCTGTTAACTATCTACAGTTACATTCAACATTGATGAGAATATGGTTAGTTACATTCCATGTTACTCTGCATACGGTTTACAACATGTTCTCCTATTGTATATATTCCTCGTACATAAAAACTTAATAATATGTTACCAATTATCATGAGCATTTTCTGTTAAATATTTGTCCTCGATGGCATAAACCTGTAGACAACCCCTCCCCCACAGTCACATCGATGGATAGGAAAAGAAAACAACAGTTCCATCAGTCGATGAATAGCACCAGATGAATCTGAATTTCATGCATTTACTGTGTGTGGAGTGTGTCAAGCTACACATGAACTGGAATAAGCAGGCAACTGGGCAGTCACAACTCACAGGTAGGATGCAAAGATTAGATCATATCAGACTCAGACTCCCGGGTAGGAGCTGCAGAGCGTACCCTGCGACACGGCCCGGGCCACCTCCGCCCCCAGCCGCGAAGTCAGCCTCGCCGCCGAGATTGCGCTGTGCAGAGGCTGCAGGGACCGTGCCAGCGCGATCTGCCGCCCCAGGGAACTGGACCTGCATCCCACAAACCCCCAGTTCAAGGCTAACTTGGAGAAAAAAATCCGAGATGGGAAACGTAGAAGAGAGGGCGGTGGCTTACCTGGGGACTGAAGCGAGGGAGCGGGGGAGGGAGGCGGCCGGGCTCCGGGAGGCGGCGGAGCGGAGGAAGGCGGCGGCAACGGGACGGGAGAAGGAGCGAAGCCGCGAAGCCATGGCCGGCAAGGAGGGAGCTAAGGGAGGGGAGCAAAGGGGAGGGGAAGGGCGAATGTTTTTAGGGTTTTGGACCTTGCGATTTGAGCAAGTCGATGTGCATGGGCCTTATTGGGATATTTCCAACCAGTCGAAATGAAATATACGGAGCCCACCAGCCCACACCTGAGGCCCGGCCGCATGCAATCACTCTCCTCCGCTTCTAGGCCCCCTTCGGCATTCTTCTCTCCCTTTGATCCACCGCTTCTTCCAGAAGCTTGCGAAAGTTTCCCTCAAAAAAAAAAAAAAAGCTTGCGAAAGTCCAGACCCCAAGCCCCGCGATCCCCATGGCCTCCGGCGAGGGCACCGGAGACCTGAAGATCGCAGCGTCCGGCGGCGAGGCGGAGATGGAGGTGCAGGAGGCGGAGCTGTGCCTCGACCTCACGAGTTGCCAGCTGCACGATCTGAGTGAGGTGGAGATCCCGTCCACCCTGGAGGAGCTAGACCTTACGGCGAACCGCCTCGCCGCGGTAGACCCCCGTATCGGCCACCTCACCGCCCTCCGCAAGCTCTCCTTCCGCCAGAATCTCCTCGAGGACGACGCCGTCGCGCCCCTCTCCACCTGGGATGCCATCGCTGGCTTACAGGTCATTGTTCTATCTGTTGAGAAACCCAGAGCCTGATGAATAGGAGATGCGCGATCTTATTATTGTTCTTGTCTCTTTTGTTAATATGCATGTGTTCGGTTGTGAATTATTTCTACAATTTCTTTCATAGCATTTTGTTCCTACAACTACATCAGGACCTATACTATCGACAGATTCAACACCCGGGATTTTAGTCCCCTTCCAAGCAACCGTTTACAATAAGGAACAACTTAGGTGGTACCTTGGTATTATGAACAACAAGGTGTAGGGAGAGAGAGTTTGAAATGATATCAGATGTTATTTTGTGCACATACCTTTTCTGTAGATAACACCTGTGAGTAAAAGCCATAGAGGTGGTTAAAAATGTTCAACTCTAGTGTGATTGTTCCCATTCCAGACGTTGGTCCTTGTACTCTGTTGCAGAATTATGAAAATTCTAAGGTGATCGATTTTTTATGTTCCAGCTTTGGTTATTACCAATAGTGTAACCAGAATATAACTTAAACATGAAATTCGGTTCCACCTAAACAAATTTGGTGCATGGCATTTCATGAAATTTACATAAAGGCTGTTACACAACTTTTGTTTGCATATAAGTTGGAGAGACAGGGTAGCACTTCGCCTGCAGTATAACCAGCATGGTGTCCTGATAAATTTGCTTGTAGAGAAGGTCTTTTGGAGAGATGGCTAAGGGGCTACAATGATCATCATTGTGACAGTGGCTGCCATGATCTTAGTTGTGACAGTGACAGCTGTTTTTGGCTTTACCCTTGAGTGAGCTTCAGGTCAACCTGAATACTTTGCACACAGGCTTGAAACTGCAATCTGTGTTTTACTCTTCAGTTCTGCTGCTCATCCAATTTCCCGTGCTTTCATTATTTCACGCCTTCTGACAAATAATTTTCTGTACAATGTTTTGTCTTTTCCCGTACTGCAGAAAGCGAAGTGCTCCGACAATGCTATTTAACATCATTTCTATTTTCAGGAGTTAGTCCTTAGAGATAACAAGCTTACAAAGATCCCTGATGCCAGCATCTTCAAGAGTCTTCTAGTCTTTGATGTTTCTTTCAATGAGGTATCGTCCTTAAATGGATTATCTAAAGTTTCCAGCACGGTGAAAGAACTCTATGTTTCAAAGAATGAAGTTGCGAAGATGGAAGAGCTTGAACATTTCCATGCATTAGAAATGCTTGAACTTGGTAGCAACAGATTAAGGGTAAGCATGTAGTCGTTTCTTCACACATCACGGTGCATGCTATAGTAGAAAAATTCGATAGAACCAAGACCCTATAGCCCCCCATGCTCTCACATGTTCCACTATATTTCAGGTGATGGAAAATCTGGAAACCTTGACAAATCTACAAGAGTTATGGCTTGGAAGAAACCGAATCCGTACAATCAACTTATGTGGTTTGAAATCAATCAAGAAAATAAGTTTACAAAGTAACAGGCTGACTGCAATGAATGGGTTACAAGTAACATATCATCACTTCACTAGCTCCCTTGCTTTTTCTAATGTGAGTCTTCCTTGGTAATGTATGTGTTGTTCTTACTCAGGAATGTGTTGCGTTAGAGGAACTGTACCTCAGCCATAATGGAATCCAAAAGATGGAAGGTCTCTCTACCCTGCAGAACCTTCGTGTTTTGGATGTTTCATCTAACAAGCTAACCGCTGTGGAAGATATAGAAACATTAACCAGGTAACATGATACTACATAAATGCTTGTTATCCACCTTAGTGCGCAACAAGATCCAAATGTCTAAAGACATATCAGCTTGATAAATTCTTTGTTATGGCTCTTCTTTGACTATACTTATTTGTTTTGGCAGGTTAGAGGACTTGTGGTTGAATGATAACCAAATACCATCACTGGATGGGATAGAATCTGCTTTGTCTGGTTCACGAGAGACGCTAACAACCATATATCTTGAGAGAAATCCTTGTGTACGCACTTCATAACCATTGTCTTCATTTAGTTATGGCTTGTTACTTTCATAACCTCATCCATTGCTGATGTACTTGTTTTTACCGTTATATTATCGTAAGAGTTATTAATTCCTTTTTAGCGTCATTATGACACTACTAGAGCAGTAATCTCCACCCCTCTTTTAGCTGAAGTTTGTGCGTATTGTTAAACTCTACATGGATCAAGTAGGGAAGTCTGGTGACATGCAAAGTGGACAAACCGTTTATAATTTACTGCATGGTTTCAACTGTTCTATTACTCTTGAGTGAGCACTCTGGGTGTTTTGCTGTTCCATGTTTGACATTCAGTACCCTTTATGACCTAAGCGGATGTCATGCTTTTCTTCAACAATTCAGTATCTTCCAAATTTTGAACCACTTGCACTGATTCTTAGTGGCAGCTGCCGACTGATTCATAGTTGGTTTTTCATGTATCTGATGCTACTTACTGTGATAGTTATAAATCTTTATCAAGTGTTGTACAATCTGGAAATTTCACAACTAATAATGTATATATTCATTAAAGTACAAAGATAACAACTAGTCTAAGATGTCATTGATAGTGGGAACTTTGTGTACTAATATTCTGATACTATTGAGAATGGAGGTTGATTTTGGAAGAGATGTCTCTAATGATTCTTTCTTCGTTTTTTGGGTTGATTGTCTCTAGTGATGTTAATTACTGTATATACGTACTGTACAGTATATTTTGTGGTCTAGCCTACTACAGCGAATTGATGAATGTCCCTTGAGATTATCAATCTTCAGAGATCATGCTAAACTGAGTCATTATTGTTTGTGCCTTTCCTTTTTGCAGGCAAAAACTCCAAACTATTCATCCACATTGAAGAAAATATTTCCAAATCTTGAGCAAATTGATTCGGATATGCTAACATGAAACAGTCTGGCTCACTTGGCAGTTTGTCAAGGGTAGTTAAAACATCTGGTGTGGTATTTATACAGGAGGAATGCTCAGCACACAGTCATCCAGTTCAGAACAGAAAATATAAGCTCTGGTGAAGAAACACTGCATTTATTTGTGTACTAGTTATCTGAATGGATCATTGCAAGCTTATCATTGCCAACTTTGTTCCATAGATCCATGGCTGAAGTTGAGTTCATTTCTTGCCGAGTTCTAGAAGAACTGAACTTATATGATAAAAACATCTTCTGGTCAATGGTCCATGAGACCATGGCTCCATCCTCATGCTACATTGCTACATTCTCAAGACGATGTATTTGTTTTCCATTTTCTTCTCTGTAGAGATCGTCCCATATACTAATCCTAAGTTTATATAAGCCAGCATTTTTCAATTTCAGACACTAGTTGGACTGATCGTGCTGCTGCATCTTCAACTCTTCTTCTCTTAATGTGTGTTGTCTGTTTAATGTGTATTGTATGTTAAATTGTGGATTGATCATCTCCATGGCAATTCTCGGCAGCTCTTGCCGCGATCCTGATGGATTAGTGGCAACAGCTACCTGCAAGGAAAAAGCACAGCCGGCATTGAGGGAATGCAGAGGCACCGCAGCTGTTCATCTTGGACAGCACCGCACCAGTAAACACCGGTTCAGATGGCGCTGTTGCCGGACAAGTTCTTGTCGGGGTGGGCACCTCCCCTCGATGTAGTGCACAAGGGTTCCCGCAGCCTACTGCCACCTCGCATCTCTCTTCCACATACTGGGTGGTGCGCCCAGATTTCTCCCCAATCGGGAGGGGATTACAGAGGATGGCGTGGTCGTGAGGGTGGAGAGATGCGAGTGGAGGAGAGAAGACATGCAGACACATGGATTGCTCGAGATTGGGCCTTCATCACACATTTGATCGTGAGGGTGAGCCTATCTAACGATTCCATAGTTCCCCAGTCCGATTAACTAGAGGATGCCGAATTTGGCCTGCGGAGTAGAAGCCCTGTAATATGGTCTGGCCCGTTCGACGGAATTGCTCGTGAGAACTGGTTCCAGCGACGTTTCGGCGACAGGACAATCTGGAGCGTCAATGAGCTGGATCTAATGGCGGGGAGTATGAAATCGCTGTGAGAGACCGTAGGTGTTAAGTTATATTGTTTGGTTTATATCTCTTATTAAACATCCAAGGGAATAACTTCATAAAAAAATGGAAGCAGGTCTTTTTGAAGGAAAAAGGAGACTAAAAATGTTAAAATCTGGGAACCATTTGCACGTGAGTGCTCCCACATGACATGTGTTGGTCTCACAAGGAAGCAAAGAAGGGCTGTTCATTCCGGGTTTTATGTATAAACAAAAATATGCAATATTGTTTGACCTGAGCGCTCATATATTAATTGTTTTTGCTATTTTGTATATGTGGCAAGTTCTTAAAACTGGGTCATTTTATATATGAATATGAATAAACTGGTAGCATATGTTACACCGAATTGTATTCTGACCCTATGGTTTGTTGGTTGTGCTTACTTTTGGCTCTCTAAGCTTAGAAGCACCACTCAAACCATACGCCCTGTGCACTTTCAAGGACATGTGCACTTTTAAGGAATTGTGTCTTTCCTCCAGGGCGGCAGAGTGGGACGATCTGGTGGAAGAGATGTCGACGATTGGATTTCGTTGGAAGTCCTAGATCGGATCTCTAACCCTAATTGCCTGCTCGATCCGTTCTTCGGAAACCGGCAGGCGGTGTGGGGATCGTTGTGTTAGATCTAATAATGGTGGTGGTCCTTTGGTTTCTGTTGCACGAGGACGAAGATCTGCTTGATGTCCGCCCTCGTTGATCCGATCTGGAGAGGCGGGTTCCGGAAGGCTTCGCCGACGAACTTCCATGGGCGTATCATGCCTGGAGATTGCTGGATCGGAAGGTATTCGGTCGTGCGCACCTTGTTTTTCTGGCCGTTTGGTTTCAGCGGGAGCGTTGCGAAGCTCTGTTGTTTGTTCCCACCAAGTGTCATTCTTAGAGCCATGGTGAACTTAGATGCTGAAAGGGCATTTATTGTCATAATCACTTTTGGTGTTCGGTAGCAACAAGTTGATCATTTTACAGTTTGTTATTGTCCACAGGTTGGTAAGATAAACATCACACACACTCTTGGGAAAAGATCACACACATTTGCCACTGTTCTGGAAACTCCAGACCGGAGTCTCCGGTCTTCCAAGACCGGAGTCTCCGGTGTGGTCCGGAGTTTCCGGTGCTGGCTCCGGTGGTGTCTCCCAGGACATGGCTGGGTCAGTCAGATGGCCAGTCCGGAGACTGGTCCGGAGATTGGCCGGAGTCTCCGGACTTTGGTCAGACCGGAGTCTCCGGTGTTGGAAGGCCGGAGTCTCCGGTGTTGCTGGTGAAGAAATGGGTTGGGTCAGTCAGATGGCCAGTCCGAAGACTGGTCCGGAGATTGGCCGGAGTCTCCGGTGTAGACCGGAGTCTCCGGTCTCCAGACCGGAGTCTCCGGTCTGACTTTTCTACAACGGTCGGAAAACGGTTCGTGGAGGGGGCTGTCTATAAATAGGGACCCTTATCTTCTTCCTCCAATTGCTCGAGCTTCTCAAGAACACCAACACCATTAGAGCCACCAAATCCACAAGATCTCTTCATCCAACCATCCAAAGTCATTGATCTTTGGGGAATCGAAGGAGGAGGCCTTGATTCACATCTTCACCAATAGAGATCTTCATTTCCCCCTCATTCACTTGAGGGCCCCCAAGCTCTAGTGTTTCTTTGGAAACCCTAACTTTCATTTGGTTCTTACAAGCTTGTCTTTGATTTGTCTTGACAGCTTGCTTGTATTTGGGAGCCTCCAATTCAGTTGTGGATGTGTGCCCCGAACTTGTTGTAAAGGTGCCCGCTTCCACCTCGAAGGTGGCTGATATAGTGGAAGGTGAATCGAGCCCTTTGGGGTGCGGTTCATCGGAGAACAAGGGAGGCCTCTCGTGGCGTTGGTGGTTTGAAACCACCCCCTCTCCAAACGTAGACGTACTTCCCCTCAAAAGGAAGGAACTACGGGAAACAAATCCTTGTGTCTCCGCGTCCACTTCCTTATTTACTTCTATCCTTTACCGCACTTTACTTACTTGTTCTTGCTTAGTGTTGTGTTATTTTGTGCTTGTTTGACATATAGGTAAATTCACCATAGTTGCATATTCTAGAGAATTTACCTTTCTTGTCAAACCCTAATTTGAAAAAGAGTAAAATTTGAAGTAGCACCTATTCACCCCCCCCCCCCCTCTAGGTGCCCATACGATCCTTTCAATTGGTATCAGAGCCTCGGCTCTTTCTTTGGGCTTTACCACCTAAGAGAATATGGGTAGCCGCGAAGGGGATGGTGATGGTGAGCCGACCACGGTGACCATGGAAGATCTCAAAAACTTGGAAACAAGATTGAGCTCTTCCTTGGTCAACAAAGTCAAGAAGATGCTTGAGCAACTTCTTAAAGACAAAGAAGGATCACCACCCCCATCTCCTCAAGAGGATCAACCATCCATTTTACCTAAAGGGAATACGTCAGTATCCCCCGAGGGTGCATTGGTAGGGGGTAAACCAGACAACGCTAATTCCTCCACACACAATAATGGTGGGAAAGGTGAGCAGCATGACTCATGGTACTCTCCCGACCCTCCAATCCCTCACCCTCATGTATACAATAGAGGTGACCCACCTAAGCTTGAAGAATCCGCCACTTTTGCTCAATGGCAATCACTAATGAGAACTCATATGCGCAGCTCTTGCATTGAACTATGGAACATCATCGAGCATGGACTCTTTATTGGGGATCCAAACAACTTGACAAGAAGAGAGATTGTAAATAGTCAACTCAATGCCACTGCTTTGCATATGATTCAACAAGGATTGGGAACAAAGGATTACCCACACATTGAGCATTTTAGCATTGCCAAGGAAGCTTGGGATGCTCTCACTGTGTTGTTTGTTGGCAATGAGAGTATGAGGAGGAATCGATATGATGCTCTAAGCAATGAAGCCGAAGTCTTCTACATGAAAGAAGGTGAAGATCATGAAGACATGTATCGAAGGCTCAAGACCACCGCCACCGCCTTTAGAAATGTGGGTGCCTCACATGTGGATGATGCATGGATAAAAAGGAAGTATGTGAGTGCACTCATGCCTTTTGAGCCCACCGACTTGAAGAGTCTACAAGGAAGACACAACTACCACCTCATGACCTCAAATGAAGTTATGCAAGAGATGGCCGCTTTCAAGGTTGCCGCTAAGAATGCCAAAGATGCCCGTGCTCGTGCCCTTGGTATGAGTAATGTTGTCAATGTTGCTTTGAAGGCCAAAGTTGTGGACCATGGGGATGAAGATGATAGTGATGAAGGGCTTTCCATGAACCATCACGATGAAGTGAAGATTTCTCATGGTCAATATATGGCTTTCTATGCAAAGAACTTTTGGAAGAACCCTGCCAAGGCCAAGATGGAAATGGAACGGAGAAGCAATCCAAATGGGAAAAGAGAGAATACCACAAGATTGAGAACTTGCTTCAATTGTGGTGACTGCTACCACTTTGTGGCTAGTTGCCCCTATGAGAAGAGAGAAGATCATGGTGGAAAGCTTGTGTTGAAGAAGACTCTCAAGGGACCATACGAGAAACCTTTCATCAAAAAGAATCCCATCAACAAGAAGCCGGGAGAAATTGTCTTGATCACTCATGAAGAGTACTCCTCCGACAATGAAGATGATGAAGATGACGAAGAGGAAACTTCTCATGGTGTGGCTGCTCTTGCCACCACATCTACTCCGACATTCTCACTCTTCGATTCTCCAAATGAGAACTCCTCCACCAAGAACGCCACTGGCCTTATGGCAAGAGGAATGGAGGTATCTTCATCATCCCGCTCTACTCACTTAGATAATGATGAAATTGATGATGAGATGTCTCTTGATGTTAAAAAGGAATTAATTGCCTTTGATGAGTTTATGACTAACCTAGAAGGTGATGCTAAGCTACATTTTGGAAATCTCTTAGATCAACTATCACATACTCAAGAGCTTCTAGATGTAAGATGTAAACTTGGGCATGAACATATGATTGAGCTAGAGGCCCTAAACAATGCTCTAGAAGAAGAACAAGAAACTAGGTTGTCACTTGAATTAAAACTTGAAGGGCTTGATGAGGCCAATGACATTATTGTTAACAAACTCATAAAAGAGCGTGATCATGCTATTGCTAAATATAAAAGAGCTAAAAAGGACAAGATTGAGTTTGGTGTGGTTCATGAAAAACTTGCCGATGACTTTAGCTTGATTAACAAGGCCCACAAGGCCTTGGAGAGTGAACTCTTGTCACTCACAAAGTCCCATGAAACGCTTCAAACTCAATTGGCCAATATTCCGTCACCTAGTAACTTCATTCCATCTAGTAGCACAACTATCCTTGAAGAGAATGCTAGGTTGAAGGGGGAGCTTGCTAAGGCCACATTTCCACAAGGCAACAAGTCTATTAATGATCTTTTGAGCAAGCAAAGGCGTAGTGATGATAAAGGGGGCATTGGTTTTGTCTCCAAAACAAAGAAGAAGAACAACAAGAAGAAGAAGGACATGCCCGCACAAGAGACCAACAAGACCATTGTGCAGAGTAAGACCACAAATGGTAAAACTATGTCTCATGATGATTTTGCGGGAAGTGCTAACCCTCACTATGTTCTAATGCGTGATTATTATGGTGATGTGTATGCACAATATGTTGGTCCTTATGATGGTTATATTGCTTGGTCTATTTGGGTTCCCAAGACCCTTGTTGCTAACAAAAGAGGACCCATTGAAAAATGGGTACCTAAAAACTAGCTTGATCTTTTGTAGACTTATGCTTCCGGAGGGTCAAAATGGGTGATCGATAGTGGTTGCACAAGTCATATGACCGGAAGCTCGTCTATTGTCAAGGACTTGGTGTCAAATGAAGATCAAATCACCGTCACATATGCCGACAAGTCAAAGTATAAGGTAATGGGTTTCGGCAAGGTAGTGGTGGCTCACGACATTACACTCGTGAACGTCATGCTTGTTGAAACCCTTGGATGCAATTTACTTTCTGTCCGTGCTCTTGGAAAGATGGGCTTTGCCGTCTTTATTGATGATGATATTGTGGTTCTCATGTGGAGCAAGTCTCTCAAGGTCGCTTTCGTTGGGTACGTCGAAAATGACTTGTATGTGGTGGACTTTTCGGGGCAAGCCACTGCAGGTCCGATGTGCTTATACGGAAAGGCCGATGTGGGTTGGCTATGGCACCGCCGAATAGCCCATGTCAATATGAGAACTTTGCAAAGTCTCCATAAAGAGGGCCATATTGTTGGACTAAAAGAAAAGGTTTCCTTTGCCAAAGATCGTGTTTGCAGGGCATGTGTTCTAGGGAAGATGCATGACGCTCCTCACAAGCCCACGAACCAAATCAAGTCTAACAAGATCTTGGAACTCCTCCATGTGGACCTATTTGGTCCTCCATCTCATGCAAGTCTTGGAGGGAAGAAATATTGTTTGGTGATTGTTGACGACTTTTCAAGATACTCTTGGGTTTATTTCTTCAAGTTGAAGAGTAAAACTCAAAGGACTTTTATCGACTTCATCAACTTGGTCCAACGGCAACACAATGTTCCCGTGTTGATTATAAGAAGTGACAACGGCACCGAGTTCAAGAACTACACCTTGAATGATTTTCTTAGTGATGAGGGGATCAAACATCAATATTCCGCTGCATACACCCCTCAACAAAATGGTGTGGCCGAAAGGAAGAACCGGACTCTTATTGAGATGGCTAGGACCATGTTGATGGAGTTTAAATCTCCATACAACTTCTGGGCCGAAGCCGTCTCCACCGCTTGCCATGCTTCAAACCGGCTCTACCTCCGCAAGAAAATCAACAAGACTCCATATGAGATACTTACCGATAACAAGCCCAACATATCTTATTTCCGGGTGTTCGGTTGTAAGTGTTTCTATCTCATCAAAGGTGTTCGTTTGTCTAAATTCGAGTCTAAAGCATTAGAGGGTATTTTTGTTGGCTATGGTCTTGAATCTCACACTTATAGAATCTATGACAAGCTCTCCGGAGCCGTCATAGAATCTTGTAGTGTGACCTTCGAAGAATATGATGGTCCCCAAGGGGGGCATGTTGATGCTTGTGATGCAGATGATGAAATGCTTCAGGATGCCATAGGAAGAATGGGTGTGGGTTATATCCGCCCCGTTGAGGAACCCCTTATGGCGGACCGAGAAGAACTATGCTCCACTCGAGTGGAGCCCTCATCTTCACAACCTCAACATGCTCCATCTACCGAAGAGGACATTGACTCAAGCCAAAGACAAGATATGGACCCTCAACATAGTGATCAATGTGTGAACTCTAGTCAAAGGGAGCTTGGTCCATTCGATGGGGTGTCAAGTGGTGCCAAGTCAATTTTCCAAGGAAGATCCATCCAAGATGTTTTGAGACGTGCTCAAATTGATGCTAGAAGAGCACTTGATCAAGACCAAGGTCAATCCTTGCCTCCCAATGTAGAGGATGACTCCAATGATGATCAAGGTCAAGTTGATGGTCAAGACGAGGATCAAAATGATGAAGAGGGTCCTCAAAGAAACAATGAGGAGATCCACGCTCGTCGCGAAGCTCGAAAGGAAAGAATGTTGGAATTAAGAGACCACTCCCTCCAAAATGTTGTTGGAGATCTAAGGAAAGGAATTTCCACAAGAGCACAATTGAAGAGGTTCAGTGAACACCAAGCACACATCTCCATGATTGAACCAAAGAAAGTGTGGGAAGCTCTTGAAGATTCGGATTGGTTAGAAGCTATGCACAAAGAGCTCAACAACTTTGAGAGAAACAAAGTGTGGAAGTTAGTTGAGAAGCCAAAAGATTGCCGCAATGCTATTGGAACAAAGTGGATATTCAAGAACAAGCAAGATGAGCATGGAATCATAGTAAGGAACAAGGCTAGATTGGTTGCACAAGGGTATTCTCAAATTGAAGGCATTGATTATGGAGAGACTTATGCACCCGTGGCTCGCCTTGAGTCCATCCGTATCCTTCTTGCTTATGCGGCACATCATAACTTTAAGTTGTAACAAATGGATGTAGAAAGTGCATTCCTTTATGGTCCTTTAAATGAATTGGTATATGTTAAGCAACCCCCGGGATTTGAGGACCCAACTTTCCAAACCATGTCTACAAACTTGATAAGGCGCTCTATGGGCTCAAGCAAGCCCCACACGTGGTATGAGCACCTTAGAGAGTTATTGTTTGACCGTGGCTTTGAGGTTGGGAAAATCGATCCCACTCTTTTTACTAAGAGGGTCAATGGGGAGCTTTTTGTATGTCAAATATATGTTGATGATATTATCTTTGGCTTATCTAACAAAGCTTTTAATGATGAATTCTCAAAGCTTATGACTAGTAGGTTCCGGATGTCTTTGATGGGGGAGTTGAAAGTATTTCTTGGATTTGAGATCAAGCAAGTTAGAGGAGGAACATTCTTCAACCAAGCCAAGTATACTCAAGATATGCTCAAGAGATTCAAAATGCAAGATTTGAATGGAGCTCCTACTCCCATGGCTACAAAGACTCATCTAGAACAAAATCCTAATGGTAAAGATGTGGATCAAAAGGTATTACCGGTCTATGATTGGTTCTTTGCTTTAACTTTGTGCATCTAGACCCGATATTGTATTGAGTGTAGGTGAGTGTGCAAGATATCAAGCGGCTCCTAAGGAAAGCCATTTAATGGCGGTCAAGAGAATCTTTCGATATTTAGTTCATACCCCATTTTATGGTCTTTGGTACCCTCAAGGCTCAACATTCGCTCTTTGTGGATACACGGATTCGGATTGGGCGGGAGACAAGGATGATAGAAAATCAACATCCGGGGCTTGCCAATTCCTTGGTAGGTCCTTGGTATGTTGGTCTTCTAAGAAGCAAAATTTATATCTCTCTCCACCGCCGAAGCCGAGTATGTTGCTGCTGCTAGTGCTTGCACCCAATTGCTATGGATGAGGCAAACTTTAAAGGAATACGGTGTCCATTGTGACAAAGTGCCTCTTCTATGTGACAATGAAAGTGCCATCAAGATTGCATACAACCCGGTGGATCACACAAGGACAAATCATATTGATATTCGACATCACTTCATTAGAGACCATGTTGCTAGAGGTGATATTGATCTATCCTATGTATCAACCAAAGATCAACTTGCCGATATCTTCACGAAGCCACTTGATGAAGCAAGGTTTTGCTACTTGAGGAATGAACTAAATATCGTAGATTCAAGGAGCTTGACTTGATGTTATTGCACTCTCACCTATGTTTCATCTCATATTTGGTCTAGGTGTAGGCATGGATATAGGGGAGTGCGGTCCTAATTGATTGGACCATCCCTCCCCCCATTATGCCCAAAGCAATCAAAATCATTCCTCTTAATATCATTTAGTGATATGTGAGATTAATGATGAGTTTTGGTAATGGACCCAAGATATATCTTCGTGGTGCCAAGCCAAGTATACTCAAATATGATGGCCTAGGCCACCGCCCTCTCTCATTTGAGAGGTAGGCACTTACTCATGTTCGTCATTTGCTTGATTTTAGTCTCTTGGAGCTTTTCTGATTATTTTCGAACTTCTATGGCTCTTATTGGTTCTTCACAGTTTGATGTCTCAACCCAAGCCCTTTTACTATCTTAAAAACCATCTATCTCTCATATATGTCCCCAAACACCTTTCCTGGAATTTTTGGTCGAGGAGGACCGGAGTCTCCGGTGTACAAACACCGGAGTCTCCGGTGTAGGCCGGAGTCTCCGGTCTGGACGGTTTCTGTCACTTAAAGAAGGGGTACGGGGTGAACTGGAACAGCAGTTCCTCATTCTTCACCCCGTCCCCTACCTCCAAACCCATCGCCTCCTCCTCCAAAAATCCTCCCCGGAGGTCAAGAAGCCCCCGGGATCCGTCGTGCAGCCGGCCAACCTTCCCTCTCTCCTCCATTGGGTCATTCCCACCGAAGGAATCGATCCCATGGACAGATCTGGTACCTCTCCTCTCCTTTTTCCTCCTAGGGTTCATCCCTAGATGTGTTTTTGAGGATTGTTGCTGATTTGTCCATTGGAATCACTTGTTTGCTTGCACTCTAGTACTTTAGCCTTGTTGCATTGCCCGATCTACTAGATTCACCCTCACCAGCATCTCCCCATCGCATACCCGAGCCTCCTGACCGGAGACTTCGGACTTAGGTCCGGAGACTCCGGTGTCTGGTGCGGAGACTCCGGTGTTGGGTGAATCAAAGTAGTCCAGAAATGCATCAAAGCTCTTGTACTACATCTTTGGGACATATATACTTATCTCCATGCTATCTCCCTCACTGCTGTTCACAGGTGATGGTTCTAGTCGCCCTCGTCGTACGAAGGCTAAGTCCCAAAGGGGCAATACTCGCTATGATGAAGCTCAGGGTCAGTTTATCGTGCCTCCATCCAACCGGAAACAGCGGGCACGTGATGCTGCTTACATGAAGAGGGATCAAGAGAGGGCTGAACGGGAGGAACGTGCAAAGAGAGCCAAGTATGACAACCTCCAGTCCCTAGCCAAGATGTCTAAAGAGGAGTACCGTGAGCTGAGGAAGACATATTTCTATGCACTGCCTCGTACCAGTGAGGACCCTCGTTTATGGAGGAAAGAGCAGGGTGTGTTCATGAAGGATGTGTATGGTGTACTCACCAAATCTCCTGTTTGCCCACAGAAGTTCATGAACATTGAGCAAATGCGCCAGAGCCCTTATTTCAATGATGCCCTATGGATCTATGAGAAGCTGGGTCTCTTCAACTTGATGGAGCTGCATGAAGACTACAGTGTGCACCTTGTTCAGCAGTTTTATGCCACAGTGGTGTTTGGGTCTGATCTTAACAGGACCATGGTGTGGATGACTGGCTCTACTCGCTGCACAACTACTTTCCATGACTTTGCCAATGTCATCTTTGAGACGTTTCATGGCGTATCTACTCCTGTGGGGCAGCGCATGCACTCAGCAGCCTTGGGTGAGAACAAGTTAAAGCTGGCACCTCTGTATGATGATGGTGTTGTGGGGGCCTCCAAGGGACTCAAGCCCCTCTACAACCTTATGCTGAGGATTTTCCATCACACTATTGCTCCAAGTGCTGGAAATGATGATGCTCTCAGGGGAGGACTTGTCAACCTCCTGTACCATACTCACCGGACCTTCAATGCTGGACCAGAGGCTGAGGCTGCACCCATTGATGTGATGGACTTCATTTTCGAGGAGATGTTCCATGCCATTCTCTTCAAGAAATCTCCTCCATATGCACCCTTGATTATGAGACTCATCAACTCCCAGCCACATGATTCTCCACATGGCATACCACCACACCTCACGATGTACACTCTGGTCGGCCAGCTCCAAGGCGTCGATATGGAAATGATGATGATGAGGAGATTGAGACGGAGAGGGATCCCTCTCCCCCTAGAGTTCGGAGGAAGAATGCCTCCAATGTCCCTATGCCTACCATGACTAGAGACTATGTGCATGAGAAGGTCAAGAAGGCCAGCTTCTGGGAGAGGACTCTTTGCTGCATGAACGTTGACATTCGCAAGCAGCAACATGCATCTTACCAAAGCAACCGCCGCATTGAGAAGCTCCTCAAAGAGATCAAGGACCAGGGTGCTGCTGATACTGAGGAAGGTGAAGATGAATACAATGATGAGCATGGGGCCCAGCAGTCCACAGAGTCTGATCACAGTCTCTCATTTGGGGCATGGAATGCCCAACAGGAGAGTCTGGTGGACTAGAAGATGTTTGCTGATGTCACATCTGGGTTTGGATACCAGGGTACTTCCTCTTCTCGCCCCCACGGCAAAGGGCCTGCTATCCCGGATGTTGATGATGATGATGACTATGACCAGGATGAGGGTGACCAGGACAAGGATGACCAGGATGAGGATGAGGATGCCGAGGATGACGAGGATGACGATGACTACTGAGTTATTGGGGCGCTAGGATAGGTCTTTTCCCTTTTCGGCGTTTCGATGCCAAAGGGGGAGAAGACATTCTCATCGCTTTGCATGGGACTTGGGATTTGCGACTATCTGCCGTTATTTGCCTTTTTATTTGTTATTTGGATATTCGAACTTGAACTTTATGTGTGTTATCTGCTGTTCTTATGAGTGTCTATGACTATGTGCTTGTGTGCAACACCTATTGTAACTCATGTGAGATTTATGTGTGCTATCGTTGATATTATCTTCCTTACATGATTTACTTCATTATCTTGCTGCACATAGTCAGGGGGAGCCACATTTATATGTTATTCCATGCAAATCACTTGTTGTCATCGAACACCAAAAAGGGGGAGATTGAAAGGGCATTTATTGTCATAATCACTTTTGGTGTTCGGTAACAAGTTAATCATTTTACAGTTTGTTATTGTCCATAGGTTGGTATGACCACAGATAAACATCACACACACTCTTGGGAAAAGACCACACACATTTGCCACTGTTCTGGAAACTCCAGACCGGAGTCTCCGGTCTTCCAAGACCGGAGTCTCCGGTGTGGTCCGGAGTTTCCGGTGCTGGCTCCGGTGGTGTCTCCCAGGACATGGCTGGGTCAGTCAGATGGCCAGTCCGGAGACTGGTCCGGAGATTGGCCGAAGTCTCCGGACTTTGGTCAGACCGGAGTCTCCGGTGTTGGAAGGCCGGAGTCTCCGGTGTTGCTGGTGAAGAAATGGGCTGGGTCAGTCAGATGGCCAGTCCGGAGACTGGTCCGGAGATTGGCCGGAGTCTCCGGTGTAGACCGGAGTCTCCGGTCTCCAGACCGGAGTCTCCGGTCTGACTTTTCTACAACGGTCAGAAAACGGTTCGTGGAGGGGGCTGTCTATAAATAGGGACCCTTATCTTCTTCCTCCAATTGCTCGAGCTTCTCAAGAACACCAACACCATTAGAGCCACCAAATCCACAAGATCTCTTCATCCAACCATCCAAAGTCATTGATCTTTGGGGAATCGAAGGAGGAGGCCTTGATTCACATCTTCACCAATAGAGATCTTCATTTCCCCCTCATTCACTTGAGGGCCCCCAAGCTCTAGTGTTTCTTTGGAAACCCTAACTTTGATTTGGTTCTTACAAGCTTGTCTTTGATTTGTCTTGACAGCTTGCTTGTATTTGGGAGCCTCCAATTCAGTTGTGGATGTGTGCCCCAAACTTGTTGTAAAGGTGCCCGCTTCCACCTCGAAGGTTGCCGATATAGTGGAAGGTGAATCGAGCCCTTTGGGGTGAGGTTCATCGGAGAACAAGGGAGGCCTCTCGTGGAGTTGGTGGTTTGAAACCACCCCCTCTCCAAACGTAGACGTACTTCCCCTCAAAAGGAAGAAACTACGGGAAACAAATCCTTGTGTCTCCGCGTCCACTTCCTTATTTACTTCTATCCTTTACCGCACTTTACTTACTTGTTCTTGCTTAGTGTTGTGTTATTTTGTGCTTGTTTGACATATAGGTAAATTCACCATAGTTGCATATTCTAGAGAATTTACCTTTCTTGTCAAACCCTAATTTGAAAAAGAGTAAAATTTGAAGTAGCACCTATTCACCCCCCCCCTCTAGGTGCCCATACGATCCTTTCAATTGGTATCAGAGCCTCGGCTCTTTCTTTGGGCTTTACCACCTAAGAGAATATGGGTAGCCGCGAAGGGGATGGTGATGGTGAGCCGACCACGGTGACCATGGAAGATCTCAAAAACTTGGAAACAAGATTGAGCTCTTCCTTGGTCAACAAAGTCAAGAAGATGCTTGAGCAACTTCTTAAAGACAAAGAAGGCTCACCACCCCCATCTCCTCAAGAGGATCAACCATCCATTTTACCTAAAGGGAATACGTCAGTATCCCCCGAGGGTGCATTGGTAGGGGGTAAACCAGACAACGCTAATTCCTCCACACACAATAATGGTGGGAAAGGTGAGCAGCATGACTCATGGTACTCTCCCGACCCTCCAATCCCTCACCCTCATGTATACAATAGAGGTGACCCACCTAAGCTTGAAGAATCCGCCACTTTTGCTCAATGGCAATCACTAATGAGAACTCATATGCGCAGCTCTTGCATTGAACTATGGAACATCATCGAGCATGGACTCTTTATTGGGGATCCAAACAACTTGACAAGAAGAGAGATTGTCAATAGTCAACTCAATGCCACTGCTTTGCATATGATTCAACAAGGATTGGGAACAAAGGATTACCCACACATTGAGCATTTTAGCATTGCCAAGGAAGCTTGGGATGCTCTCACTGTGTTGTTTGTTGGCAATGAGAGTATGAGGAGGAATCGATATGATGCTCTAAGCAATGAAGCCGAAGTCTTCTACATGAAAGAAGGTGAAGATCATGAAGACATGTATCGAAGGCTCAAGACCACCGCCACCGCCTTTAGAAATGTGGGTGCCTCACATGTGGATGATGCATGGATAAAAAGGAAGTATGTGAGTGCACTCATGCCTTTTGAGCCCACCGACTTGAAGAGTCTACAAGGAAGACACAACTACCACCTCATGACCTCAAATGAAGTTATGCAAGAGATGGCCGCTTTCAAGGTTGCCGCTAAGAATGCCAAAGATGCCCGTGCTCGTGCCCTTGGTATGAGTAATGTTGTCAATGTTGCTTTGAAGGCCAAAGTTGTGGACCATGGGGATGAAGATGATAGTGATGAAGGGCTTTCCATGGACCATCACGATGAAGTGAAGATTTCTCATGGTCAATATATGGCTTTCTATGCAAAGAACTTTTGGAAGAACCCTGCCAAGGCCAAGATGGAAATGGAACGGAGAAGCAATCCAAATGGGAAAAGAGAGAATACCACAAGATTGAGAACTTGCTTCAATTGTGGTGACTGCTACCACTTTGTGGCTAGTTTCCCCTATGAGAAGAGAGAAGATCATGGTGGAAAGCTTGTGTTGAAGAAGACTCTCAAGGGACCATACGAGAAACCTTTCATCAAAAAGAATCCCATCAACAAGAAGCCGGGAGAAATTGTCTTGATCACTCATGAAGAGTACTCCTCGGACAATGAAGATGATGAAGATGACGAAGAGGAAACTTCTCATGGTGTGGCTGCTCTTGCCACCACATCTACTCCGACATTCTCACTCTTTGATTCTCCAAATGAGAACTCCTCCACCAAGAACGCCACTGGCCTTATGGCAAGAGGAATGGAGGTATCTTCATCCTCCCGCTCTACTCACTTAGATAATGATGAAATTGATGATGAGATGTCTCTTGATGTTAAAAATGAATTAATTGCCTTTGATGAGTTTATGACTAACCTAGAAGGTGATGCTAAGCTAAATTTTGGAAATCTCTTAGATCAACTATCACATACTCAAGAGCTTCTAGATGTAAGATGTAAACTTGGGCATGAACATATGATTGAGCTAGAGGCCCTAAACAATGCTCTAGAAGAAGAACAAGAAACTAGGTTGTCACTTGAATTAAAACTTGAAGGGCTTGATGAGGCCAATGACATTATTGTTAACAAACTCATAAAAGAGCGTGATCATGCTATTGCTAAATATAAAAGAGCTAAAAAGGACAAGATTGAGTTTGGTGTGGTTCATGAAAAACTTGCCGAGGACTTTAGCTTGATTAACAAGGCCCACAAGGCCTTGGAGAGTGAACTCTTGTCACTCACAAAGTCCCATGAAACGCTTCAAACTCAATTGGCCAATATTCCGTCACCTAGTAACTTCATTCCATCTAGTAGCACAACTATCCTTGAAGAGAATGCTAGGTTGAAGGGGGAGCTTGCTAAGGCCACATTTCCACAAGGCAACAAGTCTATTAATGATCTTTTGAGCAAGCAAAGGCGTAGTGGTGATAAAGGGGGCATTGGTTTTGTCTCCAAAACAAAGAAGAAGAACAACAAGAAGAAGAAGGACATGCCCGCACAAGAGACCAACAAGACCATTGTGGAGAGTAAGACCACAAATGGTAAAACTATGTCTCATGATGATTTTGCGGGAAGTGCTAACCCTCACTATGTTCTAATGCGTGATTATTATGGTGATGTGTATGCACAATATGTTGGTCCTTATGATGGTTATATTGCTTGGTCTATTTGGGTTCCCAAGACCCTTGTTGCTAACAAAAGAGGACCCATTGAAAAATGGGTACCTAAAAACTAGCTTGATCTTTTGTAGACTTATGCTTCCGGAGGGTCAAAATGGGTGATCGATAGTGGTTGCACAAGTCATATGACTGGAAGCTCGTCTATTGTCAAGGACTTGTTGTCAAATGAAGATCAAATCACCGTCACATATGCCGACAAGTCAAAGTATAAGGTAATGGGTTTCGGCAAGGTAGTGGTGGCTCACGACATTACACTCGTGAACGTCATGCTTGTTGAAACCCTTGGATGCAATTTACTTTCTGTCCGCGCTCTTGGAAAGATGGGCTTTGCCGTCTTTATTGATGATGATATTGTGGTTCTCATGTGGAGCAAGTCTCTCAAGGTCGCTTTCGTTGGGTACGTCGAAAATGACTTGTATGTGGTGGACTTTTCGGGGGAAGCCACTGCAGGTCCGATGTGCTTATACGGAAAGGCCGATGTGGGTTGGCTATGGCACCGCCGACTAGCCCATGTCAATATGAGAACTTTTCAAAGTCTCCATAAAGAGGGCCATATTGTTGGACTAAAAGAAAATGTTTCCTTTGCCAAAGATCGTGTTTGCAGGGCATGTGTTCTAGGGAAGATGCATGACGCTCCTCACAAGTCCACGAACCAAATCAAGTCTAACAAGATCTTGGAACTCCTCCATGTGGACCTATTTGGTCCTCCATCTCATGCAAGTCTTGGAGGGAAGAAATATTGTTTGGTGATTGTTGACGACTTTTCAAGATACTCTTGGGTTTATGTCTTCAAGTTGAAGAGTAAAACTCAAAGGACTTTTATCGACTTCATCAACTTGGTCCAACGGCAACACAATGTTCCCGTGTTGATTATAAGAAGTGACAACGACACCGAGTTCAAGAACTACACCTTGAATGATTTTCTTAGTGATGAGGGGATCAAACATCAATATTCCGCTGCATACACCCCTCAACAAAATGGTGTGGCCGAAAGGAAGAACCGGACTCTTATTGAGATGGCTAGGACCATGTTGACGGAGTTTAAATCTCCATACAACTTCTGGGCCGAAGCCGTCTCCACCGCTTGCCATGCTTCAAACCGGCTCTACCTCCGCAAGAAAATCAACAAGACTCCATATGAGATACTTACCGATAACAAGCCCAACATATCTTATTTCCGGGTGTTCGGTTGTAAGTGTTTCTATCTCATCAAAGGTGTTCGTTTGTCGAAATTCGAGTCTAAAGCATTAGAGGGTATTTTTGTTGGCTATGGTCTTGAATCTCACACTTATAGAATCTATGACAAGCTCTCCGGAGCCGTCATAGAATCTTGTAGTGTGACCTTCGAAGAATATGATGGTCCCCAAGGGGGGCGTGTTGATGCTTGTGATGCAGATGATGAAATGCTTCAGGATGCCATAGGAAGAATGGGTGTGGGTTATATCCGCCCCGTTGAGGAACCCCTTATGGCGGATCGAGAAGAACTATGCTCCACTCGAGTGGAGCCCTCATCTTCACAACCTCAACATGCTCCATCTACCGAAGAGGACATTGACTCAAGCCAAAGACAAGATATGGACCCTCAACATATTGATCAATGTGTGAACTCTAGTCAAAGGGAGCTTGGTCCATTCGATGGGGTGTCAAGTGGTGCCAAGTCAATTTGCCAAGGAAGATCCATCCAAGATGTTTTGAGACGTGCTCAAATTGATGCTAGAAGAGCACTTGATCAAGACCAAGGTCAATCCTTGCCTCCCAATGTAGAGGATGACTCCAATGATGATCAAGGTCAAGTTGATGGTCAAGACGAGGATCAAAATGATGAAGAGGGTCCTCAAAGAAACAATGAGGAGATCCACGCTCGTCGCGAAGCTCGAAAGGAAAGAATGTTGGAATTAAGAGACCACTCCCTCCAAAATGTTGTTGGAGATCTAAGGAAAGGAATTTCCACAAGAGCACAATTGAAGAGGTTCAGTGAACACCAAGCACACATCTCCATGATTGAACCAAAGAAAGTGTGGGAAGCTCTTGAAGATTCGGATTGGTTAGAAGCTATGCACAAAGAGCTCAACAACTTTGAGAGAAACAAAGTGTGGAAGTTAGTTGAGAAGCCAAAATATTGCCGCAATGCTATTGGAACAAAGTGGATATTCAAGAACAAGCAAGATGAGCATGGAATCATAGTAAGGAACAAGGCTAGATTGGTTGCACAAGGGTATTCTCAAATTGAAGGCATTGATTATGGAGAGACTTATGCACCCGTGGCTCGCCTTGAGTCCATCCGTATCCTTCTTGCTTATGCGGCACATCATAACTTTAAGTTGTAACAAATGGATGTAGAAAGTGCATTCCTTTATGGTCCTTTAAATGAATTGGTATATGTTAAGCAACCCCCGGGATTTGAGGACCCAACTTTCCAAACCATGTCTACAAACTTGATAAGGCGCTCTATGGGCTCAAGCAAGCCCCACACGTGGTATGAGCACCTTAGAGAGTTATTGTTTGACCGTGGCTTTGAGGTTGGGAAAATCGATCCCACTCTTTTTACTAAGAGGGTCAATGGGGAGCTTTTTGTATGTCAAATATATGTTGATGATATTATCTTTGGCTCATCTAACAAAGCTTTTAATGATGAATTCTCAAAGCTTATGACTAGTAGGTTCCGGATGTCTTTGATGGGGGAGTTGAAAGTATTTCTTGGCTTTGAGATCAAGCAAGTTAGATGAGGAACATTCTTCAACCAAGCCAAGTATACTCAAGATATGCTCAAGAGATTCAAAATGCAAGATTTGAATGGAGCTCCTACTCCCATGGCTACAAAGACTCATCTAGAACAAAATCCTAATGGTAAAGATGTGGATCAAAAGGTATTACCGGTCTATGATTGGTTCTTTGCTTTAACTTTGTGCATCTAGACCCGATATTGTATTGAGTGTAGGTGAGTGTGCAAGATATCAAGCGGCTCCTAAGGAAAGCCATTTAATGGCGGTCAAGAGAATCTTTCGATATTTAGTTCATACCCCATTTTATGGTCTTTGGTACCCTCAAGGCTCAACATTCGCTCTTTGTGGATACACGGATTCGGATTGGGCGGGAGACAAGGATGATAGAAAATCAACATCCGGGGCTTGCCAATTCCTTGGTAGGTCCTTGGTATGTTGGTCTTCTAAGAAGCAAAATTTTATATCTCTCTCCACCGCCGAAGCCGAGTATGTTGCTGCTGCTAGTGCTTGCACCCAATTGCTATGGATGAGGCAAACTTTAAAGGAATACGGTGTCCATTGTGACAAAGTGCCTCTTCTATGTGACAATGAAAGTGCCATCAAGATTGCATACAACCCGGTGGATCACACAAGGACAAATCATATTGATATTCGACATCACTTCATTAGAGACCATGTTGCTAGAGGTGATATTGATCTATCCTATGTATCAACCAAAGATCAACTTGCCGATATCTTCACGAAGCCACTTGATGAAGCAAGGTTTTGCTACTTGAGGAATGAACTAAATATCGTAGATTCAAGGAGCTTGACTTGATGTTATTGCACTCTCACCTATGTTTCATCTCATATTTGGTCTAGGTGTAGGCATGGATATAGGGGGAGTGCGGTCCTAATTGATTGGACCATCCCTCCCCCCATTATGCCCAAAGCAATCAAAATCATTCCTCTTAATATCATTTAGTGATATGTGAGATTAATGATGAGTTTTGGTAATGGACCCAAGATATATCTTCGTGGTGCCAAGCCAAGTATACTCAAATATGATGGCCTAGGCCACCGCCCTCTCTCATTTGAGAGGTAGGCACTTACTCATGTTCGTCATTTGCTTGATTTTAGTCTCTTGGAGCTTTTCTGATTATTTTCGAACTTCTATGGCTCTTATTGGTTCTTCACAGTTTGATGTCTCAACCCAAGCCCTTTTACTATCTTAAAAACCATCTATCTCTCATATATGTCCCCAAACACCTTTCCTGGAATTTTTGGTCGAGGAGGACCGGAGTCTCCGGTGTACAAACACCGGAGTCTCCGGTCTGGACGGTTTCTGTCACTTAAAGAAGGGGTACGGGGTGAACTGGAACAGCAGTTCCTCATTCTTCACCCCGTCCCCTACCTCCAAACCCGTTGCCTCCTCCTCCAAAAATCCTCCCCGGAGGTCAAGAAGCCCCCGGGATCCGTTGTGCAGCCGGCCAACCTTCCCTCTCTCCTCCATTGGGTCATTCCCACCGAAGGAATCGATCCCATGGACAGATCTGGTACCTCTCCTCTCCTTTTTCCTCCTAGGGTTCATCCCTAGATGTGTTTTTGAGGATTGTTGCTGATTTGTCCATTGGAATCACTTGTTTGCTTGCACTCTGGTACTTTAGCCTTGTTGCATTGCCCGATCTACTAGATTCACCCTCACCAGCATCTCCCCATCGCATACCCGAGCCTCCTGACCGGAGACTTCGGACTTAGGTCCGGAGACTCCGGTGTCTGGTGCGGAGACTCCGGTGTTGGGTGAATCAAAGTAGTCCAGAAATGCATCAAAGCTCTTGTACTACATCTTTGGGACATATATACTTATCTCCATGCTATCTCCCTCACTGCTGTTCACAGGTGATGGTTCTAGTCGCCCTCGTCGTACGAAGGCTAAGTCCCAAAGGGGCAATACTCGCTATGATGAAGCTCAGGGTCAGTTTATCGTGCCTCCATCCAACCGAAAACAGCGGGCACGTGATGCTGCTTACATGAAGAGGGATCAAGAGAGGGCTGAACGGGAGGAACGTGCAAAGAGAGCCAAGTATGACAACCTCCAGTCCCTAGCCAAGATGTCTAAAGAGGAGTACCGTGAGATGAGGAAGACATATTTCTATGCACTGCCTCGTACCAGTGAGGACCCTCGTTTCTGGAGGAAAGAGCAGGGTGTGTTCATGAAGGATGTGTATGGTGTACTCACCAAATCTCCTGTTTGCCCACATAAGTTCATGAACATTGAGCAAATGCGCCAGAGCCCTTATTTCAATGATGCCCTATGGATCTATGAGAAGCTGGGTCTCTTCAACTTGATGGAGCTGCATGAAGACTACAGTGTGCACCTTGTTCAGCAGTTTTATGCCACAGTGGTGTTTGGGTCTGATCTTGACAGGACCATGGTGTGGATGACTGGCTCTACTCGCTGCACAACTACTTTCCATGACTTTTCCAATGTCATCTTTGAGACGTTTCATGGCGTATCTACTCCTGTGGGGCAGCGCATGCACTCAGCAGCCTTGGGTGAGAACAAGTTAAAGCTGGCACCTCTGTATGATGATGGTGTTGTGGGGGACTCCAAGGGACTCAAGCCCCTCTACAACCTTATGCTGAGGATTTTCCATCACACTATTGCTCCAAGTGCTGGAAATGATGATGCTCTCAGGGGAGGACTTGTCAACCTCCTGTACCATACTCACCGGACCTTCAATGCTGGACCAGAGGCTGAGGCTGCACCCATTGATGTGATGGACTTCATTTTCGAGGAGATGTTCCATGCCATTCTCTTCAAGAAATCTCCTCCATATGCACCCTTGATTATGAGACTCATCAACTCCCAGCCACATGATTCTCCACATGGCATACCACCACACCTCACGATGTACACTCTGGTCGGCCAGCTCCAAGGCGTCGATATGGAAATGATGATGATGAGGAGATTGAGACGGAGAGGGATCCCTCCCCCTAGAGTTCGGAGGAAGAATGCCTCCAATGTCCCTATGCCTACCATGACTAGAGACTATGTGCATGAGAAGGTCAAGAAGGCCAGCTTCTGGGAGAGGACTCTTTGCTGCATGAACGTTGACATTCGCAAGCAGCAGCATGCATCTTACCAAAGCAACCGCCGCATTGAGAAGCTCCTCAAAGAGATCAAGGACCAGGGTGCTGCTGATACTGAGGAAGGTGAAGATGAATACAATGATGAGCATGGGGCCCAGCAGTCCACAGAGTCTGATCACAGTCTCTCATTTGGGGCATGGAATGCCCAACAGGAGAGTCTGGTGGACTAGAAGACGTTTGCTGATGTCACATCTGGGTTTGGATACCAGGGTACTTCCTCTTCTCGCCCTCACGGCAAAGGGCCTGCTATCCCGGATGTTGATGATGATGATGACTATGACCAGGATGAGGGTGACCAGGACGAGGATGACCAGGATGAGGATGAGGATGCCGAGGATGACGAGGATGACGATGACTACTGAGTTATTGGGGCGCTAGGATAGGTCTTTTCCCTTTTCGGCGTTTCGATGCCAAAGGGGGAGAAGACATTCTCATCGCTTTGCATGGGACTTGGGATTTGCGACTATCTGCCGTTATTTGCCTTTTTATTTGTTATTTGGATATTCGAACTTGAACTTTATGTGTGTTATCTGCTGTTCTTATGAGTGTCTATGACTATGTGCTTGTGTGCAACACCTATTGTAACTCATGTGAGATTTATGTGTGCTATCGTTGATATTATCTTCCTTACATGATTTACTTCATTATCTTGCTGCACATAGTCAGGGGGAGCCACATTTATATGTTATTCCATGCAAATCACTTGTTGTCATCGAACACCAAAAAGGGGGAGATTGAAAGGGCATTTATTGTCATAATCACTTTTGGTGTTCGGTAACAAGTTAATCATTTTACAGTTTGTTATTGTCCATAGGTTGGTATGACCACAGATAAACATCACACACACTCTTGGGAAAAGACCACACACATTTGCCACTGTTATGGAAACTCCAGACCGGAGTCTCCGGTCTTCCAAGACCGGAGTCTCCGGTGTGGTCCGGAGTTTCCGGTGCTGGCTCCGGTGGTGTCTCCCAGGACATGGCTGGGTCAGTCAGATGGCCAGTCCGGAGACTGGTCCGGAGATTGGCCGAAGTCTCCGGACTTTGGTCAGACCGGAGTCTCCGGTGTTGGAAGGCCGGAGTCTCCGGTGTTGCTGGTGAAGAAATGGGCTGGGTCAGTCAGATGGCCAGTCCGGAGACTGGTCCGGAGATTGGCAGGAGTCTCCGGTGTAGACCGGAGTCTCCGGTCTCCAGACCGGAGTCTCCGGTCTGACTTTTCTACAACGGTCAGAAAACGGTTCGTGGAGGGGGCTGTCTATAAATAGGGACCCTTATCTTCTTCCTCCAATTGCTCGAGCTTCTCAAGAACACCAACACCATTAGAGCCACCAAATCCACAAGATCTCTTCATCCAACCATCCAAAGTCATTGATCTTTGGGGAATCGAAGGAGGAGGCCTTGATTCACATCTTCACCAATAGAGATCTTCATCTCCCCCTCATTCACTTGAGGGCCCCCAAGCTCTAGTGTTTCTTTGGAAACCCTAACTTTGATTTGGTTCTTACAAGCTTGTCTTTGATTTGTCTTGACAGCTTGCTTGTATTTGGGAGCCTCCAATTCAGTTGTGGATGTGTGCCCCAAACTTGTTGTAAAGGTGCCCGCTTCCACCTCGAAGGTTGCCGATATAGTGGAAGGTGAATCGAGCCCTTTGGGGTGAGGTTCATCGGAGAACAAGGGAGGCCTCTCGTGGCGTTGGTGGTTTGAAACCACCCCCTCTCCAAACGTAGACGTACTTCCCCTCAAAAGGAAGGAACTACGGGAAACAAATCCTTGTGTCTCCGCGTCCACTTCCTTGGTTACTTCTATCCTTTACCGCACTTTACTTACTTGTTCTTGCTTAGTGTTGTGTTAGTTTGTGCTTGTTTGACATATAGGTAAATTCACCATAGTTGCATATTCTAGAGAATTTACCTTTCTTGTCAAACCCTAATTTGAAAAAGAGTAAAATTTGAAGTAGCACCTATTCACCCCCCCTCTAGGTGCCCATACGATCCTTTCAGATGCGGAGAATGTCAGTAAAGCGGAAATTTGAGGGTAGCGATGGTGATTTTTGTTCCTGTGGCGACAGAGATATGGCTGCGTGATCTGGGACTCATTGCAGCAGTTGTTGGTGCGGGAAGACAACACAGGGGAGTTTCCAGTCTTATCTTGTAGGGTGAAAATCCAAGGTCTGGCCTTAGCTGATTGTGCCTGGCATGACCTTGTTGAAGACATTGTTTTGTGAGCAAGGACTTTCTCCAGGGTGAAAACCTATGACCTTTGGTCGGGCAACGACGGCGCTTGGGCACTGTTTCCTTCTTGAAGGCGTTGTTATTGGAGTGGAGGACTACTGGTGTTGTTCTGATGGTGTCACTGTCGTTTCTTTGAGGATTAGTTCTTTGTAGCGGGACTTTTCTTTTTTGCAATTTCTCTTTCTTTTTTCTGAGTTGTGTGCATCCGTAGAGCCGCTAGGGCATGCGCTGTTGCAGAGGCTGGGTGTAATTGGTGTCCTTGTGATATTAATATATACACTTTTCCAAAAAAAAATTAGTTCATCTCTACTAATAAAGGAGCGAAAAACTTTAAAAAATATATGGACCTACTAAAATCACATGATCAGGCCCACCAAACATAATCTAGCAGATTGCATTAGTCTAAATTTTCTCACAATCTCATAGCTTGCATTAGTTTAATTTTTCTACACATAGGAATTAACTTTGATGGACTGTACTCGTCCCAACGGGGTCTACAACCTGTGTAATCACGCAAGGCGTGAAAATAGTGAATGATGGTAGGAGTTTGATGGCCCAATCGGGGACATGATTTGGACAGTCTATCTGATGTTAGGTTTGATTTTGATGTTTTTACTTTTTTTTGTTTGGAAATGGGCGTTTTCATTACCATTGAATTATGATGTGAGTTGATCCATGAACTTCAATCTTTCTGATTTTGCATGTCATCCCTTTTATACTTATTGAAGCCTAAAACCATATGCCATCTCTTTTATACTTCAGATGTATGGGCTTTGTAGTATTCTTCTTATTTTTTGCTTTTCTACAACTTTTGCAACACGTTAGATCTTTCTTTAGTTATGTTCAATTAATTTTCAACCTGCGGACCACATACGTCACATATGCCCAGTTCCCTTCTCATCTGCAAGAACACATACTTATCATCTCTAGGAGCACATACTTTTGGTACCTATCCAAATCAAAGGTCTGTATATCTTTGCTAACATATGAAGAAGAATTTCAGATTGTGGACATCTTCTTTCTTATTTATAATAATATGTCCAAATCTAAATATCAATGTGTTTTTTACCTCCAGATTTTAAGAAACCAGAGTTAAGAGGCCACATGTTGGTAGACAAGATAAAATGCGAGTATAGCGTAAAAAAATGTTTTGGGGGTTTTGGTATAAGAGAACAATGAGTAAAGTAAATAAAACTGAATACAGAAATTAAGTATCGCGTATGTAAAAGAGATTCGAAACTTCAGTGGCAAAAAACGTTCTCAGGGATTAGCGGATACACCACTAGCATTATAAAGGGCTAAGGTAAAGACTATCATCATGAACATTCTCAACTATGTATGTGTGGGAGGAACTCCGTATTTGGGCAAAAGGCAGCAACCACTACTCAAATCATCCTCATAACCATAGCAGATAGCAATCAACATCAATTGAATTACAACGCTATTAAGAGACATAATCCCGCAGGACGTATCCATGGCATGGATAGTGTTTTATGAGTTTGCTCGATTACCAAGTTGATACGTAAGGGGTGCCAATAGCTTTATAGTAACTGTAAGTGCTAACATCCCTCTGTCTACCAACAAGTAGTTCCCTACATCAAGTTCCCACAAGAGGCAAATATTAAGAGGTCGACTTCTCCCAACATCAAGTTGTAGACAGTCTAACACATGGTCACAACGATGAATATCATAATAAACTTTATCCTTTTCAATCTCATGCTAGGGTTTCTCCATCTCCCCAAGTACTAATGATCTACTTAGACATAGAGGCAAACAGTATCATGGCAATGGTAATGGAAACGATTATCGATGAATAGTACTTGTATAAATCCACAACTAGTGCAAGAATTACAACAAGATCTAGATGGGATGGATGGAGATGATGGTGGTGATGAAGATGCAGCGGTTGATGAAGATGGAGATCGATGCCTTTGCCTCTAGATCTTCTTAGGGCGAAGATGGATCCCTAGGGCAAATTTCCCCTCCAGATGCCTTCCGGAGGTTAGGTTTCAGCGATTTCTGGGTGTTCTGTATGTCGTCTCTCCGAACCAGTTGCACGGGGTGAAACTATTTGAGGAGGTGGAGGTGGCGCCAACTATATGGCCGGAACTATAAGGCGGTGGCCCGTATAGTTGGTCGTCAACTCTTCTGCCTCCTTTGCTCGCTTTCGGTTTTCGTATAGTATTATTAATATTCCCCAAATAAGCAATTTACATAGTTTTTGACTTCTTTTCTCTCCAGTACAACTGCTCCAAGAATTGTGTCCATTGGATCCATCATCTGATCTGATCCTGGTGAAAATAAACATAAAAAGTGTGTGCGAACGTTGTAAAATACCAAAATCCTACATCTACAATGCAAAATAATAATCTAAAACATGATGCAAATATGCACTCATTAACTCCCCTAAGCTTAGACTCTTGCTTGTCCCGAGCAAGTTTAGCTTAATGGATGTGATCCTCATATTCATGAAGCCGAGTCGATAAAAGAAATGAGGCAGTTGCAGCATGTGTTTATCATAAAGGATACATATAAATGAGTTCATGAATAGTACCTTACTCGAACCATCAGAATAATATTAGCAGGCTTCCACACCTTAGTAATTAATAGTTCACAAAAGATTATTCTCAACATGATGTAAAATATTCGGTTCAACCGAATGAGTTAGTGAGGTAGTCCCAAGTGTTTTTAGGATTAACATATTCATTTGGGATTCAAAATCTCAAACGTCTCTTTGTATTACTACAATATAGTGGTATATGCCTATTTGCTATTTGCACATTCGCTCTTTTTCTTTATCTTTCTTTTTCTATATATATTTGTGCTCAAACTTTTGTTTAAGTGTTGTGCAAAGGAGCTAGCTATATATTCCACTTCATGTAGGAATTTAAAAGTTCAACGATCTCAATTATCAAATTCCAAATATATATGAAGCATCTTTATAACTTGAGTATTCTACCTCAAACTTGTTCTCACTCTATTTGATAGCACTTTATAATTTCTCCTTTGTTCAAGGTTTTTCTTTTCCATCTTAATTAATTAGATAGTTTCTCCTTTTTGTAAATCAAACCAATGACCTACAACATATTTATCAAACTATCTCTATAAGTTCCACTAATACCAATGGCGTGGAAGACTCCTATTGCTATCATCAAGTGCAAGTAAAATCATACTCAAGTCATTCATATATCTAATAAGACAAACTCAAACTTAATAATGCTCCATATGTTATAATAAACTTAGAATTTCATAAGAGGGATCAACTATTACTGAAGGGAATTATAATGATGCAAACTTTATTTATGAGCTCAAACTAATGCAAACCTAGAATAGAAATAAAAACTTGTAAGATAGATTACAAGGTCTTAAATATCTCCCCAAGCTTGGAATCAAGCCAGGCGGGATCAAATAATCCCTCACGATTATTTGATATCGTGTTTATTTGAAGGTCACTGTGGCGCCATAGCATGTAGATCCGTGGTGTGTAGCTTCTTGTTGTTGTACTCCAGAGCGGTGATGCGACTGTAGCACCTGCGCAAATCAGATTGCAGAGTATCCATCCTATCTGTGAGCTTAGTCATCATTGGGAGAAGATCATCCTTATCCTATATCTCCTTGATGCGGTGACGGACTTCAACGCGATGGAGTAGCTCCTGGTTCTGATATATCTCCAGCACCCGCACGCGATCTTTTGTCCTGGGGACAACTTCTTCTTCCTCATCCATTATTGATGGATCGGGGAAGTAGAAGCTGCTCCTCTACTCCTATTGAGGCTTCACCCTCATACGAGCGCCAGTGGTAGGCCTCAGACGGGCAACACCGGTCCCTTGCTAGCACCTGCACCAATGTTAGGTATTTCCTTACGCTTATGCGGTCTTGGATCTGTAGTGACGAATTTGATCGTCTCCACATGTCCTTTTCCGTGCGGCTTACGTCCTTCTCTCTCTTGAGTTCTTTTCATCGCCGCCCAATCGACCTCCGGGGTCATAGACGTCGCGGCAGATGTAAATGTCGCACCAGCCTTCATCAGGGTCGCTGTTGTAGAAACTTGGCTCGATGTACTCTTTTTATCCCTGGCTAAACCTCTCCACCTCCTCATTGCCATCCTCCATCGACGGGCTGCTAGAAAGGTCCCTAGGAGCAATGAGCCCATAGGTTTTCCATGGCCTGGGACGGGATATCGCATAGCTGGATTTGTTCCTGGTGATTTGTGATTAGAGAGAGACACAAGGGTAGTATATAAGAGGGGTCAGAGGTCGGTAAAACTCGCGAAACACCAAATTCTCGTCCAAGAAAACAATCCAAACCGACTAGAAAAAGAAATCGCGGATTTGAAGGAGTCCTGCGCCGTAACGACCAACTATACGGTCGCGGCTCGTATAGTTCCGGACGTATAGTTGGTTTTGGGCAGATATTTCCAAAAATCTCAAGCCCAGGTCGGTTAGATGATCGACTAGGAACCGACAAAGAGCTTTTTTTGAAACGAATAATAATGAAAACGGGTCGAAGGTACTGAATATTTGACGACCAACTATACTATGGGAGGGTTTTCTCTGGCCATATATATACTGCACCCCGAAAATATTTTGCGAGAGGATACAGAAGCTTTGATGACCAACTATACGGCGGGAGATTTTTCTCCAGCCATATAGTTGCGGTCGTATAGTTACTGCATCCTGAAATTTATTTTGCGAGGGGGATATAGAATGTTTAATGACCAACTATACAGCGGGAGATTTTTCTCCGGCCATATAGCTGCGGTCGTATAGTTACAGAAACACCTTAAAAACTTTAGAAAAACAAGAGGAAAACAAATGCCAAAATTTTAGAAGTAGAAACTATGAAAATAAATCACTTATTAGAGTTAGAAAACTTACCTTCCTCTTACCATTTTATTTAGTCTAGAGTGACAATCTCCTTCCACAACAAGGACTTCTTCTTCTTGTGAGGATTTGACCTTAGCTCATATAGTAATTCTTAAAAACAAAAATCACCAGGACTAACCTCTCAATAAGATCGATGTCTTGCTGGTCAAATATAGATGCTACTTCCACTACCTTTGCTTCTTGTCTCTGCGTAATCTTCAACTCAAATTCTTCAAGTAAAATGATCCAACGGATCAGTCTTGGCTTATGAATCTTCCTTTCGAGGAGTTCTTTTAAACCATCACAATCCATATGAACTCTTACTTTAGCATCAACAATATAAGAACGAAACTTATCACAAGAGAAAAATACAGCAAAGAGTTCTCTTTCTTCCTTAGGATAATTTTTTTGAGCACTGTTGAGAGTTCTATTAGCATGATGTATAATATTAAATCTGCAACCTATGTGTTGTCCTAGAGTTACTCCTACATCATCATCACTAGCTTCACATATTAAATCAAAAGTCATATCCCATATAGGTGTTTTAATGATGGGAGCACGAGATAAAACATATTTAAGTTTATCAAAGGAAATAAGGCACTTATCATCAAAATTGAATCTTAATCCCTTTTGCAACAGATTAGTCAAAGGTTTAAAAATTCCAAAAAATTTCCTAATGAACCTTCTATAAAAGCCTACATGACCAAGAAAAATTCTTATACCTTTTATGTCCCATGGTTGTGGCATTCTCTCTATTGCTTCTACTTTAGCCCTATCTACTTCAATACCCTTACCTTTTACTTTGTGTCCAAGGACTATGCCTTCTTTGATCATAAAGTGACACTTCTCCCAGTTTAGAACAAGATTGGTCTCTTCACAACGCTGCAAAATTCTATTAAGATTATCCAAGCAACTAGTAAATGAAATTCCATAGACAGAAAAATCATCCATAAATACTTCCATTATTAGTTCTATAAAATCTGCAAATATAGCAGTCATGCATCTTTGAAAAGTAGCTGAAGCATTACATAAACCAAAAGGCATACGTCGATAAGCATGTAAACCATAAGGACTAATGAAAGTTGTTTTAAGTTGGTCATCAGGATGAACAACTATTTGGGAAAAACCAGAATATCCGTCCAAGTAGCAAAAATGAGTGTGGTTTGCTAACCTCTCTAAAGTTTGATATATAAACGGTAAATGATAGTGATCTTTTCTTGTTTCCTTATTCAATTTTCTGAAATCTATGCACATCCTATATCCAACAACAGTTCTAGTAGGTATCAATTCATTGTTTTCATTAGGAACAACAGTAAAACTGTCTTTCTTAGGAACACAATGAACATGACTTACCCATTCAATTTCTTTTACATGATAGATTATACCTGCATCAAGTAGGCGTACTATTTCTTGTCTTACCACTTCTTTAATTTCAGGCTTTAATCTTCTATTAAATTCTGCAACTGGTTTAGCACCTTCCTCCATGAATATTCGATGGGAAGCTATCATGGGACTAATACCCTTCAAGTCGTCCATCGAGTATCCAAAGGCCTTGCGGTTCTCCTTTAGTACCTTCACGAGTTCTTCTTCTTCTCCTAAAAGTTTAGCACTAATAATAACAAAGAATTTATTAGTATCATCTAAGAATCTATACTTAAGATTATCTGGTAGAGTTTTTAATTCTGGGGGTGGTAATTCTTCATCCCCTCTCTTTTCTAGCTCTTCAAAAGTTTCATCGGTTGGAGGTTCTTCATTGGGAAATGAATCAAATGCACTTTCTATTTCTTCTAGAGTTCTATCCTCCATAATTATTTCTCCACAATTTGGGTCTTCATTTATTTCTTCATCTTGATTATTTAAGAAGAGAGCTGCCATCTCCTTGATAGTCTTCTCTTTCTCTTCTTCTTGTGTACGTAGAGGTTTGTCTTTAAATTTAGAAAAGTGGATTCCGCTTTCCCAAGCTTAAGGGATACACTCTCCTTTTTGAAGTCAACTGTGGTACCTATATCACTCAAATTTTTTTTTTCAAATATGATTAGGCAAAGAGTGTCAATTGGAATCAACAACTACAAAATCAATAAGGAAATTTTTATTGTCAATTGTGACAGTTGCATCTTCAACTACTCCCATTGGAATTCTAAGATTTTTATTGGCTAACATGATTGTCATATCAGTATTTTCTATTGTAGCCGGTGCTATCTCTTTTTTTATTTTTAAATAAAAGTCATAGGATATAACATTAACTTCGGTGCCAAGATCACATAAACCGTGATACGAGGTTTCTTTAAATATGCAGAAAAGAATAGGCTTACCCATATATTTTACCTTAATTTTACCTTCAACCAATATATAAGTCTCTTCATCAAGTTCAACTATGTTACAATGTGCATACATAGCCATGATTGCTTCCTTGGTCACCTCTTCATCTTTGGTTTCATCTAGATGTCCTTCAATTATTGGCACATTTTCTCTTCTTTCTCCTCCTGTACTGCTTCATATTCAAAATATGCTTTTGCGCAGTGTTAGGAAAATGTATCTCATATATTGGTTCTAGGGAGGCCAATGTTGCTTTAACTTCTCTTTCCTTCTCTGGTTCGAGTGGTGGATCATACTTGGCCGAACCCTCTTTTGGAGCTTTGATGTGTTTTGTAAAAGCCTTAACAACTTGCAACACAAGATCTGAGTCTAAATAAAACTCTTTAGATATTTAATTAACATGGACTTTTTTATTATAGTCGTGAATACATTCATGATCTATTTCTGTGCCTCCTTCACTTCCTAGACCAAAATTCTATGAAACTCTATGATCACGAATTCTATTAAGTAAAGCCTAAGCTTTGGTTATATGTAAATTCATAAAAGCTCCTCTCGCGCAAGAGTCTAGTTCAATTTTATTAGGTTTGATTAAACCACCATAAAAGATATGCAATAAATATAATTCAGGCAAATTATGGTGAGGACATTGACTAAGTAAATTTTTAAAATCTTATTTAAGCTCTTACTAGTCCTTCATTAGGGCGGTTCCTCTAAATCATTATAAGATGCCTGATTCCAAATGATTTTGATAATGTGTAATATTTAGATAGAAATTCGTAAGCTAAATTATTTCAAATAGTAGTGGCTTCTGAGGATAGAGATCTATACCATGAGAGAGCCGAGGAAAGAAAAATGCCCGGTCTCTTCTGACTCACATCTTCTTTCGCTTGAAAGACAACCTTTGTGTGCCAGGCCAACCGGATGCCCTTTCCGGCGATGACACCAGCCGGAAGGAGAAGCTAACAGTTGACGAGACCGTGCGAGGTGGACCTTTAGAAGGTCGGCCTGTTTTTTATATAAAGATAATAAATATTTGGAAAATGATACTACTCCCATGAGGGATCAATTAGATCGATCCCCCGGGTCATAGCTTCCGTACCCGTACAAGCCATGTCCAACCATGTGAATAGCACCCCGCGCGTACGCGTACAGGCCAGAGAAAAAAAAGACAACCTTATTCAACCAACGTGAATAGCATCCTGCGTGCGTACGTGCTCCTCCTCCCGTCGCGCCGCCGCGCAGCGCCACCACGCCGGACGTGCCTGCTGCTCCTTTCTCCCAGAGCACCGGCTCGTCGGGAGTCACCGCCTCTCCTCCCCATAGCGCCGCCGCCCTCTCCACCAGACCGCGCGCCCTCCACTGTCGGAGCTCCCGCCAACCGTGTCGCCCTCTGCGCCAGAGTTCTTGCCGACGACCGCGACGCCCCTTCGCCACCGGAGATCCCGCCAACCGCGCCGCCCTCTGTGCCGGAGTTCCCGCCGACGACCGCGTCGCCCCTCCGCCATCGAAGCTCCGCCAACCGCGCCGTCCTCTACGCCTGAGTTTCGGCCGACAACCGTGCCGCCCCTCCATCGCCGGAGGTCCCACCGCCACACCTCCGTGCCATGGCCGACTACCCTCGCCATTCCTCCTTCTCCTGCCGCGTGCCCCTCCGAGCTCTGCTGACCTTGGGCTACCGTGCCCACTCCAAGCCCCGTCGCCGAATCAGGGCCACCGTATTTTGCTACAACGCATGGTGCTACATAGGCACGACGATGATGCTACTAGGAGTGGTCAGTGTTGCTACACATGAAGGGTCGCGATGCTACCGACCAATAAATGGGTTTTGAGATTTTGCTACAGGGCAATGCTACAATAGTAGTAATATTTTGCTATTTTTATTCTATGTTTTTGCTACAATAGCATAAAGTATTTGCTACGATATTTTTGACGAAAGTCCTCAACAAAGTTGGTTTTGCTACAGCAGGCACCGGCGATTTCTCCGACGAGGTCGTTTTTTTTGCTACATTAGCAAAAAAATTTTGCTACCATCGTTTTGCGGTTTTGCTACAATAGTGTAAGGTTTTTGCTATATGGTCTCCGGCGAGATTTCCGGTAAAAGTCTCCGGAGAGTCTCCGGTGAGGCCAGGTTTGCTATATTAGCATAATTTTTTTGCTACACGGTCGATGACAAGGTCTTCGGCGAAATCTCCGGTGAGGTCCGGTCTGTTTTTGTATTTTTTTGGACAAACCGTTTTTTGCTACACGTAGTAAAAGCGAGACTATTTATAGCAAAAGCGAGTATATTATAGAAAAAGTGGGATTATGAAGATTTTTAAAAAACACGTGTAGACTCCGAAGAATTTTAAAAAAATATCTACCGAAGACACGCGTAGTACGGCCCTAAATATTTCACGTCTCCAAACAAGAGAGAGGCGTGTGCCGCCGGCCGCTCCCATGAAAGGGCGTTGAAATGTGTCCAGGTAGAGCCCATTAAGCTCACGGGCCTGTAGGTATGGCTCGTCGATCGCTACACGTACCCACGGATTGTCATACCATGCATGGCCAACTGCCCGGTCAGAGTCCAACGCCACGTTCTCCACTCCCCCCTGCGCGCGAGCGACGCCGAGTTGACCTAACCACCAGTCAGAAATCGGTTGAGTTCGCCATGCATGCACGCTCCCCAACCCTACCGGTTACGACTTTGCGCCACTACACGATCCGTCAAGACCAGAACACCTCTCTCTCTATAAGTTCCTCCCACTACTCATCAGTTCTCCAAAGTTCTCCTCGCTGCGATCGATCGATCAAACCGCGCGCTTGTACAGATAGTACACACACACATCAGAACTTCCTCTTCTTGTCGAGGGATCATCTCGGCGTGCTCCTAGCTGGATCTTCTCATGGCTGCGAAGGCGTCTCCGGTGATCCGCCTCTTGGCGCTCCTCGTCGCATTCCTCGTCCTCTGCTGCCCGTCGTCGTCCGCGCCGCCGCCTCTGGGGAAGCGGTACAGGGTCGGCGGCCCCGAAGGGTGGCGCGTGCCGCCGCCGGTGGACAAGGAGATGTTCTACGTCAAGTGGGCGTCGCCCATCACCTTCTTCGTCGAGGACTCCATCGGTAATCCATCTTCTACACGAGCGCGCGGCGAGCCTTTTCTTGATTGATTTATTTGCCAGGCAGAAGGTAAACTGTCGTAACTGTCTTTCTGACGTGCATATGCAGAGTTCGTGTACAAGAACGACACGGTGATCAAGGTGAGCAAGGCGGGGTACTACCACTGCAACGAGACTGCGGGGGTCGGCTCGGGCCCCGTGCCCAAGGACGGCAGCACTCTCTTCCTCCTCGACGCGCCGGGCTTCGCCTACTTCGCCAGCGCCGACGTTGCCCACTGCAACGACGGCCAGAGGCTCATGATCAACGTCCTCGCCGCCGAGCCACCGGCCCCGTCATCACGATTGGCGCCAGCGCAAGCCCCGATGGCGCCATCGCCTCCGCAGCCACCGTCGTCCTCGTTCTCTCCGGGTCCAGGGGGACCATCGCCGTCGATGGAGTATTCATCTGCCACGTTCTTGCCGGCGCTCGCTCGCGCCGTCGTCGTACCAGCCGCAGCGTTGGTGCTTGCCGCCGGTTTTATTTGAGCAGATCCATCTGCTATTAGTAGGTTTCGTAATTGATGTGGCTATTAGAGTTGATTAGCTATAGCACGAGTAGTTTCAATTGTTGTGTGTGTGTGATGCGCTCTTGTGACGATTAGGGTTGATGAGGATTCAGTGGTCAAGTTTCGTTTTGATGTATCGCCTATATATCATCTTCTCTTGTACTATCAGTAACAATAACTATATATGTTTTGCATATACTCATTTTGTCTCTACAGTAGAAAACTGAACGCGGACTGGAATTTCAGATGGAAAAATGAATCAGACTGAATGTAAACCCATAAATTGGTTGGGCTGGAAATTAAAGCTGAATCAAACTGTACGTACGCGTTCCTTTTCCACTCTTGTCTTAGACTGAATGTACGCTTCATACCCTGCATTAAAAAGCAATGTTCACAGAAATGTTTGTGAAAACAAAACATGAAAATAAAGAGAGGAAGCAAATCTAGTACTCCAACAAAATCCTGAATAACTTCCGGGCAGCCCAAATGTTCAGGATCATCCGCCAAAGACCAAGCTTCTCTGCATGCAAGCAAGCGTTTCCAGGGTCGGTGATCCTGTCAAAGACCACGATAGGAGGAGGGATCCAGGTATCCAGCACGTCAATCGCAGAGTTGCTGGATGGATTACTCTCAATACTGATGGCCCTTTGGATGTCAATCGCAGAGTTGCTGGATCTGGTTAGGTTATGTGATACGAGTCAGCCATGGTTCTTTGATTGAAGAGGGTTGCATTCGACATCAATCTGTGGATGACCCCTTCATTAGTGGAGGGATGGTCTGGAGGCTGCAGCCAGGCGGAATTGTTCTCAGGTTATTGTGCAAACGGATTGCTCGGCTCTTGTCTCGCTGTGGCAAGATGGAAGGAAGGTTAGGATGGATGATATCCATATCCTTAATGAATTGAAGACCCTTAGTCAATCGTTCCAGGCTTTCAAGCTTCTTTCTTTAAATTGTTCGACGAATTTTGCGGCACATGTGTTGTTACAATTGCGACAAGTAAATAACGAAGAACGAAAACGAAATCACAGCAAGAGGACACAAATTTAACGTGGAAAAACCTCTCCAACAGAGAGAGAAAAAACCACGGGGCCAGCTAGCGAAACCAAGGAGTGTTTACAAACGCCGGAAATTTCACAGATGCAACTCCTCTCAACCGGCGGCTTACAAGGAGTTTATATATCGGTGAAAACCTAGGTCTTCGACGATCCGCACCGTACACACGGCCCAAGCCTCCAGCGACGGGCCTCGCTCCACTCGTCAGAAGTTGGCCTATACTTTATAGAATTTGTATCAACATATAACAAACTCCACCTTGAGACAAATTCCTCCTTGTAGCATCAACAACAACCATCTCCCTGAACAAACAAAGGAATACTTTCGGCGTCAATAGTCACTTGGGCTAATCAGTTAAACCAACTAAGTTCGAGCAAAACTTAAACTTAGCAACAGGAACAGGTTTAGTCATTATATCAGCAGGATTATCATGAGTGTTAATCTTACATACCTTTAATTTACCTTGATCGACAATGTCTCTAACAAAATGGTACTTGACATCGATGTGCTTAGTTCTCTCATGGAACATCTGATCTTTTGTAAGGTATATGGCACTTTGACTGTCACAAAACAAAATAATGCAAGAATCATCTCCACAAAGCTCAGCAAACAAACCTTTCAACCAAATAGATTCTTTGCAAGCTTCAGCAATAGCCATGTATTCAGCTTCAGTAGTAGATTGTGCAACAACTGCCTGCAACGTAGCCTTCCAGCTAAGAACACAACCACCAACATTGAACGTATAACCTGTGAGGGATCTCCTCTTATCCAAATCGGCAGAAAAATCTGAATCCACATAGCCAACGAGTCCCTCACCGGTCCTGCCAAACTTCAAACAAGCATTGGAAGTATCAAGAAGGTACTTGAAAACCATGTATCTACTTATCAAACTCATAACATATGATAAATCAGGACGAGAACAAACCATGACATACATCAAAGAACCAACAACACTAGAATATGGCACCTTTGACATGTACTCAAACTCTTCATCAGTAGTAGGACATTGAGAAACTGACAATTTAAAATGAGGAGCAATAGGATTACTAACTGACTTGGCACCATCCATATTAAAACGATAAAAAACTTTCTTAATGTAATTTTACTGACTAAGAAATAACAAACCAGATTTTCTATCTCGGGTAATCTCCATACCTAAGATCTTCTTAGCAGCACCAAGATCCTTCATCTCAAACTCACTACTTAGATGTGCCTTCAAAGTAGTGATTTCTTTCATGCCCTTGGCAGCAATTAACATATCATCAACATATAGCAGCAAGTATATAGGTGACCCATCAACAAACTTGATATAAACACAACTATCATATTTAGACCTCTCAAAACCATGTGAGATCATAAATGAATCAAACCTTTTATACCACTGTCTTGGAGATTGCTTTAAGCCATAAAGATACTTCTTTAATTTGCACACAAAATCCTCTTTACCAGGAACTATGAACCCTTCTGGTTGGTCCATGTATATTTCCTCATCAAGCTCTTCATGTAGAAAAACAGTCTTGACATCTAACTGCTCAAGCTCAAGATCACGCATAGCCACAATACTAAAGAAAGTGCGAATGAAACTATGCTTTACAACTGGGGAGAACACATCATTGTAATCAATACTTGGAATATGGCTGAACCCTTTTGCTACTAACCTTGCCTTGTAGCTTGAAGGCTCTTTGGGAGACAAACCTTACTTTTTCTTGAAGATCCACTTATAGCGAACCACCTTCTTTTGTTTGGGCAATGGCACAACATTCCATGTGCCATTTTTCTCAAGCGGCTGCATCTCTTCTTGCATAGCAGAAATCCACTTCTCGCGGTCAACGGATGCAATGGCTTCATTGTATGTAGCAGGTTCAGAATCGTTCTCCACCTATTCAGCACAACTCAAAGCATAATGAACAAGATTACACTCTTCAATTAAACAAGGACGAGGACCACAGTTATGCCTAGGTCTATCAGCAGCAATGGACTCATGTGGCTGCTGCAAAATAGTAGGTGAGTGCTGAACAACAATATCATCAATGTTTTTCTCATGTGTATCTTCAATGATATCATCATTATCAATAGTTTTCTGCAGGTTCTCCACCAGCACACTAACTCCCTCCTCTCTAACAGCAACAGGAGAGGTATCTGATGGCAAGCTATCATGATACATAACGGACTCATTGAAAACAACATTTCTACTTAGCAAAATATTTTTAGTTTCAGTATTCCATATTTTATATGCCTTAACTCCTGAACCATAACCAAGGAATATGCACTTAACAGCCCTAGGCTCCAACTTTCCATTATCAAAGTGACCATATGAAGTGCAGCCAAAAACTCTTAACTGTGAATAATGAGCAGGCGAGCCTGACCATGCCTCAATGGGAGTTTTCTTCTTAAGTGGAATAGAAGGTGACCTGTTGATGAGGTAACATGCTGTGTTGGCTGCTTCAGCCCAAAAACGCCTATGCATACCTGCATTAGACAACATACAACAAGCCCTCGAGATGATGGAAATTTTCATGCGTTCAACCACGCCATTCTGCTGAGGAGTATACGGGATTGTGTGATGCCTGATCATGCCATCGTTACTGCAAAACTCCTCAAACTCATTAGAACAGAATTCCATACCATTGTCAGTACGTAGTATCTTTACCTTCTTCTCAGTTTTCTTTTCAACCATAATTTTTCACTTCTTAAAAGCATCAAAAGCATCAGATTTATGCTTTAGAAAATAAGGCCACACTTTTTTTTTGAGTAGTCATCAATAATAGTAAGCATGTAATTAGCACCACCAATAGAAGTCTTACGGACCCCATACATCAGTATGCACATAATCTAATATGCCTTTGGTGGTATGAATGGAAGCATTGAATTTAACTCTTTTATGCTTACCAAAAATGCAGTGCTCACAGAACTCAAACTTACTCAAGTTGCAACCATCAATAAGCTCTCTCTTAACCAACTCTGTCATGCCTTGTTCACTCATATGCCCAAGACGCATATGACACATATGTATTTTACCACAATCATCAGAATCATTAGAAGTAACAGCAGCAGTAGCAATACCAGGCAAAGTGCTACCTCTAAGAACATATAATTTAGCAGAATTCATATAACCTATCATGTGAATAAGAGAACCTTTTGATACCTTCAGAATTCTATGCCCACCGGCATACTTGTATCCATCAACGTCCATGGTACTTAGGGAGATCACATTCTGGCCATGCTTGGTATGTGCTTCACCTCACTCAACGTGCGTGTCACTCCATCATGTGTCCTGATCTTAACATATCCAACACCAACAATATGGCATGGGTTGTCATTCCCCACACGCACAAAGTCTCCAGTCTGTACATACTCATATGAACTGAATGAATCTTTGTTACAGCAAATATGAAACGAACATGTAGTATCAAGTATCCATTCATCATCATGAGAAGCACAAGCAGCAAAAACAGCTAAGCATTCACCACCAGAACTATCAGAAACAACATCAGCCTTACTGGTACCTTCAGAACTATCTTTCCATTGATAAGTTCCGTTCCTTTTCTTCTTATTATGCAACTTCCAACAATCATCAATAACGTGATTAGATTTCTTATAATACCTGCAGAATTTATTCTTTTCCTTGGACTTTGAACGATCTCTGCCGTCCTTGCTCTTTTCTCTATTGCCATAGTGTTGTTCCTCTGCTCGGTCCTGCCACGAACCTGCAGAGCCTCGGCCTTGGATGACGTCCCATCTCACCCTACCATAGTTTTTATCTTTTCCCTCTGTTTGAGGGCGTCATGTACTTCGGCAAGGGTTAGTTCATCATGGCTCAATAATATTGTATCACGAAAATGTGTATAGGAACTAGGCAACGAGCATAAGAGTAGAAGAGCTAAATCCTCATCATCATATTTTACCTCCATAGACTGCAAGTCTGAAACAATCTCTTTAAAAACAGATATGTGATTCATTACCGATCCACCTTCTTGCAGTCTATGCGAGAACAAATTCATCTTCACGTTCATCTTACTGGTTAGATCCTTTGACACACAGATCGTTTCCAGTTTTTCCCACAGGGCAGCAACATATTTTATCTCCAGTACTTCCTGCAAAATATTATTGGATAGATGAAGTTGAATCAAAGATAAAGCCTTACAGTCCTTCCGCTTCTCTTCAGCGGACCAGATCTTAGCATCCTTTTCGCCGAATCCATCTAGTGCTTCATCCAGATCAGAAGTTTGGGCGAGAATCGCCCACATCTTCACCTGCCACAAGGAGAATCTTGTGGTGTAGTCCAGCTATGGTAGATCGAACTTTAATGACAACATGTCGCAAACCCTAGATTAGAACCTGGAGCTCTGATACCACTTGTTACAATTGCGACAAGTAAATAACGAAGAACGAAAACGAAATCATAGCAAGGGGACACAGATTTAACGTGGAAAAACCTTTCCAACAAAGAGAGGAAAAAACCATGGGCGCCAGCCAGCGAAAATTCACTATATCGAGGAGTGTTTACAAACGCCGGAGATTTCACAGATGCAACTCTTCCCAACCGGCGGCTTACAAGGGGTTTATATATCGATGAAAACCTAGGTCTTCGACAATCCGTATCGTACACTCGGCCCAAGCCTCCGGCGACGAGGCTCGCTCCACTCGTCAGAAGTTGGCCTATACTTTGTAGAATTTGGATCAACATATAGCATATGTGTGCAAGAGAGGCTCTTAGCATAGACTTTTCTTATTGATTTGATGTAACACCTGGCTTCCTGTTTAGCTCTAACCAAGCAGATTGTAATCCTGAACCTTGATTAATAAAGTGGATTACATTTAAAAAAAAAGAATCCAGCACGTCTAGGGAAAACAATAGATTTTTGTTGTTGTGTTTTGATAATTAGAACAGTTGCTTGTTTTTTTAGCAAAAGAACACATGCTATATGCTGCATGCGATTAGGTTCTATGGGCTATAAGCTCTCGCGGACATGAAGAATTATTAGAAAGCCCGTAACTCTTTAAGTTGGTTGGGCTGGACCGCTGAATGCAGCAAGAGACCCAACTTGCAACCTCTGATGGACCAGCAAATGCTGCAGCCCGCCTTGGCGAACTGACTGCATATTGCCGTCCTCCTGGTGTCTGGTTTTCCTTTTCCCCCTTCTTCCATAGAGTTGTGTCATCTCGTCCAGTTAATTGCTACAGTCTAGAAAAACACTGTTAAAGTTTTATCGTCTAGTAGTAGTATAATTATCGGACGTCGGACATTGGAGCTCGGGTGACACGAACCTCGTTTATTGAGCAATTCCAAACACGCAGTTTGAAGCTTTAAAAGAAGTCCGATAAAAATTCTAGAAGTAGCAATGTAACGTGCCAACCTGAAAAAATCTCAACTCAAAATACCCAGTATTTTGGCCGCACAAAAATGATAAAATCTAATACCTAAACTAGTGAACAGTGCAAAGTTTTAAAACCCCCAAATTCTGCTAGATATTGTTGTTTTTGTTTAGCCCAGAATACGTGATATTTCGGGTTGAGACTTTGTGTGTGTTGGTAGAGTACATCACTATCTACGTCTAGAATTCATTTTCAAAACTTATTAAAATTTGAATCTTGTTTTCAAATACTGAAAAATAAAGGGCTTCATGTCGCGTGAGTTCTAAAGTGATTTTCTATAATTATCGCCCGCGGTTTCAACGACAACAGCAAAAAGCGATCGACGACTGGCACAACGAATAGGCATCAAAAAAAGGGGTCGTATTTAATTGTCGAGCGAGACGTGATGTGCGCTGATACCGCAGCTGACTGGCACACAGTAGGATTCCAATATCCTTCATGCCGACCTCGACGTAAGGACATCTTCCACTGCAAGGAGTCCACAACGCCATGCATGGCTAGCTAGCTAGCTCTGCCATCAGTGATCAGTCATAGTACTAGCTAGCTGTTCACTCATCGACCGATATATAGAATTTTAGAGAAAAACTAAAGGAGAAATTTTGGTCCTCCATTTCGATGCAGTACTGCCGTACCATGTGTCGACTAGCATCGCATCGTCGCCCATTTTCACACTTTCTAAGCAACTAGCCATCCATTAAGGTATGCTTTGCGTACTCTCGAAAAAAAACTAGCCATCTCCGTGGGTTTTGGCACTACTCCCTTCCTTTAGGTTTGCAAGTCTTTTTGGAGTTTTTACCCTAAGTTTGATCATGAATTTTATAAATATAATGTAAGTTACATGTCACAGAAAGTATAACGTTGGATTCATATTTGAAAGAAGTTTCCAAATGTATTATTTTTATGAAATCAAAGTTCGTATTTTGATCATTAATTTCATTATCAAAGTTTCCAACCAGTAATTGTCACATTTCATTATCTATTGCATTAAGGTATTTCCACAAACCAAATTATAATCTCAAGTGCAAGCCACGGAAAAATGTAACAACTTGGAATATGGCTGTTGCAATACCACACTTTATTACCACAACCAGCACTCTTGTAGTGCTATGTCAGAAGCGGTCGAGCCTCTATTGCCTGTGTGTCCCCCTCATCATTGGCATGATTCTAGCAACTTGCCACTTCTTTGTGGCCGATGAGAGCTTCCACTCATGTCTTTTGTGTCATTTTGTACTAGTGCCAATTACAATAACTCATATATGTACATACATAATCAAAATTGTCCAACCCCCACCACCACCAACCACCCCCCATGCGCGCGCACAAAAAAGTGACACGAAATCGAAGGAAAGATTAATTGCCAACCTACATAGGCTACACTTTAAAAACATGCGTAGACTACTTGATTGCATCTTTATTTACCGCTGCATTATCAAATGACAACAAATATTTTCGTAATCCTGATACGAGAGGATAGGGGAGGCAATCCCCAAGCGGCCCCTAGGGTTTCCATCCCCTACGGTGACGCTGCTGCCGGTTTGCCCTGCCTTCGATGGCCTTTCATGCATTTGACGTGTGGAGGATCTTGGCCGGCCGCCGACAGGATGGTTTCGTTTTGCTTTAGTTTTTTCAATGTCTTCTTCGCGATGGCAAAGCTACAGCAACATCTCGACATCATATTAAGGTCCTTTCCCTATCCGCGCTCCGGTCATGCGTCTAGTGCCAGCGGATGGCGCGTGGACTCATGTGTCTGATGGTCCAAGGATTTGGTCGCTTTTCGTGTTTGTTACTATTGTTTTAGGTTTGTCTCTTTCGATCTATGTTGAGACAAAGTGGTGTTCGTGTTTGTTACTATTGTCCGACATAGTGAGACACCCCACCAACTATTGTTTTAGGTTTGTCTCTTTTCATGTTTTAAGAATTAATTGTGGAAATTATGCCCAATAATCCAACAATCCAAGAACCTTATTATAGGAAATTTTCTAAGTTAAACATGGGACACTTAGCCGATGCAACGAAGCCGGATAAATTTACCGGTGTTCATTTTAAGAGGTGACATTATAAGACCACCGATATGGCTGCAAGCTCTGCAAGTATTCAAGGCCAGTGAGGGTTTACCTGGAGGAACTATATCCGACGAGGTTCCGAACAAGTTCAAGAAAACCAATCTTGCCTTTGAGGGATACGTTCTGAGTGTTCGTGACAATAAATTGTTTGATGTGTACATGTACATCAAAGATGGAAAAGAGCTCCAAAAGGCACTGGATGCTAAGTTCGGTGTAACAGATGCTGACAGTGAGCTGTTGATACGTTATAAACGTATCTATAATTTTTTATGCTCCATGCTTGTTTAGTATCTACTTTGCTTTGCTTTGTCTACACTTTGAGGTGTTTTTTACATGTTTTCTGGTACTAACCTACTAACAAGTTGCAACAGTGCCAGATGCCTGTTTTCTGCTGTTTTTGGTTTCAAAAAAGTTAGTAAAGAAATATTCTCGGAATTGGACAGGACAAACGTCAAAGTCAATTACTTTCCGTGGGGAACAAGAAGTCTAGAGGGGAGACGAGGAAGCGTGCCAGGGTGGCCAAACCCCCCTAGGCCCGACCAGGGGTGGGCCCATGCCTGGGTAGGGTTTGACCCCCCTGGTCGCCTCCTCGGCCTCCCCCTTCGCCTATAAGAAGCCCCCGATGCAAAACCACTAAGTACCCGATCAAATCTCCACGAAACCGTCTGTAGCCGCCACCACCATCGTCCCTAGATCGGAGGGGATCTGAAGTTCTTCCCGGCACCCTGCCGGAGGGGAGATCATCCCGGGGGCCTTCTCTCCAGTATGATGCGTGAGTAGTTCCACCTTGGACTATGGGTCCATGTAGTAGCTAGATGGTTGTATCTCCTCCTTTGTGCTTTCATGTATAGATCTTGTGAGCTCCGTTCATGATCAAGAGCTAATCTATTTGTAATCATGCATGTTGTGTTTGCGGGGATCAGATGGATATTGAGATTATTATGTTGGTTTGATTAATGGTTTTGTCTTTATGATTCTATCATGTCTGTGTTGTTTGTGATCTTGCATGCTCTCCGTTGTTAGTAGCTATCTTGGCCAAGTAGTTGCCAGTGACTCCAAGAGGGGGTATTTATGCTCGATAATGGGTTCATGCCTCTAGTTTCCAAGGGAAGTGAAAATAATCTCTTCGGTTGTAGATGTTCTATTGCTACTAGGGAGAAAACAATGGTCTCTTGTTCATGGAACATGTGGACTGTTTACCTTACACACTTTGCTTAAAGCAGTTTTCTGTTGCTTGCAACTTAATACTGTAGGGGGTTCGGATGATAACCTGAAGGTGGACTTCTAGTCATAGATGCAGTTGGATGGTGGTCTTTGTATCTTGTTGTATTGCCCAATCGAATCTCATAGGATCTTTCTGACTAGTAATTGCATTGTTATGCCTTGCTCAGTTCCTGTCAATTGCCCTGCTGTAATTTGTTTACCCTTCATGCTATGTTGTTTATCTAAGGAGAGCACCTCTAGTGAACTATGGACCCCGGTCCAATCTTTACCATTGATACATCTTCTGCTGTTACTTGTTTACTTGCTGCAAACCATTACCTTCCACACCATACGTTTAGGGCGTGTTTGGTGGGTCAGTTGTACCGAGAAATTCCCACCTCGTCCCGCTTTTTTCTGTTTGTTAGGTCGGGTCGGGTGTACCCAGCTATGCCCACCTCATGCAAAAAGAGACCCTCAGCCCTGCCGAGTTGTGAACCTCAAATCGAGCTTCTCGACTCATCTCGACTCAGCTTGGCTGAGTCCATCCCGCGTCTGCCGCTCGACGCGCTAGGGGGTCACGGACCCGCTCGAATCGTGCTAGTCATATTGCCCGCAGTCTCCTCTTTCACTGCCTCGTCTCTCCTCTGCCCGCCGTCGATTTCTCCTCTACGCCGCCCACGCCCGCGCCCCAGCTCTCCACCATCTTCGAGCACGCACGCCGCCTCCCTTGGGCCTGCTCCACCACGCGCATAGAAGAAGATAACCGTCCTTGCTCCACCGCGTGCGTACCAGCAGACGAGGAGGTCGACCTATTGGCGGCAAGTTGAGGACGCTCTCGGCCTCCTAGCGGACGGTGGCGGCTCCTCTCGCCAGCGGCGGAGCGTGGCGGCGTCTCCTCTCTCCGCCGGCGACGCCGGAGCTCTCCCAGGGACCTGCTTGCTTCAGCAGACGAGGAGGTCGACCTCTTGGCGACGAGTTGAGGACGGTCTCGGCCTCCTGGCGGCGGCGCTCGGCGCCTGGCGGCCGGCAGCGGCTCCTCTCGGCAGCGGCGAAGCGTGACGGCGCCTCCTCTCTCTGCTGGCGGCGCCGGAGCTCTCCAGGGACCCGATTGCTCTCCCAGGGACCCGATTGCTCTCCCGGGAACCCGATTGCTTTTTTGTTTTGTATTCAGGGACCTAGTTGCTTTTTATTTTTATATGTCATAACTCAAGTCATACAACACACCAAACAAGATATAAACTGAGCTCAGCTCATCTCACCCGACCTACCAAACACAAGACAATATAGCAAACTTGTATGTGGTGAACATAGCTGAACTCAGCTTGTATGAGGTAAGATAGTCTACTCGGGCTACCAAACACGCCCTTAATACTTTTTTACAGCAAACCGGTGAGCTTGACAACCTCACTGATTCGTTGGGGCAAAGTCTTGAGTTTGTGTTGTGGAGGTCTCCGCGTTGCTTGCAACACCTGCGTGACATTTCCTTCCTCCATCTGGTTCGTTAACCTCGGTCTCAACTGAGGGAAAACTTGCTGCTTGCTCTTTACACCCTGCGCTTGGGGTTACCAACTAAGTGCTACGTCGAGCATCATCAAGACTTTCTGGTGCCGTTGCTGGGGAATAAAGAAAGAAGCTCCCTCGTCAACAAGGCGCCATCAACAAGTTTTCTAGCGCCATTGCCGGGGAGGCCAAGGACGTCTTCACAAGGGTAATCCTTCACTTCCTTTCTCTTTACTTTGTTTTTAGTTTGCTTTGTTTCATTTCTTGGTTTTGTTTGCCTCTTTTCAAAAAACCCAAAAAAATTAGTCTAGTTTGGTTTGCTTGCTTTATTCAAAAACACAAAAAAATTAGTTCTTGCTCTAGCTCACCATGTTGTTCCCCAAGTTCGCCCTGAAAGATCTTGCAATAGGTAGTGGCTCCATAATTGGGAAATATAATATTGAAGAATTCTTTAATCATGTTAGCAAGCATGAAGATATTGAGGATAAATCTATAGCAGAGCTTGCTCCTAATGATGAGATTGCTGCAACTTATTTAGTTCATATGTTGGAGGCTAGGTTTGTTAGCCTTTACCCCTTCATACAATTCTTGTTCCTAAAACTAAAATAATAAAGGAATGCTGAAAAGAGGGAATTCATCCTTGAAACTTTATTAAATGAATTCCATGATGTTGCTAGGGAAGCCAAAAAGGTCTTTGAGCGTTTCAATATGCTAGGCTCAAGTGTAGATGTTGTGGGTATTTCTGATAAAACTAAGCCTAGAGAATAATTTAAGATACCCATACCCTTTAAGCTTGTTGGAATGCATGAAGCCTTTGAAAAGAATTTTGATTGGATTGCTCCTGAAAATCTTTTTAATGAAAGTAGTAGACCAAAGAGAGATGAGAAGGGATCCTCCAAAACCCATTTGGATAAGATACCTTTCATAGTTGAAGACTTTGCAAGTATTGATGTTAATGCTTCCTCATTTGAAAATACTTGATTGTTCTTGCTTCTTGTGCCTAACTTAAAGGCGTTAAAGAAAAGTACTTGTTGGAAGATAACCCAAGAGTTTACTTGAGTCTTGGAAGTTATTACTTTAGTAATGACCTCTCATTATCCTTTTTGTTTGCTTTTTGTGCCAAGAATGACCTCTAATGAGAGGGAAGTAAGATTTGGGGAGTTGCTGTCCCGAAACTGATTTCTGTCCTCCACCATAAAAATTCATGAGGAGTCTCCGTAACTCGGATTGAATTCAAAATTTACGAATAAATCCCCCAACATGTTAGCTAACTTTCGTTAGTTCAACACTTTTTTATTTGAGCAACATAAGATGTTCGAACAAATCAATTTCTGCCTGCTGGTCTATTTTCAAAGATTTCTGCCATTATTTGCATTTGCTTCTTATTGATTCTTTTTGAGTTCTCTTTTGGGGAATTGATCTTTTTGAAGGAGTTACTTCAGTAGCTTGTGTTTTTGGTGAAAAGCCTTTCTGTTCCAAAGCTTTGCCAGAGGTCTAATATCTTTTGAATAAACTAATATTGCTAATGAAGATTGTGTGAAGTTTTGTATGAAGGAAAAATTTAAGGTGTAGAGAGATAATGATGCAATGAGATGAAGAATGGACAAAAGCTCAAGCTTGGGGATGCCACCATGGTGTCACTCCAAGAAATATCCAAGAGGTACAAGCGTCAAAGCTTGGGGATGCCCGAGGCATCCCCTTCTTCATCAATAAAAAGCTCAGGTCTGCCTAGACACTTCGTTTTTATTGTTTCATACACAGTTGTGTTGTTCTTGGAGTGTCTTAGTTTTTGTTTGCTTTGCTTAGTTTTTTAGTTTGCTAAAGTAGTTTGGACCTCCGTTCTCTCTGTGTTGTAAAGGAGTAGTAAGTTCTTGCTTGAAGTGCAAGAGGAGCTTGCATTGACTATGACTTAGACTTTAGCATGACATGCTAGGTGTTGTTTTGACTTTATGCCTAGTAATTATTACTGTATCATGGCTTGATCCAAGTCATTGGGATTGCTTAGTGTGCCTTGAAGAAATTATGTGTTGTTTTAGCATGCAAAAACATAGTATTGTGGTATTCTCCGTTGATGCTTTGCTTGGGTTGACTTGGCATATGCTCACACCGTGTTATGACTCTCTCAAGTCACCATTTGCCTCTATGATCATTTAGTCCTTGACTTGTAGTACCACTCTATGATTTGATTAGTAATGCTTTGTTGCTCTGCATGATTATGGCCATTATGCTCTCTTAGTTGGTTGCTCCCAGTATTTTGCTAGCCTCCACTTGTATGAGTAAGTTCTACTCATGCTTCCAACTCCCAATAAACCAAGTTATTCCAAAGTGTCCACTATAAACTCCTATGCATGGTGTGTTACACCATTCCAAGTATATTCTTGTTTTCATCTATCTTCCAATTAAAAACTATTTTGTTAAGTGAAAACTTAGTGATTAAAGCCCTCACGAACTTGATGGCACACTTTATTTTCTTTTCCCTTAATAAACTTGAACCATTGTGACAACTATGTTGTATATGCTTGCACTTATACATTGGAATTAGCAGAACCGTGCTGTCACGGGGAACTTTTTCAACATTGCACTTGTACTTTGTACTCAGTTGATATCGTGCTCTTTTGTCTATGGATGTCATCGGTGTGAAATAAAGAGGGAACTTGTAAGTCCATGGAGTTTGTATTATGTGTTAGAGAAACGCCTGGGCCGCTAGCCTAAGCCATGCCTAATCATGGTGGAAACTTGCAGCATCACCATAGTGAGCTATCTATGAAGCATCCTCAATAAAAAGCTATGCATATAGTAAATAAAAATATTGCCGAGATGCTCATTGTCTGCTTGCCTTGTCATTTTGGTTATGGGAAAGCTCCTGTACCATGTGCAAGGGGTACCCCGTTGGTGATTCTCAATGATATGCAAATACTTACAATGACAAGAACTTACCTATGACTGAAGATGAGTATGCATGAGGTGTGGCCCTCGTATTCAAGGTACTTGATATTGCCAACTTATACTTCGTCAAACATATACTCCATCTTTGCCACTTTAACCTTAATCACTTCAAGATGCTTATGATAGGGGCAATGAGGGCTGAAAGCTAACAAGTACCATAATTTTTGGAAGCTCTTTCTGAAACTTGTAATCCCTGCTTCCTTTACAAAAAGGCTTTTCTTGCACCACTATTGAGTCTCCTCCTTCTACCTTTAGGCACCATTAAGAGAGCATAGTTGTCATTCTGTGTGCAGTGTTCCAAAACTTATTGATTGATGCATATTGTGATATTACTTGTTCTTGTGCTATTTTTTTCTAGTCACCCTTGTGAACTTTGAAGGTGTCCTATGCATCTATATTGCTACTCTATGAGGGACAAGCTGATTGCCATTATGCTATGTTTTCTGTATGTGAAACAAACAAACGTTTTTCAATGCATGTTATTTATGATCTTTGTTTGTAGCCTTTCATGTTGCATGCATAGTTACTATGTCCTATTTTTAGAACTCCATTATTTCATGCACATGTTTAGAGTTCTTTGATCCCAGATTTCAATGCTTGCAAATGGTTGGATCTTTATTGTGAGGGTGCATGTCACCTGAAAATTTATTCTTTTTATCACTTACCTACTCGAGGACGAGAAGGAGTTAAGCTTGGGGATGTTGATACGTAGGAAACGTATCTATAATTTTTGATGCTCCATGCTTGTTAGTATCTACTTTCCTTTACCTCTCTACACTTTGAGGTGCTTTTTACAAGTTTTCTAGTACTAACCTATTAACAAGTTGCAACAGTGTTAGATGCCTGTTTTCTGCTGTTTTTGGTTTCAGAAAAGTTAATAAATACATATTCTCGGAATTGGACGGGACAAACGTCAAAGTCAATTACTTTCCGTGGGGAACAAGAAGTCCAGAGGGGAGACGAGGAAACGAACCAGGGCAGCCAAAATCCCCCAGGCGCGGCCAGGGGTGGGCAGGCACCTGGGTTGGGTTTGACACCCCTGGTCGCCTCCTCGGCCTCCCCCTTCGCCTATAAAAAATCTCCCGATGCAGAAACCCTAAGAACCCGATCAAATCTCCACGAAACCATATGTAGCCGCCACCACCATCGCCCCTAGATCGGGGGAGGGTTTGAAGTTCTTCCCGGCACCCTGTCAGAGGGGAGATCATCCCGGAGGCCTTCTCTCCGGTATGATGCGTGAGTAGTTCCACCTTGGACTATGGGGTCATGTAGTAGCTAGATGGTTGTATGTCCTCCTTTGTGCTTTCATGTAAAGATCTTGTGAGCTCCGTTCATGATCAAGATCTAATCTATTTGTAATCATGCACATTGTGTTTGCGGGGATCCGATGGATATTGAGATTATTATGTTGGTTTGATTAATGGTTTTGTCTTTATGATTCTATCATGTCTATGTTGTTTGTGATCTTGCATGCTCTCCATTGTTAGTAGCTATTTTGGCCAAGTAGTTGCTAGTGACTCCAAGAGGGGGTATTTATGCTCGATAGTGGGTTCATGCCTCTAGTTTCCAAGGGAAGTGACAATAATCTCTTCGGTTGTATATGTGATGTTGCTACTAGGGAGAAAACAACGGTCTCTTGTTCATGGAACATGTGGACTGTTTACCTTACACACTTTTCTTAAAGCAGTTTTCTGTTGCTTGCAACTTAATACTGGAGGGGGTTCGGATGGTAACCTGAAGGTGGACTTATAGTCATAAATGTAGTTGGATGGCGGTCTATGTATCTTGTTGTATTGCCCAATTGAATCTCATAGGATCTTTCTGACTAGTAATTGCATTGTTATGCCTTGCTTAGTTCCTGTCAATTGCCCTGCTGTAATTTGTTTACCCTTCATGCTATGTTGTTTATCTAAGGAGAGCACCTCTAGTGAACTATGGACCCCGGTCCAATATTTACCATTGATACATCTTCCACTGTTACTTGTTTACTTGCTGCAAACCATTACCTTCCACACCATACGTTTAATCCTTTGTTACAGCAAACCGGTGAGCTTGACAACCTCACTGATTCGTTGGGGCAAAGTATTGAGTTTGTGTTGTGCAGGTCTGCGTGTTGCTTGAAACACCTGTGTGATGTTTCCTTCCTCCATCTGGTTCGATAACCTCGGTCTCAACTGAGGGAAAACTTGCTGCTTTCTCTTCACACCCTGCGCTTGGGGTTACCAACGAAGTGCCACGTCGAGAATCATCAAGACTTTCTGGCGCCGTTGCCGGGAATAAAGAAAGAAGCTCCCTCGTCAACACCATCATTCTAATTTCCGTCCAGTCACTTCTTTCAAGAGAAACTCCTTCTCTAGAAAGGATCCATTATTGGCAACGAAGATTTTGCCCTCGGATCTATGATAGAAGGTATACCCAATAGTTTCCTTCGGGTATCCTATGAAGATGCATTTTTCCGCTTTGGGTTCAAGCTTGTCGGGATGTAACTTCTTTACATAAGCTTCGCAACCCCAAACTTTAAGGAACGACAATTTAGGTTTCTTCCCAAACCATAATTCATACGGTGTCGTTTCAACGGATTTAGATGGTGCCCTATTTAAAGTGAATGCGGCTGTTTCTAATGCATAACCCCAAAACGATAGTGGTAAATCTGTAAGTGACATCATAGAACGAACCATATCTAAGAGAGTTCGATTACTACGTTTGGACACACCATTACGTTGTGGTGTTCTCAGTAGTGTCAATTGTGAAAGTATTCTGCATTTCTTCAAATGCTCGCCAAACTCGTAACTTAGATACTGACCTCCATGTTCAGATCATAGAAATTTAATCTTCTTGTTACGTTGATTCTCTACTTCACTTTGAAATTCCTTAAACTTCTGGAAAGTTTTGGACTTATGTTTCATGAAATAGATATACCCATATCTACTCAAGTCATCCCTGAAGGTAAGAACATAATGATAACCACCACGCGATGCTACACACATCGGTATGTATGATTTCCAATAAGTCCGTAGATCGCTCCATCATACCAGAAAATGGAGTCTTAGTCATTTTTCCCATCAAACATGCTTTGCATCTTTCAAGTGATTCGAAATCAAGTGATTCAAGAAGTCCATCGGAATGGAGTTTCTTCATACGCTTCACTCCAATGTGACCAAGACGATAGTGCCACATATAGGTCAAGTTATCGCTCAATTTCAAACGTTTAGCATCAATGTTATTAATATGTGTATTATTACAATCGAGATTCAATAAGAATATACCATCTATCAAAGGTGCATGTGCATAAAACATATTACTCATATAAATCAAACAACCATTATTATCGGACTTAAACAAGTAACCATCTCGCAATAAACATGATCCGGATACAATGTTCATGCTCAACGCAGGCACCAAATAACAATTATTTAAGTATAAAACTAATCCCGATGGTAGATGAAGAGGTAGCATGCCGATCGCGATCACATCAACCTTTAATACATTTCCAACGCCATCGTCACATCGTTCTTCGCTAGTTTCCGTCTATTCTGCAGCACCTGTTTTGAGTTACAAATATGAGCAACTGAACCAGTATCAAATACCCAGGCACTACTATGACTACTAGTGAGATATACATCAATAACATGTATATCGGATATACCTTTGTTCTTGATGTTCCCGTTCTTCAAATCGGCCAAGTATTTAGGGCAATTCCGCTTCCATTGACCTTCTCCCTTGCAGTAAAAGCACTCACTGTCAGGCTTAGGCCCAGCCTTGGTCTTCTTCGCCGGTGCGGTAACTTTCTTACCGCCCTTCTTGAAGTTTCCCTTTTTCTTAGACTTGCCTTGCTTCTTGAATTTGGTGGTCTTATTGACCATCAACACTTGGTTATTTTTTTGATCTCCACTTCCGTAGACTTTAACATGGAGAAGAGTTCGAGCAACGACTTTTCCATGTTTTGCATATTTTAATTCATCGCAAAGTTCTTGTAACTTGGTGGTATTGATTGAAGGACATGGTGAATCCCCAAAGCATTAGGAATCACTATACCTAAGATTTGAAGCTTGCTTGCGTTCCCAGACATCTTAAGCACGTGCTCAGTAACGGAGCTCCCCTCTTCCATCTTGTAGTTAAAGAACTTTTCAGAAGCCTCATAACTCTCAACTGCCGCGTGAGCCTCAAATATCATTTTGAGTTCACGGACAATATCATGTGGGTCATGGTTCTCAAACCTTTTCTGAAGCTCCAATTCCAAACCATACAAGATAGCACACTGAACTGTGGAGTACTGATTCTTCCGAGTGAGGAAAAAATTCTTCACCTCATCGGTAACATCGGCTGCAGGTGGGTCACCTAGCGGTGCATCCAGCACATAGGTCAAATTACCATCATTGAGGACAATACTCAAATTACGGAGCCAATCCGTGAAGTTGCTTCCATTGTTTTTCAACTTTTCTTTCTCTAGGAACACATTAAAATTTATGGTAGGGGCCGCCATTGATCTACAACATATTTGCAATAGTTTAGACTAAGTTTATGACAAATTGAGTTCTAATTAATAGTTAAATTAATTTCGGTGAACTCCCACTCAAAACAATATCCCTCACATTGTTTTAGTGATACCAAATCCACTACATCAAAACCGATCATCACGAGAGTTGATGTAGCTTCAATGGCGAACAATCAACATGTTCATCATATCTACTATATGACATATGCTTTACCTTTCGGTGATCCGTGTTCCAAGACCATGCCTGTACATGCTAGGCTCGTCAAGACCAAACCTTAGCATCCACATGAGCAAATCTGGCTTGCTCCCGTTGTGTACACTCGCAGAATCTATCACACCCAATCATCACGTGGTGCTTCGAAACAACGAGCTTTAGCAATGGTGCCTAATAAGGATGAACACTTTATATCTTGAAATTTTGTGAGAGGGATCATCTTATAATGCTACCATCACAAACTAAGCAATACAAGATGCATAAAAGGATTAACATCACATGCAATTCATAATATGTGATATGATATGGACTTTCTTCTTGTACTTCCGATCTCCATCTTCAAGCACGAACATGATCTCCATCATCACCAACATTGCGTCAAGGTCAATGGTGCCGCTCCATGGTTGCCTTCCACCAACATCAACTATTACAACTACTTTGAATAATAGACACACAAGTCTTAACGAAATTAAAAGACAACCATATGGCTCCTGCCGGTTGCCAACTTACAATAAGGAACATTGCATACATCATATATAATCACAATCATGGCCGTATCACATCATAGCACACCCCTGCAAAACAAAGTTAGACGCCTCCAATTTTCTTTGCATATTTTACTTGGTTTGGGGATTTCAGTAAGTGTCGATCTAACTTACGAACAAGAACCACAACGTTGATGCTTGAACTATCAAGTGCTCGTTGTAAATTGAATCTATACTATGATGGGAGAGACAGACACCCGCAAAGCCACTTATGCAATACAAGTTGCATGTTGAGCGTGGAGCAAGTCTAATGAACGATTTCATGTAAGGTTAGCCCGGGCCGCTTCATCCCATCATACCGCAAGATGCAAAGTACACAAAAATCAATTGATAATAAAAGCACCACCTCACATAATGACCATTGTGTTCTACTCGTGCAATAGATCTACATATAGACACGACTCTGATACCACTAAAGGGGTTCATAGCATGGAAAACAAAAAATTTCTACCGCATGCACACAAACAAGCTAAGATCTATCTACTAGATTATAGCAACGAGTCGATTAGAGTACTCACCCTCGAAGATTCCATAGCGGTTAACGAGAGCCGATTCTCGTGGGTGATGTAGTCGTACACTAGCCGATCTCAAGATCGCATAGACGATCCTTCCGGCGCTGCGTTCCGGCAGTGCTTCCGCAGTCGGTCACACGTTCGGTACTCGATGAAGACCTTCCTCTCCCTTGTTCCAGCAGGCAGTGGAGGTTGTAGTTCTCTCCTCGCGATTCCGGCAACACAGCGGCATGGTGTCGGAAGTAGAGGGAAGATCCCGCAGGGCGTCGCCTAAGCCGGTGCGGGTTATGGTGGATCTATGGTTTCCGGTGATCTAGGTTTAGAAGGCCGGAGAGGAGGTGGTGGAGTCGGCGTCAGCTAGGGAGACGACGACGAGCCGACGACAACATTGGGCGGTGGCGGCGTGCGGCGGCTTGGGCGGTGGCGGCGGCGCAAGGTGTGATGGGGATATGCCGAGTGGGGTATACCCGGTAGGACGTTTCCTACTAGCCCAAGCTGCCAGCGAGTGGGCCAGCAGGACGACGACTGGATCAAGACTTAACAAGGAGCCATGCGACTGGAAACTAGAGGCCCAGAAGCGTAGCTAGGACCAGTCGGATTAGGTCAAGTACCCTCTAAATCCTTAACTAATTCGGTTGTAGATCTGTAAACCCTAGCGCGGTGAGACTATATAAACCTCCCTAGGGTATGCATAGAGGAGACGTTCCACCATACACCCCCTGCGACTCGCCGCCTAGTCATCGAGCTCGCCCTTTGTACTCTCTCATCAATACAATCTAGCAGGAGTAGGTCTTTACCCTCCGGGGGGCCGAACCTGGGTAAATCCTTGTGTCTCCGCCCTCATCTCGCACCACCGATGGCTGGCCGCCCTTGCCCCTCGTTCTACTACTCGCTGCCGATTGCAGCATCTGCCGTGGCCATTCCCATGACATGATGCACACCGTGGGGCCTGGCCGGTCAGTCCGGTGTTCTGCGGCGAGATCCAATCTGTCCATCAACGATACGATCGCCACCGGCCGCATGATCGCGATAGGCGAGATTCTCCAGATCTTGCCGACTAGCTACGTCCCGGCGGCGCGCCCCATCACGCACAACGTGATCATGCCGGTCGACACGATCAACCTCTTTGTTGGCTTCACCGACACCATCGTCTCGGAGGACTCGTCTCACATCCGCGAGTCGCCACCGTGCGACCGACCCTCTGAGAGTCAGGTCCGCACCATCTAGTGCCTCGCTTCCGAGTACGACTCGGCCAACAGCAACGTGGCCGAAACCACCGTGGCCGCGGACGGCGCGACCCTCAACAATGACGCAGGCTCGGCGACTCCGGCGTCAGTCGCCAGATCCATCGTCACCGCGTCATCCGCGGGCTCCAACATGGGGGACTTCGAGGACCCCTCCATCCTTGGGATCTTTGACTCCGACTCCGAATCGAAGAATTCTGGCGACTTCCACGCCGGATCCGGTCGCAACATCGCGACCTACATGGCGAGCGGCGCGGATGCCCCGCCAGACCCCTTCTCCACACCGATCCTGCCGACCGCGACAACGACGGAGGTCGAGGAACTCTGCCTGCGACTGGAGGAGGCAGTCCGCAAGGAATAGGCCGAGCGTGAAATTTTTCGCCTCGAGCAGGTGACGGCGCAGGAGCTCTCGCGCTACCACCAGCTCCGCATCAGGTCGCACCTGAACCCCACCGTTCAGGGCCGCGCCCTGAACTTCGACGACGAGACTGATCCAGCCCGCACGGCCGATCACGTGATTTGCGACAATGTACCGCTAGGAGGAAGCGCTCTACCACCATCGGGCGCATCAGCAAACGACGCTCCACCCCACCGCCCGGCCACACACCCCCTCCAAACCAACCCTGGATCATGATCTCCGCACAGGAGCAGGACGCGAACGGCCTCCCGCTGTTTTCTACTCCGATGGACAACATCATCGCGAGTCGAGCCACGGTCGACAACATCAACATGACCGGGGAAGGCGCCCTGCAGATCCAGTACGCCAGGGCCCTACTCGCCAAGGCCGTCGAGCAACAAGCTGCGGGGCAGACTCGCGGGGGCGCGTGTACTCCCGCTCATCAGGAAGCAGGGCGGCCTCGAGCGGCCACCCGTCGATGGCAAACACCCTCAATTGCCCGTCCCCCGAGCCCCTGCAGCTCCAACCGCTACCCGCGAACGCGACACTCTCCACTAGTGACCCGCGCCCGACGAACAACATGGTCGCTGCCAACGGGCAGCCAATTGATGCGCGGACCCACATAATCAACAACCAGAGATGGCGTGCACGCTAGCCTGACGACCTAAGGCACACCCTCACCAATCGCTGCTACGGCGAACTAAGGGGGTCGCTCAGCCGAGTCGGCCCCCAGTGCTTCGAACCAATGATCCAAGGCGAAAAGTACCCCGTGAACTTCAAAGCGCCAAAGGAGATTGAGAAGTACGACCCCTCGTACGACCCCTCTGTGTGGCTAGACACGTACCTTATGGTGATGAGAATCTCCGGCCGCACCGACCTACTCGCCGCCCGCTACCTCCCCCTGATGATGGAGAGAGCGTGACGAAAATGGATCAACACCCTCCCCGCAGACAACATCGACTCCAGGGATGAAATGTGCGACGCCTTCGTCAGGCACTTCGAGGGCTCCTACACCCGCGCCACCACCATCAAGGACCTGGAGCGATGTGTCCAGGGACCCCGCGAGTCAACCCACAGCTGGGTCCAGCGGTGGAAGGACCTGTGGTACAACGCGACCGGCATCTACCCGGACACCGCGATTCACTGCTTCAACACCTCGTGCCGCTACGAGCCCTTGGTCGCCAAGATCAAAAGGGTGTACAAAACACTCGACAACATACTGGACCTCCTCAAGATCGCCAAATGGTACGCGGAGGAAGACCCGAGCCAAGAAACCGACGACGAGTCGGGAGGAAACCGCCGCAAGAGCGGCCAAGACAACGGGAGGCGACCCGAGCGGCGCTACAGCAACACTCGCCTCACCGACAAGCGCCTCGGTGACGGGCGAGTCGAATTCTTCGCCAACATCGGCTACGCTCCGCGCGAGCCCAAGAGCTTCCGCCGCGATGGAGGCCAGCGTCGCGATGGCGGCAACTACAAGGCGAAGACGAGGTTCGACCCTGCGGCTCTCCTCAACTAGCCCTATGTATTCCACAGCAGGGAGAGGAAGCCCGCCACACACACGACCGCCGACTGCCACTCGCTGAGGGAGATCGAGACGGCTCTGCACGCACGGGAGGACCCCAACAACCACCCGCCTATTGGCCGGGCATTCGGCAACAACGTGGGATCGCTCCACACATTCACTGGGTTCATCACCAAGCGCGAGAAGAAGGTCATCGCTCGCGCCGTCGCCGTCAACGCGGTGTCCCAGGTCGACGTCCCGTGCTTCCTCAACTGGTCCGAGCAACGGATCACCTGGAGTCGTGAATATCACTCGCCACGGATCGAATATCCGGGGCGAGTCGCCTTGGTGGTCAAGCCCAATGTGGGAGACTACTGGCTCCCCAAGACGCGGATGGACGGTGGGAGCTCCATCAACATTCACTACCTGGACACGTTTAGGCAATTGTGGCTCCCGCAGTCGATGATTGAGACGACCTACACCACCTTCCACAGCATCGTCCCCGGTCGGAAGGCATACCCGATCGTCAAGGTGATGCTGCTAGTGACCTTCAGCACCCCAGCAAACTTCCGCACCGAGCGGATCGTCTTCGAGCTGGTGCCCTTCAACAGCCCCTAACACTGTGTCTTGGGGCGGCAGGTGTTCGCCAAATTCATGGCGGCTCCCCACTACGCGTAAAACTCGATGAAGCTCCCTGGGCCATGCGGCATCATCACCGTCCATGGCGACCCCGGCATGGCCGCCAAGTGCGAGGCCAAAGGCGCCGAACTCGCCGATACCATCATAGCTGCAGAAGCCAACCACGCGGAGGAGCTCGCCAAGTACGCGAGCGGGGTCAACAATGACGACCCCACAATACTCAAGAAGCCCAACTCGGAGGGCGGCGACTCCACCGCCTTCGAGGCAACGACACACACTCGCACCGTCGAGCTAGTCCCAGGCAACTCCAGCCAGACGTGACGATCGGGACGGGCATGAGCCTAACATAGGAAGGCGCGCTCATCGAGTTCCTACGTGAGAATTGCGACATCTTCGCATGGAAGCCATCCGACATGTCTGGTGTCCCGAGGGAACTCGCTGAGCACAAACTCAATGCCGACCCCAAAGCGCGACCCGTCAAGCAGTGGCTGCGGCCCTTCTATGAATAGTGCCACCGAGAAATCGCCGAGGAGGTGCAGCGTATACTCGCCGCAGGCTTCATTCGGCCAATCAAATACTCCAAGTGGCTGGAAAACCCAGTCCTGGTCAAGAATAAAAATGGGACCTGGAGAATGTGTATCGATTACACAAACCTAAACAGCGCCTGCCCAAAGGAGCAGTTCGTCCTCCCGCGGATTGATCAAATCATCGACTCGACCGCGGGCTCGGAGTCGCTGTGCTTCCTTGATGCCTACTCTAGCTACAACCAGATCAAAATGGCAGTCGAGGATGAGGAGAAGACGGCGTTCATCACGCCATTCGGAGCCTTCTGCTACACCGCCATGACCTTCGGCCTCAACAACGCCGGGGCAACCTACCAGAGGTGCATGCATGAGTGCCTTGCGAGACAAATTGGCCGCAACATCCACGTCTACATCGACGACGTGGTGGTAAAGTACACTCGCCAGGGCGATCTACTCGCCGACCTGGCAGAAACCTTCGCAAACCTGTGGAGGTACAAGATCAAACTAAACCCAGGAAAGTGCACCTTTGGTGTACCTACTGGACAGTTTCTTGGGTACGTCGTCTCTAAACGAGGAATCAAGGCGAACCCCACCAAGATCAACACGATCGCCCCGCTCGGCAAACCTGAGTGCCTGCACGACGTCCAGAAGTTGGCCGGGCGAGTCGTGGCTCTCAGTCGCTTCATCCCCCGGCTAGGCGAGAAGGCGATGCCCCTCTACCGGCTAATGCGCAAGAACCCCACGTTCCAGTGGGACAAGGAGGCAGACGACACACTCCACACACTCAAGGAGATGCTACTCGCGGCCCCGCTACTCGCCAACCCCGTCGAAAAGGAACCCATGCTCGTCTACGTTGCGGCCACCGAGCGAGTCGTTAGCGCCATCATGGTCGTCGAACGACCAAAAGAGGGCAAGGAACTCCAGGTGCAGCGACCTGTCTACTACATCAGCGAAGTCCTCACCGAATCGCTCCAGCGCTACCCACAATACCAGAAATTGGTGTACGCGGTCTTTAGATCCTAGCGGCGACTGTCGCACTACTTCCAGGAGCACCCAATCACGGTCGTCTCCTCAGCACCGTTGCAGGACATCATCCGCAACCACGAGGCGACCGGGCGAGTCACCAAGTGGGCCGTCGAGATCGGAGTCCACAACATTAGGTACGATCCACGCAAGGTAATCAAGTCGGAGGCCCTGGTAGACTTCCTCGCCGACTGGGAGGAGGCCCAACAGCTAGAGAAACTGCCGTACCTCCACTACTGGTCGCTACATTTCGACGGATCCAAGAACACAGATGGCGCAGGGGCAGGGATCGTCCTCACATCTCCAAAGGGCGACAAGCTGTGCTACGTCCTGCACCTCGACTTCACCCCTTGCACCAACAACATGGCCGAGTACGAGGCACTCCTCCACGACATGCGAGCAGCCAAGGAAATGAACATCAATCGCCTGCGCTACTACGGCGACTCCAACCTCGTCATCGGGCAAGTCGTTGGCACTTGTGACACAGTCTCCCCCACCATGGCGGCATACCGCCAAGCCGTGGACCAGCTGGGAGGCCACTTCACCGACTACTCCATCGAGTGGATCGATTGGTGCAATAATGAGGAAGCCGATGCCCTCTCCCGCATCGGGTCAGCTCGCCTCGCGCCACCCGCCGGCGTCTTCCTCGACACCATCACCAAGTCTTTCGTCTCTCCCCTAAGCGAGATCGACATCAGGATTCTGCTGCAACCAGAAGCAGACCTAGTCGCCATGCTCACCGAGTCAAGCGACTAGACCACGCCATACGTCGCCTACCTAGAGGGAGGGACCTTACTCGCTGACGAGATGGCGGCCCGGATGATAGTACGCTGCTGCAAATCCTTTGTTATCATCAATAGCGAGCTCCACAAGCGCAACGTGACCGGCGTGTTCAAACGCCGCGTCCAACCCGCAGAAGGTCGCAAAATCCTCCAAGAGATCCATGCTGGCGATTGTGGCCACCACGCTAGCGCTCGCTCCCTGGTCACCAAGGCCATGCGACACAGCTTCTACTGGATCACCGCGCATGCCGACGCGGTCGAAATCTTCCAACGCTGCGTCAGATGCTAGATGTACGCCAACCAGACCCATGTCCCAAGCTCGGCGCTCAAGACCATCCCCATCACCTGGCCATTCACTGTGTGGATCATGGACATGGTAGGCCCCTTCAAGAAGGCCCCTTCTGGCTTCACCCACCTCCTAGTCGCAGTCGACAAATTCACAAAGTGGGTGGAGGCCAAGCCAGTCCACAAGTTCGACGGGAAGACCGCCACCAAGTTCCTACGCGATCTCATCCATCTCTACGGGTTCCCGCACAACATCATCACGGACAACGGCACACTCGGAGTCCAATGGCCAGGCAGAACGCGCCAACCAGAGCATCCTCCACAACCTGAAGCCACGACTGCAAGTACCCCTCAAGCGCACTCCTGGGTGCTGGGTCAAAGAGCTCCCTCCCTTCATCTGGGGCATCCGCACCTCCATCAACAGGTCGACAGGGTTCACCCCCTTCTTCATGGTGTACGGTGCCGAGGCCATCATGCCTACCGACCTCGAGCACGACTCGCCACGGGTGGCCAACTACGCGGAGGCCGACAATGAGATCGCATGCCAGGACGGAGGCGACCAGCTCGATGAAGCACAAGATCTAGCTCGCTCCCGCACCGCCATCTACCAGCAAGGACTTCGCCGCTACGACAGTCGGCGAGTACGGACCCGCACCTTCCAGGAAGGCGACCTAGTACTCGTCTGATCCAGGACAAGAAGGGCATGCACAAGCTTTCTCCCCCTTGGGAGGGACCATTCGCCATCGGGCGAGTCCTGGGCAACGACGCCTACTACCTCATTGACGTTCGAGGTGATGGAAAACTCGATGTCAAGCGGCCATGGAATGTAAACCTCCTACGGAAGTTCTACTCCTAGAACTCCAGACATGTACCTCCTAGCCACTATGAAATAAAGAAGACCGATTTGCACAAATTGTGTCCACTCTCCATGCCTTGTGCCATTCTCAATCGTAATAACAGCGCTATGCAACTCGCGGACGTCAACCCTTGGTCACGCGACTGGCACGGACAAGTAGTGTGGTACAAGGGCACCAGAAAATTTCGATCCTTGTATCGTCCATGAAAATAGCCAACCCGGAGCCCCGTCAGAGTCTCCTCGCTCGACTGGCTTTCCGAGCCAAGACATCTACATTCGCTTCTCACAGCGACCCAGTCCTCCACATCCTTGGTGCAGCGACTCGAATAGTTAAGTACCACGCTCGGGGACTGGCGCCATTCCAAACTCGAGCGATCAAGGAAAACGCCAAGTATGAGAGCGCGCCCTGGACTCGCCGTGCGACTGGTCCGACAAATCAGGTGGAGCGACGCGCCTAATACAATGTGCCCCGTCCACACCTACCTCGGGAATGCGACTAGAATATCCAAGTTCCACGCTCGGGGACTCGGCCACCCGACCCCGTTCGCGCCCGAGAAAACGGCTAAGTACAAAGCACCCCCTGGAGTCGCCATGTGACTGGCTTTCCAAGCCATGGAGAGTCGACCGCAACTTACTAACAGTTTAAACAACACACATATACACAAAAACGAGGTAAACCCCATAAAAGGGCGGACGCTCTCGGGGACTCGCACAACCAACAATCAAATCAAAACATTGACAAAAGCATCTTTGCATTCCTTAAGGCAGCAAATTCGTTCGCTTACAAGGGCAGTTACATATCTGTTATACTTAACGCCACTCGGCAAACTAATCTACTCCGCAGGCTTCGACGACGAGGCGCCACCACTCCTGCGATGATGGATAAAGGGAACCCACGGGTGCAAGGGGTACGTCGCGAGAGGACCCACCATGGCCGCTCGGAATGGCTGCTCCACCTTGAAGTCGCGGTGCACCGGCTCGGGATCGTTCGGGGCGACGACTGTCTTCTGGTATGGGATAAGATCACCCATCGCCCACACCCGGTCGGAGTACACCGCTGCCCGCTCGGTCAGCTTTAACACTTCGGCGATCTCGACCTCGCCCGTCGACGAAGGGTACCCGCTGGTGCGATCGTCGAGGTCGAAGTCGTCGGGGAAGTGCACGAGCCCAAGGCTCAGCCCAGTCGCAGCACCACGACGAAAGGCCGACCGCGACATGAAGTCAACCACAGCCGGGGCCTTTTCCAGGTAGCGCTAGACTTCGACGAGGTTGCTGGGGATCACCTCCATGGGCGAGATCTCCTGAAGGTATGCCCGAATACAGGTCGTTGACAGAGCGGCAGAGTCAACCAGCGTGGTGACGCATTGCCGCGCGTCATACGACTGTTTCTCGTCAGCATCATCAGTAATCCTGCCTACAACACACAAGCAAATAGTAAGGAAGGCTCCCGCAAAACAAGCGACCCGAACGCTCGGGGACTCGCCAAAAAACAAAGAACTCACCAATCAACGGGCGACATCGCTCTGTGATGAAATCCTAAAGACCAGAGAGGTCATCCTGCAGCCCGGCGACGAGCACATCTGACATTTTCCACTCCTCAGCAGCAGCAGCATTGGCTACCTTGGCCGTCTCATCCGCCAAGGTCGCCTCCGCCTTTGACTCCTTGAGCTCCCGCTCCAAGTCGGCGATTCGCTTCTCCGCGACGCTCAAGGATGACTGCACATCAGTTAGCTCACTAGCCGGGACCATGCCTTGACGATCCTTCTCCGTCGCGGCCGTATGATTGTTTGCGTCAACAAAACCATGAATACGAAGAGAGAAAGCGATACGACCAATAACAAGCACAATGACCACTCACCGGCAGTCGCCCGAAGCTGCTCGTTCATTCCTTGGGCAACGAGGAGCTCCCTCTCCAGATGCTCCCTGGTGGCAAGTCGCTCCGCTGACTCGCGCTGCAGGCCCTGCACAATCATGGAAGCATTAGCGAAGGAATTCCTAAGTGCCTAGCCACTAAAATTCAGTGACTAGCCACTCAGGGACTGGACAACGAAAATTCCTAAGTGCCCAGCCGCTAAAATTCAGCGACTAGATACTCGGGGACTGGACCTCAAAATCAATAAGGATCCGACCGCTGAAATTCAGTGGCCCAATCCTCGGGGACAGGACATACCTGGATGGAGGCACCTAGCATGTCGTGAAGCTCCATTCCATCCACCGACGGGAGCACGAACGGAGTGCACCCGCGACGTTGCCCGACCTCCGTGCCGATGACCTCAGGCACCTGGCTCGATGGTGCTGACACGCTTGCCACGGAGGCCTTTGCTACAAAGCGAGGGAACGTCGCTACTGCGGCCCCCACGTCACGCGAGGTCGGGCCCGTTTCCCCGACTGATGCCACGACTTCCACCTGCCGCGACTCCGCATCCACCGTGGCCTTCAAGGCCGCATCCGCTCCAATCGGAGCTTCGCTCGGGGCGACTGCCGGTTCGTCCGAAATCGTGACGACCTCGTCGCCCTTTGCCTTCTTTGCGCCTTCAATGGGCGCCTCGACCTTGTCGCCCTTCCTCTTCTTGAAGGGTCGATTTGCGCCTCCGCGGCACCCAACGGAACTTTGGCCACCGAAGGGTGACCTATTTTATTCACCCTAGTCGTACAAAACAATGCCATCAGCAAAATCACCAGTCGGATATAAATCGATTGGACAAACAAAAACTTAAGGACACTCACTTGGCGACCGGGAGAAAACACAAGCCAGTACGAATGCTGGCTGGATTCTCCAGCTCTGGCCCCAGTTTCCGACTGAGGCCCGTCTCGAACACGCTCTGTGCCCAAGACACCGAGGGCTTCTTCGAAGATGAAGCCACGGCAGGAGGATCAGAGGCGATTGCCGTGGGTGCTACCCTTGGTGGTGAGGCCCCCGTGGCTGGAGCGGCCCTGAGCCCGGTGACTGCGGCAAGGGGGGCGGCAGTGACGCCAATGGCATCTCACCCTCAACCACAGCTGCGCCAGCTGCCGCTGTCGCTTGCACCGGCGCACTGGCCCCAGCTTCCTCGGCCGCGCCGGTAGCTTCGGATCTACTCGCGGACTGAGGGGGTGACGCCGGCTTGGTTGGCCCCTCCTTCTTCCTCGGTGGTGGCTTCTTCTTTGATGGAGTAGCCTCACGCTTTAAGGTGTGTTCGGGGAGCTCGTCATCGTCCTCGTCGTGAGCCTCGAGGCTCCTGCTGGCCTCGAGCTCGCGTTGATGCTGCCCACGGGTCTTGGGGACCGTGGGTGCGGCGACTTCCACGGCCTCGTCGCCATCGTCGTCATTGTTGTCATGATCGTCGCCCCCATCACTTCTTACATCGCCCTTGTCGGACGAAGACTCACTATCATCCTCGGCCGGCTCGTTCGAGTTTTCGTTGTCTACGGGTGGAATCCAACCTTCCACCACTTGGAACAACTACAACGATAAGATGCGATTAGCACGAACCGTGACTACAAATTTGCGACTACGAAGTGTACAGGAAAGAAAGGACTTACCGTCGGGGCCTTGCGTTTCGCGGTGTAAGGGGCGACTCCGGCCTTTGCGTTGAGGTACTCCGCCTCGTTGGTCTTCTTCAAGGCCAAGGTGTAATTATTGAGCCTCCACTCGGCATGGCAGGACTTTGTCGGATCATCCTTGCCCGTGTACTTGTACATGTAGTGGGCACGGTTTGCCATAGGCACTGGCGGCCGCCCAAACCAGCAATTGTACAGGTTGATGGTTTGGAGGCGCTTCTTCTTCAAATTGCGGATCATCTGCAGCATTTCGTCGACTACCATCCGCTGGTCCAGCGGGAGTTTGGTGACTTGGAGCCAACACGGCTCGGGCCGGTCGGTGGAGTACATCAGGACCACCGCCTCGCCGTCTGGCTATGACTCGGTCACATAGAACCAACTCTTCTTCCACTCGTTTGCCGCCTTGTTCGGCAGCATCAGATCAAAGAAGGACGCCTTCAACTTCAACTGAAAGGTCAGGCTGCCCGCGGCCAGCATCGGGCTGCCTGCCTCTTCGCGACCGATCCTCCCGTGAAATAGATCTTTCCATAGGGGGAAATATGGCCGGCAGCCTAGGTAGCACTCGCAAAATGCCACAAAGATGGTGAGTTGCTTGATGATGTGCGGTCCTAGGTTCAATAGCTGGATGTCATAGTAGGCACAGAAGCGGCGAAAGAAGAGGGAGGTGGGGAACCCGAGCCCCCTCTCCAGGTGGCTGGTGAAGCATATGTGTAGGGTTCGCAGCATAGAAAACAAAAATTTTCCTACGATGTGAACTATGTACCAAGATCTATTTATTAGATACAAACAACGGGCCGATGTATATCCGTAGAGAACATACCCTTGAAGACCGAAAAAGCTTAACGAGTTCAACTCGTGGTTGATGTAGACGATCTCTTGCCAATCTCAAGATCGAGAGGAAGTCCTAGCGCCGCAAATCAACAGCGTATCCGTGCTCGCACACACGTTCGAGGCACCGAGCAACCTCCGCCTCCTCGCTCCAGCGATGCAGCGGAAGCACAACTCTTTCTTGCCGAATAGCCACCGGGAACATGTATCTCGCTAGTCCGAGACCATGGGGGATAAATTCTAGAGGGCGAGAGAGATCCTTCACGAGAAGGTGTGAGTGAGAAGTGAGAGGAGGGGCTCCTTTTATAGGAGGGGGCGGGGGGAACCCCAAGGGGGTGGCCGGCGCATGGGGGCTGCCCCCTTGCCCTCCCCTCTTCATGTGGGTGGACACTCCACTCACAAAAATCCATTCATATGCCTCCACTCAAAATCCCACTCAAACTTGCCATTAAATTTCCACCAAATTTAATGCAAACTCTCATTAAATAAAACTCTTTTATTTTATTCAAAATTTTGTCAATTACTTTAATGACAAACATTCACAAATAACCCCTTGCTAGAATTCTATTTCACATGCATAACCACTTTATGCAATTTCACCCGAAAACCTGTTTCGGTATCTAGTGAAATAAATTCCTGCGCTTGTTCATTCTTTCGGCATGAAACTTTTGCTCCAATTGGATGTCGGTGTCTCTTAAGTGTGTCACCCTACGGTTCGTGAATAATGCGGTCATGATCGAGACCCCTCTCGGATCAATAATCAGAAGCGGGATCTGGAGACCCATACTGACTCCCACACATTCAACGATGACTTTCTTGTGATCGTCGGAACCTTTTATGCTAGTATCTTAATCCCTTTGTTTCACGATATATTACATGTCCGAGATTCAATCATCGGTATCTCCATACCTAGTTTGATCTCGTTACTGACATGCACTCTTTTCTCGTTCCCGTGATATAACATTCTAGTGATCAAATCCCTTGCTTGCAAGCTAATCAATGTGATATCACCGAGAGGGCCTAGATTATATCTATCCGTCATCGGGATGAACAAATTCCACTCTCGATCCATGAGCCTCAACATAACACTTTATTAGTTCTGATCTTTATAATCACCCTGTTACGGTGTGACGTTTGATGTTATCAAGAAACTCTTCCGGTGTTAGTGATTGACATGATCTCATGGTCTAAGGATTAGGATCACTTCGTAAGTTGTTATAGAAATATAAACTCAATGACTTTGATCGTAATGCTATACTTCGGATGAATGTTCATCACACCATTATACTAATGTTGTGATCCCGTTATTAACAATATCCAATGTCCACGATCAGGAAACCTTGATAATCTTGTTAATCAACGAGCTAGTTTATGAGAGAGGCATAACTAGGAACTTTCTGTTTGTTTATTAAACACACATGTGTTAATGTTTCCGTATTAATACAATTATAGCATGTAAAATAAACATCTATCATATACTTGGAATACACATAATAAACACTTTATTATTGCCTCTCAGGGCATATTCCCTTCAGTCTCCCACTTGCACTAGAGACAATAATCTAGTTACATAGTGATAAATCTAACACCCATTGAGTTCTGGTGTTGATCATGTTTTGATCTAGGGAGAGTTTTAGTCAACGGATCTGCTACATTGAGATCCGTATGTACTTTACAAATCTTTATATCTCCATCCTTGACATGCTCGCGGATGGAGTGAAACCGGCGCTTAATATGCTTGGAATGCTTGTGAGACCTTGGCTCTTTGGCATTGGCAATGGCACCATTGTTGTCGCAATAGATCACCATTGGGTCCAACGCGTTTGCAACCACTCCTAGTTCGGATATGAACTCCTTCATCCAAACTGCTTCCTGAGCTGCTTCTGAAGCAGCAAGATATTCGGCCTCCGTTGTTGATCCCGCTACCACAGGTTGTTTGGAGCTCCTCCAACTAACCGCTCCGCCATTCATGAGAAATACGTATCCGGATTGAGACTTAGAGTCATCCGGATCGGTGTCAAAGCTAGCGTCAACATAACACTTAGCGACGAGCTCTTCTTCACCTCTGTATACAAGAAACATATCCTTAGTTCTTCGTAAGTACTTAAGGATATTCTTGACCGCTATCCAGTGTTCCGAACCTGGATCCGATTGGTACCTACTAGTCAAACTAATAGCATGTTCCACATCCGGTCTTGTACATAGCATGGCTTACATTATAGAGCCTATGGCTGAAGCATACGAGACTTTGTCCATTATCTCTCTATCTTCCGCCGAAGCCGGACTTTGAGTCTTACTCAATGTCTTGCCTTACAACATAGGTAAGAACCCCTTCTTACTTCCGTCCATTTTAAACTTCTCTAAAATCTTATCAAGGTATGTACTTTGCGATAGCCCTATTAGGCGCCTAGATCTATCTCTATAGATCTTTATGCCTAATATGTATGACGCTTCACCTAGGTCCTTCATTGAAAATTTGCTGTTTAGATAACTTTTAACACTGTTTAAAAGATCTATATCATTTCTGATCAATAATATGTCATCCACATATAATATCAAAAATGCCACATTGCTCCCACTCACTTTCTTGTAAATACAATCTTCTCCATAAGTTTGGACAAATCCAAACTCTTTGATCACCTCATCAAAGCGGAGATTCCAACTTTGTGATGCTTGCTTCAATCCATAGATGGATTGCTGAAGCTTGCACACCTTGTTAGCATCCTTAGGATCGACAAAACCCTTTGGTTGTATCATATACAACTCTTCTTCAATATTACCATTGAGAAACGCGGTTTTGACATCCATATGCCATATCTCATAATCGAAATATGCAGCAATTGCTAACATAATCCTAACTGACTTTAGCATCGCTATGAGAGAGAATGTCTCATCGTAGTCAACTCCTTGAATTTGTCGAAACCCCTTTGCGACAAGTCAAGCTTTATAGACGGTCACATTACCATCAGCATCAGTTTTCCTTTTGAAAATCCATTTGTTCTTCACGGCCTTTCGGTCGTGAGGTAATTCCACCAAGTTCCAAACTTGATTTTCATACATGGATTCCATCTCGGATTTCATGGATTCTAACCATTTGTTGGAATCCGGGCTCATCATCGCTTCTTCATACATCGCAGGGTCATCATTTTCATCAAGCATGAAATTCATGACAAGATTTCCGTACAGCTCGGGAGCTGCACGCGTCCTGCTTGACCTGCGAGGTTCGATAGTACTCTCTTTCAGAGTTTCATGATCATTATCATTAGTTCCCTCTTCAACAGGTGGAGCCAACTCCGGAACAACTTCCGGCGCTGCGCTACTCGCCATACTTTGAAGAGAAGGTTCAATAACCTCTTCGAGTTCTACCTTCCGACTACTCACACCTTTCGCGAGAAACTCTTTCTCTAGAAAGGATCCATACTTGGCAACAAAAACCTTGCCCTCGGATATGTGATAGAAGGAATACCCAATAGTTTCCTTAGGGTAACCTATGAAGACGCATTTTTCCGCTTTGGGTTCGAGTTTATCCGGTTGAAGTTTCTTCACATAAACATCGCAACCCCAAACTTTAAGAAATGACATCTTAGGTTTGTTTCCAAACCACAATTCATACGGTGTCTTTTCAACGGATTTAGATGGTGCCCGATTTAAAGTGAATGCATCAGTTTCTAGTGCATAGCCCCAAAATGACAACGGCAAGTCCGTCAGAGACATCATAGATCGAACCATATCTAATAAAGTACGATTACGACGTTCCGACACACCATTTATCTATGGTGTTCCGGCAGGTGTGAGTTGTGAAACAATTCCACACTCTTTCATGTGAGTTCTAAACTCGTAACTTAGATACTCACCTCCACGGTCGGACTGTAGAAATTTGATCTTTCTATTACGATGATTTTCCACTTCATTCTGAAATTCCTTGAACTTTTCAAAGGTTTCAGACTTGTGTTTCATCAAGTAGATATAACCATACCTACTCAAATCATCCGTGAAATTAACAAAATAAGGATATCCACCTCGCGCCGACACACTCATTGGACCACATACATCAGAATGTATGATTTCCAATAAATCTGTCGCTCGTTCCATTGAACCGGAAAACGGCGTTCTAGTCATCTTGCCCATAAGGCATGGCTCACATGTATCAAATGATTCAAAATCAAGTGATTCCAAAAGTCCATCTGAATGGAGCTTCTTCATGCGTTTAACGCCAATATGACCTAGACGGCAGTGCCACATATATGTGGATATATCATCATTTAGTTTAATCCTTTTAGCATCAACATTATGAATATGTGTAACATTATTATCCATATCCAAAAGAAATAAACCATTCATCATCGGTGCATGACCATAAAAGATTTCATTCATATAAATGGAACAACCATTGTTCTCGGATTTAAATGAATAACCACTTCGCATTAAACACGATCCAGATACAATGTTCATGCTCAGTGCAGGCACCAGATAACAATTATTCAAGTTTATTACTAATCCCGACGGCAAGTGGAGAGGCAGCGTTCCGACGACGATCACATCAACGCTTGATCCATTGCCGACACACATCTTGAACTCACCCCTGGCTAGCTGTCGCTTGTTCCGCAGCCCCTGATTCGAGTTACAAATATTAGCAACTGAACCGGTATCAAATACCCAGGTGCTACTGCGAGCACTAGTCAAGTACACATCAATAACATGTATATCATATATACCTTTGTTTGCCTTGCCGGCCTTCTTGTCTGCCAAATACTTGGGGCAGTTGCGCTTCCAGTGGCTAGTCCCCTTACAATAGTAGCACTCGGTATCAGACTTAGGTCCAACTCGGGGTTTCTTTTCAGGCACGGCAACAGGCTTGCCGCCCTTACTTCCCTTCCGTTTTCCCTTCTTGTCTTTCTTGAAACCAGTGTTCCTATTGATCATCAACACTTGATGTTCCTTTTTGATCTCCACTTCTGTAGTTTTAAGCATTGACAGAAGCTCGGGGAGAGACTTCTTCATGCCTTGCATATTATAGTTCATCACAAAGCTCTTATAGCTAGGTGGCAGAGACTGCAGAACACGATGGATGCCTAAGTCAATGGGAATCGTTATTCCCAAGGACATAAGCTTATCGGCGTAACCCGACATCTTGAGTACATGCTCACTAACGGAGCTGTGCTCTTCCATCATGCAGCTAAAGAACTTTTCTGAAGCGTTGTAGCTCTCTACAACAGCATGTGTGTCGAAAATCATTTTCAACTCACCCATTGTATCAAATGCATTGCTGTTTTCGAAACGCTTTCGAAGTTCCGGCTCTAGCCCATACAATATGCCGCAATGAACTAAGTTGTGGTCCTCCTGACGAGTCTGATAGACATTCTTCTCCTCGTCAGGGGCATCCTCAAAAGGTGGGGGGCCTAGTGGCGCTTCTAGCACGTATTGCTTTTGTGTAGCAGAGTGGAGAATCCTCAAATTCATGGCCCATTCGGTAAAGTTGCTACCGTTCGTTGCTAGTTTCTCTTTCTCCATGAACACATTGAAATTAAAAGCAGGTGGTGCCATCTACAACAGAATTTGTAAAGTTTAGACTAAGTGTATGATAGATTGAGTTCAACTAATCCATATTACGAATGAACTCCCACTCAAAAACGACATCCCTCGTGCCTTTTTGGTGATTACATGAACCAAATCCACTATACCAAGTCCGATCATCACGTGAGTCGGTATAGCTTCAAAGGCGAGCATCAAATGGGCATCATATCAACTATATGACTCATGCTTAACCTTTCGGTCCGTGTTCCGAGGCCATGTCTGTACATGCTAGGCTCGCCAAGTTAGAACCTTAGTATTCGCGTGTGTAACTGTTTTACACCCGAAATATGGTCATGGATCCAAGAACACCCAATCATCACGTGATGTCTTGGAGCGACGAAACATAATCGGTGCATACTAAAGGAAGAACACATTCTTATCTTGATATTTAAATGAGGGATCATCTTATTATGCTAACAAAGCGCTAAACAAGCAATATAAGATGCTATCAAACATCACATGTTTATTAGTGAAATGTTATGGTTCCCACAGATGATCTCTATCATGTGCATCGTGGTATGATCACTATCATACCTATATGTGTAAATCCAAGGTCTATGGAGTTTACATGCTATGTGTGTTGTAAGAGTATCATCTCATACTTCTACTTACAACATCACCATATCATAACACTAGCCCAACAACAATCTAAACTAGACGCCTCTAATTTATCCATTGCAAGTTTTACGTGGCTTAGGGATTTCGAGATAGAACCGTTCTTACCTACGAACATGAACCACAACAAGGATAACCAAATTGTTGACAACTCGTTTGCAAAATAGATATTAAATATAGTAGGAGAGACAGACACCCGCTAGCCACTTATGCAAACTAGTTGCATGTCAAGAGTGGAACAGGTCTCATGTGCGAGGACATGTAAAGTTTGTCCGGGCCACTTCATCCCACTATGCCACCAATATCCAAAATTACAACTAAGGAGCAACAACATGATCATCATCGCCCACATACTCATATGTGTACTACCCGTGTAAAGCATCTACGCATAGATCCGACTCTGATACCACTGTAGGGTTCGCAGCATAGAAAACAAAAAATTTCCTACGATGTGAACTATGTACCAAGATCTATTTATTAGATACAAACAATGGGCGGATGTATATTCGTAGAGAACATACCCTTGAAGACCGACAACGCTTAACGAGTTCAACTCGTGGTTGATGTAGACGATCTCTTGTCGATCTCAAGATCGAGAGGAAGTCCTAGCGCCGCAAATCAGCAGCGCATCCGTGCTCGCACACACGTTCGAGGCACCGAGCAACCTCCGCCTCCTCGCTCTAGCGATGCAGCGGAAGCACAACTCTTTCTTGCCGAATAGCCACCGGGAACATGTATCTCGCTAGTCCGAGACCATGGGGAATAAATTCTAGAGGGGGAGAGAGATCCTTCACGAGGAGGTGTGAGTGGGAAGTGAGAGGAGGGGCTCCTTTTATAGGAGGAGGGGGGACCCCAAGGGGTGGCCGGCGCGTGGGGGCTGCCCCCTTGCCCTCCCCTCTTCATGTGGGTGGACACTCCACTCACAAAAATCCATTCATATGCCTCCATTCAAAATCCCACTCAAACTTGCCATTAAATTTCCACCAAATTTAATGCAAACTCTCATTAAATAAAACTCTTTTATTTTATTCAGAATTTTGTCAATTACTTTAATGACAAACATTCACAAATAACCCCTTGCTAGAATTCTATTTCACATGCATAACCACTTTATGCAATTTCACCTGAAAACCTGTTTCGGTATCTAATGAAATAAATTCCTGCGCTTGTTCATTCTTTTGGCATGAAACTTTTGCTCCAATTGGATGTTGGTGTCTCTTAAGTGTGTCACCCTACGGTTCGTGAATAATGCGGACATGATCGAGACCCCTCTCGGATCAATAATCAGAAGCGGGATCTGGAGACCCATACTGACTCCCACACATTCAACGATGACTTTCTTGTGATCGTCGGAACCTTTTACGCTAGTATCTTAATCCCTTTGTTTCATGATATATTACATGTCAGAGAATCGATCATCGGTATCTCCATACCTAGTTTGATCTCATTACTGACATGCACTCTTTTCTCGTTCCCGTGATATAACATTCTAGTGATCAAATCACTTGCTTGCAAGCTAATCAATGTGATATCACCGAGAGGGCCTAGATTATATCTATCCGTCATCGGGATGAACAAATTCCACTCTCGATCCATGAGCCTCAACATAACACTTTATTAGTTCTAAATCCATCTTTATAGTCACCCTGTTACGGTGTGACGTTTGATGTTATCAAGAAACTCTTGCGGTGTTAGTGATTGATATGATCTCATGGTCTAAGGATTAGGATCACTTCGTAAGTTGTTATAGCAATATAAACTCAATGACTTTGATCGTAATGCTATACTTCGGATGAATGTTCATCACACCATTACACTAATGTTGTGATCCCGTTATTAACAACATCCAATGTCCATGATCAGGAAACCTTGATCATCTTGTTAATCAACGAGCTAGTTTATGAGAGAGGCATAACTAGGAACTTTCTGTTTGTTTATTAAACACACATGTATTAATGTTTCCCTATTAATACAATTATAGAATGTAAAATAAACATCTATCATATACTTGGAATACACATAATAAACACTTTATTATTGCCTCTCAGGGCATATTCCCTTCAATATGAACTCTCCCTCGCATGGATCTGGTACCACTTCTCCAGCCACGGGGATGCGCCATCTCCCGGCACGAAGGATCCCCGCCTCCTCGAATGATTTCAGCAACACTTTTGTGCACTTGGATCTTCCCCATGGCTCCGTCGAGGGCGCCATCAATTGGAGGATCTAGGGCTGTGGGTCGCTCTGGGTCGCTCTGATCGCTGTGAAGGCGCGAAAGGCTGGGAGTGTGCGAGATCGGAGGAAGTGAGGGATGTGATCATCCTTCACCCGTCACTCTCCTTATATAGCGGTTTTTACCCGCCATCTTTGGGGAGCCGTTACCGCGCAGTGATTACGCCGATATTACCGCTGGGTTACCCAACGGCTAGTTTGACCAGCGCTGACGGTCCAACTTTGTCTACTCGACTCGCTGGCTTCAGTGGTTCGACAACTCGCCGACCTGATCACCATAGCAGTGATTCCATTATTGCGACTAAGATAACAAGTTCCCTCTTTCATTCAGGGAGTCCACCGCCAATTTGACTGGGCGTCCAGATTGGACTCATATACTCCGACTGCCAATAAACACCTCCGACGAATCCACGATGGCCTTGGGGACTACTGATGGGGATATGCAGAGTGGGGTATACCCAGCAGGACCTTTCCTACTGGCCCAAGCTGCCAGCGAGTGGGCCTGACGACGACTGGATCAAGACTTAACAGGGAGCCAGGCGACTGTAAACTGGAGGCCCAGAAGCGTAGCTAGGCCCAGTAAGATTAGGTCAAGTACCCTCCGAATCCTTAACTAATTCGGTTGTATATTTGTAAACCCTAGCGAGGTGAGCCTATATAAACCTCCCTAAGGTACGCATAGAGGAGACGTTCCATCATACACCCCCTGCGCCTTGCCGCCTAGTCGTCGAGCTCGCCCTTTGTACTCTCTCATCAATACAATCTAGCAGGAGTAGGTATTTACCCTCCGGGGGGCCAAACCTCGGTAAATCCTTGTGTCTCCGCCCTCATCTCGCACCGCAGATGGCTGACTGCCCTTGCCCCTCGTTCTACTACTCGCTGCCGATTGCAGCATCTGTCGTGGCCATTCCCACGACAAGGTGGGGAGGGCTGGTTGTGGTTCTTTGGGGAAGCCCCTCCGCTCTATTTATGAGAGGGAGGGCAGCTTGGGAGAGGGGAGTTTGAATCCTTCCCCAAACCCAAGCTGGAGAGAAAGAAGGACTCTTTCCTTCTTCCACTAGAAAACCATTGTTCCAGTTTGACTTTTCAAACCTGCCTTTTGACTTTCAATTTAGAGCTTTATTTCTCTCTCGCAAATGCCCAACCAAGTGACCTAGGACATGATCCAATCATTCCACTTAACCATGACACATTCATGAACCATTCCCCTTCCGGTTCGGTGAACCTTCTAGACCCTTCTAGAACCTCTCCGATGAAAACATCGGAATCATTCCCGAACTCCGGAATTGGACTTTCCTTATATGAATCTTATTCTCCGGACCATTCCGGATCTCCTCGTGATATCCCGGATCCCATCCGAGACTCCGAACAACATTCGGTCTCCCTACTTATATTCCATATCTACTAAACAACATCGAATTGTTAAGTGTGTCTCCCTACGGTTCGTGAATTATGCGAACATGACCGAGACACTTCTCCAATCAATAACCAATAGAGGAATCTGGAAATTCATATGGCTCCCACATATTTCTATGATTACTTTGCGATCGAATGAAACACTTACATATGATACCAATTTCCCTTTGTCTCGCGATAGTTTACTTATCCGAGGTCTGATCGTCGGTATCTCTGCATACCTAGTTCAACCTTGTTACCGATAAGTACTATTTTCTCGTTCCCGTGATATGTCTCTTGTGAGCCAGTCACATGCTTGCAAGCTAATTGGATGACATTCCATCGAGAGGGCCCAGAGTATATCTATCCTTCATATGGATGGATAAATCCCACTCTTGATCCATGTGCCTCAACACCTACTTTCCAAACACTCAATGCCATCTTTATAGCCACCCAGTTACGGTGTGGTGTTTGATGTCATCAAAGCATCCTTCCGGTGATGCTGATTAGCATGATCTCATGGTCGAAGGAATTAGGTTACTATGTATCAGAAAGCTTATAGCAAATGAACTATTGAGATGACTTGATCTTTATGCTACGCTTACCTATAGGAGTATCTCCATCATACCATTCTCCTAATGATATGATCTTGTTGTTAACAACATCTCAATGTTCATGATCAAGAAACCATGATCATCTATTAACCAAAAAGCTAGTATTATAAAGAGGCTTTACCAGGGACTCTAATTTAGTTTAAAAATCACACAAGTATTAATGTTTCCGGTTAATACTATTATAGCATGAATGTAAATATTTATCATAAACACAAAGATATAATAATAACCACTTTTATTATTGCCTCTAGGGCATATCTCCAACAATTTTACCTACTGATATGAACCAGTTGATGGCTTTGAAAGGACTGCTACATGATTTCTTTTGTCTACTGGTCTTAAAGTTAATTACAATAAGTGAATTATGATCCCAATCAATGTTAGGATGAGGTGATTGTACAACTTGCAGAGGATTTTGATTGTCAAATTGCTACCTTACCATTCACTTATCTGGGTTTACCTTTGGGGACTACAAAGCCAAAAATCCAGGATATTATGCCTTTGGTGACTAGGTTGGAAAGGAAACTCACTTCCACTCTAGTTTTCTGTCTTAGGGGGAAAGATTGCAGCTTGTGGACTCTGCTTTGTCTTCCATGCCTATTTATTTTCTGTGTTCACTGGAGGTTCCCCTTGGCATCATCAAACCCATTGATATAATTCTAAGGCAATCCTTGTGGAGAGATAATCTGGATACACCTAAGCAGTATTTAGCAGCATAGGAGATGCTCATCAAGCCAAAAGATAAGGGTGGAGTTGGGATAGTTGATCTGAAGAAAAGAAATGAGGCTTTATTGATTAAACACTTGGATAAATTTTATAAGAAAGTAGATGTTCCATGGGTGAAGCTGATTTGGCACACTTATTACTGTAATTCTGTTCCACATGCTGAGAAACTGTTGGGGTCGTTCTGGTGGAAGGATATCTGTAAGTTAACTGAAGAATATAGGGTTGTGGCTTCGGTATTGCCAGGGAAAGGTGACACCTTTTTGTTCTGGTTGGACAAATGGTTATTTGCATGGAGTAACCAGCCAATCTCTAAACGATATCCTAGATTATTCTCCTACGTGCTTGATCCCAGATTAATGGCTGCTGAAGTGTACAATATGGAGAGCATGCCATCCCTGTTTCATTTACCTCTTTCAGTACAAGAGTATGATGAGTTACAGATACTCCGAGAGCAAATGAAGCTGGATCATCTTTCTTTGGACGCAGACAGTTGGGTTTACCAATGGGGTCCTACTTACTCAGCTGCTAGCTATTATAAAAATCTGTTTTCACATATTCAGGTTATGGGAGTTTTCAAATGGATCTGGAGATCGTGTTGTATTATGAGTGTAAAATTATTTTCATGGATCCTTTTGAATGATCGGGTAAATACAAGAGATTTGCTGTAGCGGCATCACTGGAATGTCACTAAGGACACACACTGTGTACTATGCCCGACTAGAGCTTATGAAGACAAAATGCACCTATTCTTCTCATGCAATTTCAGTCAGCGAATATGGAATTATCTGCAAATTGATTATTCTCTTGGGAAAGACATACAAACTGTAATGGTGGAGGCTAGGAGAGATTTTGCTAAACCTTTTTTCATGAAGGTTGTTAATATGGCCTGTTGGCATATTTGGAAGCAAATGAATGGGAGGATCTTCCAGAATGAAAGTCCAACCTTTGCTGGATGGAAGAGAAACTTCATTCATGATTTATCCTTTCTTGGCATAGGATAAAGAGAAAGCATCATTATGATTTCATGGCATGGATAGGAAGCTTATAGTAGCTTTATATTGCTGGTTAGTGTCTGTACAGTTAGGTTTTTGTCCTCTTCTTGGAGGTATTTTCTTTTTTCCTATGTTTTGTAAATATTTGTACTCTTGTGATGGGTAATAGAATGCTATGGGGCTTTGCCTCACAGTTTAATGGTTCAAAGAAATGGTAGAAGCTGACTGTGGCGCTCAATGACTTCCTTCTTCGAATTACTGCACTCAGCGTGAAGGTTTGAGGAGTCACGCTCGTAAGATCGTGCGAGCCTCTTTTGAAAAGCCAGATCGGATCGGTGGCGATCACACTCCAGGTTGAGCTCGAAGTTTTTCTGCAGAATTTTGATGTTATGGCTGTTGATTTCATCTACTTTGGCCGAGATTATCACCGTGACTTCCTACATGGAAAATCCATCATCAGTAAGAGAGCATGCAGATAAGAACATAAAAATGCCACTACATGTATAGTGCCTACCTCTTTTTTCGACGGAGAGAGGGCATGGTGTCATCGTAGAGATATTCGTCGTGCTATCGACCCATGGGGTGGAAAATTCGACGCTCGAGCCGCCTGGCCTAGAATATGTATAAAGGCGGTTCAATAGTAGGAGCAAATAGCCTAGGAATCAACGGAAGTACAAACACCTACCTGGACTCTTGGTCCTGGTGATAGTTTCTCTTCGGATACATGCACGAGGAGGAGCCTTTGCCCCATTGCTGGTCCCGTTTCTCGGTCCGAGCCTTCAAGTTCCCCTGCTGGCGGGGTTTCTCCACCGCCATCTTGCTGTTCTTCCGACGAGACAAGTTATTTTGTGACATCGCAGGATGAAGAAGTAATGAATCAAGAGACGAGAAGTGGGGAAGAAAAAGGTTTCTTCAAAGGCGGAGCGAGGTAGTACTTGTAGGAAGAGAGTGAATAGTGTAAGCAAGATGTCAATGTATGGGTCTCGTTTCCGCCCTTTGAGCAATCTCGTCGGTCCATCCAAAGAACCAGTGGGCAGGATGAATGCTCTGCCGCAGTAGGAAGGAAAACGTAGGTCTCTCGGAGTAAACTATGGGTAGGCCACCATGCTAGCGATCGAGCAAGTAGTTGTAAATGTTTATACGACCCACCAAAAGTCTATAGTAATTTATTGTCAAAGTAGTGGACACGATTCCATCCGAGAAACGAAAAACTAGAGAGGAATTACATAACCCGGAGGCTTCTACAATCTTTTTTTTGTGACCAGGCTTCTACAATCTCCCGTACCGCCACATGCAAAAGATACTAGTACTAGTACTCCGTAGAACTATCCAATGTAGAGTAGTAATAGTAGTACAATACTAGTAGTAGTAGTCACATTAAATTAATATACTTAGGGCTTGATGCCTAATCATCACAAACACTCGCCAAAATATGGAATGAAAAATTTAAAGATAACTTAGGCCTTCTTTAGATCACAAGATTTCAAAACACAGGAATTTAACAGGGTAGCATATACAAAACATAAGATTGCAAAATAGAGCAAATCTGCAGGCTTGAAACACACAGAACACATAGGAAAAGTGCCTCAATCCTACAAAAATCAGTGTAAAAAACTGGATGTTGAGATTCCGATGGGATTGGGGTGTAGGAATGCAATCCATATGAATTTTGGAGGCATCATTTCTTTCATCCAAATGGCTTCCTTATGGAAAAAATCCTATGGGTTGAATTCCTCCAAAATTCCTTTGAAAATCATTCGATCCAAAGAGGCCCTTAATTAAGATGAGTGTGCTCACGACAGACGAACACCTTCCGGCAGGAGGTGATGTGGTTGTAGATTTTAATCTTTAGCCCATCTGAAGTGACCTTGAACATAAGGCATTTACCCTCCTTTAACTCTTGGAAAGTAGCAAAGGTAGTCCACCCTTTATCCAGGAAGATTTGTTCTTTGTTGCGGTTGGCATGGAAAACCCACTCGCATTTCTCGCATGCTTGGACCACTACTAGCTATGGGTAGGGGTGTCCCTTCAAGTAAGGCTTGAAGTAAGTCGAGATGATAAGCATATACAATTCATGCTGAACTAAGTGGATGTAGAAGCGCCTAGGACGATGAGTGGCATGGTGTCCGACCGACCTAGGGCGTCCTCTTGGTTTGGCAGAACTAACGACCAACCTTGCAACACTCGTCCTTGCCAAGGCCTCCACTCCTGCATGGCAGCTTCAATTCCCTTTGTATGATGGGAAGAGAATCTTCATAGCCACCTGGAGCAGGAGCAGTTCGATAAAGAATATAGTCTAATTTCGGCATTATAGCTGGGTCATCCTACATGAAAATTACCATTGCGTCATACCTTTTTAATTACCAAAACACCACAATGCATCATATAAATTGACTAAAGATCATAATGCGCCATTGCACCATCAAAATTACCTAAACAGCACAAGGTATCAGGTAAATTAAATTGCTTAAACAACACGATGCATCATCAGAATCACCTAACCCGGTGGGTCCTCAAAATTAGATTGATTAAACAACTATAAGGCATATCATTTAATTAGATTGATTAAGCAACACAGTGAATAATTTGTATGAATAAAAAACACAATGAATTGTCTGGATAGACAAAACAACATACATGCAATGCATCATCAAAAATACCAAAACAACATTGATTAAACATCTAGAAGGCATACCATTTAATTAGATTGATTAAGCAGCACAATGAATAATCTATATGGATAAAATAGCATAATGAATTATCTGGATAGACAAAATAGTTTATATGCAATGCATCATCTGAAATACCAAAATAGCACAAGGCATCATGTAATTAAATTTAATAAACAGTGTAAGCATAACCAAAATTACCTAAACTGATGGGTCATTGAAATAATGTGAATATCTAGAAGGCATATCATTTAATCTTAAACAACGAAACGCAGATCAAATTGGACGAAACGACACAATGAGGAGACATGACACAATGCATCATAAAAAATACAAAATAGCACAACGCGTCATGGAAAATTCCTAAACAGTACAAAGCATCATCTAAGTACCAAAACAGAACCCTGCGTCATCATCATCATCATTAAGAATATATCATAACTAAGCAGAACATCACAAAAGATGATTATCAAGAATATGACATATAAACAACAACACAAAATACAATTATCAACAATATAACATATAACTAAGCAGTTCAGCAAGGGACCTATAGTAGACGTTGCCAAAATCTGCCTAGATGCATGTTGCATTTGGGTTAAAGCCCCAATCCTCCAAATCTAACCCCATTGTAGTGGGGGGGGGGCGTGAACTTGCTGCACATGGGTCGATGGGTAGAGCAGATGAACAGGGCGTCACTGACGAAGAACCGGCCACATACACCGAAGAAGCACGGACAATCGCGGATGAAGGGGAGCCAGCGATAGGGGTTTCGCCATGTACACTCTAAAATTCGGCACTTTGGGAACGCGAGTATAGCATGCAGACGACAAGAACTCGTCTGCCGCCACACGAGCATTCGGGCCTGATGCAGTCGGCGCCGTAAGCTTAGACGATCGCTCAGCGGGCAATGAGGGTTCTGGCACGGTTGGCCGAAACCCTAAGGGAGATGGACACCTCACCTTGTGCATGACCCGCACACATGCGAAAGGCGAAGGACGCTTCAGAAAAGGTGTTGCGGCTAGAGGAATTGAACAAGTCACCTGCAGCTTCGAGCAGAGCTTAATTAGGACCCCCAGCTCCACCACAGACAAAGGTTTCGAAATTGGTTTCATCATAGCAACTTGGGTTAATGACTCAGAGTCGATAGGTGAGTGTGGGAATGTGATAGAGAGAGGGTATGGTCGAAGGATAGGGTAACCCTCTATCCTCTTTATTAGTACTCCCTCAGTCCCAAGGCTTAAGGCCTTTTTCTAAAGTCAAGCTATGAAAAGTTTGACCAAATCTTTAGTGCCATTTGTACTAAATGTATGAAGCTCGATGCAATTTTACCTTTTTAGGTCCTTGATGTAAAATATACTCCCACTGCCCATGTAAAATTTTAACCTAAAAGTAAGTGGTAAAATCTAAACGAATTTAATCTAAGTTGTCAACGAGTATGATTTTTTTTTGGATTTCGAGCCGAACGACTGAGGTCATGACCATGTGTATATCATAATTTATGTAGATAATGATGCCATATCTAGCAAGACACCGACTTGAGCCATATGTTGAAAATAATCGAAGATGAAGTAGTATGACGAGTATGGCTAGATGAGGTGCTTTTTCAAGAAGGAGCCGACCCGTCTATTTTCCTTGCTTAACTTTATGGTGCTTCATGCTAGATGTATGGACGTCGATGCAATTTTCCCTTTTTAGGTCCTTGATGTAAAATATACTCACCCGGTCCGTGTAAAGTTTTAACCTAAAAGTGAGTGGTATAATCTAAACGAATTTAATCCTAGTTGTCAACGAGTATGAACATTTTAGGATTTCAAACCGAACGACCAAGGTCATGGACATATGTAAATCATATTTTCTTTCGATGATGATCCTATATCCAAGAATTTGCATGCCGCCGAATTTGGCCATATTTGAACACAATCGAAGAGGAAGTAGTATGAAGAGTATGGCTCGATGAGGTGCTTTCTCAAGAAGGAGCCGACCTGAATGTTTTCCTTGGTTAATTTTATGGTGCTTCGTGCTATATGTATATGGACCTTGATGTAATTTCCCCTTTTTAGGACATTATGTGAAATGTACGGACCTTGATTTAATTTTCAGTTTTTGTAGGTCCTCGATGTAAAATGTACTCCTACCGCCCGTGTAAAGTTTGTCCATACTTTTAAAACAATCGAAGAGGAAGTAGTATGAAGAGTATGGCTTGATGAGGTGCTTTCTCGAGAATGAGCCAACCTGACTGTTTTCCTTGCTTAATTTTATGGTGCCTCATGCTAGATGTATATGTACCTCAATGTAATCTTACCTTTTTAGCGCGCTTTTTGGTAGATGTAAGGACCAAGATGTAATTTTTCCTTTTTTATGTCCTTGGTGTAAAATGTACTACCACCGCCCTTTAAAATTTTATCCTTAAAGTAAGTGGTAAAATCTAAAAGAATTTAAGCTTAGTTGTTAACGAGTATGAACTTGTTTGGATTTCGAGCCGAACGACCGAGGTCATGGCCATATGTACATAATAATTTATGTTGATGACGATCCCATATCCAAGAATTGCATGACGCCAAATTGAGCCATATTTTGGAAATAATCAAAGAGGAAGTAGTATCACGAGTATGGATCGATAAGGTGCTTTTTCAAGAATGAGCCGACCCATCTGTTTTCTTTGCTTTTTAATTTTATGGTGCTTCATGATAGATGTATGGACGTCGATGCAATTTTCCCCTTTTTAGTTCCTTGATGTAAAATATACTCACTCGGTCCATGTAAAACTTTAACCTAAAAGTGAGTGGTAAAATCTAAACGAATTTAATCTTAGTTGTCAACGAGTATGAATATTTTAGGATTTCAAGCCAAACGACCAAGGTCATGGCCATATGTAAATCATATTTTCTGTCGATGATGATCCCATATCCAAGAATTTACATTGCCGCTGAATTTGGCCATATTTTGTAAACAATCAAATAGGAAGTAGTATGAAAAGTATGGCTCGATGATGTGCTTTCCTGAGAAGGAGCCAACCCGATTGTTTTCCTTGGTTAAATTTATGGTACTTCATGGTAGATGTATATGGATCTCAATGTAATTTCCCCTTTTTAGGGCCCTATGTGTAAATGTATGGACCTCAATTTAATTTTCCCTTTTTGGGTCATCGTTATAAAATGTACTCCCATTGCCCGTGTAGGCCATATTTTGAAAACAATCAAAGACGAAGTAGTATGAAGACTATGGCTTGATGAGGTGCTTTCTAGAGGAGTCGACCCGACTGTTTTACTTGCTTAATTTTATGGTGCCTCGTGCTAGATGTATGTGGACCTCTATGTAATTTTCCCCTTTTAGGGACCTTTTCGGTAGATGTATGGACCTCGATGTAATTTTCCATTTTTTAGGTCCTTGGTGTAAAATTTACTACCACCGCCCGTGTAAGATTTTAACCTAAAATTAAGTGGTAAAATCTAAATGTATTTAAGCTTAGTTGTCAACGAGTTTGAACATTTTTTGATTTCAAGCCGAACGAGCAAGGTCATTGTCATATGTACATCATACTTTATGTCGATGATAATCCCATATCCAAGAATTTGCATGATGCCAAATTTGTCCATATTGTGAAAACAATCAAAGAGGAAGTAGTATGACGAGTATGGCTCGATGAGCTGCTTCTTAGAGAAGGAGCCGGCCAGTCTGTTTTTCTTGCTTAATTTTATGGTACTTTGTGCCAGATGTATGGACCTTGATGCAATTTTCCCTTTTTAGGTCCTTGATGTAAAATATACTCCCACTGCCCGAGTATAATTTAACCTAAAAGTGAATGGTAAAATCTAAACGAATTTAATCTTAGTTGTCAACGAGTATGAACATTTTGGATTTCAAGACAAACGACCAAGGTCATGGACATATGTAAATCATATTTTCTGTGTATGGTGATCCCATATCCAAGAATCAACGAGTATGAATATTTTAGGATTTCGGGCAGAACGACCATTGTCATGGCCATATGTACATCATACATTATGTCGATGACTATCCCATTTCGAAAAAAATTCGTGCCGCCAAATTTGTCCATATTTCGAAAACAATCAAATAGGATGTAGTATAAAGACTATGGCTTGATGAGGTGCTTTCTCGAGAAGGAGCCAACCTGATTGTTTACCATTTTTAAATTTTATGGTCCCTCGTACTAGATATATGGACCTCGATGTAATTTTCCCCTTTTTAGATCCCTTTGTGAAAAATGTATGAACCTCGATGTAATTTTCCCCTTTTTAGGTCCTTGGTGCAAAATGTACTCCAAGTGCCCATGTTAAATTTTAAACTAAAAGTAAGTGGTAAAATCTAAATGAATATAGTCTTTATTGTCAATGAGTATGGACATTTTTGGATTTCGAGCCGAACGACCAAGGTCATGGCCATATGTACATCATACTTTATGTCGATGTCGACCCCATATCCAAGAATTCGCATGCCGCCAAATTAATTTGTCCATATTTTTAAAACAATCAAAGAGGAATGAGTATGAAGATTATGGATCGATGAGGTGCTTTCTGGAAAAGGAGCTGACCCGACAGTTTTCCTTGCTTAATTTTATGGTGCTTCGTGCTATAGTATTATGGACCTCGGTGTAATTTTCCCTTTTTAGGCCTCTTTGTGGTAAATGGAGTACCTCAATTTAATTTCCCCCTTTTAGGCCCTTGATGTAAAATGTACTCACACCGTCTGTGTAATTTTTTAACCTAAAAGTAAGTGGTAAAATCTAAATGGATTTAAGCTTAGTTGTCAACGAGTATGACAATTTTTGGATTTCGAGCCGAACGACCAAGGTCATGGCGATATATACATCGTACTTTACGTCGGTGATTGATGACTACAAGTGCATAGATCGTTTGTAGGTAGTTTAGAAATAAAGATAGCGATCCCACACGGAGCAGGAGTCTGAAGTCTAAAAATTCTTGAATTAAATACTAAAATAGAAATGCTGAAATAAAGCTCTAAGAAACAAGATAAAATGCAAGTATTGTGTAAAAAGGTGTTTTGGGGTTTTTGGTAGAAGAAACAATGATTGAAGTAAAACAAACTGAATACAGAAAGTAACTATCACATGTGTAAAAGATATTTGAAACTTCAGTGAGTAAAAGCGTTCTCAGGATTAGCGGATACACCACTAGCATTATAAAGGGCTAAGGTAAATATTATTATCATGAACATTCTTAACTATGTATGTGTGGGAGGAACTCTGTATTTGGACAAATAGGCAGCAACCACTGCTCACATCATCCTCATAACCATAGTAGACGGCAATCAACATCAATTAAATTACTGGGCTATTAAGGGACTTAATCCCGCAGGAGATATCCCATGGCATGGATAGTGTATCGTGAGTTTCCTCGGTTCCCAAGTTGATACGTAAGGAGTGCCAACATCTTTATAGTCACTATAAGTGCTATCACACCTCTGCCTACCAACAAGTAGTTCCCTCCATTAAGTCCCCACAAGAGGAAAATATTGAGAGGTCGACTTCTCCCAACATCAAGATGAATACAATCTAATACATGGTCACAACGATGAATATCATAATAAACTATATCTTATTTGAATCTCATACTAGGGTTTATCCATCTCCTCAAGAACTAATGATCTACTCAAACATGGAGGCAATCAACATAATGGCAAAGACAATGGAATCTATCATAGATGAATAGTACTTGTATAAATCCACAATAAGTACGGAAATTACAACAAGATGTAGATGGGATGGATGGAGATGGTGGTAATGCAGCGGTTGATGATGAAGATCGATGCCTTAGCCTCTTGGATCTACATAGGGCAAAGATGGATCCCTGGTGGATGATTTTCTTATTCAGATGCCTTCCGGAGGTGAGGTTCGGCGTTTTCTGGGCGTTATGTATGTCTTCTCTCCGATCCAATTGCACGGGGTGAAACTATTTGAGTAGGCGGTGTTGGCGCACTCCTGCCATATAGTTGGTCGTTAACCCTTCTGTATCCTCCAGTCTCTCTGGGTTTTCTTCTGGTGTTATTAATATTTCCCAAATAAGAGATTTATGTTGATTTTGGCTCCTTTTCAATCCAATATAACTAGTCCAAGAATTGTGTTCATCGGATCCATCATTTGTCCTGATCCTGGTGAAAATAAACATAAAAGGAGTGTGCGAACACCGTAAAATACTAAGATCCTACCACTGCAATGAAAAATAATAATATAAAATATGATGCAAATATGCACTCATCAACTTCCCCAAGCTTTGACTCTTGCTCGTCCCGAGCAAGTTTAGCTCAATGGATGTGATCCTCATATTCATGAAGCTGAGTCGATAAAATAAATAAGGCAGTTGCAGCACATATAAATAAGTTTATGAATAGTACCTTACTTGAATCATCCAAATAATATTAGGAGGCTTCCACACCTTAGCAATTAACAGTTCACAAAAGATTACTCTCAACATGATGTAAAATAATTCGGTTCGATCGAATGAGTTAGTGAGGTAGTCCAAAGTGTTTTAGGATTAACATATTCATTTGGGATTCAAAATCTCAAACATCTCTTTGTCTTACTACAAGATAGTGGTATATGCCTATTTGCTCTTTGCACATTCGCTCTTTCTCTTTCTTTTATTATTTATTTATATATATTCGTGCTCACACTTTTGTGTAAGTGCTGTGCAAAGGAGATAACCATACATTCCACTTCATGTAGGATTCCAAAGTTTAACGATCTCAATTACCAAATTCCAAATATATATATATATATATATATGTGAAGCATCTTTATAACTTGAATATTATACCTCAACTTGTTCTCACTCTATTTGATAGCACTTTTGATTTCTCCTTTGTTCAAAGTTTTTCTTTTTCAACTTAACTAATTAGATAATTTCTCCTCTTTTTAAATCAAACCATTGACCTACAACATATTGATCAAATTATCTTTGTATGTTCCGTTAATACCAATGGTGTGGAATACTTCTATTGCTATCATCGAGTGCAAGTAAAATTATATTCAAGCCATTCAAATATCCAATAATACAAACTCAAACTCAATAATGCTCCATATATTATAATAAACTCAGAATTTCATAAAAGGGATCAACTATTCCTAAAGGGAATTCTAATGATGCAAACTTTAATTACGAGCTCGAACTAATGCAAAACTATAATAGTAATAAAAACTTATAAGATAGATTACAAGGTCTTAAAGATCTCCCCAAGCTTGGAATCAAGCTTGGCAGGATCAAATAATGCCTTGCGATTATTTGATACCGTGATTACTATAGATCACTATGGAGCCATGGAGCATGGTATATTCTCTTCACGGACCAGCCGGAGACAGAGGAATTGACTGACGGCTTCTAGTTCTTTAATGTGCATCTTGTAGAGGAGATTATTCTTCTTCATCACTTTCACCTGTTCTTTAATGACCTCATTGTTATTTTGGAGGGTTTATATCGCCTTAAGACTCATAGAAAAACCTGCTTTGGTGGTCTGCTTGATATCCTCATCGAGTTTATCAGGATAAAATCGCAACCACCAAACATTCCTTGGTGTCCCCGACGCCTCCTTGTCCATCTCTGTGATCTTCAGCTCAAGGTTCTTCAAATCCTTCTTCCGACGTTCTCTGTCGGTGTCAAGAAAATCCGTAGGGAGGGCCTTGATTTCCTCGCCCTTCTCGCAATTGCTTCTGATCTCCATAGGAACTCCTCTCCTTTGCTTCTCGGATTTGAGTTGCTCTCCGTGGTGTGTCCTCTTGTATGAACGAGAGGTAGATTGGTTCTTGGTAATTATGATTAGAGAGAGGCACAATGGCAGTATATAAGAGGGGTCAGAGGATGCTAAAACTCGTGAGAAACACAAAATCCACTCCCAAGAAAAGAATCCTAATAGAATAGGAAAATAAATCACGATTTTGGAGGAGTCCTGCCGTGTAACGACCAACTATACGGTCATGGCCCGTATAGCTCCGACCTTATAGTTGGTTCCGGGAATATAATTCCAAATATCTCGAGTCCATGTCGGTTAGATTACCGACTAGGAACCAACACATAGTTTTTTTTAGATGAATAAAATAAGAACAAAAAAGGGTCGATGATACAAAAGCTTTAACGAACAACTATATGGCGGGAGATTTTTCTCTGGCCGTATAGTTGCGCCCGTATAGATACTGGACATCGAAAAATATTTCATAAGGGGTTACAGTATCTTTAACGACCAACTATATGGCCGTAGATTTGCGCCCGTATAGTTACAATACCCCCTCAAAAACTTTAGAAAAATAAGAGGAACTCAAAGGTAGAAATTCTTAGAAGTAAAACTTTTAAGACAAAGCACTTATTAGAGTAAGAACACTTACCTTTCACTTACCGTTTATTTAGTCGAGAGTGACAAGATCTTCCAACAACAAGGACTCCTTCTTTTTGGGAGGAATTGACCTTAGTTCATCTAATAATTCTTGAAAACAAAAATCACCAGGACTAAAGCTCCTCTCAATAAGATTGGTGTCTTGCTGGGCAAATATAGATGCTGCATCCACTACCTTTGCTTCTTGTCTCTGCAAAATCTACAACTCAAATTCTTGTAGTAAAAGGATCCAACAGATCATTCTTGGCTTATGAATCTTCCTCTCGAGGAGTTCTTTTAAACCATCACAATTCGTATGTACTCTTACTTTTGCATCAATTATATAACAACGAAATTTACCGCAAGAGAAAAATACAGCGAAGAGTTCTCTTTCTTCCTTAGGATAATTCTTTTGAGCTCTATTGAGAGTTCTACTAGCATGATGTATAATATTAAATCTGTGACCTATGTGTTGTCCCAGAGTTACTCCTATAGCATCATCACTAGCTTCACATATTAAATATAAATTCATATCCCAAATAGGTGATTTAATGATAGGGGCATGAGATAAAGAATATTTTATTTTGTCAAAGGAAATAAGGCATTTATCATCAAAATTAAATCTTACTCCCTTTTCCAACAAATTAGTTAAAGGTTTAGAAATTACAGACAAATTCTGAATGAACCTTCTATAAAAACCCACATGACCAAGAAAACTTCTTATACCTTTTATGTCCCTTCGTTGTGGCATTCTCTCTATTACTTCAACTTTAGCCCTATCTACTTCAATACCCTTACCTGATACTTTATGTCTAAGGACTATGCATTCTTTGACCATGAAATGGCACTTCTCCCAGTATAGAACAAGATTAGTTTCTGCACTATGCTGCAAAAATCTTTTGAGATTGTCCAAACAACTAGTAAACAAAGTTCCATACATAGAAAAATCATCCATAAATACTTTCATCATCAGTTCTATAAAATCCGCAAAAATTGCAGTCATGCATATTTGAAAAGTAGCTCGAGCATTACATAAACCAAAAGTCATGCGTCGGTAAGCATGTAAACCATAAGGACTAATGAAAGTTGTTTTAAGTTGGTCATCAGGATGACCAGATATTTGAGAAAAACCAGAGTATCCATCCAAGTAGCAAAAATGAGTGTGATTTGCTAACCTCTCTCAAGTTTGATCTATGAAAGGTAAAGGATAGTGATCCTTCCTATTTTTTTATTTAATTTTCTGAAACCTATGCACATCCTATGTCCAACAGCATTTCTAGTAGGTATCAATTCATTGTTTTGCTAGGAACAATAGTAAAACCACCCTTCTTAGGAACACAATGAACATGACTTACCCATTCACTTTATTTTACAGGATAAATTATACCTGCATCCAGTAGGCATACTATTTTTTTCTTACCACTTCCTTCATTTCAGGCTTCAATCGTCTATTGAATTCTGCAACTGGTTTAGCACGTTTATCCATAAATATTCGATGGATGGTTATCATGGGACTAATGCCCTTCAAGTCATCCATTGAATATCCAAAGGCCTTTTGATGCTCCTGAAAGTTTAGCACTAATAATAACAGGGAATTTATTAGTATTATCCAAGAATCTATATTTAAGATTATCTGGTAAAGTTTTTAATTCCGGGGGTGGTAATTCTTCACCCCCCTCTTTTCTGGCTCTTCAAAAGCTTCATCAGTTGGAGGTTCTAAGATGGGAAGTGAATCAAATTCAATTTCTAGTTCTTCTAAAGATCTGTCCTCCATAATTATTTCTTCACAATTTGAGTCTTCATTTATTTCTTCTTCTTGATTACTTAATAAAAAAGTTGCCATCTCCTCAATAGTTTTCTCTTTCTCTTCTTCTTGTATAAGTAGAGGTTTTTCTTTAAATTTGGAAAAGTGGAATTATTTTTCCGCTTTCTCAAGCCTAAGTGATACAACCTCCTTTTTGAAGTCAACAGTGGCACCTACATCGCTCAAAATGTTTCTTCCAAATATAATTGGGCAAAGAGTGTCAGCTAGAATATCAACAACTACAAAATCGATAGGGAATTTTTTATTGCCAATTGTGACAGTTGCATCTTCAACTACTCCCATTGGAATTCTAAGATTTTTATTGGCTAACATGATTGTCATATCAGTATTTTCTATTGTAGCCGGTGTTATCTCTTATTTAATTTTTAAATAAAAATCATAAGATATAACATTAACTTTGGTGCCAAGATCACATAAATCATAATACAAGGTTTCTTTAAATATGCAGGGAAGAATAGGCTTACCCAAATCTTTTACCTTAGTTTTACCTTCAACCAATACTAAAGTCTCTTCATCAAGTTCAACTATATTAGAATGTGCATACATAGCCATAATTGTTTCCTTGGTTACCTCTTCATCTTTGGTTTCATCCATATGTTCTTCAACTTTTGGCACACTTTCCTCTTTTTTCTTCTCATGTACTGCTTTAACCCGTTCATATTCGAAAATATGCTTCTGTGTAGTGTTAGGGAAAGGTATCTCATACATTGGTTCTAGGGAGGCCAATGTTGATTTAACTTCTCTTTTCTTCTCAGGTTCGGGTGGTGGATCATACTTGGCCGAACCCTCTTTTGGAGCTTTGATGTGTTCTATAAAAGATTTAACAACTTGCAACACGAGATCTGAATCTAAATAAAGCCCTTTAGATAATTCATTAACATGGCCCTTCTTATTATAGTCATGAATACAATCATAATCTATTTATGTGCCTCCTTCACTTCCTAGACCAAAATTCCATGAAACTCTATGATCGCAAATTCTATTAAGTAAATCCCAAGCTTTAGTTATGGGTAAATCCATAAAAGCTCATCTCGAGAAGAGTCTAGTTCAATTTTATTAGGTTCAATTAAACCGCCATAAAAGTTATGCAATAAATACCATTCAGGAAAATCATGATGAGGACATTGATTAAGTAAATCTTTAAATCTTATATAAACCCTTAGTAGTCCTTTATTAGGACGGTTCCTCCAAGTCATTATAAGATGCCTGATTCCAAAAGATTTTGATAATGGATAATATATTTGGATAGAAATTCACAACCTAAATTATCCCAGGTAGTAGTGGCTTCCGAGGGTAAAGATCTATACCATGAGAGATTTGTGCTAGTCAAAGTCTGACTAAAAATTTTAACCCTTACCTCATTGGCGGTATACCCCGGTAGTTCAAAAGTGCCATATATATCTTTGAAACATGCAATATGCTCATATGGATCAGGATCTTCTTCATCTCCAGTAAATTTTTTCTTGTGTAGAATACCAAGTAGTAGAGGATATATTTCAAACCCCCTTGTCTTCTCGTCGGCGTTGTCTCTTTTATAAATATCATAGAGCTTCCCAAAGTGGCTGAGTGGGTTAGCACTAGTCATATGCTCAAACTCCATCGTGTTGGTGGAAACCTGTAACTCAAAACAAAACTTAGGAAGACTAAAATAAATAAGCAAAAACTAAAATACCTACAACGCTTAGCTTCCTAACAACAACGCCAGAAAATAGCATGATGACTACAAGTGCACATATTGTTTGTAGCTAGTTTCTAAATAAAGATATCAATCCCACAGGGAGCGGGAGTCTGAAGTCTAAGAAAAGTTTTAAGCAACAAGATAAAATGCGAGTATTGTGTAAAAAGGTGATTTTGGGTTTTTGGTATACGAGAACAATGAGTAAAGTAAAACAAACTGAATACATAAACTAAGTATCGCGTGTGTAAAAGAGATTTGAAACTTCAGTGGAGAAAAGCGTTCCTAGGGATTAGGATACACCACTAGCATTATAAAGGGATAAGGTAAAGATTATTATCATGAACATTCTTAACTATGTATGTGTGGGAGGAACTCCGTATTTGGACAAATAGGCAGCAACCACTACTCACATCATCCTCATAACCACAATAGACAGCAATCAACATAAATTGAATTACTGCACTATTAAGGGACTTAATCCCGTAGGAGGTATCCCATGGCATGGATAGTGTCTCGTGAGTTTCCTCGGTTCCCAAGTTGATACATAAGGAGTGTCAACAACTGTATAGTCACTGTAAGTGCTAGCACACCTCTGTCTACCAACAAGTAGTTCCCTCCATCAAGTCCCCACAAGAGGCAAATATTGAGAGGTCGACTTATCCCAACATCAAGATGAAGACAATCTAACACATGGTCACAGCGATGAATATCATAATAAACTTTATCTTATTTCAATATCATACTAGATTTTATCCATTTCCCCAAGAACTAATGATCTACTCAGACATGGAGGCAATCAACATCATGTCAAAGACAATGGAATCTATCATAGATGAATAGTACTTGTATAATCCACAAAAAGTACCAAAATTACAACAAGATCTAGACGAGATGTAGATGGGATGGATGGAGATGGTGGTGATGCAGCGGTTGATGATGAAGATCGATGCCTTAGCCTCCTGGATCTGCGTAGCGCGAAGATGGATCCCTGGTGACATGGTTATACCCTGCGGGTGCACGACATTAGTATACCTGGTCCAGCCCAAGGAAGGCCCACAAGAATATATGCGGCTTGTGAAGATTTTCGGGTGGCCCAAGCCATGGTGTTTTAGGATCCTTGGAGAGCAGGACTAGAGTAGATAGAATATTCAAAGGGGCAAACCCTAACTTGTAACCGACTCGATCTGTGCTCAAGACCTGCCTATCTCTATATAAACGCTAGGACATGATGGGGAGGGCATAGTTTTACCGCATACACACCGCCACGCCAGATTGCATCTGCGGATCCGTGTACTTTTCGGTTCCGCTGTAATCAAGAGCAGACAAGCAGGAGTAGGGTTTTCCCTCCGGGGGCCTGAACCTGGGTATATATCGTGTCCCCTGGTTGCTTGTCTGTTAACCGTTCTGTGATCTCCAGCACCTCCACCTTCTCCAAAACCCAAGCTCATAACAATGGGCATTGAAGAGTCCAAACCTCATCACCTGGTGGATTTGTTCCCCCTCTAAATGCCTTTCAGGGGTGAGGTTTTGGCGATTTCTAGGTGTTCTGTATGTAGTCTCCCGATCCAATTGCACGGGGTGAAACTATTTGAGGAGGAGGTGTCGGTGCCAACTATATGGCGGGAACTATACGGTTGGAGAAAATACTCCCAGCATATATTTGGTCTTTAACCCTTCTGTATCCTCCAATCGCTTCGGGTATTCTTCTAGTGTTATTAATATTTCCCAAATAAGCGATTTATGTTTTTTGTCTCCTTTTCACTCCAATATAACTGGTCCAAGAATTGTGTCCATCGGATCCATCATCTATCCTGATCCTGGTAAAAATAAACATAAGAGGTGCGTGCGAACACCGTAAAATACCAAGATCCTACCACTACAATGCAAAATAATAATATAAAACATGATGCAAATATGCACTCATCAATGATGATCCCATATCTAAGAAATTTCATGCCGCCAAATTTGTCCATATTTTGAAAACAATCGAAAGGGAAGTAGTATGAAGAGTATGGCTCGATGAGCTACTCTCTCTCGAGAAGGAGCCAACCCAACTATTTTCCTTGCTTAATTTTATGGTGCTTAGTGCTAGATGTATGAACTTTGATGTAATTTTCCCTTTTTAAGTCCCTTTGTGGTAAATTTATGAACCTCGATGTAAAGTTTTTTTAGGGCCTTGATGTAAAATGTACTCCCACCGCCCGTGTAAAACTCTAACCTAAAAGTCAGTTGTAAAATCTAAATAAATTTAAGCTTAGTTGTCAATGAGTATAATCATTTTTGGATTTCAAGTCGAACGACCAAGGTCATGGCCATATGTGCATCATACTTTATGTCGATGACGATCCCACGTACAAGAATTTTCATGTCGCCAAATTAATTTGTCCATATTTTTAAAATAATCGAAGGCGAAGTAATATGAAGAGTATGGCTCGATGAGGTGCTTTCTCGAGAAGAACCAACCCGACTGTTTTCCTTGCTTAATTATATGGTGCTTCATGCTATAGTATTATGGACCTCGGTGTAATTTTCCCTTTTTTACGTCCCTTTGTGGTAAATATAAGGACCTCGATGTAATTTTCTATTTTTTTAGGCCCTTGATGTATAATGTACTCACACCACTCGTGTAAAATTTTAACCTAAAAGTAAGTGGTAAAATCTAAACGAATTTAAGCTTAGTTGTCAACGAATATGAACATTTTTAGATTTCGAGCCGAACTGGACCACTATCATGACCATATGTACATCGTACTTTATGTCGATGATGATCCCATATCCAAGAATTTGCATACCACCATCTACCTCTAAAATGTTATTTAATTCGAGAGAAATCTATCGCGCTTACTGGTAGCTCAAGTTTGACCTAATTTCTTTAAATTGTCAGGATGCAAAATCTTAGCAAGAAGTTGAACCTGTTTTCAAAACTCTTAGTGGTGGTTTATGATATATTAAATGAGCCCCCGATGGTTACCCCCAAAAAAATCACAAAACTTTCAAAGCAACCTACGGTTTTCCTATAGTTCCAATTTGACCTAATTTCGATAAGTCGGCATAAAGTCATTCAAGTTGGCAGAGTTAGCAAGGACGAAGTTTGAGAACTCATGAAACATGGAAATCATAAGTAGTACAATAGGTTGGTCCAATACTTTTGTATGAAAGCTTGGTTTGTGGCATATTGAGATCCAATCTTCTTCGGACTTCCTTTCTAGAAATGAACAATCCCATCATCACTCAGAAAACTGAGAATCTTCTTTCCTGAAAGTTGGAAACTCACACACCGATGACATTGTTTACTAAAAGAAGATGCACCCATCTACCTCCGAAAATAAAATTAATTCAAGAGAAATCCATCGCGCTTACTCGTACCTCAAGTTATTTGACCTAATTTCGTTAAGTTGTCAAGATGAAAAATCTTAGCAAGAAGTTCAACCTATTTTCAAAACTCTCGGTGGTGGTTCGTGATATATTAAATGACCCCCCAACCGATGGTTACCTCAAAAAATCACACAACTTTCAAAACAACCTACAATTTTCCTGTAGTTCAAGATTGACCTAATTTCGGTAAATCGATATAAAGTCATTCAAGTGGGCAGAGTTAGTCAGGCCAACGTTTGAAAAAACCTAAAACATGGGAATCGTAAGTACAACATGTCGGTCCACTATAAATATTTGAAAGGTCTGCTTATGGAATTCGAATCCATATTCTTCAGACCTTCTTCATGGAAAGGAACGATCTCGTCATCACTCAGAAAATCAAGAATGGTCTTTCCTGACAGTTGGAAACTCACACCGACGACATTGTTTACTAAAATAATATGCACCCGTCTACCTTCGAAAAGACAATTAATTCACTAGCAATCTATCGCGCTTACTCATACCTCACGTTTGATCAATTTTGTTTAGTTGTCGAGACGAAAAATCTTAGCAAGAAGTTGAACCTTTTTTCAAAACTCTCGGTGGTGGTTCGTGATATATTAAATGACCCACCCCCCGATGGTTACCTCAAGAAAATCGCAGAACTTTGAAAGCAACCTACAATTTTCCTTTAGTTCAAAATTGACCTAATTTCGATAAATCGATATAAATTCATTCAAGTGGGTTGAGTTAGCTAGGCCAAAGTTTGAAATATCATAAAACATGGGAATCGTAAGTACAACATGTCGGTCCACTATAAATTTTTGAAAGGTCTCCTTGTGTCATTCGGATCCATATTCTTCAGACTTTCTTTACGGAAAGAATAATCTCGTCATCGTCACTGCTCAAAAAATTAAGAATGTTCTTTCCTGATAGTTGGATACTCACACCGATGGCATTGTTTACTAGAAAGTAGATGTACCCATCTACCTTCAAAAATACAACTAGTAATTCAAGAGCAATCTATCGTGCTTACTGTAGCTGGAGTTTGACCTAATTTCGTTAAATTGTCAGGATGCAAAATTTTAGCAAGAAGTTGAACCTGCTATCAAAACTCTCGGTGGTGGTTTCTGATATATTAAACGCCCCTACTCTAATGGTTACCTAAAAAAATCACAAAACTTCCAAACCAAACCTACAATTTTCTTGTAGTTCAAATTTGACCTAATTTCGATAAGTCAGCATAAAGTCATTCAAGTGGGCAGAGTTAGCTAGGACAAAGTTTGAGAACTCATAAAATTTAACATAGGAATCATAAGTAAAGCATGTTGGTCCACTTAATATGTCTAGAAGCTTGGCTTGTGGCATTCGGATTCATATTCTTCGGACTTTCTTTACGAAAAAGGGCAATCTTATCATTATTCAGGATGTTGAGAATGTTCTTTCCTGATAGTTGGAAACTCACACTGACGATATGTTGGCTCTATGTGGATGAGTGAGTTGTTGGGTAAAAAATCTGATAAAGTGGGCCCTCCTCTATTAAAATATATTCTTTATGATATAGGGGAGATAATTTAGGGTAGCTGCTCCAAGTAAGCAAAACTTAAGGGAAGAATGTTTTTAGGGGAGGCCCCTACATACATATATAGGGGAGAAAATATAGGGGCGCTGCTAGACTTTCTCTAAGCATGTATCTGGTTGTAAACCAAAACTTTTATTTGTAGATTGTGGAATTCCAGGTCGATGATTGAACTCTAGAACTTGATGTCATTTATAACGGCAGGCTTATACCACCTAGAACATTTTATACCAAGCAATTCATTGTATCATACGAATACAGTACAAAACTTGCGCGTAGGTGATCACCGAAGATGGGAAGCTGCGGGAAGCTGGGTACCCCGGCTTGCTATCACGAGAAACGTCTTAAAATCGAGTTCTTTTTGGCTTAAGATGGTCATCTGCAATGTTCAAAAAAGCACACCTTAAGGCATATGTGGCATTCTCTAAGGTTCACCTTATACATTGTGGAGAAAATAAGCATGTCTTTAAGACTAAGGTGCACCTCAAGCTTGTGGGTTGCGTATAAGGAATAGAAAAATAATTTTCCCTCTCTACTCTCTCTTTGCTGAAGCAATATGACAAGTTATGTGGGTTCTACCTTGTGGCAATTATTGACCTTATACATTGTGACATTTTCCATAAGTCATGTGGGTCCTACCTTATGGCAAAACTTCACCTTATACATTACGGATGCTTAAGCTGTCCAAAAGCTCCAAAAGAACTGGGCCTCGTGTGGTTTCTTTTATTAATACAGCGAGGTTTTTCCACAAAAATAAAGCGGGGTTCACAAAAAAATAATATATATAGCGGGACGAAAGTTAGTTTCGAGGAAGCCCTCCCTCAACCGGATTGAGACATCTCCTCCGCGTGGCCGCTCTCCCTCAACCGGACCGTCCCCACCACTCCACCATTGAGCACCATTGCACCACCGTTCGCTGGTACGTATGTCCCCAACCTCCAGCGATTACATGCTTTTTGATAGATAGAATATATCTATTTTGGAAATTCTAAAGTAAACAAGCTGGTGGATTTTGCAGGAAATGCAATCGGCGTCGGCGGATGCTTTTGCTGCATCGGCTGATGATTGTAAGCAGAGGTGGATGTGGAATCAGCACCAGCGGATACATGTGAAGCGGATGCGGAGACCGATGCTTATACTGCATTGAAATCTTGGGTAGTGTTGAGTGATGCTTGGAAATTAGTGGAGGCGCAGTCGAGATCCTCGTCGGGTGCACTATTAGGAAACATGCTGTTAGTGGCGCACCCGAAATGCCCATCCGTGCGCCACGGGCCTTGCGCTACGGCTATCTCTTAGCCGTGGCGCACTGCCTAGTACGCCACGGTTGTGTAGAGACAGGCGTAGCGCACCTCCTAGTGCGTCACAGAAGTTTGGGCTGGTGCGCTTCCCCTGGGATCTTCTGTGGCGCACTACCTAGTGCGCCACTAAGCTTCCATAGTGCGCTTTAGGTGTAGTGCGCCACAGAAGGTAGACCATGTGCGCCACAGATGTATTTTTTGTTTTTTTTTAATTTCCGAGCCAGATTATATGCAATACAGATTATATACAATATTACAGCAGATATACACACACAGATACAAGATATACAATTATATATGTAAATACTCAATATTAAAAACAAGATTGAAACAAATACATATAGATAAGTCTCATACATGAATACATATTCTAAGTTACATTGTTTCGATCATGTTACAAAGTAGTAGTTGGTGACATGCGAATACATGTGTCGATCGAACAAGTTAGAGCTCGAAAACTCGCCTAGACATCTAAACTAGCTAGCTAGACACAAACGCGGGATAAATAACCAAAGAATATAAGCATGATCACCGCCGCGACGATGGTGTAGGTCTTCATCCGGTTCCTTGTCCTAACTCCCGCTAGAAAGCGCGTTTATCTAGCTTCCGCCTCCGCCATAGTGTTGTACCCTTTGTAGCTATTGCCGCTGAAACGGTGCACCTGTCTCCGGCAGTCTTCCCAATCATCGTAGACTCCGGGAACCCGTCCCTTGTACACGACGTACCACGTCATCTATAAGTTGACAATAATAATTAACCGATTATTGAAAAAAAACATATATAATTAAAGTCGCATATGAAGATACACTTATAGAAAGTACTCCTAAATCAAAAAGACCAAACTCAAAAGGCATGCCTCATATATAACTAGGTTGTTCGACACAGGAATATGCTACGATGGAACTCCGCCAAGTAGGATGCACAACACCTGGACCTATGCATAGCACAAGGCGGACAATCCCATCGCAGCACATTCACATATAGTGTGCCACGACATTTTAATCATCGGCATTATTATCGAAAAAGACCAAAGTAACTCAGAAAGCATGCCTCATATATAACTAGGTTGTTCGACACAGGAATATGCTACGATGGAACTGTTCGCCAAGTAGGATGCACAACACCTGGACCTCTGCATAGCACAAGGCGAACAATCCCATCGCAGCACATTCACATATAGTGTGCCACGACATTTCAATCATCGGCATTATTCTCGAAAAAGACCAAAGTAACTCAAAAAGAATGCCTCATATATATACATAGGTCGTTGGACACAGGAATATGCTACGATGGAACCGTACGCCAAGTAGGATGCACAACACCTGGACTTGTGCATAGCACAAGGCGTACAATCCCATCGTAGCACATTCACATATATAGTGTGCCACGACATTTCAATCATCGGCATTATTCTCGAAAAAAGAGTAAGGAAAAAAAGAAGGACCAAATTGAGCAAAGGACCAAAGAGTAAGCAAAAAAACAAGCATTGATTGATATATAATAATAATAAGCAAAATAAGTAAGCGATGATTCATAAACCTAATAAGATAAGTACACTTGTCCACACACACACACAAAGGTCATCTATAGTTTGTAACTACAACTAGGCCAACATCAAGCCTTCTGGCTCGGCTTAGGGAACGGGAGGGCGCCCTGTCTCTTCATGAACTTCCTATAGTCACCCTGCATCTCTAGGCGATCTTCTATGTCACGGTTATTCGGGATATTTCCTCCGTAGAAGATCCCCCCGAAGTCATGACATCACGAAAGATGATTGCCCCAACCTGCTGCTGGATGCGATACATCTCTTGTCTAATATCCGAATCATTGATCTTGGCCTTTGCTTCGGCCCACTGTTTGAGATGATCTGGCAGCGTAGAATTCTGCTGGTCAAGTAGGAACGCCCTCATGTGATGGAGTGCGTAGTAGGATTCCTTCTTACTGTTTTCCGGCTTCTTCACGCAGGGGAACTCCGTTACGTGGTTGAAGACGTGCCTGCCGAACTTGACCTTCGTACGCACGAAGGTGGTGCCTTCCGTCGAGGCAAAGCCAGTGAGAGCATCATCCAGAACTTCCTTGATCTTGTCGTAGTTTTTCTTCTTTTCTAGACTCCCGAGTCGAAATACGTGGCGTGGGAATGCTTCGGCGATAAGGAGATGAGCGTGCAGTGTTCATCTCTGCGCAAAAAATTCAAATGGAATGTGTTGGAAAAAGAATGATGATGATCTAATAAAGCCAATCGACGGTGGCGAGTGAATAACGACTTACTCGGGAAAGTAAGGCACGAGAATGTATTCCTTTGTCTTGTTCTCCACGAGGATTCTTTTTAGGTACGAGGCCACGATACGTTGTTCGGCGGGGGAACCCAAGAAGCCGTCACGCATGTAGTAGGGGTCCACTATAACGATGCCCGGTGTGTTCTCTCTAATGATCTGCATGGCCAGGCTGAGAGAAAACAGACGGACCATGGTATAGTGCAGCGGGTATAGGTGGAACATATTGAAGATGTCGTCGAACCGCAGGAAGAACAGATCCGCAGGGGCATTGTTGACGAAGCCCAAGCCTGGTGGCACCTTAACCACGAATACCGGGTGCGAGGGATCTTTCTCCGATAGAAGGCGTCTCTCTATCGTCAGCACGCCGTCATGCACACTCTGCAGTTCCGAACTGGCGAGCTTCCGCAAATTCTTAGGTAGCATGGGCTCACCCGCCACATGAATCCTCCACATAATTCCCTCTGTTCTTGGTGTCCCGTCCCGAAACCTGATCGGATTTGCAGTTGTTGACGCCACCTGCTGGCTCGAGCTGCTAGATTTTCTTTTCCTGCCCTTTTTTCCTTTTGGAGAGCGGGCAGGCACCGCAATCTGAGCACCGGCCGCCCTATGTAGTGTGTCATGGCTTAGAATAAAGGGCCGGTTGGTTGTATCAGCTGGCTCTGTAAAGGCGCAAGCTGGAGGCGTCTCCTGAGAACCAAACAGACGCTTGGTGATAGTGGCTTTCTCTATGGGGCCACCAGCTAGGTCTTCTTCGTTGCCAAACTGAGTGCTGAAGAAGTGATCATTCCATTCTTCGTCGTCCTCGGCCGGATCCTACGCCATGTGCATATCATCAACATGATCATCCGACCCACCGCGTGGAGGTGACGGCGAGGGCGGTAAGGGGGCCTTGCCACCGCTTGTTGCTGGCACGACAGGCGGTGCTGTTGTCTGTGGCGTGATGGCCCCCGCCGTCCCCAAATGGATCATGCTCTTTGGCCATAGCAAGAATAAGTCGAAGCAACTTCTGAGGATATACGACTCTTCTTCATCCGCTTCTGGGGGTTGAATGGGAGGTTCCAGGTCGTCGCAGCCCCTTAGCACCCGACTAATTTTAACCCTGTGCACGCTATCTGGCATCGGCTTTGAGTGGAACATGCGCTGCAAGGGTTGAACGATGGTACCCTTGGCAACATACCTCAGCTCGTTGTTCACGTAGCATAAGAGAGTGCAAGGAACATCCGTCCGCAGAAAACATGTACGGCGTCGTCAGAGCGAGATGCCATAAGAGTAATAGATGGCATGAAAGGCGGTAATTAAAGCAATTTGTTTACCGTGATGGCGTCGAGATCGGCTAATGTCGACGCACCGCATACGGCGACGGGCGTGCAAGAGACGGAATGGCTGCTTGATGGCGCGGTGCTGGCCGTTGGTGTATTCTCCCTACCGACGGGTGCTTGTTGCTCCGGTGCCGCCGCGACGATGGCAGGGGGGGCACCAACATGTACTCCGGCGCCGCGGTGATGGCAGGGGGAGTCACCAACACTTGCGGCGCCGCGGTGCTAGCGGGCGGAGTCACGAACATGTAGTTCGCCTGATTCGTCGGCGCCGCGTTGTTCGAGTGGCTGCTGACCATGCTTGGAATCGGGCACGGCCGTACTCGACCACCCACACTCCAGTTCGCTATTGACTCCAACAAGGTAGGCAGGAAGGACGTGAGGGTGATTGCCAGGTTGTCTTGGACGATCTACGGGATCCGGGCCACTTTTGCCTTAAGTTCTTGAACCTCTCGGTTTTCGTCCTCGCTCCTTCCCGACGGCGCCACATGCGTCCTCGGCGGTGGACCAAAATGATCCACCCAATTCTTACCCCCGAGGCCGGCCAGACGGCCAGCCGACAACGGCTTCTTCGTAACCGGCTCTATTTTCTTGGCCCGGTTCATCGCCCTGTTAAAAGGGTTATCCCACCGGGTGGCCGCCGTCGACCCCTGGGATGAGGAACCCTGGGATCCATGACTAGCAATAATTTCCTCCTCCTGCAGAAGAAGTAACAGTGAATCATTTAGATCATCGATTAGATTGCAATCGCGTTGATCCGCGGTAATTAGATTATACTTACCACAATTTCCTCGAATTCCTTCACCACAGGATCCGCGGTGAGTTGTTTGGTTTTTGGGTCCACATGGTAACGGGCCCTGATGAAGTTTCGAACCTGCCCGGGTTCGAATTTAGCAAAGGGGTTTTCTATCCCCTTGGATCTATACTCTTCGTCCTCCTTATTCCATTTGGCCTCCGCGGTTCTGTATCCACCAGATCCGAGATGGTGATGACCTATATTCATCGCCTGCAGCACCTTTCCCCGATTACTATTGGCCAGGGCTCTTTCGGATTCACACCTCTCATTGAACTCCCGGAACTGATCTTCGGTGATCTGCGGGTCAATCTTCTGGATCTCCTCGAGACTTTTGCCTTCTTTATAGATCTTCTTCTTTATCCGGGTTCTCCAGCTGGCCAGGGCGGTGCTCATCTTTGTGAGGGCGGATTTGTTTACTTTGTTCCCATGATAATTTGCGTTCTGATACTTAGCGGGGAACTTGTATCTTGCGTGCAGCTTCTCGAAGAGGAGTGTGCGCAAGTGGCCATTATCTTTATGTCGGAGATTCTCGGTGTTGATCGAGATGGTTGTCCGGGTGATCGCCGCCACTTGCCCACCGTACCCTTTGACGACAAGGGCGAGCTCCAAAGGAACCCCTGATGGGCTCACTTCGGTAATTTCCTCCCTGACCGTGCCGACCGTGTTCGGGCGCCGGTCCTTTGGCTTCTTCTTCTTCTTAGGAGGGTTGCTACCACTCCCTGTGCCCTCTCCGCCATCAGTGGTTTCATCGTCCGCCGTTCCTTCGGCTTCTTCCTCCACGTCTTCCATCTCATCATCCTCGCTCTCCGAAGGATGGTATTCTTCATCGTCTTCTAGCCGTTGTGCCGCCTCCCAGAATGTCAATTGTTTATTTGGAGGTCTGAGTTCTCCTTCAGCGCTGATGCGCTTAGAACATCCAGCCTCGTCGTTATCACACATCTTTGCACTAATAAAAAACAAATAATTGGTTAATATGCACGGAAAAATCTGGCATGACCTTTGCTAATTTTCTTAAACTAGGAGTGCCCGATTTCTGCCGAAACGGAAGTTAATCAACATTCCGGCAAGAATCGGGACTCATTTCATACAAGAACCTGCATACACGACATAATAAAGTAGCTCCTGTATATCACATCAATCAAGAAATACTTCTGCAAATGCTGGACATTCTTGTGTCTGAATTTAACTTCTGTAGGTACTGGTACTGGTACTAGCACTAGCACTAGCACTAGGTACTGGTACTATCACTAGCACTAGTCAGCACTAGCACTAGCAATGTTTTACAACTTTAGGTACTGGTACTTCTGTGTCTGAATATCTGTGTTGTATTTTTACACAAGATATTTTTACACAAGATATTTTTACACAAGATATCTGTGTTGTATTTTTACACAAGATACGTGTAAAAAATAAAAAATCTGTGTTGTATAGATGCATCCCAAAGACAACAGAACAATTGGATGTTGGATCTGCATGATCGCCTCTCGGACACTGCAGAACATCAACTAACACAGTTCCTAGCCTTTCTCGATTCATCACAGTATAACACAAATGTTGAGCCTGATAAGAGAGAAACAAACACATCTATAAACACCTACCATATTTGTATGATAGAGGAATAACCAGGAGGAGGAGCTATAGTTCCAGGAGTTCCAGGGCAAGGTCAAGGAGGAATAACCAGCAACTGCAGACACTAGGGTAGCAGGCAACAACAACACAAGGCAACAGCAACACAAGGTAAACCTCCAATCTTTTGATCTAACACTTGATCACATACATGTATATACAATAGTTGTTGGGAAATATCGTCAGTAATCATCCCAAATTTTGGGTAGCACATCCCAAATTTTGGGTAGCACCTCACTAGAAATTAAGATAAAAATCATCTGTTTATCATTAATCCATCTTATGAAAGTCACCATAAGCCAAATACATTAGTCACTTTCCTAAAAAATTCATTTAGGAGCCAATTTTTTCTCTCTAAGATCATTGCAGCAAATGCTCACAGAGTATTTCTTATATATTTCCAATTCTAGTTTTTATGTACCATCCGGATAAAATCCTGAATGAAACTTCTTCCACATTTTCCCTTTACTCAAATTCTGTTATAGGAAAGGCAAACAGTCATGCTTGTTAATAATAATTTTGGTTATGCCATTTTATACACAAGCAAACCTCTCCTATGAATACAGGGTATCGATCACTGTATCTGGCACAAGAAAACTTGTATAAAACAGAATTATTTTAGGTCTTTTACACACTAATTATGATGTTTGGGCACGTAAATGGAGGCTTCACTGCTAACTGAATCTTAACTGCTAACTGGCACAAGATTTGATCCACACGAAATATATCTTGACTGCTATCTGGCACAAGATTTGATCCACACGAAATATATCAAGCAAATGGAGGCTTCACTGAATCTTGACTGCTAACTAAATTCACTGAATCTACGACACTATGCAAATGGACACTAATTATGATGTTTCAGGAACAACCGAGTATTGACTGCTAACTGAATCTTGAAGCAGAGAGGGAGAGAGGGAGAGACAGGGGAGGGAGAGAGGGAGAGAGGGAGAGAGGGAGGGGCTACCTCTGACGGGCGGACGACGACGGGCGGCGGCGCGATCCTCCTCCTCCACAAGCGGCAGGCCTCCTCCTCCTCCACGGATCGGCAGCGGCCTCCTCCTCCACAAGCGCGGGCCTCCTCCTCCTCGAGAGCGCAGCGCGGTGGCGGGCCTCCTCTTCCTCCTCGAGAGCGCAGTGCAGCGCGGCGGTGGCGACGGCGGTGGCGGTGCGGCCTCGAGAGCAGATTGTGGATGCAGCGGTGCGTGTGGTGTCTGTGAGATGGAGCGGCGCGGTTGACTAGCGTCCAACACACATAGGCGTAGCGCACCCTGGCCAAGTGCGCTACGGATAACCGTAGCGCACTTGGCCAGGGTGCGCTATGCCTATGTGTGTTGGACTACCAGATAAGAGGGCGGCCACCCCTTCTGTTAGCACTAGTACTGTCATAGCCCACTGGTTCTGCCCCTTAGCTCTATTCTAAACTATGAGCACCCAGGTTCAAATCCTGGTGCTCCACTTTTTTATTTTTATTTTAAAAATACTTTTAAATGTTCCAAAAAATGTCCAAAAGTGATGATTTATGCCATACAAGTTTTGTTTTGTTTTTAAAATACTTTTAAATATTCCAAAAATGCCCAAAAGTAGTGATATATGTCATAAAAGTGTTACAAATATGATTCAAAGTATAACTAAATTTCATAATACTTTGTCCATGAATATTACAATCTTTTTCGACCACGCGTTTACAATATTTTTTGAGCTAGCGTTTTACAATCTTTTTTCCCTTCTTTGTCGCGGTTGAATAATTTAGCCCCGGCACTTTAATGTTTCTTCTTTCGAACAGGCTACCTTTTTTGGGTAGGGTTGTCCTTTTTCTTCTTGTGATGTATGTTGCTGCATCATAGTCGTCGCCATCTTCAATCTTTGGATCGCCGTACTGGTCGAAGTCTTGCTCGTTGGCGACTCCATCCATCCGATGATGTTTCTTTTTCCTCTCCTCACGACAACACGGCTAGGCTTTGTCGGGTCGGTAATGAAAAAACATTGGTCCATTTGGTAGCCAGTACCCACGGTTCATTTTTCGCGGCCACGTTTGCACCGGCGGCCTTGGATTTGGCTGCTTCGGGTATAACCATGGTTGTGAAATACCGGTCTTCTCTTTCGACGCTCTTTTCCCATCTGACACGGAACATCGACACCTTTTCTCCACAGTAGTCGAGCTCCCAGATCTCCTCGATTCTTCCATAGAATCTTTCCTTCACGTTGTCATCGGTGTAGAATTCCGACGTTGCGCCTGAGTTCTGATAATCACACTTGTTGTCCTTTTCCTCCGTGTAGAATGTGTAGCCGTTGATATCATACGCCAGATAGGTCACCAGGTTTTGCATCGGTCCCTGTGACAAGGTGAATATGATCTTTTCCGTGTCAGAAGAATGCGAGCGCGGGGGATTATCAAGGAGCGTCTGCCTAAACCAACGCGTGAAATCTGAGTTGTGCTCTTTGATTATTTCTCCCTGCGTCCTCTGTATGCCCCGGTCACTGTACTTCTTCTCGACTAACCTTTTGTGCTTCTGTACCCAAGGATCGACCAGTTCTAAATGTTGTAGCGCGACGAGGTTTGCTCGATCAAAGTCTGCGCGTCGAAAATCGAAGTCTGCATGCAGTATGCGACGACCCTCTCGGTGACCAGATCCGTCGAGCTTGCCAAGGTGTCTGTTGACGGGAAGACCGACAGGGTTCTCGATGTCTAGATAATTCGTGCAGAAAGAGATGCACTCTTCGGCCAGAAAGCCCTTGGCTATGCTTCCATCTGGACGGGACCTGTTGCGAACGTATCCTTTGATGTGTCTGTTCATCCTTTCGAACGCCATCATGCTGCGGAGGAACATCGGCCCAAGTTGTACGATGTCCTCCACGACATGGACCAGCAGATGCACCATAATGTCGAAGAATGCGGGTGGGAAGTAGACCTCAAGCTCACATAGTATCACCACGATCTCCTCCTGTAGCCTTCCGAGCTGATTCAAGCCAATCGACTTCCTAGAGATGACGTCGAAAAACTTGCATAGGCCAAATAACGTTTCACGGACGTGCTCGTCCATTATCCCTCTTAGTGCGACCGGAAGTACCTGCGTCATTAGCACGGCACAGTCGTGAGACTTCATGCCACTGAACCTCTGCTTCGCCTCGTCTAGGTATCTTCTTATCTTGCCCGCGTAGCCGTAAGGAAATTTGACTCCTAGAAGGCACTTGAAAAACTGTTTGATCTCATCCTGGCTTAGAGTGAAGCAAGAAGGAGGGCAGTAATATTCGTTCTTCTTGAACTTTTTACCCTTCCGACGACCTTGTGTCGTCTCCGACTCATGATCATCGTCATCTTCCTGATCATCAGGAGTAGTGCGTCCTCCGTGAAGCTCCTTCCGGATACCCAAGCATATCAGGTCGTGCCTTGCTTTCGGACCATCTTTCGTCCTATCTGGCATGTTGATTATGGTGGCGACCAGACTCTCGCACACATTTTTCGTGATATGCATGATGTCGAGGCTATGAGGCGTGCGGAGAAACTTCCAGTATGGCAACTCCCAGAAAACAGACCTTGTTTTCCATACCTTCATCAGCAGCTTGTCTTGTTGCTGCCTCTTTCGCTTCTTTCTAGGCTTAGGACAATCTTTCCAGTTTTTCAGCAACTCTTCCACTTCTTCGCTGCTCCTACGCTTTGGGATTACTTGGGTCTCTGATTTGCCATCGAACAGGTCTCCACGTTTTCTCCATGGATCATTCTTGCCGAGCCACCTCCGGTGCGCCATGAACACGGTTTTCGATGACCCTGGATCTTTCTCTAGTTGGAGATAGCTTGTGTTATCCATGCACCTAACGCATGCGCAGAATCCTTGGATAACCTGCCACGAGATATACCCGCAACCTGGATAGTCTTGCACCGTAGTGACCAACGCGGCTCTCATAGTGAAATAATCTTGTGCGACGGCGTCGTAAGTATTGGCTCCAGATTCCCATAACGTGGCTAGCTCCTCTTTCAACAGCCCGAGATACAGATTGATGTCGGTACCAGGTTGTTTCGGCCCTTGAATTAGCATACTCATTTGTATGTACTTCTTCTTCATGCACAACCATGGAGGGAGGTTGTACATCCATACAAACACAGGCCAAGTGCTGTGCGTGCTTCTCTGGCTACCGAACGGATTGAGTCCATCGGTGCTCGCACCAAGCCTGATGTTCCTCGAATCTCCACCGAATTCTGGGAATTCGAGGTCCAATGCTTTCCACTGGCTAGCATCTGAAGGGTGCGTCAGCAGCTCATCCTTTTCAGGGTCATCATCATCTCCTGGATTCTTCCTTTCCGCATGCCATCGCATGAGCTTCGCTTCCTTAGGGTCCGCGAAATAGCGCTGCAGATGAGGAGTGATAGGAAAGTACCATACCACTTTTCGAGGTGCTTTCTTCCCTTTCTTGTATCGACTCACGCCGCACACCGGACATGTGGTTTTCTCCGCGTCCTCGCCCCGATAAATGATGCAATCGTTGATGCATACGTGATATCTAACGTGCGGTAGATCGAGAGGACAGACGATTTTCTTGGCATCCTCGATACTAGTTGGACATGTGTTCCCCTCCGGGAGACGATCGTGCCAGAATGCCATCATATCGTCGAAGCTTGCGTCGCTCAATTTGTGTTTTGCCTTCATCTCCATAGCATTGAGCATTACATTCAACTTGGTATCATCGGGCCTGCATCCTTCATACAATGGAGTAACCGAGTCTTTCTCAAGTTACGCAAGCTTGGCTTTCTCTCTAGCGGTAGCCCTGGCGTTACTCGTCTGCTTGAGAAGCATCTCTTGCACATAAGGGTCCCGCACCCAGCCTGACATTGTTCCATCGTCGTCTGCTCCTCCGGCATCTAGATCATCATCATCCCGGTCTGCTTCCGCACCTTCACCATCTCCAGGAGACTCTTCATCATCTCGCCCGTTCTCGCCGTGATGATGATCATCGTCATGTTGGCCACCTTCACCGTCTCCATCATCTACGTCATCGCTTATCCAACGAGTGTATCCATCCATGAAACCATGGCGGAGCAGGTGCGCCTGCAGATTCCCGGAATCTGGGTCGATCACCCAGTTGAGTTTGCATCTTCTGCACGAACATCTTATATCTGTCTTGTTATTTCGTATCATGTCGGTCGTTGCACATTTCAAAAATCTAGCCACAATGCCTTCGCTCATTATGCGGACCATTTTTGCCTGCACGGTGTACACGGTACAATTTTGAAGTCTATTAGAACCACATAATGAATGCATGCATGCAATGGTCGATAGAAAATTTCGGCATGACCTATCCTAAAATTAGGACCTTTGCGAAATGCCAAAGTCTTGCCAAAATGGAAATGAATCAACATTTTGGCAAAACAAATGGCAACTTGTTCACATACAAACACAAGAGAGAGAGATCGAGACCGATCCATACACACATGAACATATCATTATCCTCTCCATACGCACATGCATGAGCATCATCGATACTCTCCATATACACACACACATATGACCATCCTCTCCATATACACACATCATGAGCATCGATCATCTACATACATATGAGCACATCATCCATATACACATGAACACATCCTTACATGGACAACTTACCGAGTTGAGAGACCGATCGCGAGAAAAGATGTAAAGGAGAGGTGAGTGCGTCGACCGGAGAAGGAGATGAGAGACCGGAGACCTCCTCTATTACTTATGTAACATCCAAAGCAAGTTTTACATGCTAAAAATGGTGAATGGGTGGAGAAATTGAGGTGGGAAGGAGAAGATCCCGACTAGATCTAAGGAGGAAGAAGAAGGGGAAAGTGAAGTGTGGGGTGGTGGATGTGTGGTCACACATGTGCACATAAAGTGCTGTCCTAAAAAAATCGACACATCCGTGGCGCACACGGCCTAGTGCGCCACAGGGAGTAGAAACAATTGTGGCGCACTAGGCCATGTGCGCCACAGATGTTCCTACTCCCAGTGGCGCACTAGGCCGAGTGCGCCACAGAAGTTTGTGGCCGTTTCACAGCAGAGGGGGGCGTGCGCGTAGGCATAGCGCACCCCCCATGTGCGCCACAGATGAGACTAACAACCGTGGCGCACATGACCGTAGTGCGCTACAGATGTTTGGCGCGCGGCCAACAGGCCCCTGGCCCACACACATCTGTGGCGCACTATAGTCATGTGCGCCACGGTTGTTCTAGTTACTAGTAGGGCACTGCCCACTGGTGAGCCACGCCTGTTTTAGCTGTGGGGCACTTCAACCATGTGAGCCACAGATGTGCTGATTACCTATAGCCGTTTTCCTAGTAGTGGCTGCTGGATCAAATTCGGCTATGTTGGCTGCTGCTGCTAAAGCGACGGTTGTGTGGGATGCTAGGAATGTGTCAGCTCGTGGTCGCTCTTCTTCAGTGTCAGCTCGTGGTCGTGCTTCTTCAGCATCAACGGCTGTGGTTCATCATTCGTTGGCGGTGCCTACTCCATGTGCTCAGAACTCATCGACCCCTTTGTAAGTTCTATGTTGGATGTTGTCTCCCTGACTCCCTCCCTCCCTCTTTTATGTATTCCGCTCCGGGGTTTTTTCTGGAAGCAGTGGATATTGGTTTAAACTACTAGTACTAGAAACATAAAATTTATTTAATCACAAACTAGCGATCTGAATGGGATGAAACTTTCACATGATTCAAACCTAGGCACCTATGATTTACTGATTTTTCGTCAATTTTTTTTGAATAGTTTTAATTTGTAGTTTCAAATCCGAGATACTGTCATACCTTGAATCTAACAGGGAAGGTGGATCTTGGGGAAAGTCACCGTGAGACCTGGGTTCACCAAGTCACTAAAGTTGTGTCCATTTTTCTCCCCTTCTTTATGATAAAAGAAGAAAATTTGGGTGGGGGCCTTTCTGTCCTCTCCGGTGACCTATGAAAAAAAAATTTCTCCATTCCCTTTACCCTGTTCCAACATGGTGAAGCATTTTGCTTCTTTTGTACTATTCTAGTTGATTCCTTATGCTGTTTAGGTATTTTGTTGATAGACTATGCTATTTAGGTAGTTTTTCATACACATGCAGTTTATGAAATTTCGATGATAAATTTTCCTACAAATTATATGATGCATTGTGGTGTTTACTTAATTCTTTTTTAGGGTCGTGCACTATGCCTTTTGCAGTTTACTTGATTCGGATGATGCACTTGTGCTATTTGCATCATCCTACCAGCTTCAGTGAAAGAACATATGCAGCAATCAACGACTTGCTAAGAGATGTAGTTGGTCAGATTCTTGTCGGGCTTCCTCCGCACCCATCCTGCATACTGAGGGCACTAGTCGCCCAAAACATTGGATGGACTTCATGGGTAGAAACGATTTCAAAAGGCTAACCCTGTCACACAATAGAGGAATGCGGTTACTTGAATTTTTCACCAACAGCTCCGAGGACGGTCGATTCATAACAGATCATAATCTTGACCAAGCCATCTTCTAGAAGCTGAACAACCTAGTGAAAGTACATAAAGCCTTCAAACCATATGTACTCGGATTTCGCAATGGTAGGGTGCTACTTCATTGTGCGCAAGGGTCTAACATGATAATGGCATGGGATCCAATCAGTGGAAGTGAAGCAGTGATACTAGAACCACCAATTTGGCAGAAACGTGAGTATGACAATTCTCTGTTCAAGAAACCATGCGCAATTGTCTTCATACTGTTATAGAAATTTCTGGGTTGTTTGGATAGTAACCATTGGTAACCAAGCACTGGTCCAGAGGTACTCATGAGAGTTTGGAAAATGGGAGGACTGGATTGAACGTGCTAAGATGCTGTCTAGGACTGATCACATGCTGGCAACTCTCATAGGGGGCATTTTGTACTAGCCAACAATAAAGTCCAGATATATAATTGCCTTTGACAATGTGACAACAAAATTGTGTTATATTGAGTGCCCACATGAGACACATGATATTTCTAGACGCAATTTTGTCATCGCTAAGGGGAATAATGGAGATATTGCCCTTGCGGTTATAATAGATTTCACTCTATGCACGTGGTTCAGTGCAAGATCATCAACAAGGAAATGGGAAGGTTGGGTTCCTCATATAAAGGTTGAGTTGGATACTCTCCTTGGCCTTGAGAAATCATGGGCATCTGATGGGAAAGATTCAGTAAAGTTACTATGAGCATTTGAGGATAGAGAAATGGTGGTTATATGGGTGAAGGAGGGAGTATTGGAATTATATCTCAGCAGCCTGAAAGTGTAAGAAGTTCAGATCTCTTAAATGTTGGTGTACTTTACATCCCTACTTAATGACATCTGGTTAGTGCAGTCATTCATGTGCAACCCTTGCATCTTTGTACACCTATGATTTTGTTAATCATTTCGTTCACTTCCTTTAGTAACCGACGTGATTCAGAGTGCTAAATCAAAGAAACGAAAAAGAAGTCCTGTCACCAACCCAGCTAATTTAGACTGCAACATCAAGGAGATGAAAATAACACTCGGATGAACAAGAAAGGCTTGTTTGCGAAACCATGTGTTATCCCATGTTGTGTTATTTGGATCGCCATTCTGATGTTTGTTTGTTTTGGTAGCTAATGGAATAGTGGCGGCATTTTTGTTTGTGCTGCAGTCACGAAACATTGTTTCTCTCTATATAATACTGTATGCGTGATGAAACCTTGTTTTATGTGATCTACATATACTTGTGTAGATGGTGTTTGTGTTTTGATAGTATGCGGTAGTATTTGTTAAGCATCAGGTTTTTTATTTGATCTGAATTAGTACTATCATTTGGTTAGTGCTTCATGTAGAAGAGTCTATGCCGACACCTAAATTATTAGTAGACCTTGTCTTTTTATTCTTGAACCTAAGCTACTTCAGACATATATTTGTTGCCCCGACTTAAATTCCTGAAAGAGAGAGAACAACCTATTTTTTAAAATTATTATTTGGACAATCTTCAAATTCAAAATCACAGTCAGCCGCCAAAACCTACCGCCTATCCCGTTTGAATCGGAGGCATCACTGGACGTGACTCACGCCTTAAATTCCTAAGTAGATGGTGTACTGTCTACACAACCTTTTTCCTATTAAACCTTGGTCGGCAGCCAAATTCAAAATCGTAATCAAGCGTCAAAATAACCCACCGACCCCAAAACATTTTGCGCCTCTCGGTTTCAAACATTTATAGGAAAAATCTCCCACTCAGGTAGTACCATTTTTCTATTTTTACTTGGATGCTATACCAATTGAAAATTTCAGTCAGGCGTCAAAATTTACCGTCTACGCCGTGCGAATCAAAGGTATCCAAGTTTCTATGCAAAAATATGGATATGGATGATCAGTTGATGTGACTCTCTGCCTTGAATTCCTGGACATATAGCATACAGTCTACTACATTATTTCTATTAGTAGATGGACGCTAGCCAAATTCAAAATATCAATCGAGCAGCAAAATCACACACCGACCTTGAAGCATTTCGTGCCCCTCCGTTTCAAAAACTTTTGGTTTCAAAACTACCATGCTACCCATTGTGCAGACGCCCTATGGGAAAGCTATAGTCCATAGCTTGGGGGCATGATCGTAATTATTTTTCTTTTCACCTCCCTTACCCCTAATTTGCGCGGTTTTTCCCACTGCCCTCCCAAAAAATCCTAGGCTCCTCCCCCGCACCCTCAGCTCCATGCCCATCGCGCGTACCGGGTGGCGGCAATTCCACGGCGGCCTGAGCCGCTTGAGCTGCGGTCTCCTGCACCGCAGCGGAGCTGCTTCACTAACGCTGACCCCATCAGATCTAGTTCACCGGGTCTTTCTGCCACTACACCGGAGTTGTGGTCTCGCCGACCGCGCTAATTGCGTCGTCGACCGCTCAAGCTCTGCTTCCCTGCCGCCGAAAGCTACCCAACCGTACCGGAGCCACTTCACTGGTTTCCACCATATGGGATCTAGTTCAATGAGTTCTCTGTCCACCGCTCCAGACCAGCTGCACGAGCATCACTGTTTGATGCACCGCAGCTGCCTCAGCGATGCTCTCGTCCACCGCGCTCAAGCCGGCATCGACTGCCCAAGATCTGCTCCCGTGACCACCCCAAATCTTCTTCCCCACAACCGTAACACCCTCGGTTACCTGGACGTCACCTGCACGGTACCGACGATGCTTAGACGCCTCTCCGACCAAGGTAACCAAATCTTCACCCCCTTTTTATTTTCTCAGCAGTATAGCAGGTTAAAGCTTGTCGTAGTGAACTGCTTTTTTGTAATTGTGCTAGTACACACAAGTCACTGGGCATGCCTGTTCTTTGTGCTACATACAAGGTCACTAGACAAGTTGGTTTGTATTCGCTGCTCTAGAAATTTTAAGTCATGCACATGTTTGTTATTTTTTCATGTACATTCTCTTAGCTAATATCTACAATAGTAATTGCCTGCTATCATGTAGTTCTTGCAAAATGTAAAGACAGTTGAAAATATTAGTGTGGATTTCCTGCTTCTTAGTTACTGAATCTATCTGGTTCGTCCCGAGCTAAGTTTCTACTATTATTTCCACCCTGGCATCGTTTCGCTATCCTGTAGTATCCATTTAAACTCATCGTACTATTTCAATTATAATTTTGTTGTTGCTATCTGGATCTTTAAAAGATGCAACTGAAGGGATATGGGTAGGCTACACTAGCGCAAATCAAAATTTTCTACTGCGTAAATCAGGATAACTGTTGTCATAGATCTCGGGATTACCACTAGACGCACGATTGCGGAACTTGATGAAGCGTGTCGAGGAAGTGTAGACGTTCTACGTCTCCTCCTTGTCCTCGTCCCACGAGCAGATCCCCTTTGTGCGGCTCGTCCAAGTGCTATTGCTACAGCACCTCCGAGGTATCCACACGTACAGGGTGGAAGCGTCAAACGCCGGACTGCTAGGTCCGCATGTGCAATACATGCGTGAGGAGTGGCGGCTAGGTGGAATGGTCTAGCCCTGGTCAGCTCGCCCCACCCTCTCTTATATAGGTGTCCCCAGTGGGCTTCTACATTAGCAGCCCATTAGTAGCCTAAGCCTGGTCTATTTCAGATCTAATCCTCATTAGGCTTCCAGCCCCTTAAGTGTGTGACCCTATAGGTTCATATACGTATATACATGACACGAATACACTTATTCTGTCAATAGTTGGTAGCGGCTTCTAGCAAGACGTGCCAACTCCTGAACACATACAAAGATCATATCGAACGAACCATCACAAGGTTTAGTACATGTCTTTCCCTTTGCCCCACGATATTTTTTCTATCTCCAAGCTGACCTCCCTTTCTCGATACTGTGATTCGGAATCCCTTTACTAGGTTAACTCTTAACCATATGTAGCACGGCCATGCATTTCTGGATCCGATCACTCGAGGGGCCTAGAGATATCTCTCTCAAGTAGACAGGGGCGAAGCTATAAAGAAATTCTGATGGGGTCACCACAAGGACAATGGGGTCATTATCTACAAATGAATAGTGTTTGTCTTTAATTTAGTGAAGGATTTGCTAATTTTTGTTGGGGTCAGCTGATCCCAGTGCTAACAAGCCAGCTCTGCCCCTGCAAGTAGAGAGGGAAAAATTCCATCTTGATTGAACATGCCTTGCAGCATGCTTCCGGTCAAACCCGAAAGCTACCTTTATAACTACCGAGTTATGGAGAAACATCTGATAACCCCAAAGTAGGTCGATCCACATCTCAAGTATATGCGACAATCTTAGGTCTAAGGACAAAATGTACACGATATGTAGAGAGAGCTACAAGTCTAATTGCCAGTCTCAAGTTGGGTCAATTCAACCCCATGTTCATAATATGTGTCCACATCATTGGTTTGAAATCTCCATGTATATGACTTGCGAAACATAGTCATCAACCAATCGATGTGCTAGTCTAATATTCATGTGTGTCCTCACATGAACTCCGACTAGGGACAACTATTAGATAACCATAGAAGTAAAGAGTTTCACAAACAATTCACATAATTGACAATCAATACAAGCTGCCTGATATGGATATTCAAGGAACATTACAATAACTCATGGATACATAAGAAATATAATCATCTCTATGATTGCCTCTAGGGCATATTTCCTTTAGCAACACTGACTATTTGTTTTTTCTTTGCATAGAGCTCAAAAAAGAACATTGAACATGTTGGTTTGCACAACCTCTTCTACAGGTTCACAAACGCGATGTCACTGTTCTCTTATCTGGTGTTGGTTCATCCTAGGCAACGACATAACTATCATCTACTGTGTAGTTCATTCGTTGTTTGCGTTCCTGCTCTGCAAGTTCTCGCATGATGCCATAAAATTTATGTCTCGTTCATTATTAGCTACAAAAGTAACTGCATGCCCATTGTGTAGCTCACCGCAAATTCTGAGTCAGTCACCTGATACGTCCAATTTCCATCATTATTCCATATCATAATTTGCCTCTATTCATTGATATATTTCATATTAAGAGGTGTTACTTATGTCTTTTCATCTATTTTTGCATGTTGGATGATTCTTGAGGATGGACTGCTGGAGTCAGGATTCAGATGGAAAAAACGGTGTTTTGATGCAATTTCGTGAAGATCGGAAAAATACCAGAGGAAAATCCTATTTTCCCAAAAGACGATGAATGCCAGAAGGGGAGGCGGAGTTGGGCCACAGGGGGGCCACACCCCCCAGGCGCGGGCCACCCTAGGCCGCGCCTACAGGGGGTGTGGCCACCCTGGCCCACCTCTGGCTCTGCCCTCTCGCCTATATCTTATCCTCTAAACCCTAATATACGGGGAGAAACCATAGAAAGATGCTGCCGCCTCTGCGGGGCGGAAAACATCGAGAGAGAAAGAGCTCTCCGGCAGACAGATTTCTACCGGGGAAATTCCTTCCCGGAGAGGGGAGATCATCGCCATCAACACCGTCATCAAGCTAGACTTCATCGGGATCATCACCATCATCCACCAGCACCATCATCACCACTCCATCCTGCTGTAACAATTGTGTTGAATCTTGCATAGTTCTTAGAGGAAACTTTCCTGGTGTTGATTACTATTATAGTTGATGCTTGTGAGTGGAATCATTGGATTATTGTTTATGTTCAGATTGTTATCCATCACCATATCATATTTGATCTTGATCCATATGATGTCTTGTGAGTAGTTCGTTTAGTTCTTGAGGACATGGGGGAAGTCATGTTAGTAGTGGAATTGTGTTAAGGTATTATTCAATGGTTTGATATTTAAGTTGTGGTGCTATTTTTCTAGTGGTGTCATGTTAACGTCGACTACATGATACTTCACCATTTATGGGCCTAGGTGAATGCATTGTGTATTTGGCTACTAATTGTGGGGTTGCCGGAGTGACAGAAACCCGAACCCCCATTAGGAAACCATTGCACAAGGGAGTGTAGATCTCAGAGTTTAAGGCTGTGGTTAGGTTTATACCTTAATTACTTTCTTGTAGTTGCGGATGCTTAGGGGTTTAATCACAAGTATGTATTAGTCCAAGTAAGGTTGGTACATTAGCACAGGTTCAGCCACACAACACTTAAAAAACCAAAGAAGACTACTCAGCTATATGAAACGAAAGCACTTTACAGTATTCACATGTGTCCTCGAGAACGTTTGATCCTTATAAGTATTTCCACCGGCTTGTCCTTTGCTAAGAAAGGATTGTGCCACTTGCTACAATTTTCTGTTTTTTTAGTTACTTGCACTTTATTTCCTTGCTTTATCAGAAAACCCCTAAAAATCCGTTTGCTAAGTATTTACAGAGATTCCCTACTCCATACCACTAGTCAACACCTTCTGCTCCTCGTTGGGATCGACACTCCTATTTATCGAAAGTACTACGATACACCCCTATACTTATGGGTCATCAAGACTATTTTTCGGTGTCGTTGCCGGGGAGTGAAGCGCTATTGAAGAGTGGAACTGGTAAAGAAAGCTTCTACTGTGAGTATTGTTTTTATTTCTGTTTGTTACATTGTTTCCAATATGGATAACCCTCTTAGTTTTCTGTCTGGGAAAACTACTACCATTGTTAGGGTAGTAGATGAACCACCGCCTGTTGAGATAGATCCTTTTAAGATACCTACAAGTATTGTTGATTGTGCTATGGATAATTATTATTTAGGGGATGTAACTGTCCACCCTAGTGATCACTTGCTTTTTATCCATAAATTATGCGGGTTGTATAAGTGTGCAGGTATCACAACTGAACAAGTAAAGAAGTTACTTTCTATATCATTGAAAGGAAGAGTTGAAGAATGGTATAAGCTACTGAAGAATGGACAATCCATGGAATGGGAGGAAATAGTACCTCTCTTTTATTCTAAATTCTATCCTCCCAGTGAGATTCATAAGGATAGAAATCTGATATATAACTTTTGGCCTCGTGATGGAGAGAGTACAACTCAAGCTTGGGGGAGATTGAAGTTACTAATGCTTAAATTTTATATTCATAAACTCTCTAACAATATTATTATCAATAACTTTTATGCAAGGCTTTCTCTTCATGATAAATATTTACTAGATGCTTCTTGTGCTAGATCATTCACACGTATGAAGGAAGAAGCTAAATGAGATCTCCTAGACCGTATTCAAGAGAACACTGAAGCATGGGAGAATGATAAAGGAAGAAAATCAGGTATAAACTATGATTATGAATGCATTAAATCTTTTATGGGAACTGATGACTTCCGTGATATTAGTACTGAGTATGGTCTTGATTCTCAAATTATTGCTAATTATTTTAAGCCTTTTGCCTCTTACATTGAAATTCCTAAAAAAAAGTGGAATAAGTACCATGCACCTTATAAAGATGTTAATCATGTTTCTGCTAGAAATACTGAAGTTTGTACCATTGATCATATTTTGCATGAACCTTATGTCGAGAAAACATCTTTTCCAGCTAAGGTAAAGGAGTATTCTATCTTATATCTTATATATTTACTAATTGAAGGCACCATTCGAGGCTCCACGTTAATCCTCAGAATCACTGAATAATAACTTTCCAATCTAAATTCTACGCTCACGATTACATATGAACCGTCAAGTTTTATATAGAGTCCTAGAAGCGTAAGGCACCATAGTCTAGAGGTACTTCTCTTCGTGCACTACGTCCCCCATATTAATAAAAACCAGAATCTTAACAACTTTGGAGGCTTATCCGATCAATCTCTGCCATGTTCGTTATGATGCATCAGAAAAGACGTTGATGCATGCGCATACTAATTCATCTAGAGACGCGCGGTCGTCGGCAGCTTCCTAAGCCTGATGCAGCAGGGTGTACTAAGCTCTATGCGGCAGGGTGACAGGCCACAGCGAGGGACGCCTTTGTATGTCAAGGTTCAGAAATCCATCTGGCGGTGCGTTGTTCAGGCATGCATCAAACGTGCGCTTCGATATACCACTTCTCCAGATGGCATGTCTCGATCATGAGCTGAACATAACCTCTTTCTTATCTGCTGATGAATCATGCCTATACACAGGAAGTTCTAATCATCCACGTACGTGTGGCTGCAAGGAGTGGCCGGACATGGACTGCAACCTTGACTATGAACCGAAGGCAGGATCTACAGGAAAGGAGAGGCTGCTACAAGATAAATAATTTTGGAGGGTTTCGACGGTGGATTTCGTTAGAAAAAACGAGATTGCTACATGCACGTCGTTCAACAGTACAGACATATTCTTTCCTCTACAACCTTTTTTACCAAGCTTCCATGCATCAGATGTTTGGTCTGATCGATCTCTTTTTTTATGGGTAACATGCAATGTATTCCCTCTGAAAATAGATGTCGCCGGTTTGATTTAGATCAATTTAGACACTATTTAATATATACATATATCGAAATTTTGAGAAATTTTCGACATCTATTTTAATATGGAGCGAGTATCTCATTAGACTATACAAAATGCAACACACATTTCGTAAAGCTGAAGTGCATGATCGATGCCTATGAAGACACGTCTACTTTTATCCATAGTGCATAGGCACTTGATCCTAAAATAGTGACATGTTCGCTCTGGTACGATTCCCTGCATGCCGCTAGCAACGATTTACAAGCATAAAACTTGAGCTATCGATAAAATGTGGTGAACATATTCTACATAATTTGGGCCGTGTCTTTGCCTGCATGCACGGTATATTTGCAAGATCTACGAATATGACATACATACATGAGCATAATTTATGTTACTATATGGTCATCTATTTAATATATGGTCATCTACATAATATATGGTTATCTACTTAAGTAAATTATGTTAATTAATTAAGGAATCTTTTAGTGATAAAAGCTCCAATATTTCCTAGATGGAGTATACAAGCATCAGTCTAAGTCATGCATTGATCGAATAACATAGAACCTTTTTGTTCATAATATATTCAAAACATCATATAACTTTCGTGTTACATATTCGGATGAAAACTAATAGTTGACGTGATCCCACCTCTCTAATGCAAGAGTATATCTTATTATTGTGCTCAGATATATATATATATATATATATATATATATATATTTGACTTGGTGCTCAAATTTATATCAATATGATGCAAAATAAATATAAAACATTTTCTAATTAACAAAGCCGGAGCCTTTTGAAAATGTGACAGTCCCGACACAAAAAATGTTGAGGTAAAACACTCAACTTATGAGGATTGACTAAATGTATATTACTATATATAACATCTTATGGGAAAACAAGTAAAAACATAATATATTTTGGATAGCAACACATTACATAATTGTCTTTGACAAGTTTCATATTTATAATATTAATGAGAAATTCTACGAAAATAGCTAGCTGATGCAAGTGCACTGGGTTTGCATATGCTAATATCCGGTTGTTTTGGTGTCTTATGGATAAAACATATTAGTAATCATGTGATTCTATTTTGCCCATGGATAAGAAATGGAAAATTCTTAAGTGCAAGTATTCTCATATTTAGGCCTAAAATGATTATAAGTTTTTGTAATACAAATATCATTAATTATTATTTAGCATTCAACTTGTAATGCAAAGCCGTGCGGAAGCACGGGTTGACGACTAGTGATAATTAGTGCGAAAAACAAAGGTACAAAGAAAGCTGTGGAACCCGATGAGCAAATAAACATTGAACCTGTGGTAGCTATTGTGAAAGATCTAGTCACTAAAAATATAGAGGATGATCACATTGTCTTCTGTAAAGACACTTCTAATATTGTCTCTCATCCTAGAAAATTTAGGAAAACTAGTGTCTATGTGCTTTCTGTTAAAATTGGTGATCATTGCTATTATGGTTTATGTGACATTGGTGCTAGTTCTAGTGCTATTCCTTATGAGCATTACAGGGAAATTATGCATGAAATTGGTCCTTGTGAACTTGAGGACATTGATGTGGTTATTTACCTTGCTAATAGAGAGACAATTTGTCCAATTGGTATTGTAAGAGATGTGGAAGTCCTTTGTGGTAAGATTAAATATCCTGCTGATTTTCTAGTGCTTGGTTCTGAAGCTAATAAAACATGTCCTATTATCTTTGGTAGACCTTTCTTAAATACTTGTGGAGCTATTATAGATTGTAAAAAGGATAAAGTTTTAACTAAGTTTGATGGAGATTCTTATGAGTTTAACTTTTCCAAATTTGCTAAAGCTCCTTATGAAAATAGTTTGCCTAATGAAGATTTCAGGGGTGAACAACTTGCTTCTATTGATCCAATTTATGACCTTGGACCTCTTTTTGATGATTGTAAGTATGCTCATTCTGATGATAAAGTTGTTTCTTGTGATAGTTATATTGTCAACTTTGTTCAAAGTGCTACTGAAAGTTATTATGAGAGAGGGAAACATGGTTTTATGCATCTCAATGATATTAAGTTTCCCCGTTTTATGTTGAAAGCTTTGAAGTTGCGTTTATTTTGTCTACCTATGCTAGTGTCCTTTTTATTTAACAATTTGTTTTCTCATGATACTCCCTTTCATAGGAAGTGGGTTAGACTCAAATGTGTTGGATATTTTCTTCTTGGTGCTCTCTTTCACTTCAAATCTATATCTCCTTTGTGAGCATCTTTGAAATTATCAAGCCTAACTTAAAGGCATTAAAGAAAAGTACTGCTTGGGAGATAACCTGTAACACCCTCAGAATCGACCCTATGCAAGTTTTAGCGAAACCCGCCAAACCCGCATAGAAACGATTCAAAGGTGCCCACCAGGCACTTTCGTGCGGGTGGAAAACGAAGTAATAACATTACACAACAGTCCTCGATGGGACCCACAGAACAGATATATATATACAACACGACTCCATGAGTCAAGAATACAGATATACGGTACAAAGATCCAAATCACCTGTAAAACGATACAGCGTCCGACTACGGACAAGATGCAAATGGGGCTAAGAGCCCTGAAGAATAACCAATGGCGTCCATAACCCTGCCCAGGCCAAGCCGGAAGGGTAACCCTGCTAACGGCGGCGATCTCAAAACCTGCTTAAACAAAAAGGGGTGCCGACAAAGGGCAAAGGAAAAAGAGGAGCGTCAGTACTGAGGCCAGTACACGGCGAGACTAGAATTCGGCGGTCCTCGCCTACATAGGTATGGTGGACTGAAGCGGCAGCGGCAGCATGCACTGAACAACCTATAGAGACTCGATACAGCTGACGGCAATCAGAGAGGGGTAAGAAAGACCTATTCGGATCCAACCTGATACTACCACCAAACAAACGCATCCTGGTGTTTCCCCCTCGACACCGATCGAGGAAGTCAACCGAGGAACTCACACAGTTGGCAGTTTTATTTATTCAGTTATCGTTGCAGCACTTACTAGTCAGGTATAGATAATCATCCTGATGAAATGAGCAGCGGGCCGTTTTAATTAACCATTCCGTTATAGTTGCAACAATTACTAATCAGATACAGATAGCATGAGATAACCCCAAAACCCAGCAGTTGTTGATACTTTTAATCAGCCATTCCGTTGTAGTTGCCATACTTACTAGTCAGGTACAAATAGTCGCAAGCGACAATCCAAACAAGCAATTGTGGGCAGTATTATTTAGACATTCCATTATAGTGAAGCTGATTACTAGTCATTATAAAGTCAAATTTATAGCAATAAACTTTAGTTATGCTTGTCTATGGTCGAGATACTGTGCTCCAAGTCGTCCATAACCGCGGACACGGCTTTCAGAAAGTTTTAACCCGGCCGGGGTGCACCAATAGCAACACACACACGATCAACCTCGGAAAAACCAAATCAAAACCCAACGAGGTCTTCACGACAGAGCAATCACAAGATTCAGAAATATTTCAGGGGGCCACACCATTGAGTAGATCCGCAACGAAGCTAGCTGACTCCGAGACGGACTCAAGGTTTGCGACAATGGCTGTAAACGACTGGGAACCCCAAACGGGGCTTGTCGATACCGCGAAAACATTCCGCTTACCTAAACAGTACAGGTGCTATCTGTCGTACAATTTAAATAAAGCAGTAAAGCATGGCATAAGTACAAGATAGTAAATAAAACCTCAAACTAGTTTGTGGCCCCAAGAAATAAGACGGAATCAAGCTCTGGCTAAGGGGGGCCCATACTCCCCATATGTGGATAGCGCGATAAATCAAGGAACAGGTATCAAGTCTCGGGGTCCTACGGGACACAAGTGGGCGTTCGGAAACCAAATATTATCTATGACCCACCGATGCCTCTGCTTACTTACTTCAATTTTAGTTGTTAAGCAGGAATTAAAGTGAACGATAAATAAAGCCGAGATCATCTCCAACATCAATCAGGTGGCAATGCTCCAACAATTGTGGTTCATGGCGACACGCAACAGCACTTGAGCAAGCGACTACGACGCGCAAGTCCAACTATCTACCAAACAACAGGTAATAGGATGTGTCCAAGGCAATATAAGGCTGCAAGGGATATCACAGGTACGGAAACTAAAGCATCACAACACAGATAGCAATAGATCAACAGGAGGGAAGTAAATACTATAAAAGTAAGATAGGTAGAAAGGGGGAGATGCTCGCCCGAAAACATTGTCGAAGGTTCAACCGAAGAACGGGGCGAAGCTCACATCAACTCAACAGCCTTATCCGCGAAGAAGCAAAACACTAGAACAAACACCGGATGCAATATTTAATACAACGGCAGAAGATCGGCATGATGCATGTATGATGGATGACATGGCAAAGGTGCGATGCAATTAGGTCATATTAAGTGGAACCGGGGTCCCGATATTTAATTAGGTGGTTCATGTTATTTAGCTACCCCGCAATTTAAATTTTGTATTAACATGGCCAAAATATAACACCGGTTCGCTATATCAAATTTAAATGAGGCCAATATAAGGCTAGATTTGCCCGCATATGGGCCCCATATTTAATTATGAGGTGAATCGGCATAAGGCCCCCAAACCACATGATATGCATGCGAGATGAATGATTAATATGCGACAAGTTGTATTATGTTATAAAATAGGGTTTCGGGAAGGGGTTCACACATTAGGGGGTCTCGACGAACTTGGGGTTCCGGGGTTCGGGGTCGGGCAGGGTCCAGGGTTCGACGGAAAGGTCTCGGCGGAACGTTCTCGGACTCCGGGATCGTTCTCGGATATCGGGGGTAGTTCTTGTCGCGTCCGGGAAGCAGGACTTGGGTCGGTGTCGGCGCGCGTCGGATTCTTCCGGGTCGACGCCGTTCTTGTTGTCGCGAAGGTCTTGTCGGGTCCCACGGGGTCGGTCTTGCCGTTGCGAGGGTATTGTCGGGCCCGCGCCATCGAGTCGGTGTTAACGCTCGGGCGCGTTCTCGTGGCAACCTTGGCGTCCTGGGGACGATCCTGTCGCATCTGTGGTCGTCGGGTCGGACTTGGCGTTCGGGGTGAAGCACTTGGCGTTCCGGGGTTCGGTAGACGAACTTGTCGGTGGTGTCTTCTAGTGGCATCATGGTGGTTCTCGTCGATGTCCTCGTTGGTCGATTTTTGGCATCGCGACGGTTACCTCCCGCGGCCTCGGTCTTGGGCCTCGGAACTTGAATGGCTCCGCGAAGATCTTGGAGTCCGTGGCGATCTTGGTTACGAGGGTAGATCTTGCGGCCCCAAAGACAGTCTTGGCTATTGGACAACACAATAGCACCGAGACTGGGATCTGCTGCTGATGCGATGTCCAAAAGCTGGTCAAGCCAGAGGGTTCGCTGGTACCCGTAGATCCTGAGACGGTGCAACCACGGTGGCGCAGATGACCTGCACAGGTTCACCCTTAGAGAAGCAGAGCACTTGTCCTCGGTGACCTGGGCACCATGCAAACAGCCGGAGAGCAGACACGCAGCAGGACAGCGTCCTAGGAGGCGGAAACTGAAGGCGACGCGGGCACAGACGGAAGGGCGCCGAGGGGGTCGTCGCAGAGCTGGGGAGGAGGGGGCCGGCGAGGGGAAGGCCTGGGGGAGCGGCGGAGGCGGCCGGCGAGCGAGGCACTGAGAGGGGGCCGGCGGTGAACGGGCCGGGCGCGGGCCGGAGACGAGGGCGAGGAAGACGGAAGGCGGACCGGCGGCGGACGGCGGGCGGCGGCCGCTGCGCCGGACGCGGCGGCGGGCGTCGTGGAGGCGGCGAGGGGGCCGCAGAGGCGGGAGGGTCCGACGGGCGAGCGCGCGAGGCGACGGGGGCATGGCGAGCGGAGGTGGGGTGCTGCCGTGGTGGGCGGAGGCCGGGCCGAGGCGGCGAGCGGCGCCGGGGGTTGCGGGGCGCGGCCGGGAGAGCCCGCCTGGCCGGAGGCGGGGAAGAAGGAGGCGGGGGAGAGAGGGAGAGGGCGAGCGAGGCGGAGGTTCGATGGTGGCGCCGGAGGGAGGTGAAGGGCGCCGGCGAGGGGGCTCGGTAGGGCGCGCCGGCGGCTGCGTCGGGGAAGGCTAGGAGGGAGGAGGAGCCGGGGAAGGACCCGAGGGAGGTGGGGGTCGCGTGCGGGGTAGGGGAGAGGACTGGGGGAGGTGGGGGAAGGTGGGCGCGTGGGGCCGGGGTGGGGCTAGGGTGAGTTGGACCGGTGGGGCCAGGGCGGGCCAGGGGCTGTCGGCGGGGCCAGGGTGGGGTTGACCAGGGGGAAAAAGAGAGAGAGGGGCTGCGGGTGGGCCAGCGCGCGAGTGGGGCCCAGGGGTGGGAAAAAGAGAGAGGGGTAGAAGGGGACTGGGTGGAAAAGAGAGAAAGAGGTGGGAAAAGAGGTGGATTGCTGAGGTGGCAGAGTGGGTAGGTTTTGGGGGAGCGGGTGAGGTGGCACGATTTGGTTGGTGGGTAGATTAGGATTGGGTGGGGATAGGTTTTAGAGGGGGCTGTTTTAGTTTTTGTGTTTGTTTGGTTCTGCTTAATTTAAAACAAGGCCATTTTGCAAACAGTTTTTAGGGGAAACAAAATATCCGATACGCTCGGGGTTTTGCCTTTTAAAATAAAGAGGGGTATTTGTATAATCGAAACTAGGCTTTTCAAAATAACGCAGACAACAATGCAAGATGATGACGATGCAAAGCACAAAACAACGCGATTTTCTAGTAGTGGTTTTTGCGGGATGCCACAATTCGACACCACTAACAATGGATCTCGCCCTCGAGATCCGCCTCATGGTACCAGAAGGAAGGTCGGCGATATGCATCTTCGCGCTTCGTGTAGATCCTCGCGACACCACTAACAAGAGGTCGTTGTCCTTGATCGTCGAGAGAGCACTCCGGGAACAAAAGGTCGAAGGTAGAGGTTTCAACAAATAAGCCACCCCTAACTTCCGTAGACGGAGTAAAATTGCTGGATCCACTGATTCGATGTACAAGAGCGAATGATAAGAGTAGTCGGATGGTGATCAGTCCATCGCGCACCCAAACCATTACTCTGCACACGAATAAGCGAATTATGCAACCAACTCTCGGAATTCAGACTGAAGATCTCGACAAGCGAGGTTCAGAACAACGGAGTGATGCAGACTCTGCATCGGATCAGGCATAGAGGATGTCGTCACGTCGGAAAACACCGGAAGGCACAAACAAGGAATAAGGAATGGTACCGCAGTAGACGGATTCCTCAGGCAGCATGAACACCGGATGGTAGAACACCGTTATCAAAGGAGGAAGCGAAACCCTGAAGGTACGACGGAAACCCAACCACGAGAATTCCTGGACTCGAAGAAAGGGACGAGAGCGGATTCAAAACACGTAGAGGTAAGAGGAGAATAGTAGAGGGGTAAGGAGTAAAATCAGACCTAATCAGAACTATCCAACCGATTTTGCAAAATAGTTTTGACACTCTACTTCGGCCGTTAGCTAGGTTATCCTACAGGCTGGACTTGTGGGGTATCGCAACTGCTGAGCTCTGATACCACTCTGTAACACCCTCAAAATCGACCCTATGCAAGTTTTAGCGAAACCTGCCAAACCCGCATAGAAACGATTCAAAGGTGCCCACCAGGCACTTTCGTGCGGGTGGAAAACGAAGTAATAACATTACACAACAGTCCTCGATGGGACCCACAGAACAGATATATATACAACACGACTCCATGAGTCAAGAATACAGATATACGGTACAAAGATCCAAATCACCTGTAAAACGATACAGCGTCCGACTACGGACAAGATGCAAATGGGGCTAAGAGCCCTGAAGAATAACCAATGGCGTCCATAACCCTGCCCAGGCCAAGCCGGAAGGGTAACCCTGCTAACGGCGGCGATCTCAAAACCTGCTTAAACAAAAAGGGGTGCCGACAAAGGGCAAAGGAAAAAGAGGAACGTCAGTACTGAGGCCAGTACACGGCGAGACTAGAATTCGGCGGTCCTCGCCTACATAGGTATGGTGGACTGAAGCGGCAGCGGCAGCATGCACTGAACAACCTATAGAGACTCGATACAGCTGACGGCAATCAGAGAGGGGTAAGAAAGACCTATTTGGATCCAACCTGATACTACCACCAAACAAACGCATCCTGGTGTTTCCCCCTCGACACCGATCGAGGAAGTCAACCGAGGAACTCACACAGTTGGCAGTTTTATTTATTCAGTTATCGTTGCAGCACTTACTAGTCAGGTATAGATAATCATCCTGATGAAATGAGCAGTGGGCCGTTTTAATTAACCATTCCGTTATAGTTGCAACAATTACTAATCAGATACAGATAGCATGAGATAACCCCAAAACCCAGCAGTTGTTGATACTTTTAATCAGCCATTCTGTTGTAGTTTCCATACTTACTAGTCAGGTACAAATAGTCGCAAGCGACAATCCAAACAAGCAATTGTGGGCAATATTATTTAGCCATTCCATTATAGTGAAGCTGATTACTAGTCATTATAAAGTCAAATTTATAGCAATAAACTTTAGTTATGCTTGTCTATGGTCGAGATACTGTGCTCCAAGTCATCCATAACCGCGGACACGGCTTTCAGAAAGTTTTAACCCGGCCGCGGTGCACCAATAGCAACACACACACGATCAACCTCGGAAAAACCAAATCAAAACCCAACGAGGTCTTCACGACAGAGCAATCACAAGATTCAGAAATATTTCAGGGGGCCACCCCATTGAGTAGATCCGCAACGAAGCTAGCTGACTCCGAGACGGACTCAAGGTTTGCGACAATGGCTGTAAACGACTGGGAACCCCAAACGGGGCTTGTCGATACCGCGAAAACATTCCGCTTACCTAAACAGTACAGGTGCTATCTGTCGCACAATTTAAATAAAGCAGTAAAGCATGGCATAAGTACAGGATAGTAAATAAAACCTCAAACTAGTTTGTGGCCCCAAGAAATAAGACGGAATCAAGCTCTGGCTAAGGGGGGCCCATACTCCCCATATGTGGATAGCGCGATAAATCAAGGAACAGGTATCAAGTACTCGGGGTCCTACGGGACACAAGTGGGCATTCGGAAACCAAATATTATCTATGACCCACCGATGCCTCTGCTTACTTACTTCAATTTTAGTTGTTAAGCAGGAATTAAAGTGAACGATAAATAAAGCCGAGATCATCTCCAACATCAATCAGGTGGCAATGCTCCAACAATTGTGGTTCATGGCGACACGCAACAGCACTTGAGCAAGCGACTACGACGCGCAAGTCCAACTATCTACCAAACAACAGGTAATAGGATGTGTCCAAGGCAATATAAGGCTGCAAGGGATATCACAGGTACGGAAACTAAAGCATCGCAACACATATAGCAATAGATCAACAGGAGGGAAGTAAATACTATAAAAGTAAGATAGGTAGAAAGGGGGAGATGCTCGCCTGAAAACATTGTCGAAGGTTCAACCGAAGAACGGGGCGAAGCTCACATCAACTCAACGGCCTTATCCGCGAAGAAGCAAAACACTAGAACAAACACCGGATGCAATATTTAATACAACGACAGAAGATCGGCATGATGCATGTATGATGGATGACATGGCAAAGGTGCGATGCAATTAGGTCATATTAAGTGGAACCGGGGTCCCGATATTTAATTAGGTGGTTCATGTTATTTAGCTACCCCGCAATTTAAATGTTGTATTAACATGGCCAAAATATAACACCGGTTCGCTATATCAAATTTAAATGAGGCCAATATAAGGCTAGATTTGCCCGCATATGGGCCCCATATTTAATTATGAGGTGAATCGGCATAAGGCCCCCAAACCACATGATATGCATGCGAGATGAATGATTAATATGCGACAAGTTGTATTATGTTATAAAATAGGGTTTCGGGAAGGGGTTCACACATTAGGGGGTCTCGACGAACTTGGGGTTCCGGGGTTCGGGGTCGGGCAGGGTCCAGGGTTCGACGGATCGGTCTCGGCGGAACGTTCTCGGAATCCGGGATCGTTCTCGGATATCGGGGGTAGTTCTTGTCGCGTCCGGGAAGCAGGACTTGGGTCGGTGTCGGCACGCGTCGGATTCTTCCGGGTCGACGCCGTTCTTGTTGTCGCGAAGGTCTTGTCGAGTCCCACGGGGTCGGTCTTGCCGTTGCGAGGGTCTTGTCGGGCCCGCGCCATCGAGTCGGTGTTAACGCTCGGGCGCGTTCTCGTGGCAACCTTGGCGTCCTGGGGACGATCCTGTCGCATCTGTGGTCGTCGGGTCGGACTTGGCGTTCGGGGTGAAGCACTTGGCGTTCCGGGGTTCGGTAGACGAACTTGTCGGTGGTGTCTTCTAGTGGCATCACGGTGGTTCTCGTCGATGTCCTCGTTGGTCGATTTTTGGCATCGCGACGGTTACCTCCCGCGGCCTCGGTCTTGGGCCTCGGAACTTGAATGGCTCCGCGAAGATCTTGGAGTCCGTGGCGATCTTGGTTACGAGGGTAGATCTTGCGGCCCCAAATACGGTCTTGGCTATTGGACAACACAATAGCACCGAGACTGGGATCTGCTGCCGATGCGATGTCCAAAAGCTGGTCAAGCCAGAGGGTTCGCTGGTACCCGTAGATCCTGAGACGGTGCAACCACGGTGGCGCAGATGACCTGCACAGGTTCACCCTTAGAGAAGCAGAGCACTTGTCCTCGGTGACCTGGGCACCATGCAAACAGCCGGAGAGCGGACACGCAGCAGGACAGCGTCCTAGGAGGCGGAAACTGAAGGCGACGCGGGCACAGACGGAAGGGCGCCGAGGGGGTCGTCGCAGAGCTGGGGAGGAGGGGGCCGGCGAGGGGAAGGCCTGGGGGAGCGGCGGAGGCGGCCGGCGAGCGAGGCACTGAGAGGGGGCCGGCGGCGAACGGGCCGGGCACGGGCCGGAGACGAGGGCGAGGAAGACGGAAGGCGGACCGGCGCGGGGCGGCGGACGGCGGGCGGCGGCCGCTGCGCCGGACGCGGCGGCGGGCGTCGTGGAGGCGGCGAGGGGGCCGCAGAGGCGGGAGGGTCCGACGGGCGAGCGCGCGAGGCGACGGGGGCATGGCGAGCGGAGGTGGGGTGCTGCGGTGGTGGGCGGAGGCCGGGCCGAGGCGGCGAGCGGCGCCGGGGGTTGCGGGGCGCGGCCGGGCGAGCCCGCCTGGCCGGAGGCGGGGAAGAAGGAGGCGGGGGAGAGAGGGAGAGGGCAAGCGAGGCGGAGGTTCGATGGTGGCGCCGGAGGGAGGTGAAGGGCGCCGGCGAGGGGGCTCGGTAGGGCGCGCCGGCGGCTGCGTCAGGGAAGGCTAGGAGGGAGGAGGAGCCGGGGAAGGACCCGAGGGAGGTGGGGGTCGCGTGCGGGGTAGGGGAGAGGACTGGGGGAGGTGGGGGAAGGTGGGCGCGTGGGGCCGGGGTGGGGCTAGGGTGAGTTGGACCGGTGGGGCCAGGGCGGGCCAGGGGCTGTCGGCGGGGCCAGGGTGGGGTTGACCAGGGGGAAAAAGAGAGAGAGAGGGGCTGCGGGTGGGCCAGCGCGCGAGTGGGGCCCAGGGGTGGGAAAAAGAGAGAGGGGTAGAAGGGGACTGGTGGAAAAGAGAGAAAGAGGTGGGAAAAGAGGTGGATTGCTGAGGTGGCAGAGTGGGTAGGTTTGGGGGAGCGGGTGAGGTGGCACGATTTGGTTGGTGGGTAGATTAGGATTGGGTGGGGATAGGTTTTAGAGGGGGCTGTTTTAGTTTTTGTGTTTGTTTGGTTCTGCTTAATTTAAAACAAGGCCATTTTGCAAACAGTTTTTAGGGGAAACAAAATATCCGATACGCTCGGGGTTTTGCCTTTTAAAATAAAGAGGGGTATTTGTATAATCGAAACTAGGCTTTTCAAAATAACGCAGACAACAATGCAAGATGATGACGATGCAAAGCACAAAACAACGCGATTTTCTAGTAGTGGTTTTTGCGGGATGCCACATAACCCAATAGTTTTGTTGAGTCTCGGAAGTTATTACCTTAGTAATAACCCCTCCTTATCCTTTTTGTTTTGGTTTTGTGTCAAGGTCAACTACTTTTGAGAAGTAGAGGAGTTGTGAGAAGTGGATGTCCTGGGACAAATTTTTGTGCTGCGTTGTAAAAAATCGTGAAGGAGCTCAGTACATCGGATGGAGCTGTATTTTTCTGTGCTTATTCTCCAAGTTGTTATCCAACTTACATTAGATTTTCACTTTTTGATTTGAGCAACAGAAGTTTTTTGAAATAATCAATCTTTACCTGCTGGTCTGTTTGACAGATTTCTGCCATCATTTGCATTTGCCTCTGTGGCATCCCGCAAAACCACTACTAGAAAATCGCGTTGATTTTGTGCATTGCATCGTCATCATCATGCATTTGTTTGTCTGAAACTATTTTCAATAAGCCTATTTTTGTTTTCTAAAAATACCCTTCTCTTATTTCAAAATAAGTCTCATAATTATCTGTTAAATTAATTGCCTAAAAAATATTTGTTAAAAAGATTTAAAACAAAGCAACACCATAAACATTTTACAAATAATAAAACCCAAACCTAGACCAAACCTTTTCTACCTAAAACTAGTCTACCCACCTATCCTAGCCTGCCACCTCACCTTCCCTCCACCTCTTCACACCCACCGCCACCTCACCAATCCACCAGCCCTCCCCACCTTCCCCAGGTCCCGCCTTGCCCCCACCTCTCTCTCCCCTGGTCAAACCCACCAGCACACACGCCACCCCTACCCCCTCTCCCTGCCAGCCCGGACCCAACCCTGGACCCTCACCCACTCCCTCTCTCACCCCAACCGACCCAACACCCCCGGCCACACACCCACACACGCACGCCACTCACGCGGGCCCACGCCCCACCCCGCGGCGACCCCCTGGCCCCAACCGCGACCCCCCCCCCGCACGGGACCCCCGCTCCCCACCTTCCTCGCCACCGCCCCGCTCGGCTCGGCTCCCCGCCCAGGCGCGCCCCCCGACGCCCGCCTCCTCCCGCCGCCCTTCTTCCCTTCTCCCGGCCTCCACCGCCGCCGCGTGGCCCCAAGCGCCGTCGCCCTCACCCCCTCCCCGTCCTCCGCCGTGCTGGCCTCGCCCGGCCTCGCCTCTGCGTCCTCTCCTCCGAGCCGCGCAACCCCGTCCCCGTCGCCCCGCCTCCGCCGTTCCCCGCCACCTCGCCTCCTCCCCGCAGGGCGCACGCCTGCCGCCGCCAGCAACCGCGGAACCTTGCTGCCGCCGCTGCGCCCCACTCCCTCGGCCCCCTCCTCCCGTGCGCCCCGCCGCCGTTTTCCCTCTCCCCCTGCTCCGCTGGCCGTCGGGCCGTCGGCCTCACCGTCCTCCGCGCGGCCCCCTCCGCAAGCGTCCCTCCCCGCCTCCTCCTCGCCGCGTCCGGCCGCCCGCCGACGTCACCTTGCGGACCCCGCCAGGCCCTCCGTCGAGCCGCCTCCGCCGGCCGCCTCCTCCCAAGCTCGCCACCGACCCGCTGTTCTCCGACCCCGGCCGCCAGCTCCTCGACCCCCTCGCCCGACTCCCCTCCGTCCGGCCCTGCCGCTCGAGCCCGTGCTCCCGTGCGTGTTTGTGTTCTTGTGGTGCTGCGATGTGTGAAGAAGATGTTGTTTGTTGTCTGCAAACTCGCCGCACCGCCCCAGAAGTTCGTATGTGGGACTGTGTTCCCTAATACCAAGCTCTCTCCAAGCTCTTCGTGTCAAGTAGATCGACACCGTTCCGGCGGTACCTGACGACACCTCGAGACAAAGTGACGAGCCTCCTCAGACCAGTGAAGTTGGAACGACATGAGCTTGTTCAGAGGCACCAAGTCCGCTGTGCTCTTCCTCATAGACCGAAGACTGTTCCCGGACCCAAGGACGTCGAGACCCCCGACCCGAAGATGCCCAGAACACAAGTTCGCCTTCTCTAACGCCAAGACCGATCCCGGCGCGCCCAGGTCGTCGACTCGGATACGCCAAGGTCGTCGACACAGAACATCAAGACCTCCTTCACGGATGCATCGAGGGTGCCGAAGAACCGAAGACCCCTGTTGCCGAAGGTTGACCCCGAAGAAGTGTCGAACCCGAAGAATCGCCGACAAGGACCGTCCCTACACCAAGATCTGCTTCCGAACACTTCGACCGAAGCTGAATCAAGATCTCCCCGGATACGCCAAGTTCGCCTACCCGGACACCGTGCGACAAGATCTTCGCAACGACAAGAACGGCATCGACCAGGGCGAGTCCGATGCGCCCTGACGCCGAACCAAGTCCTGCTTCCCGAAACGCCAAGATCTACTCCGTTATCCGAGAACGATCCCGCCGAGACCGATCCCGTCGAACCCTGAACCCTGAGACCGAACCCCGAACCCCGGAACCCAAGATCGGTCGAACCCAGATGTGTGACCCTGATCCGAGAATCCTGTTTTATAAATTGTCAACTATATAAATTGATGCATATTAAATTGTCATACTCGCATGCATATTTGTGTGGTTTGGGGGCCTTATGCCGATTCACCTTATAATTAAATATGGGGCCCGTATGCGGGCAAATCTAGTCTTATATTGGCTCCATTTAAATTTGTGCATCGAACCGGTACTATCTCTTGCCCTGTTAAAACAACATTTAAATTGCGGGGGTTCTAAATAACTTGAACCATTTAATTAATTGTCGGGAACCCCGGTTCCACTTAATATTGCCTAATTGCATTGCACCTTTGCCATGTCATACATCATACATGCATCATGCCCGATCTTTTGCCGTAGTATTAAATATTGCATCCGGTGTTTATTCTAGTGTTTTGGTTCTTCACGGATAAGGCCGTTGAGTTGATGTGAGCTTCGCCCCGATCTTCGGATGAACCTTCAGCAATGTTTTTCAGGCGAGCATCTCCCCCTTTCTACCTATCTTACTTTTATAGTATTTATTCCCGCCTGTTGATCTGTTGCTATCTGTGTTGCGATGCTCTAGTTTTCGTACCCGTGATATCCCTTGCAGCCTTATATTGCCTTGGACACCTCCTATACCTGTTGTTTGGCAGATAGTTGGACCTGCACATCGTAGTCGCTTGCTCAAGTGTTGTTGCGTGTCGTCAAGTACCACAGTTGTTGGAGTATGGCCGTGTGTTTATTGTTGGAGTTGATCATAACTTTAATTACTGTTTAACAACTAAAATTGAAGTAAGTAAGCAGAGGCACAGGTGGGCAATAGATGTTATTTGGTTGTTAACCGTCCACTTGTGTCCCGTAGGACACCGAGTACTTGATACCTGTTCCTTGAATATTCACGCTATCCACATCCGGGAGGATTATGGGACCCCCCTGAGCCAGAGCTTGATTCATTCTTATTTCTTGGGGCCCCAAACTAGTTTGAGGTTTTATTTACTATCCTGTACTTATGCCATGCTTTACTGCTTTATTTACGATTGTGTGAGGAGCACACTGTACTGTTTAGGATCGTGACCCGTTTTCGCGGTATCGACAAGCCCAGTTTTGGGTTCCCAGTCGTTTACAGCCGGCCCCACAAACCTTGAGTCCGTCTCGGAGTCAGCTAGCTTCGTTGCGGGTGTACTCAACGGGGTGGCCCCCGGAAATATTTCTGAATCTTGTGATTGCTTTGTCGTGAAGGCCTCGTTGGGTTTTGATTTGGTTTTTCCGAGGTTGATCGAGTGTGTGTTGCTATTTGTGCACCCCTGCAGGGTAAAACTTTCTGAAAGCCGTGTCCGCGGTTATGGACGAATTGGAGCACAGTATCTCGATCATAGACAACTATAACTAAAGTAGTGCTATAAATTTGACTTTATAATGACTAGTAATCAGCTTCACTATAATGGAACGGCTAAATAAAACTGCCAACAATTGCTTGCTTGGGTTGTCGCTTGCGACCATCGTATCTGACTAGTAAGTATTGCAACTATAACGGAATGGCTAAATAAAAGTACCAACAACTGCTGGGTTTTTGGGATATCTCATGCTAATTGTATTTGACTAATAAGTGTCGCAACTATAACGGAACAGTTAACTAAAACGGCCCACTGCTTATTATATCAGGATGACTATCTATACTTGACTAGTAATTGCGGCAACGATAACCGAATAAATAAAACTGCCAACAGTGTGAGTTCCAAGGTTGACTTCCTCGTTTGGACTCGAGGGGGAAACACCAGGATGGGTTTGTCTGATGGTAGATTCAGGTTGGATCCGAATAGGTCTTTCTTATCTCTATCTGATAGTCGCCAGCTGTATCGAGTCTCTATAGGTTGTTTAGTGCATGCTGCCGCTGCCGCTTCAGCCCACCATACCTATGTAGGCGAGGACCGCCGAATTTTAGCCTCGCCGTGTACTGGCCTCAGTACTGACCGCTCTCTCTTTTTCCTTTGCCCTTTGTCGGCACCCCTTTGTTTAAGCAGGTTTTGAGATCGACGTCGTTAGCAGGGTTACCCTTCTGGCTTGGCCTGGGCAGGGTTATGGACGCCATTGGTTATTCTTCAGGGCTCTTAGCCCCATTTGCATCTTGTCCGTAGTCGGACGCTCTATCATTTTCAAGGTGATTTGGATCTTTGTATATTATATCTGTATTCTTGACTCATGGAGTCGTGTTGTATATATATATCTGTTTTGTGGGTCCCATCGAGGACTGTTGTGTAATGTTATTACTTCGTTTTCCACCCGCACGAAAGTGCCTGGTGGGCACCTTTGAATCGTTTCTATGCGGGTTTGGCGGGAAGCGCTGAAACTTGCATAGGGTCGATTCTGAGGGTGTTACAGCCTCTTATATTGATTCCCTTTCAGATTATTTTTGGGCTTTTGGAAAGGAGTTGCTACAGTAGCTTTTGTTTTGATGGATTTCAGTTAAAGTGTGTACCTAAAGGTTCATTGTTTTTGCATACACTAATGTTGCCATTGAGGTTTTGTGTAAGGCCTTGTATGAAAAGAATTTTTAGGAGATGGAGAAAAGGAATCTGCAGAGTCCGTCTTTGAGTAGGTAAAATTGCTGCAAACTGAAGGTTCGCAAAAAACCTTTTTCTTTATATTTTGATGTTTTTATTACATACAGAAGGTTACGAGACGAAATAGAGGAGGAAACGAAAGCCAGGTGGGCCACACCCACCCTAGGCGCGGGCCCCAGCTGGCCGCGCCTACAGGGGGTGTGAGCCCCCTGGATTCCGTCTCCGCCTCGTTTTCACACAGTACCTTACTTATGCATTGAAACTTCGTAATATATAACCCCCCGGATGCCCCGAGGTTCATATATTGTGTTCTCATCGTGTTTTCGTTTCGATCTGTTTTTGTCAGGAAATCTTCTCAAGTTTAGAGCACCATGGTCTCTGCTAATGAGAAAGGCAAGAAGCCCGTGGAAGATGATCCTCAAAATCCCAAGGAGTAGGATATCTTGGTTGGGGATGAAGAATACATGAAGGAGGAAGAGCATCCGGACACCCGCGCTACCGTTGCAAGCATTGGAGTGGTGGCAAACCCTATCAAGCTTAGGAGGACAGCACAAATGTCTACAGGAGGGAAAACTCCGCGCCAGATCCTTGCTCCACGATCACTTCCTCCACGTACCCCCTTCAATACTCTCTTAATTGAGAAACAATACCAAAAGGTGCCCCAAGGGAGGTTGCCCTCTGTTTGGGATCTATCTCGTTCTAACCATGCAGGGAAGGAACACTCTAAGAAGGAAGAGTGGGGAAAGAACAACAAGGACTAGGATTCTCTGTCCGATATGATCATGAACCGCATTAAGCATAATTTGGAGTTGATTCGTACTCTAACCTTCGAGATTGAGGATTTGAGGGAACTGATTAAAGATCTTATCAAGAGAACACCACCACCACCGAAGGAGTAATTCATCATCAGGTTTGGCATCCCCTTGGCTTGTTCCAAGCTTGGGGGAGTGCCGTGGTATCACATCATTATCTTTTATCTTTTACCTTTTTAGTAGATTCATATCTTGGGTAGAGAAGTTATCTTATAGGTTGGTTTGCATTATGGAAGTATCTCTCCTTTAGTTGGTTATCTATGTATCGCTTGGTGTGAGTGCCTTTATGGAATATTAATGAGAAGTCTCATCTTTTACCTTTTGCACTTCTTATTTTAGTTTGCAATCTCTATTATATGATTGATCTTGTTGATTAGTATTGGTATCACTTTGGTAGCATCAAGTAGATCTAAATTGGTTTTGGAAAACCGAGCTCTGGTCAGTAGAAACACTTTTTGAGGTTTGAAAGGAAAAAAATAAAAAGCTTACAGGTATTTTGTATCATTTATTTTCTTTCTTGATTGGCTCATAAGCTTAGTATTCTTTATTTAAGATCTTTTGTGTCTTCAAGGAAGATTGCATGTTTGGCTTTATCACTTGTAGGTTTGCTTGTTTCCTTCAACTCTTTTGCTTGCTACCCAGCCTTGCTAGCCAAAAACCTGTTTTGAAAAGGCATACTTCTCATGCATCCAACCCCTTTGAACCAAAACCTGTGCAATTTGTGTCCACCATGTCTACCTATTAGTATTATTGCTATTATAAGAAAATTCTCAAGCTTCACTATCTTTCAAATTAAAAATTATTTTGTTATGTTAAAACTAGTTAGTAAAGCTCTCATGAACTGGATGACGCACCTTATTCTCTTGCCCTTAATAAACTTGAACCATTGTGTCATCAAAGTTGTATATGCTTGCATCTATACATTGGGATTAGCAGAACCGTGCCGTCACGGGGAACGCTTTCAACACGTGTAAATACATACCCAGTTGATATCATTCTCTTTTGTTTGCGGATGTCGTCGGTGTGAAATAAAAGGAGATCTTGTAAGTCCATGGAGTTATGTATGTGTGTTAGAGAAACGCCTGGGCCGCTGTTGGGGATATGCTATATGGGTATCCTCATAGCATATCTCCTATCCGGATAGCCCGGGTGGCCCACAGTTGGTAGCATGGCCCATGGCCATCTGGGCAGCCTAGTTAGATGGATCCAGAAGGGAGGCCCATGCCGGATAAAGGGAGGCTACGGAGGAGTCACCGACGTACCCGGAGCCTTGGAGTGCAAGACATGCTAGACTAGTTGTATGCAGTGTAGGACTCTATAACCTGTCCGGCTAGGACTTTTCCCTATAACCCTAGGACTTGGTGACTATATAAGTTGGGCCTATGGGAGCCTTTAGGGCATAATTTTAGACGTACAACTCGTGCTCGCGCACAGTGAACAAATCTTTGTAACTCGGCATATTGCCATTATAGTGATTTATAGCAGGAGTAGGATTCCGCCACCGTTGTGGGATCTGAACCTGGATAAGCTGTGTAACCTCGTACTCGTCAACCGTCCGCCTTCCCCCACGTCTCTAAAACACGCACTGTGAGGATCCCTCCATGGCATACTCGTCGGCAATACCACGACAGTTGGTGCCCACCGTGGGGCAAGAGGCGCTTCAGCGGGCGAGGACCAAGATCTTCGCGGGAATCGGCGAGACCATAGCCATCGGTCGCGTTCTCTTCTCTGGCAACGTTCTGGTCGTCCCCCCGATGAGTTCTGGATCCCGGCAAAGACAAACCCTACACGGTGCTTGATCGTCCCCATCAGAGACATCCACCTCTTCATCGGTGAAACCGACTCGGGCACTAGTTCCCTGGGAGTTGGAGGAACGTCAAGACCCACACGGACCGCCTACGGGTAGGACACGTTCGCGGAAGGATCGATGTCCGATCTCTCTTTGGAGTTTGCCAGCAAAGATCAGAAAAATTCAATGTAACACCACGGTTCTGAAAAGACCGTAGCTTCTATGTGACATGCCAATCCCTGGATCAGTTTATTGGCCCACAATAGAATAAGATGAATAACATAGCAAAATATCCATGTATCATAAATAACGAAGATCCAGAGTACCATTATTACAATAAAAGCTTAGCTCAAGGCTAGCTCAAATTATTCAGGTAGCAAAATAAATAAAGCAAATCCTCCATTCTTCAAATTGCCCACAAGTGAACAAGTGCCGAGTGGAGTACCGTGGCCTATATCGATTACTCGGAATCGGAATATCCTGCAACATGAAACGTAGCAGCCCCGAAGGGTCAATACATGGAATGTATGGCAAGTAGAGCTAGTAAAGGAGACAATGGTGCTAACATCTACATGCATATTTGGCAAGTGGAGCTGTGGCTAGCTTGCATTTGCAAATACCTTTGTCCTACTTTCATAAATAGTTTTTGATTTCTTTGAAAAGATCCCAATTAAGTTACCCAACAACATTAAAGCAATTATGAAATTAGAATGAGCGAGAAACATGTCATGGAGTCAATATCAAGCAACTCAGACGTCCATAACCGGGGACACGGCTAATCGATTAGATTATACACCCTGCAGAGGTTAGTACACTTTACCCATGTGACTTGGCCAGCCCAGCTCGTACCATCACTCTCATTTTGGGTGATGATAGGGAGAAGTCCAAGAAGAGACCGTTCGGGAAGTAGCTCCCCAATCCCGACGCGCACCGGTCCAACCTACCAAAATTCTACATCTCTGGATACGCGGGTTCGAGTTACCACAACCTACTAAGTCCAACCAACCGCCCATTTCATTATTGGCACATGGTTGTACACGTAAGATACAGAATAAAGAAGCCAATCATTTTCTCTTGATACCTGGGTGCCTTTCCGCAATGATACCACCAAAAATTATCAATCCCATCACACCCAGGAGATTCATTGATTAAGTTGTTTTAGTTTTCGCAAACCAACACATTTAGAAACAACTTTCAGTGATGTAACCCAGTCCTCGTTCATCATAGCATGGCTAAGCACATCTACCAACGGTGGTTCATCTACATGGAAAGCCCTACCACATAATAGGACATAGCATAGCGATAGTATCATCCTACACATGCATCTACAAAATACACGACAATGCATTGAAAATAGTAGGGCAACATCATGAACAAGGTAGCATCTACTTGCCTTGGTTGTAGCGGTCGGAAGAACAATCCACACACGAGCAAGCGTTGCACTCGTCGCAATCTACACGATACAATTGCAATCATAAACAACCATCCACAAGCATATGCAAACAAAGATGATGCAAGATGCATGCATGACAAGTGGATTGATGCTACAGCAGCACCACATAATCTTATTCAGTAAAGCTACTGAATACATGCATGGAAAATAATTTCAGCGCAAGGAAAACTATTATGCAATTTATAATGCTCAAAACTAGAGCTAGAACCCAAATAAATCACTACTGTTAACATACTGTTTGTAAAATCTCAGGAAAATTCTACTGTGTAGGCATTTCTAATTAGGAACAGTACCAATTGGAATTTCTCAAAAAGGAATTATATAACTCCCTCGGTAATTAAAACTGAAGAAAGCCATTAAATAGTTTCTGCAAAAGTTTTTACTGTAAGCCTATCCTTTTAATTCACTTTGAGATTCCCCTTGTTCTACTGAATCCAGGGACATATTATTTGCAATTTTTGGAGTTACAGATCTTTTTCTACGAATTAATTACTCCAAAAAGGCCATTAACTCATTTAATTAATCTGGACAAAATCTTTCTGCAACAGTGTAAAACAATGGTACAGCAAGATTCTACACGACTTACTGAATCTACACATATTTTATTTTCAATTTTTGGCCTGGTAGATTAATTTCTACAAATTTTACAAGTTTTACCTAAAATCTGCCAAATAAAACTATTTAGGAAAATACCCAGTCAAACTTTGACTTTGACTGGGCTGACGTGGCGGCTGACTGGGCGGTTGACCAGTCAGCGCCTGAGATGACCAGTCAACGGCCGATCTGGCAAGTTGGATCAAGAATCGACGGCAGGGAGGGGTGGCGGCGAGATCTCACCGGAGGGCGGCGACGGCGGGCTCGTGGCGGCGGCACGGGCGGTCTCCGGCGGCGGTGGGGCGGCGTACGGGGTCGGCGAGGTCGGGGCGGTCCTCCTCGTGGTGGAGGCGTGGGTCGGCGGGAGCGAGGCGGACGGCGGCGAGCGGCTGGAGGCGGCGGCGTCGGGTCGGCGGGTGACGGCGGCGGTGGCGACCTGTGGGGGAAGAGAGGAGGCGGCGGGTCAGCGGGGGGACGCGAGCGAGCTCGCAGGGTCGCGGGCGAGGCGAGGGGGAGGCGCGAGCGGCGGCGGAGGTGCCTTACCGCGGCAATGGCGGCGGCGACGATGACGAAGCTCCGGCGAGCAATTGCTCATCGGTGGCGGCGCAAGAGAGGGAGAAAAGTGGGGGGTTTGGAAGAGGGGCTCGAGGAGATCGATATAGGCCAAAAAAATCAACGAAATCGGTCCGATTCCGGAGGAATCGGAGTTGACAGGGAGTTGGAGAAGAACACGGCCTGACAGGTGGGCCCCACGCGGCGGTGACTGCCGGCGGCTGATGGGAGGGTCCTGCTCGTCAGCGGGCTGGCGGCTGGTGGGCGGCGGCTGCTATGCACCGTGCGGCGCGCGCTGCTGCTGGCTGCTGGCGCGGCCGCTGGGTGGGCTAGCGCGGCTGGGCCGGCCCAGCTGGCTGGCCTTCTCCCTTTTTTTTGTTCTTTTTTTTCTAATTTCTGCTTTAGTTTTTCCTTCGCATCTTCTTCATACGAACTCCGAATTGAGTGATTCTTCCTTCTAAATTTTTCTAAAATCTAGGAGATCAACCTAGGATCATGTGGTATTTATTTCCACTAGTTTACAAGGGTGGAAAAATACAAGTCCTAGTATACCCTCTTGTAGGAGCATTTTAGCAATTCAAAATAGGGTTTGCCAATATCGTTTCGCCAGAATCTTTTCAAACTGAAATTTTGTATGGATGATCATGATGCAATGACATGAATGATATGCAGAACCAAATCTAAAATTTGGGATGTGACATTCAAGGCCCACCCAAACCGCCCCTATGTAGGATATAACGGTGGAAGATTATTGCAAGTCCGTCGGCTTCGCCCGTGCGTCTGGACAACAGAGATCCAAGTTCATCGGCATGGTTACTATCTTCGATCTGGCGCGTTGCGTTCAGAGAGAGGGAGAAACCCCCCGTGATTACCTTGACAGGTGTCTACGTATAAGGGTCGACCTGGCACATTGCCCCAATGATGATGCCATGTATCACTTTGTGGAAGGAATGGACCAAGGAACACTTCTCCGACATTCGCTAAGGCGGCAGCAGGCTGCAGGACGCCTCACCTTCGAAGACATGGTGCACACCATCAACAACTACGCGGAGGCTTAGGAGGCAGCCTAAACAGCGCTTGCGCTTATTGACGGTGCACCTCCCCCTCAGCCACCACAACCACCGCCTCCAGTCGTCATCACTATGCCACCGCCACCACCTCCAGTTGTCATCGCTGAAGTGGCACCACCACCTCCAGTCATCATTGACGCTGTCGCACCGCCACCGCCCATTGTCGAGGAAGCCCCATCGCCCTCCGAGTCCATGCTTGACGCGCTCTACGCCGACATCAACGCTTACTCGGAGGAGATATACTTCAGCCCGAATGAGATAGACTCCTCCATGCAGGAGATGGAGGAAGATTTCCAATGCGATGAGTAGGCCAACCACGATGTCACGTCCCGAGAGGTGTTCGTCGCCATTGGGACCGTGATGGAAGAAGACCAACCCGGACAAGCTCCACCTAAAGCGTTGGACAAGGGGAAGGGACCACCTGTTGCTGCCTACAAGGATCGTGCAAAGGTCATGCCCCCTCCGCCTAACCCAGTGCAGCAACCGCAGGAACTCAACATCGGTCCGAGTAACAACAACACCACAAACCCGTCGCCTCTGGCATCTACGTCTGCTGCTGCCCAAATTCTCCGGTTGATAGAGTGATGTACGACAACCTTCTCGTCGAGCCCATGACTGTAGCTCATATCTGGAGCGTATTCCATCTTGATGAGAAGCGCCAGCAGCTGCTGCAGGAAGCACATGCCATCGCGGAGCAAGGCGCAAAGCTATATCGAGATCTGGCCAACACGTAGAACTCAATAGAGAAATCTAGAGCCATGGAGGCCGAGTACAAGACTCTGCTCCAGCAGCAGAAGGCTAAGAAAGCTCTAGCTCGTGTCATCAACGATCCTGGTGTACGGAGAAACCTAGGATGGACTCCCTCAAAGCCTCCACAAGCAAAGCCATACATTGACAGCGGAGGCAGGAAGGTGATGCCCGCTCCTCTTCTTAATCTCGCCATTGCCAAGACCCTTCTGGAGCAGGATAGATCACCCGCGGTAGTGGAGCAGGTCTATGACCTTGTGGCCAAGGCGGTGAAACAGCAGGAAAAGGCCACCTCTTAGAGGCTTGAGTCTAATCCAGCGTTTTGCTAGTCTAGTCAGCATAAGCCACTAAGGGGTCGATCTCCTCAGGATGTCGAGTCCCAGAGGGGTTCATCAGAGCAAAGATGGAGGGATGCGCACAACAGGAAGGACGCTATCCCCATATCCTCCGACCACGGAGGCAAAGCTCATCCTCGTCGCCCATCTCCACCGCCTTGATCTCCCCGACATCGCAAAGACCCCAAAGATCAACATCGCATGGACATGCCCCCGCCAAAGCAACATGGTATTGTCATCCGCGACAACGCGGAGCAGGCCCGTCATGATGGGGAGCGCAGCCAAGGACACAAGAGAAGGTCGCGGCATGACCCTCCACGTCCGACAAACAACCGTGACAAGCGTGAGACGTCGCAGGAGGGTAATAGCAAGAAGGCTAACCCACCGCCACCTCCGCCTCCATCACCCCCTAGCAGCCACCATGGCAGAGGAGGCCCGCATCATTCACACAGCCCATCCCCTAATTGCAAAAGGAAGAAAATAAGCACGGAGCCATACGACGCGTGATCACGTCTGGACAAAATCCACGAGGCCCGGGATGGAGCATACCTGGGACGACGCTGCTTTGGACCTGTGATACGGACTGCAGCTTACCCCAAGAGTTTATGGATTGACAAGACCATCAAGCCCTACGATGGAACCGCCAAGCCAGTTACATGGTTGCAGGATTACGGCAACACGGTGGAGATCACTGGGGGAAACCCCAACATCGCCGTCAAATACCTCCCATTGATGCTAGCGGGAACATCCCAACAATGGATCGATGACTTGCCGGAGAAATCCATCTGCAACTGGCTGGACATGCAAGAAGCGTTCAACAAGAACTTCGAGGGGACGTATAAGTGTCCTTGTACTTTTGGCGACCTACAACGGTGCGTTCAGGAGAAAGACGAATCATCTCGCGCCTACCTCTCCCGCTGGCTGGATATGAAGAATTCCTGCACAGGAGTGAACTCCCAGACCGCCACGTCCGCCTTCATCGATGGGTTGGAAAGAGGTACGTTGCTCCAACATACGTTGAAGCGCCTGCAGTACAACCACCTGCTAGATATCAACCAGATGATCCAGCTGGCTAGTGAGTTCGCGACTGCGGACGACGACGCTCGGGGCTCCCTGCCGGCAACGGACATTCCAACTCAGGATCGGAGGAACAGTAGCACCAAGCTGAAGAGCCCGCCAGAAGAAAAGCAAAACTCCGACGTGGTCGCCATGACTTTTGCAGGATGAGGTGATGGCGGACAGCGTGGCCGAGGACGGGGGGCTGGTCGTGGGCAGCAGTGAGGTAGTGAAACAACCTCGGGAGTGCTCCGCGTTCCCAAAACCTACAAGCAATACCGCGATATGCCGTGCCTCGTACACCTTGACGCCAACGTCAAGGCCACACACACCAATCACCATTGCAAGTTCGTCAACAACCACAAGGAGGACCCGGAGTCCGGCTACAAGCAAAGTCGGAAGAACAGACCGCGAGGTAAGGGCAAGGGGAAGAAGAAGGAGGAAGAGTCCAAGGATTCAAGTGATATGGACAAGGACGTTGACCCCAAGCACGCCACCAAGAGCGACAGCAAGGGAAAAAAACCTTCGAGAACAAGGCGGCAGTGTTCCACACTTTCCTTGGCACTCCCACCGCCCGACAACAGAAAACTCCATGAGGATACTGATGGCTACTCTACCCCTAGTCCCCTAGTTCCTGTGTTGGTCGGAGATTCCAATTACTTGGGTCAGGAAGGATCACCCAGACCTCATCCCTACGGAGAACTAATACGCCATGATCATCAACCCCCTGACTGACGGCAACGATTTCACCAAATGTATGGTGGATAGTGGAAGCATCATCAACATCATGTACCTGGATACGATGCACAAGATGAACCTAATGGAGGCAAACCTAAGGCAGAATAGCACCATCTTCCATGGTGTAGTTCCTGGTAGGGAGGCTCGGTCCCTTGGGTGCATCACACTTCAGGTCACTTTTGGTGATGTCAATAATTACCGCCAAGAACGCATGGCCTTTGAGGTGGTCCCCTTCAAGAGCGTGTACCACGTCATATTCGGACACGACATCTTCCACACCTTCATGTCCAAGCCATGCTTTCTCTACAACAAGCTCAAGATACCCGGACCAAACGGTGTCATCACCGTATCCAGAAGCTTTACCAAGGCAAGGGACTACGATATTGGAGAAGCAGCCTTTGCGGAAGCTGTCCTCTACAGCGAAGAATTCAAGGAGATCCAGAGCAAGGTCGATGGCTCAGAGATGCCCGTGTTGAAGAAACAGATTTCTGACTCTGCCCTAGCATTCAAGGCCTCCATCGAGACCAAGCCGGTGGAACTTGTGGTAGGCGATGCCTCCAAGACCACCGCCATTGGGACGAACCTGGACCCTAAATAGGAAAGCGCGATCGTCGAGTTCCTCCATGAGAACAGGGACATCTTTTCCTGGCAACCTGCCGACATGAAAGGTGTACCTAGGGAACTTGGCGAGCACATCTTGAATACTGATCCAAAATGTAAACCAGTGAAACAACCTCTACGACGCTTCAGAGACGAGAAGAGACGCGCCATAGGCAAAGATATAGCTAGGTTACTTAAGGCTAGTTTTATCCGAGAAGTCCTTCACACCCGATGGGTGGCCAATCCTATACTTGTCCCCAAAAAGGGAACCAAAGAATTATGAATGTGTGTTGATTACACCGGCTTGAACAAAGCATGTCCCAAAGATCCGTTTGCTTTGCCTCACATTGACCAAATCATTGACTCGACGGCTATCTTGGAGCTTTTGCGTTTTCTCGATGCATACTCAGGATACCACCAGATCAATATGAGTAAGTCGGACCAATTGGCCACTTCATTCACTACACCCTACGGCATGTTTTGCTATGTCATGATGCCCTTTGGGCTGAAAAATGCAGGTGCTACATACCAGCGGACAATGCAGCATTGCCTACACGATCAAATTGGTTGGAACGTTCACGCCTATGTGGACAACATAGCGGTGATGTCTAAAAAGTCAAATGACTTAATCACTGACTTAAAAGAAACCTTTGATGATCTCCGGAAATACAACATGATGCTTAACCCTAAGAAGTGCATCTTCGGGGTTCCAGCCGGAAAATTGTTGGGCTTCATCATTTCCCAGCGTGGAATCAAGGTCAACCCAGAGAAAATCAAGGCCATCTTAAATATAAACCGTCTGACATGCCTAAAGGACATACAACGGCTAACAGTTGCGTTGCAGCAGTTAGTCGGTTCGTCAGCCGACTTGGAGAGAAGGCCCTGCCATTGTACAAGTTGCTGAAGAAGGCGGACAAAGTCACGTGGACGGACGAGGCAGATGCAGCATTGAAGCATCTCAAGGATATACTTTCCTCAGCGCATATCCTTGCATCACCCGAGCCTATGGAGCCTATGTTAATTTACATGGCAGCCACCAACCGGGTAATCAGCATCGTTGTTGTGGTAGAGCGTAAAGAACCAGGGAATGAGTACGGATTTAAACGACCAGTTTACTATGTAAGCGAGGGATTGAAGGAGTCCAAGCAGCATTACCCGCACTACCAGAAGCTAGCTTATGGAGTGTTCCTCGCTTCTCGGAAGCTGAGGCACTAATTCCAGGAGCACCCCATCACAGTTGTGAGCAAAGCTCCACTGTCCGACATCATCAACAACAGCGATGCTACAGGAAGGGTCGCGGAGTGGGGAATTGAACTTGCCGCCTTCGAGATCACCTACAAGAGACGCGACGCTATCAAGTCACAAGCCTTGGCGGATTTTATCGCATATTGGACGGAGATGCCTGATTCTACCCCTATATCAGAGCCAGAGTACTAGGTGATGCATTTTGACGGATCAAAGCTACTCAATGGCTCGGGGGCTGGTGTACTGCTACAGTCACCAACCGGGGAAAAGCTACACTATGTTCTGCAGATCCACTTCGAGGCTACGAACAACATGGTGGAGTATAAAGCACTCATTCACGGACTACGCATAGCCAAGGATATTGGCATCAAGCTCATATTTTGCTGTGGAGATTCCGACTTGGTTGCCCAGCAGGTGGCTGGCACCTAGAACGTGGGGAACCCTATGATGGAGGCATATCGTGACGAAGTGGATGAGATAGCCAAGAGCTTCTTAGGCTATGAAGTCAAGTATGTCCCAAGGGAGCAAAATGAGGCAGCTGATCTACTGTCAAAGATTGGATCAGGGCGCAAACAAATTCCGCCTGGCGTTTTTCTGGAGCATCTACAGACACCATCCGTGAAGGGAGCGGACATCAACAACCCGGAGAGAGTTGACTCTTTCGTTCACATAGTGACAAAGGTCCCTCCGGCTTGGACAAAACCATTCATGGACTATCTCGTACATGGAACTTTGCCCGATGACGAAGTCGAAAGACGACAAATAGTACGTCGAGCAAAGGGCTATACGATAATCAATGGACAGCTCTACAAAATAAACACCACTAGTGTATACTTTAAGTGTGTTTCCCAGCAAGAAGGTATTGAAATCCTCCGCTAAATCCATCTTCGAGATTGCGGGCATCACGCCACTCCCTGATCGTTGGTTGCTAAAGCCTTCTGGGAAGGATTCTACTGGCTGACCGCGAAGGCGGACGCCGACAAGCTGGTTGAGACATGCATGGGATGCCAGTAGTACGCCCGCCAACCACATGTTCCAGCTGAAGAATTGCGAACAAGACCAATAACTTGGTCGTTTGCAGTCTGGGGGCTGGACATGGTTGGTATGTTACAGACGGAACCATGTGGGTTTACGCATCTGCTAGTAGCAGTTGATAAATTCACCAAATGGATAGAAGCTAAACCCATTAGAAAGCTTGACGGGGTAACTGCCCTCAGGTTTGTCCGGGATATAGTGGTGAGATTTTGTTACCCACATAGCATTATCACCGACAACAATCTTGTCACTTAGAGAAGTGGAAGCTTATTGTTGGGAGAAGGGCATCCGACTTGAACTTGCATCTGTGGCACATCCACAGTCCAATGGTTAGGTTGAGCGAGCCAATCGATTAATTTTGCAAGGGATCAAGCCACGTCTTGAGGCACCGCTACATAGAGAAGCTAGAACCTGGGTGGAGGAATTACCATCTATGTTGTGGAGTTTAAGAACTACACCCAATAGATCCATCGGCTACACCCCTATCTCATGGTATATGGAGCAGAAGCCATCCTGCCTTCCGACATCCTTCACGGTTCACCAAGAGTTGCCGCCTACGATGAAGATGACGCTGAAGAATCCAAACGCCTAGATGTGGACCTTCTCGAGGAGGAGCGCGTTTTGGCATGCCAAAGATCCACCATCTACCAGCAGTAGCTACACAGCTACCATAGTCGCCGTGTTCGGCATCGCTCGTTTAAAGAGGGGGACCTGGTGCTCCGAGTTAAGCAGAAGAAGTCACACAAATTATCCCCGCCATGGGAAGGACCGTTCATCATAAGCAAGGCGCTACTCAATGGGTCTTACTACCTCGTCGACAATTGTGAACTTGAGGATAGACCCAAACAAGGATCATAAGCGTAAGCGACGTGACCCGGATGATGACTACCCGGAGCTTGGTCGGCCATGGAACATAGCATAGCTACGTCCTTTCTACACTTAGAATTTTTTATCTATTGTGTACCTCTTATATGATCAATGACATAAAGATCTCTGGTTCACTCATATTTACGAGTCTTTTACCTCATTTAGTGTTCATTTTTGGATCATATAAAACCTTTATGCACAAACTTGGCGATTGCACTTGTGAAAATTCCGCCTACGGGCATTAGCTTAAGTTTTCTGGTCTACACGTTCTTTGTTGTTTTTATGTGGATTCTGGAGTAGTGACTTTTGGCACTTGAAGTCGGCGATTTTGTGCTTAGGTTTTTGATGGTGCCATTGGGTATCATCGCTTGAGTGCATGGTTCCGACAACGAGTCTTCCGACTCACGAAAAGTCAAGCATAAAAACCAGAGTAATAGATAAGCCAACACTTGCCTAAAAATATATACATGCTGGAACCATTTCTTGAGTAGCAGGAAATAACAACTATTGTTTTTTCGCCTTAAGTTAACAAGTAGTTTTGCGCATACAAATTCATGAGGAAATAAATATTACATATTGTCTTTTCATTCCTCTAGCGCAGGAGACTTGGATGCAGCGTCATCAGCAGCAGGCGAGCCATCTTCCTTGAAGTCGGCGGTTTTGAGGGACTCGGAGGAGCTTTGGTGGTCACCGTCAATGATCTCCATAGGCACGAAGACGTTGTGGTCGACCAACTCGGAGACCCTGGTATCAAAACCCACGAGTGATGCCCAGATAGCCTTGTGATCTATTTTCTGGTCATCTTCGTCTACGTCGGGAATACCGGAGGCTACCGTGTCGATGTCGGCGTTTTCGTTGTGTGCCTTGACCATTGACAGCGCCATCCTTGCACCAGCCCGGGTACATGAAGCTTTCCAGCTCACAATATGCTCGGGGTCTTGGTGCAAGATCTCCGAGAACTTCATCACGGAATCCACCACTTTGATGTTGATCTGGAGGAGCTTGGCTATCTCCTTGGCCTGCTTGATGGTGGTGCTGATAAAGTTGCTGGCAAGGACCATGCATTCCTTTGGCAGATGAGGCGACTGGGTCAATCAAATAGGAGCTGCAATTCCGACAAGGGAGCGCATGAGTTCAATAACACAAAAGTTCAGAATATCTAACTTACAGAAGTACAAGACGGAGAATCACTTACTGAAGATGCTAGCCTCAGCCTTGTGGAGTGTATCCGCCATGGAGTCCCACTCTTGTCGGAGGATCTTGTATGCTTCAAGATTGCGCTGATTTTGCTCATCGGCAGCTTTCTTCTACTCTTTCAGCATCGTGATCTCCTCCTTCAAGCGGTTCATCTCCGTGTTAGCGGACTCCTGCAGGACCTTCATGGAGTCCTCATGCATCTTCTGCATATCCTTTCTCTCCTGCTTAAGGATCTTGTTTTTGCTATCCAGCAACTCGATGTGCATGGATTGCTCAACAATGTCCTTGGCCTTGGCAATGGCTTTTGCAAGTCAGAGAAAAAACAGTACACAGTGAGTAATCGGAGAATGTTGGCACAAGACCAAATCGGAGTACGAAAACGAAAGGAAAAATAGACTCTTGCTCTTGGCGATTTGATCCTTCAAGAAGGCAGTTTTACCCTTTTCGGCTTCCAAATCCGCATGCATCTTCTAGAACTTCTCGTTGGCCACGCCTCTCCGAGCATTCTCATTCTGTGAAAAGAAGATTTACGGCTGTTTAGTCTACTTGGAGCATCTAGCCGGATAACTATCCACCTAGAGGCTTAGGGGCTACAGTAAGATTTTTTAAACTTGGCAGTATGCTTTAGTCTTTCTTTAAGCATCTAGTCAGAACTGATTCAGTTTTCAACTAGAAGCTTGGGGGCTATAGTATAAAGTTTTTTAACTCAGTCATATGGTTAGTCTTTCTTTAAGCATATAGTCGAAACTAATTCAGTTACAACTAGAGGCTTGGGGGCTACAGTATTGAAATTTACAAACACTGCGTATGCTACTCTGAAAGTATCTAGTCGGAATAATTCATTCAAACTAAATACTTGGGGGCTACAGTGAGAATTTTTCTACTATAGTCAATCTTGGAGCATTCAGATGCAAAGACGTTGACCTATGGTTTTCCGTCTAAATCCTCGGGGGTTACAGTGAGATACTTGTATGAAATGTAAAAGGCAAATAAACTTACAAGTGGGATGATCTTGATGTTGGTAGCGCTCTCAACAAATAACTTGTTGAAGGAAAGGTTGTTTCCTTGCAAGATATCTGCTTGTCGAAGAATCTCCTCAAGACCGCAGGTTGGAGATGTCGGCACTGCACCAGGATCCAGAGTGGAGCTACTCGGCGTAAGCACCGGGAAGACTATCTTAGGGAACTCTATGGTTATCCTGGGTGTAGAGGCGCCGCCTTCAACACACGTTCCACCCGCCACCACCGCTTTGCCGCTACCAATGGCATCCTTAGCCGGAGCTTCAGCCATTTAGGTTGCGGTGCTTTCTTGCGTCGCCTATTCGCCGACAACGGCAAGCTCCGCGGAGGCAGCTGAGTCCACTTCCATGGCAGAAGGGCCAGATGCATCCTTAGCCTGAGATCTTGTCGGAGCAGATGTAGGTTGGACGCTGGGAGTAACGGGGGCGATGGCGGGAGATGCGTGGTGGGACACATCACGATGCAACATATCCTCAATGTTTCTAGAAGCCCCTAAAGTTTTGGAGGTCTTCTTCAAACTAATACTGGCCTTCTTCCTGAAACGTGCAAAGAGTATAAGTACAGGAATAAGACGAGCAATGGAAAATGTCGGAGAGAAAGAGGCTTACACAACAAGGGGTGCTTTGGTAAAAGTAATCCCAGTAACTCTTCTTTTTTTCCCCTCTAGGGCGGCAGTGGACTTCTTGGAGGCTCTACCCTCCGTCTTCTTCTTCTTGCCTCCGTCGGCAGCATCAGAGGTGGAGCTCTTCCGCTTTTGCACCAGCGGGACATCGTCATCGGACACGACGGTGACTTCCTTCATCTTGGGGTCATAGATTTGGACAGCCATGCTATCCTCCTCTAGGCTGTTAAGCTGTTAAGTGATATCCCAAAGTGTTAGATGAGATGATAATGGATAGACGGAAAAACTGGAGTATATGTCATACACGGAAAATAAACAGGTACCTCTGGGCACTTGCCCTCCTCGAACATGTCGTAGGTGATGGTGAAGCCATGCTTCCTGTCTTTCACCTTCATGATGTCCTTAAGGCGGAGCTTGACGGAGTCACTCGAGAAGTTGTCCTCGAAGATGCAGAGGCTCTCCTTCCTCTCCTTAGAGTACTCGTGCATCAGCTTGGCGCGGTGCTGCAGAGGCTGGATCCGCCTGGCGAACTAGCACATGGCTAGGTCCAACCTGGTCAGACCCGTGTCTACGAACCACTCTATCCGCCTTATGGCGCGGGAGGCTTCGTTGTCGGAGGGAAGGGTGGCCTGGGATCTCCATGTCGGGGCTTCAGCTGCGGCTCCATCGACGAAGTCCGGATATGTTTCTTCTCGGCTGGCCAGAGGGATATCTGGGCCGTAGAAGTACGTTTGTTGCCAGTTCTTGCAGGACTCATGGCCGACAATGTCGGGGAACCGCCGGGTAGGCCGGATCTTAAAACTAATTGTCCCATAGTTCCTGAGATCGTCCTTGCCTGCTCCGGCTTCCCTCTTGACGGTGAAGAAGTAAATAAAGAGATCTAGCCTAGGATTAATCCCTAAGTAACCCTCGCAAAGTGCCGCATAATTGCTAAGCGTGAGGATGCTACTGGGGAGAGGTTCTGAGGCTGAACTCGGTAATGGCAAAAGACAGCTAGGAAGAAATTGGAGATGGGCCAGGAAACGCCGCGTACCAATTGGGCCTTGAGGTACACCTTCTCTCCGGCTTGGGGAGAAGGGGTGACCTCGCCGGCTGGCGCCGCCCGTCAGGGAAGCCCCTCCGTCGCAGGGAGGTAGCCCTCAACGAGCAACTCCTTGATGTCGTTGTTCGTAATGTCCAAGCCGCGCCAGTCCACCTTATGGGAGTCGCTCTCCTCTTCCAGCAGCTCTAGCGCCGCTGGATTATGGTCGTCGCCGGTGTATTCAACCACCCAGACTTGGGCAGCACCAGACCCTCTGGGGTACATGGAAGGTGCCCGCCGGCATCGCCGTGGCATCGCCTGACGCCGCCATGGAGGGAGCGGAGCTGCTGCTCGCCATTGGACAGGGAGAGTAGTGACTAGGAAGATTGGAAGGCTAGGGTTTTTCGCGTGCGCGCGGAGGGCTCGAGGAGGTGCTCGCTGGAGGAAGAAGATGACGCAGGAGGAGAATGAGGTGAAAAGTAAAAATCCACCATAGTTGTAATTTATAACCCCTGGTGTCAAGATTCATGCAAGGTGATCGAATGGTCGGCGCGTGGACGATGTGTGCGGGCGCGTGCGTGGAAATTTCGCCATGTTCCAAACCGTCGCCGCCAACGGTTCGTATCTCTCGCGCGGGAAAAATGGACATGATTGTGTTCTCTACATGTGTGAGTTACAAGGTGTCGCTGACCTATGTCTACGTCGTCCTAGCTGTCACTATAAGGTGAACCATCACATCGGAATATTCCAGCATGGACGGATCCAGTCCGGCTACGGAAGAGTACGATGGAAGATTCAGCAGTTTTCTGACTTACAAGTTGAAGACGGAGAAACCTTGCAGGGTTCTTGGTAGGACTACAAGATATTGCTTGACGATTTGCCAACATTCATCTAGACGGAGCATTCAACCTGAAGAGGCAAGACGGTGCAAGATCTCGGAGTTCTCCGGGGGCTACTGTTGGGGATATGCTATATGGGTATCCTTATAGCATGTCTCCTATCTGGATAACCCGGGTGGCCCACAGTTGGTAGCATGCACCTCTGGTAGGTCGCCCCGGCGTTCTTGAGGCCGAAGGTCATGGCGGTGTAGCAGAAGGCTTCGAATGGCATGCTGAACGCCGTCTTCTCCTCGTCCTCAACTGCCATTTTGATCTGGTTGTAACCAGAGTAGGCGTCAAGGAAGCATAGAGACTCTGAACCCGTGGTCGAGTCGATGATTTGGTCAATTTGCGGGAGGACGAATTTCTCCTTCGGGCAGGCGTTGTTGAGATTTGTGTAGTCAATACACATTCTCCACGTCCCGTTTTTATTCTCGACCAGGACTGAGTTTCCCAGCCACTTGGAGTATTTTATTGGCCGAATGAAGCCTGCAGCGAGTAGACGCTGCACCTCCTCGGCGATTGCTTGGCGGCGCTCTTCATTGAAGGGCCTCAACGACTGCTTGATGGGTCGCACTTTGGGGTCAGCATTGAGTTTGTGCTCAGCAAGTTCCCTCAGGACACCAGGCATGTCGGATGGCTTCCATGCGAAGATGTCTCTATTCTCACATAGGAACTCGATGAGCGCGCCTTCCTATGCTGGGCTCATGCCCGTCCCCATCATCACCGTCTGGCTGGAGTCGCCTGGGACCATCTCGATGGTGCGAGTGTGCGTCATCGCCTCGAATGCGGTGGAGCCGCCGCCCTTTGAATTGGGCTTCTTGAGTATGGCGGGGTCGTCATTGTTGATCCCGCTCGTGTACTTGGCGATGTGCTCCGTGTGGTTCGCCTCTGTGGCTATGACGGCGTTGGCGAGCTCGGCGCATTTGGCCTCGCATTCTGCGGCCATGTCGGGGTCTCCATGGACAGTGATGATGCCACACGGCCCGGGGAGCTTCATCGCGTTGTACGCGTAGTGGGGCGCTGCGATGAATTTGGCGAACGCCTGACGCCCCAGGACGCAGTGGTAGGGGCTGTTGAAAGGCACCAGCTCGAAGATGATCCGCTCGGTGCAGAAGTTCGCTGGTGTGTCGAAGGTGACTGGCAACGTCACCTTGCTGATCGGGTATGCCTTCCGACCGGGGATGATGCCGTGGAAGGTGGTGTAGGTCATCTCAATCATCAACTGCGGGAGCTGCAGTCGCCTGAACGTGTACAGGTATAGGATGTTGATGGAGCTGCCGCCGTCCATCAGCGTCTTGGGGAGCCAATAGTCCCCCACCTTGGGCTTGACCACCAAGGCGACTCGACCCGGATATTCGATCTGTGGCGAGTGGTCCTCGCGGCTCCAGGTGATTTGTGTTCGGACCAGTTGAGGAACTGGGGGATGTCAATCTGAGACATCGTGTTGATGGTGACAGCGCGGGCGATGACCTTCTTCTCGCGCTTCGTGTTGAAGCCGGTGAAGGTGTGAAGCGAGCCGGCGTTGTTGTCGAATTTTCTGCCGTTTGGAGGGTGGTTGTCGGGATCTTCCCTTGGCGCCGTGCCTTCTCGATCTCCCACAGGGAGTGGCAGTCGGCGGTCGTGTGCGTGGCGGTCTTCCCCTCCCTGTTGTGGAACACACACGGCTGGTTAAGGAGGGCCGCGGGGTCGAACCGTGGCTTCGCCTTGTAGTTGCCGCCGTCGCGGCACTGGCCTCCGTCGCGGCGAAAGCTCTTGGGCTCGCGTGGATTGTAGCTGGCATTAGCGATGAAGTCGACTTGCCCGTCAACGCGGCGCTTGCCGGTGAGGCGAGTGTTGCTGTAGTGTAGCTCGGGTCGTCTCCTGTTGTCGTGGCCGCTCGTGCGGCGGTTCCCTCCCGACTCGTTGTCGGTTTCTTGGTTTGGGTCCTCCTCCGCGTACCGCTTGGCAATCTTGAGGAGGTCCGGTATGTTGTCAAGTGTTTTGTACACCTGCTTGAGTTTGGCGACCAAGGGCTCGTAGCGGCACGAGCTCTTGAAGTAGTGGATCACGGTGTTCGGGTGGATTCCGGCTGCGTTGTACCACAGGTCTTGCCACCGCTGGACCCAGCTGCGGGTCGACTCATGGGGTCCCTAGACGCATCGCCCCAGGTCCTCGATGGTGGTGGCACGGGTGTAGGAGCCCTCGAAGTGCCTGACGAAGGCGTCGCGTATTTCCTCCCAGGAATCGATGCTGTCTACGGGGAGGGTGTTGATCCATTGCCGGCACGCTCCCTCCATCATCAGGGGGAGGTATCGAGCGGCGAGCAGGTCGGTGTAGCCGGCGATTCCCATTGCCATGAGGTACGTATCCAGCCACACGGAAGGGTCGTACGAGGGGTCATACTTCTCAATCTACTTCGGCACCTTGAAGTTCATCGGGTATTTTTCTCCTCGGATCATTGGTCTAAAGAACTGGGGTCTGACTCGTCTTAGCGATCCCCTTGGTTCGCCATCGTGGCGATTGGTGAGGGTATGCCTCAAGTCGTCGGGCTGCCGTGCGGGCCAGCTCTGGTTGTTAATGATGTGGGTTCACGCATCGACTGGCTGCCCGTTGGCAGCGACGAAGTTGTTTGCCGGTTGCGGGTCGTTGGTGGAGAGTGCCGCGTGTGCGGGTCGGTGTTGGAGCTGCAGGGGCTCGGGTGGTGGGCAGTTGAGGGTGTTTGCCACCATTGGGCGGCCGCTCGAGGCCGCCCTACTGCCTGATGAACGCGAGTACATGCGACCCTGTGAGTCGGCTCCCGCGTTTTGTTGCTCGACGGCCTTGGCAAGTAGAGCCTTGGCGTACTGGATCTGCAGGGCGCCTTCCCCGGTCACGTTGATGTTGTCGACCGCGGCTCGGCTCGCGACGACGTTGTCTATCGGGGTGGAGAACAGCGGGAGGCCATTCGCGTCACGCTCCCGTGAAGAGACCAGGATTCTTGGCTGCTCCTGGGGGGGGGCGTGCGGCCTGGTGGTGGTGGGGGCGCCATTGGCCGTCGTGCCTGGTGGTGGCCAGGAGCTCCCTCCTGGCGGCGCGTTCTCGCAGATCGCGCGCTCGGCCATGCGGCCCGGGTCGATTTCATCGTCGAAGTTCAGGGCACGGCCGGCGCGGCCCTGAATGGTGGGGTTTAGGCGTGACCTGAGGCGGAGTTGGTGGTAGCGCGAAAGTTCCTGTGCCGTCACCTGCTCGAGGCACAAAAAATCGCGCTCATCTTGTTCCTTGCGGACCGCCTCCTCCAACCGTAGGCGGAGTTCCTCGACCTCCGTCACCATCACGGTCGGCGGGATCATTGTGGAGAAGGGGTCTGGCGGGGCGTCCGCGCCATTCGCCATGTAGGCCGCGACGTTGCGACCAGATCCAACGTGGAGGTCGCCGGAGTTCTCCGACCCGGAGTCGAAGTCGAAGATCCCGAGAATGGAGGGGTCCTTGAAGTCTGCCATGTTGGAGACCTGGGTGATGGAGCCCGCGGATGACGCGGTAACGATGAATCCGGCAGCCGATGCCGGGGTCGCCGAATCAGCGTCGTCGTTGAGGGCCGCGTCGTTCGTGACCACAGTGGTTTCGGCCACGTTGCTGTTGGCCGAGTCGTACTCTGAGGCAAGGCGGTGGACGGTGCGGACCTGATTCTCAGAGAGCCGGTCGCGTGGTGGCGACTCGCGAATGCGAGCCGGTTCCTCTAAGACGATGACGTCGGTGAAGCCGACGAAGAGGCTGATCGTGCCGACCGGGATGATCATGCTATGCGTGACAAGGCGCGTCGCCGGGACGTAGCTGCTCGGCAAGATCTGGAGGATCTCGCCGATCGCAATCATGCGGCCGGTGGCGATCGTCTCGTTGATGGGAAGATTGGATCTCGCCGTAGAACACTGGTCAGGCCCCACGATGGGTGCCATTGTCGTGGGAATGGCCATGGCAGATGCTGCAATCGGCAGCGAGTAGTAGAATGAGGGGCAAGGGCCGCCAGCCATCTGCGGTGCGAGATGAGGGCGGAGACAAAAGGGTTTACCCAGGTTTGGCCCCCTAGAGGGTAAAGACCTACTCCTGCTAGATTGTATTATGGAGAGAGTACAAGGGCGATCTCGACGACTAGGCGGCGAGTCGCTGGGGTGTATGATGGAACGTGTCCTCTATGCGTACCCTAGGGAGGTTTATATAGGCTCACCTCGCTAGGGTTTACAGATCTACAACCGAATTAGTTAAGGATTCGGAGGGTTCATGACCTAATCCGACTGGGCCTAGCTACGCTTCTGGGCCTCCGGCTTCTAGTCACCTGGGTCCTTTCCAAGTCTCGATCCAGTCGTCTTCCTGCAGGCCCACTCACTGGCAGCTTAGGCCAGTAGGAAACGTCCTGCTGGGTATACCCCGGTCGGCATATCCCCATCACTTATGATGCCTTTATAATTTCTATGTGGTTCCTAGCTACGATAGTAACTGCATGCCCATTGTGTAGCTCACCGCAAATTCTGGCTCACCCAACATCTCTTGCATTCCAGGATAAACGACTGCTTCCATATATATTTGTTGAAATGACCTGGCCAGTTTATATTTTCTGAACTTCCAAGAAACACTTTGATTGATTTCTCATTTCATTGTAGGCACACTTGTCTAATACTTGCTTATCCTCTTCTATAGGTTCATAAGAGACGCCATTATATTTTTAATCCGGTGTTGGTTCATCCTAAGCAACGACATAACTATCCTCTAGTGTGTAGTTCATTCGTGCTTTGTGTGTCTACTCTTCAAGTTATCGCATGATGCCATTTCTGTCTCATTCATTCTTTGCTACAAAAGTAACTACATGCCTGATGGTTGTGATAATACAACACCTTTTATCTATATAAATTATGTCATTTGCCTATTATATAATGCTCCATCTAACTATTGCCATGCCTGATATGCATGATTACTTGTTTTCATTAATTTCAATATGAGCTTTACACAATTAGTAGTTTATTAGTATTTATTAGTCTTCCTTGGCTTTGGTTTGTTTTTAGGTTTAAGGAAGAATAAAGGAATAAAGCCCGGGGAAGGAAGTCATAAGGATGCAATATGGAGGAGCTACATGCATCAGACTTAGCCATTTGAGAGGTTGGAAATGTCAGTTTTTTTCACTTTCTCAAAATGAATATCCAAGACAATGGTGTTCTAGCCCTCATCGAGGCGAATCCAACGGTCCCAAGAACACCCAAAACGGAGTTCGTATGAAGAAATGGCGACCAAAATACTGAAGAGTCTGAAAGTTCAACAACAAACTATACGACCGGAGCAACTATTCCGGCCATATAGTTGCGCCCATATAGTTGCAAAAAGGGTCGGAAACGATGGGATTCACCCCCCCCCCCCCAGAACCTCCAGAACCTTCCCTAAGTCATATGACGGTATTGGGGGAACCCTAGGGCACTCCCAAGGCCTATATAAAGGAGGGATGAGTCAAGGGAGAGGAACAAACCCGCCACCAACACATCTATCAGATCTAGATCCAATCTCCATCATCCACCACCAAGGCAGAGCCCTGCCGCCATAGCTAGCCACCAAGATCCAATCTGAACCTTGAAGGAAGGCCGGGGAAGAAGACCAAGAGGAGGAGGCGCCTCCATGTGCCGCAGTCGCCGCTGTCACTCCATCACCATATCCATCTCACCTCTGCTCCTTCTTATTCCCCCATCATGGTCTTTGTGATGGGTTGTAATATGGCTTGAACCCCCTTTTATTAATGTTATGATGATTTGAGTAATTGAAGTGTTGTGTGTTCTTGTTAATTAATATGTTTTGCTTTCTCTTTACATTGTTCTATTTATGATATTATTCTAGTGATTGGAGACGTCTGATCTATTGTTGAGGAATTAGATAGGAATTCTCGGTGTTGTCACAAAACTTATCATTAGTCTTTGATCTTCCATGGGTAGAAGTAATAGGCTATTCGCTATTAGTGGGTCTATGGAGGCAATAGCAGCGTAGGATGCACTGCCCACTAAGATTCAATTCCCCAAGATCACTCATGATATAGATAGGTATTGTGTTGCAAATTGTTTGACCCCATAGTGACATTCGGGATATCTTGTGACAAGCACATTTGCCTAGGAGTACAGTTGTCCATAAAACTTAATGCCTTTTGTCTAGTCTTGTTGCCTTAATACATCATTTGATTACCAAATCAAAAGAGGGTGTAGACAGTTGAGTTGTCTGGTTGCCACTTACAATGGTTGGACACAACGGTATATGAGGGACCACCACAATTATAGTTAATAACTATTCCATAAGCATTTTTCATACACACCAGTATACACAATATTACTCAAGGAATCATAGCATTAATATTTCATCTCATTGCATTCACCTTTTTCTAGTTTTACTTTTGTTCTAGTTTTCTTATAGTCCTAGTAGTAGTTGTTACAAATCATCTTAAATTCATTTATCCTAGTAACTTATAGAATAGGCTATTTCCAAACCATGGTTTAGGTGCGAATGTGTCCGCATTGGCAACGTGGCTGCGGGGTCATGTTGTTTTCGTTCGCCGAGCTCTCATTGGGACAAACTCTTTAAATATTTTCTCCTACAAGTACTACAATAACCCTCTTGTTGGTGTAGGAACCCAGTCATCAAATTGCCGTCGTTGCTGGGGAGCAAAGCGTTCGGTTATTACCTATCTACTCGTACATAGTTTATTTCCATTTGTTGATATTATCTTACTTATTTCTTTTATATTGAAAGCAATAAAAAATTAGAAAACCAAAAATTTATAAAAACTATTGCTACTAATCATGTCTTCCAAGATAAATTATGTTAAATGATAATACAAGAATTGGAGGAGATAAAGGGTTCAAATTTATCAATCCTGGTTGCTAGATATGATCTAATAGAGAAAATGCTAAACCTATTGGAAGAGCATTCATTATGGTTGCGTGTTAGTGATGGATCTTATTGCACAAATTGTAAAACTGATGACCACCTTAATTTTCAATGTAAGTATTCCAACAATCCTACTCTAGCAAATTATAATAGAGATAAATCCTATGCTAGTTTGGAAGTATTAGAATACGTTCTTTTCAAAGGTGCATCTGAAATGGTATTTAGACTAGGAAGTATTGATGTTGAATGTGAAGCACTTGATGGAGTTTTTAATTTAGTATACCTCATATTCCTCTTGTGCGAAAATAATTTAAGTAATAATGCATTGGTATTATATTATTTGAAGCGGTCTAAAACCGCCATGGATAAAGATAACCTTTTTCAGGACTCACTAAAGAGTGAAGAGTAAAAGGAGCACAAGGAAGAGGAGGAAGAACGGATTGATCACCCGCTCACACCTTCAACTCCTACTTATGATTCTATCATTTCTATTAATACACTAGTCGATGAAAAGGAGGAACAAAAAGGTGAGGTTGACAAAGAGAGTCACGCTAAAACTTTTTTTTGTGATGCCTCTCACTCTAGTAGTGATTTTTATGATGCTAACACTATTGATAATTGTTTTGAGGAGGCCTTGTGCCTATACACGCATATGGAGAGCATTAATAATAATGAACTAGAGATAGAACCTTGCTATACTAACATGCAGGGTCCTGAACTCCCTGCTATGAAGGAAGAGTACTATGAAGTGTTCCCCTACAAAGGTAATCAAAGTAACGATTTAAGAATTATAGATGAATCTTCAATCCTCTCATTGCGTCTATACACGGAGGCATTTTCACCAAGCTTGGTGCATCAACACTCGTTTGAAAGCGAGAACTCGTTCATCTACATGATGCTAATGCACTGTAAGCGGGTACGACTCCGACCGAACTCTACTCTAAGATGCTCCAAGAAGGTATGTACAACCTCACCTCAAGTCGATATCCCTTGGGATCCAGGTGGGTAATGTATGGAGCATCCTAGCCTGGCTTACGGCTTTAAAGAGAGCGCTTCCCGGGAGGCAACCCGGAAGTTACTAGGTGTCTTTCTTAGTTTTGTGTCTTGAGTCTAGTTGCATTCATGTTGCATTGGCACTTTTATTCTTTGCATGTATTGCTATTAGAGTATTCTTGTGGTAGTTTTCAAAAGGTAGAATTTATTGTCACTATATTATGTGTTTCATAAACTCGGTAAAAAGGAAGAGAAAATCAGTTTCAGATGAATCCTTCAATTATATGTATTTGTTTGTGGCACCCCGGATTTATGATCTGAGAATACCCGTTATGCCTGCAATTCACGTTCCCATAACCAGTGAGCCGTGAGCATAACCAACGAGTATCATTACAACATCCATGAATAATAAGTACAAGTACCTACAAAAGAGCCATTATGGCGATACAACATCAGTAGCGGAAGTCTTCAAGTGTAGAGCCCATGTCTTGCCTTAACCTGCAGGTGACTAACTGGGAAGACGGCCTAGCTCGCATAAACGTCGGCAATCTCCATCGTTCCTCTTCCTTCTGAAAGTCTGGCCAAGTAAATAGCCAGGGAAAAAGCCGGTGAGTACTTTGAATGTACTCACAAACCACCTCAAGAAAACAATAATAAAGGATATGCAATATGGCTATGGTAGGATGGCTCCATAAGAGGTTCTTTTATAAACTAGTTTCTCTGGTAGATATAGTATATCTTTATATCTTTGTTGAAAAACTTTTGTGTAACATTTGGAAACATTTTTGAGGAGTTCTTAGAATTCCCTAGGATTGGGTCACCCATTTGTTTTTCCTTCAGGTCATCCGATGACCAAACTCCTTCCTCCTTTTTCCGACCATCCCATGGTCAAAACATTTCCAAGCCATTGCTTTTCCGAAGTCCTTTTTGCAATCAAAACCATCACCCGCCATACAGCTGCCATCACAACCGTCCATGACCGAGGACTAGGCTATTCGAATAGATTTACACTCTGTAGAGGTTGTACACTATATCCACACCATCTGATTACCCGTCCCTGATCTACACCGATCGTGGGACGAATAACTGGTAAAGACCTTTCGGATGCCCTCTTCAATACAAGTGCCTACCCTATGAGGTTAATCCCCTCAAAATCGGGACGCCCTATATAGTTACGAGCCAACTGGAGTGAGTTTTGCACCTCGACGGGTGCACGCTATCAATGAGGGGCTCATAGTATCGCGTGGAGGCCCGGAGACCCATTGTTCCTTCTCCCGGTTGATGCTACACATGGACCGTCTGGCTGGAGAAGGGCCACCCTCCAGGGATTGTTTGCCCCTGTAGTAGTGTGAGGCACCTATAGCAAGTTAGAAAAACTTCCATCCCAGCCCCTTCCCATTCTAGAGTAATGTGGTTGCACAGGTTAATTGTTCTAGCACAGTAAACTACACAACCCGATGTGTTTTCGTAAACATTTTTCCTCCAACATTTTTCCAACCTTTTTGTAAAAACAAAACCTTCTCATTTTTCCACTTCACTTGGTAGGCCAAGCCTCACCAAGATTTTCAAATGAAAATTTTTGTAAGCTTTTTTTTGGTGTTCCCATCCCATAGTTTTGCTTTGGCTACAACGGGGTTTCAAAAAGGGGCATGGTGTTACACACCATCTATCCTACTAGGTACAAATAGGTGTCATCAAAGGGGTTCGTACCTAACGGTACCATGGTGATAATAGTCTGGAGGAGCCAAACATTCTGACATATAAAACATAAATAGGTAAACTATGCAATTTAGGTAAACCATTTGATTAACATGCATAAGTATAAAAATACGATAGGGGTTTATGAGCAAGAAGGTAGCTTCCTGTGACCAGCGAGAGGTCCCATGACTTCTTTAGAATACTAGAATACCGATAATAATAATGATAGTAATAATAATGCTCTGGGGCTTCCTTCTTCTCGACGGCACGCAATCGCAACTATCACCGTTATCGAGCATACATGCAAACAAACAACATCAGAAACAATACAAGGCTTACAAGCACCATAGCATACAGTAAACATACAAGGTATACAAGTTACCAGTCAGTATGTTTTGGGAGTAATGGATTTAGAGAGGTTGGAAAGTGTCTTGGAACATTTGAAGGAAAATCTATATGGTTTTTATAGTCTAGAAACTAGATAGAGCAGGGGTTTTGGACAAAGGACCTATTAAGTAGGATATCATTGCAAAAAAATGATATCATCAGATAGGTATTGATAAATGAAACCATCAAAAGTGGTTTCACTATTTTATCAATTACCATTGATTTATAGTGATTTTTATAGTGAATAAAATTCTATTTTAGGGAATAATTCACCAGAATTGTTCTGGAGTTACAAAAATTATTTTCTTGGGTGATTAGATAGTATGGGATGGACCGATTCACTGAGAGTTGGAGTCACCTCAAAACAGTTACCAGAATGCCCTTGAGAAATTCCCAAAGACAATAATGGATGATATTTGTCTTTTTCACCAGATTTAATATACAGGAGATTGTAATGTGATTCCAAGGTCACATGTTAGATATTTAAATATCCTTCTTCACAAATTGGAATCAACATTTTTTGATGAACAGAACTATTGTGATGAATTTACTAGTGAAATAAGCCAACACAGATTAGTTTAATTCACCAAAATTCAACAAAGGCTGAATAAATTTCGGCTCCTGGGGTTTGATATTTATGGGTATGTGGATGTACAGAGAGTTGGAATTAGGTGAAAATACTTTGTGGTTTTGCCTAGAGAATTTTATAAAGGCGGAAATGCCCTATTTTTGTTATTTTTACTAATGTCAAACCAAGGTTCACCTTGTCTTAAGGCAAGGGCCCACAAATGGGTACTTCAATTACCTATCAGATGAAACTTGATTCATCCCATTTGGATAAGCAAAACTTTCTAGGGATTTTATTTAATATTTTAGATACATGCTAGTAGATTAAATGCCACTAAATAATGATAAATAAGGCCAAGGACTGGTTTTGCATGTTGCACAGAACATTCAGGAACATAGTCAAATTTACATCTAGTGGATCTAGGCTATTTTCCATTTTTATTTTTATTTAAACTAAACTGCATTTGAACAGATCTGGAAGTAAAACTAGGAAAAAGAAGGGAAATGGGCTCGGATCTGCAGGCAACTGGGTCATGCCAGGGACATTAGGCCCACCCCGGGGAGTGCTGCGCGCGGGAGGGAGGATTCAAATGGACCGTAGAGGGGCTCGCTCGTCAGCGAGCGACGGCGACCAAACCAGTATGGTTCAATCCGGACCATCGACTTAAGGAGGATCGGACAGTGTGGGGCCTTCTTCAACCTTAGCTCGCGAAGCAACAGGAGGAAACCCTAGGCGGAGGAGACGGCTCGGGGCGGCTCACGTGCGGCAGCTACGTGTCGGAGAGGTTCCAGGGGAAGGCGGAGCTCGCTGGCGACCCCGGGAGGGAGCTCACACGAGAGCAGCCGGAGGGAGGCTTCGGGGCTCGCCGGAGCTGCTGCTGGTTCTATTCCTGCCCAAGGAAAACCAAAGGGGGAGGGTTAGAGAGAGTATAGGAGGGCAGGAGAGCGACATGCACAAGGAGAAGAGCTAGGGGGGAGAGGAGTTGTGCTTGCAAAGAGGGAGGAGGCCAAATCTTCCTTGTTCTCTTCTCATGGGCAAGACAGGGCTAGGGGATAGGGAGTGGAGTGATGGGGAGGTGAGTGAGTAGAAGAGGGGGCAAATGTGAGGCAGAGGCGTGCTGGGGGTGGCCTCTTTCCTTTAAACCGAAGGGACAGGCTCATGGTGGACTATGTGTAGGAGGGCAAGAGAGAGGAAGTGAGGGCCAGCCATTATGCAGCAGGGGCGGTGGAGAGGTGAGAGAGAGGACTCTGGTCGTGGTAGGGGATAGAGAGGGGGTGGGGGGCTGCTGCACTTTAATGTTTGGCTTTTGTTAAAAGGGCATGTCTCTCTCCCTCCAAGCATGTGAGTACAAGGGTGGGGGCTAGGGTTTTGCTACAGTGACCCTACTGTAGCACACGACCAGGGAAGTATTGGGTGCTATTGAGAATTTCTGGACAAGATTTGGGAATGGTTGGTTTTGATTTAGTTCATGAGTTTGAAAGATTTCAATTATTGACCAACTAGAGGCTTGTGAAGCAACTCTAGGTTTTTGAGTTAGACAAGATGATACAATGGTACTGGTTGGAAGATATGGTCAAGAGAACACTCCTGGATTTATTTCAGATTTTTCAGAAGACTCCAGAAGCATTTATTTCCATTTAAACAAATAGGGCAGAAGTAGTTTCTAGAGGCTTATTTGGTATTTTTACATTGGACAAGGTTGGTTGTTGATGTGATATGGTCTTAAATACCATATCACACCTTGCAGGATTTTATGGGAATTTATTTGGGTAGAAAAGTATTTTTAAGGAATTATTTCTGGTTTCTACCATTTAAAAAAGGGCAAAAAGAAATAATAAGGAATTGAGATAGGAAGGTGAGGTATGATGTATAGGAATCAATTGTGCATTGAGTTGTCAAGGTGATTAGGAGAAAAACAAACTTGCCTTTATAGGAGATATTTTGAGAATATTGCAAGATAATGAATTTAAATAGTTTTAGGTTCCTTATAATTATGGGAATTATTTGGCAAAATATCATATCCAAGGTAGGTGATGGAAACTTGATTTATAGATCATTGACAACTTGATTCTTGGGGAAATATGGGGGGAAGAAACTAGATTTTGGGGGAATCTAGGGTTTTGATATTTTTATGCCACCTAAACAAGCTGAGATTAGTGAGCTCAGAGATCACCTTGATGCAAGGGATACATGGGTAGCTAGAACATGTTATATATATGATCATGGAAGAAAGAGTTGGGCTTGGTTCTATTTGTGGTGGTTTAGGAGTGATGGAAAACTTGGGTAAAAATTAAGGCTGCCAGAATATACACATCATGATGCCTTATAAACCATGTGGGTTTAAGAAACACAAAGCTCCAATGGAAACAAGTGAAGTATGGATTGATATACAATGGTTAGTAGATCATAACCATGCAAAGAGTTGGTCAAGGGGAGGTAGCATATAGATGTGAGATTCTGCCAAGGTAGGCAAGATGATAAGATTTACAGAAAAGATTATTATCTTGACTACAAAACCATCATGGATGAGTGGGAACTAGAATGGCTTAGACAATGGCAAGAGTGGTATTTGGTAGTACTAATGATGTACTACAATATGGTTTAAGTACATTTTTAAGAAAGAACATAGATTAGAGTAGGTGGGGCCCCAAAGATTGAATCCTGATAAGGATTTCAGACATAGCCATTTTGGCAGATTTAGGGTTTTAGACTAGATTACAAGGATAGCTAATTTTTAGAGAAAGTCGGGTTCCAAACTCATGATCAATGAGATGATGTTGAAGTGTTAACTAATTAGATAGGATCCATGTTTAGATGGGATCTTCACTGGGTAGGAAAGTGTCAAAAGGGATTATACCTAGATTGATCTGAGTAGGAGATGTGATGGTCACTTTAGTGTCTTAGGATAGATCCAGATTTGGAGGCTTGATTTGAGATTGATGATCATAAACATAGATTGTGTCCTAAGGGATGAGCTACTAGATTATCTCACTCTAGTTATTTAGAAAATAAGGGAATCAACAGATCAAGCAATTCATCAGACAACAGATCAAGGCAAATCATCTAATCATACCTATCCAACTACTACTAGGCTTACCATTAAGCCTAGCCTGGGGTAAGGATGGGTATTTTGAATTGGTTGATCTTTGAAGTAAGATAAGTACCTCTTGGTATTTCTACCTAGATTGGAGTGGAGAGGTTTTAGGAAAAAGGTTTTGGAATACCTAGAGATATGGGTAGTTGAATGTTTTGTCTTGAAAACATAAGGATATTATATATAGGTCTCCATAGTTTTGTTAATAGAACTATTAAAACATATTGTTGTGTCAAAGTCATCCTGGCTCAGGTTTTGAAATGCCAGAACATTTGAGAATATGAAGGATGAGCCAAGATATTTCCATTGTAAAATATCCCTAGTCAAATAGGGTTGAGATAAGAAGTATATTACCTAATACACAATCAGTTGCATGAACACAAGCAAACAAGTAAGCAAACATTGCAACATGTAACAAGAATAAGTTTTTGTTCCCCCTGATTTTTGCCTTTTGGACAACTATTCAGGTTTGGTGAAATTGGGATGTTACAGATCTTTCCCCCTTAAAATAATCTTGTCCCGAGATTAGGGAGGAGTAGGGTTGGGTAATTACATCCGCTTAACAATTTCAGGGGTGGAAGTATTAGATGGTAACGGGTTTAACAACAAACAGGCGTGTTCAGTTACGGATCGGAGCTGAGTGGCTTCAGATTGGGCAGCTTAGATGAAACAAGTGGAAAAGACGCAGTCTTTTCCCCTTAGGACAATTGTAGGTAGGTTTAGCGTTGACAGGGTCTTTCCTTCTTGAGGCGAGACGGCGATTTGAGCCTTCTTCAATCCTTTACCATGATAGTCAGCTTTTCTGTCTTCTTGGTCTTGAAACACCGGGAGTGGTGGCTGGACGGTCGACTCAGCGATGGAGAACTTTCCCGAAGTATCTTCCGATATTGGAGTAGTGTTGGTTATTGTCCGTCGGGCAGGGTCCACGATTTTTATTTAGAGGGTGGTTGTCACCTAGCGATGACTAGGTTTTCGACTCCAGGGTTTTATGGGGTTTTGTGCGGGAAAGACTAGGTCTTTCCCCTTAGAGCGACACTATGGTTTATTAGGGTGTAGGCTTTCTTTAGTGGATTCGTATGCTGATGTTGGGGGATGGCGCTGCACCTTTCATCCGGAGGGGATTATCTTCTATCGACCTTTGCATAATCCATTTCATGAGAGACAACGACACCACTTCTTGAGGTAGTAATTGTATCGTGAAAAGCATTTAGCTAGCTCCTGGTAGTTAGTTCTAGGCTAGTTAGAGGTCCGATGGGTTGAAGGATGTCATTGGAGGTTGGCGGTCTAGGAACGCGGTCCCTTGGAATGAAGTCATTCCGGGTTTGGTCTGATGCAACATCGTGGTTAAAACACGCAAAGAAAGACATCATACTTGCATATCATCTAGGAATTTAGTAGGTTCGTGCCAGTCGGTGGCGGGGGTACTTAAGATGTTACAAAATAGGTCTGTGTCGCAGGGCATCGAAGCACTTAGAGTTTTACAAAATAGGTTCTGGGACAATACATAGTTCTACCATAGGCTAGTAGTCACTTGCTGAATACTCAAGGGAATCCTCTTTGGCTTCATCTTCGCCTTCGGGGAAGCGGGTGGAGGATACTTGTATGTCTTGGGGTGGCTTGAACCTCTTGAGATACTATCGAGCGGGGACGCACTTCTTTCTTCCCTTGAGGATGTGGCTTCTAGAGGTTTCTTCCGTTTTCTTGATCATGGTTTGATTCCTTTGCTGGACTTCCAGAGCTTCCTTGCGGCTCAGGATGGCTTGCACACGATGAAGCTCCATTTGGGTGTGGCAGTATTCATCGGCAACGGCGGTGAGGAGCTCATTTCCAACATAGCTATATTGGGCTTGCAGCTGCAGGGCGGGGTAGGTCAAGCGAGGTTCTTGGGATTGTCTGGATAAGTCAACACTTCCTTTGAGGGGTAGATAGAAGGTTGTGGGTTGCCTCATTTCAGGAAGAACATCACGAATGCGAAATAGTGCTTCTCTTGCAGCCATATCGAGGGCCAACACTGGGGTTGGCATTCGAAGTCCGGTGGCATAAATGGGTTCTCCTGGTACTTCATACTTTGGAGGAATGGTAACTTGTCCCAGATATAGCCCGGTTTCCAGTCCTTTGTGAAGAGTATAAGTGGGAGGTTGAGTGTATCCACAAAGCTATAGGGAGTCCCAGAGGATCACGGGGGACCCTACTCTTAACCATGCTTCATCAATGGGTTCCATATGCACAAAGGAGGGTTTTCGGTTTAGGGGTGAGGTTAAATAGATAGACGCAGATTTATCAAGGTGTACTGTTAGTATTAAGCGCAGTTATAGTTTGGGTTTCCTCTGACGACTCTCAAAGTGGGGCATGGGACATATTTTTGGATTTGAGATCTTCCTGGATTATTTCCTCGTAGACGATCTTCTGGAGTTGAGTGGAAAGATGCAGCCTTTCCACCTTAGAGCTTTACTTGAGGTTGTCGAGGCTTTCTGTATGTGGCCATCCTGCTGAGGAGAGCTTTTCGGCTATGGGTTTGCGAGGGTCAGCGTCGTATACGCCAGCAAGGAGGTCAAAGCATTAGTATCGGATGATTCCAGGCAGACAAGCAACACATACTAAGCATCATATAAGCACATGGCAAACAAACAAGGCATACCATAGGTACTAAGGGTTGACTACACGACATAAGGGGAATCCTATTTTAGGGATGCTAATCCTAAGTACGGACATTACGAGGGTCTTAACTTCTGTCTTGCCATCTTTTGTCGTCGGCGTCGTACTTGATCGATTTGGGGGAAATGGAGGACTCCGTTGGTAGGGCGATCTTGTAGTGTCTTTCGTCGTTGGTAGCTCCTTTGGTTTGCTTGTCTCGGTGTCTCTTTTTCTCGGGATCTCCGTCTCATAGTCTCCCAGTCGGACTTTGTTGTTGAAAACGGAACTTTTGAAGTAGATGAGATATAGAGTTATCCATTTTCAAATCGTTTAAGTTAGAGATGATTATATAAGAAATCCTTCAAAAAGCTTTTGAGAAAATAGTTTTCGAAAACCGGGTGTTTTTCCAAAATAGTGGTTGTCATGTCTAAGGTCCATGCTAACTAAGGTCTCCTACAGTCAGGATGGCTCTAATACCAAGTCTGTGGCACCCCGGATTTACGAACCAAGAATACATGTTATGCCTAGAATTCATGTTCCCATGATCAATGAGACGTGAGCATAACCGACGAGTATCATTACAACATCCATGAATAACAAGTACAAGTACCTACAAAAGAACCATTATGGCGATACAACATCAGTAGCAGAAGTCTTCAAGAGCAGAGCCCATGTCATTCCTTAACCTACAGGCAACTGACTGGGAAGACGGCCTAGCTCGCATAGACGTCAGCAATCTCCATCATTCCTCTTCCTTCTGAAAGTCTGGCCAAGTAAATAGCCAGGGACAAAGCCGATGAGTACTTTGAATGTACTCACAAACCACCTCAAGAAAACAATAATAAAGGATATACAATATGGCTATGGTAGGATGGCTCCATAAGAGGTTCTTTTATAAACTAGTTTCTCTGGTATATATAGTATATCTTTATATCTTTGTTGAAAAACTTTTGTGTAACATTTGGAAACATTTTTGAGGAGTTCTTAGAATTCCCTAGGATTGGGTCACCCATTTGCTTTTCCTTCCGGTCATCCCATGACCAAATTCCTTCCTCCTTTTTTCGACCATCCCATGGTCAAAACATTTCCAAGCCATTGCTTTTCCTAAGTACTTTTTGAAATCAAAACCATCACCCGCCGTAGAGCCGCCATCACAGTTGTCCATGACCGAGGACTCGGTTATTCGAATAGATTTACACTCTATAGTGGTTGTACACTGTACCCACACCATCCGATTACCTGTCCCTGATCTACACCGATCGTGGGTCGAATAACCGGTCAAGACCCTCCGGATGCCCTCTCCGATACAAGTGCCTACCCTATGAGGTTAATTCCCTCAAAATCGGGATTCCATATATAGTTACCAGCCAACCAGAGCGCATTTTGCACCTCAACGGGTGTGCGCTATCAATGAGGGGCTCATAGTATCGCATGGAGGCCTGAAGACCCTTTGTTCCTTCTCCTGGTCGATGCTACGCATGGACCTTTTGGCCGGAGAAGGCCCACCTTCCAGGGATTGTTTTCCCTGTAGTAGTATGAGGCACCTATACCAGGTTAGACAAACTTCTAGCCCAGCCCCGACCTATTCCAGAGTAATGTGGTTGCACAGGTTAATTGTTCTAGCATAGTAAACTGCACAGCCCGGCGTGTTTTCATAAAAAAGAATCCTCCATCATTTGTCCAACCTTTTTGTAAAAACAAAACCTTCTCATTTTTCCACTTCACTTGGTAAGCCAAGCCTCACCAAGATTTTCAAATGAAACATTTTTGTAAGCTTTTCTGGGGTCTTCCCATCCCATAGTTTTACTTTGGCTAAAACGGGGTTTCAAAAAGGGGCATGGTGTTACACACCATATATCCTACTACAGACAAATAGGTGTCATTAAAGGGGTTCGTACCTAATGGTACCGAGGTGATAATAGTCTGGATGAGCCAAACATTCCCACATATAAAACATAAATAGGTAAACTATGCAATTTAGGTAAACCATTTGAATAACATGCATAAGTATAAAAATAGGACAAGGGTTTATGAGAAAGAAGGTAGCTTGCATGTGCCAGCGAGAGGTCCCGTGACTTCTTTAGAATACCAGAATACCGATAATAATAATGATAGCAATAATAATTCTCCGGGGCTTCCTTCTTCTCGACGGCACACAATCGCAACTATCGCCGTTATCGAGCATACATGCAAACAAACAACATCACACTCAATATAAGGCTTACAATCACCATAGCATACAGTAAACAAACAGGGTATACAAGTTACCAGTCAGTAGGGTTTGGGAGTAATGGATTTAGAGAGGTTGGAAAGTGCCTTGGAACATTTGAAGAAAAATCTATATGGTTTTTATAGTCTAGAAACTAGATAGAGGAGGGGTTTTGGACCAAGGACCTATTCAGTAGGATATCATTGTATAAAAATTATATCATCATATAGGTATTGATAAAATGAAACCACCAAAAGTTGTTTCACTATTTTATCAATTACCATTGATTTATAGTGATTTTTATAGTGAATAAAACTCTAGTTTTAGGGAATAATTCACCTGAATTGTTCTGGAGTTCCAAAAATTATTTACTTGGGTGCTTAGATAGTATTTGATGGACTTATTTACTGAGAGTTGGAGTCACCTCAAAACAATTACAGAATGCCCTTGAGAAATTCCCAAAGATAGTACTGGATGATATTTGTCTTTTTCACCAGATATAATGTACAGGAGATTTTAATGTGATTCCAAGGACACATGTTAGGTATTTTAAATATCTTCTTTAGAAATTGGAATTGGAATTTTTGGATGAACAGAACTACTATGATGAATTAATTAGTGAAATAAGCCTACACAGATTAGTTTAATTCGCCAAAATTCAACAAAGGCTGAATAAATTTTGGGCTCGTGGGGTTTGATATTTATGGGTATGTGGATGTACAGAGAGATGGAATTAGGTAAAAATCCTTTGTGGTTTTGCCTAGAGAATTTTATAAAGGAAGAAATGCCATGTATTTGTTATTTTTACTAATGTCAAACCATGGTTCTCCTTTTCTTGAGGCAAGGGCCCAAAAATGGGTACTTCAATTACCTATTAGATGAAACTTGATTCATCCCATTTAGATAAGCAAAACTTTCTAGGGGTTTTATTTAATATTTTAGATACATGCCAGTAGATTAAAGGCCACTAAATAATGATAAATAATTTTGGCCAAGGACTGGTTCTGCATGTTGCACGGAACATTCAGGAACATAGTCAAATTTAGATCTGGTGGATCTAGGCTATTTTCCATTTTTATTTTTATTTAAACTAAACTGCATTTGAACAGATCTCAAATTAAAACTAGGAAAAAGAAGGGCAATGGGCTGGGATCTGCGGGCTACTGGGCCGTGCCAGGGACATTCGGCCCACCCCGGGGAGTGCTGTGCACGAGAGGGAGGACTCGAACGGGCTGCAGCGGGGCCCGCTCGTTAGTGAGATATGGCGGCCGAACCGGTATGGTTCGATCCCGACCGTCGGCTTAAGGAGGATCGGACGGCGCGGGGCCGTCTTCAACCTTATCTAGCGAAACAACAGGGGGAAACCCTAGGAGGAGGAGGAGGAGGAGAGGGCTCGGGGTGGCTAACATGTGGGCCGCTGGGTGCCAGAGAGGGTCCAGGGGAAGGCGGAGCTCGCTGGCGACCCCAACGATGGGAGGCACGGGCGGTTTCGCCACCGGGAGTGAGCTCATGGGAGAGCGAACGAAGGGAGTCTTCGGGGCTCGCCGGATCTGCTGCTAGTTTTGTTCCTGCGCAAGGAACACCAAAGGGGGAGGGTCGGAGAGAGTATAGGAGGGCAGGAGAGCAACATGCAGAAGGAGATGAGCTCGGGGGAGAGGAGATGTGCTTGCAAAGAGGGAGGAGGCCTAATCTTCCTTGTTTTTCTTCTCACGGGCAAGGCAGGGCTAGGGGAGAGGGAGTGGAGTGCTGGGGAGGTGAGTGAGTAGAAGAGGGGGAAAATGTGAGGCAGAGGCGTGCTGGGGGTGGCCTCTTGCCTTTAAACCAAAGGGAGAGGCTCATGGTGAACTATGTGTAGGAGGGCAAGAGAGAGGAGGTGAGGGCCAGCCATGGGGCAGCAGGGGTGATGGAGAGGTGAGAGAGAGGACTCTGGTCGTGGTAGGGGATAGAGAGGGGGGCTCTGCTGCACTTTAATGTTTGGCTTTTGTTAAAAGGGCATGTCTCTCTCCCTCCATGAATATGAGGACAAGGGTGGGGGCTAGGTTTTTGCTATGATGACCCTACTATAGCACACGACCAGGAAAGTATTGGGTGCTATTGAGAATTGCTGGACAAGATTTGGGAATGGTTGGTTTTGATTTAGTTCATGAGTTTGAAAGATTTCAATTATTGACCAACTAGAGGCTTGTGAAAAAACTCTAGGTTTTTGAGTTAGACAAGATGATACAATGGTACTGTTTCGAAGATATGGTCAAGAAAACACTCCTGGATTTATTTGAGATTTTTTTAGAAGACTCTAGAAGCATTTATTTCCATTTAAACAAATAGGGCAGAAGTAGTTTCTAGAGGCTTATTTGGTATTTTTACATTGGACAAGGTTGATTGTTGATGTGATATGGTCTTAAATACAATATCACACCTTGGAGGATTTTATGGGAATTTATTTGGGTAGAAAAATATTCTTAAGGAATTATTTCTTGTTTCTACCATTTAAGAAAAAGGGCAAAAAGAAATAATAAGGAATCTCAAAAATATTTATTTTTGAGATGGGAAGGTGGGGTATTATGTATAGGACTCAATTGTGCATTGATTTGGCAAGGTGATTAGGAGAAAAACAATTTGCCTTTATAGGAGATATTTTGAGAATATTGCAAGATAATGAATTTAAATAGTTTTAGGTTCCAAATAATTATGGGAAAATATCATATCCAATGTAGGTGATGTAAACTTGATTTATACATCATTGACAACTTGATTCTTGAGTAAATATGGGGTGGAGGAATAAACTATATTTTTGGGGAATCTAGGGTTTTGATATTTATATGCCACCTTAACAAGCTAGGATTAGTGAGCTCAGAGCTCACCTTGATGCAAGGCATACATAGGTAGCTAGAACAAGTTATATATATGATCATGGAAGCAGGAGTTGGGCTTGGTTCTATTTGGGGTGGTTTAAGAGTGATGGCAAAATTGGTTAAAAATTAAAGCTTCCCTAATAGACACATCATGATGCCTTATAAACCATGTGGGTTTAAGAAACACAAGGCTCCAATGGAAACAAGTGAAGTATAAATTGATAGACAATGGTTAGTAGATCATAACCATGCAAAGATTTGGTCAAGGGGAGGTAGAATATAGATGTGAGCTTCTTCCAAGGTAGGCAAAATGATAAGATTTGCAAAAAAGATTATTATCTTGACTACAAAACCGTCATGGATGAGTGCGAACCAGAATGGCTTGGCCAATGGGAAGAGTGGAATCTGGTAGTAATAATGATGTACTAAAATATGGTTCAAGTACATTTTTAATAATTCACATAGATTAGAGTAGGTGGGGTCCCAAAGATTGAATCCTGATAAGGATTTCAGACAGCCATTTTGGCAGATTTAGGGTTTTAGACTAGATTACAAGGGTAACTGATTTTGAGAGAAAGTTGGGTTCCAAACTCATGATCAAGGATATGATGTTGAAATGTTAACTAAGTAGATAGGATCCATGTTTATATGGGGCTTCAGTGGGAAGGGAAGTGTCAAAAGGGATTATCCCTAGATTGATCTGAGTAGGAGATGTGATGGTCACTTTAGTGGCTTAGGATAGATCCAGATTTGGAAGCTTGGTTTGAGATTGATGATCACAAACATAGATGGGTCCTAAGGTATGTGCTACTAGATTAGGTCAATCTAGTTCCTAAGCAAACAAGGCAATCAGCGGATCAAGGCAATTCATCAGACAACAGATCAAGGCAATTCATCTTATCATACCTATCCAACTACTACTAGGGTTACCATTAAGCCTATCTTGGGGTAAATATGGGTATTTTGAATTGGTTATGCTTTGAAGTAAGATAAGTACCTCTTGGTATTTCTACCTAGATTGGAGTGGAGAGGTTTTAGGAAAATGTTTAGGAAAACCTAGAGATATGAGTACTTGAATGTTCTGTCTTGAAAACAGAAGGAGATTGTATATAGGTCTCCATAGTTTTGTTAATAGAACTATCAAAACATTTTGTTGTGTCAAAGTCATCCTGGCTCAGGTTTTGAAATGCCAGAACATTTGGGAATATGAAGGATGAGCTAAGACATTTCCATTGTAAAATAGCCCTGGTCAAATAGGGTTTAGATAACAAGTATATTACCTAATACACAATCATTTGCATGAACACAAGCAAACTTTTGTTTTATTTCCCCTGATTTTTGCCTTTTGGACAACTATTCAGGTTTGTTGAAATTGGGATGTTACATTGTTGGTCGAAAATTAAAGTTTTTATTTTACCATCAAAACATGGTGTTTATTAAGTTTCAGGTTGATAATGAATACTCAAAGAAATAGGTGAAGATTGGCGTTAACAGAAGGTCTAACGACCAACTATATGGCGGGACCTTTTTTATCCGGCCGTATAGTTGCAGCTGTATAGATATCGACGCCATCTACCCTTTGATGTTCAAGGTACTGTAAGTTTAACGACCAACTATACGGCGGGACCTTTTTGGTCTGGCCCTATAGTTGCGCCTCTATAGTTGGGAAAACCCCTCAAACGCCAACTAGAAGGTAACCATTTTTCAAAATTTTATTCTTTCTTCTTTCTTCTTCTTCTAAAAACCTCGAAACACCACCTGGGAGCTTCTCCCATCTTCTAGAGAAGCCGAGCATATTTAAGCAATACAGTTTTATCTTATAAATTCCTTAAGTTGTAATTATCTTTAGTAGTTCATGTTTTCTTTTTGTTTTCTTTCATTAGTTGGGTGAACTAACTTCATTCGTACAACAAACCGTTGCCTTTTATTTTATTTTTGTTATTTTCGCAGGGACGTGAACCTTGTGTGATGACGTGTATGGTATTGCCAACCGTGCAAACACTCGCATAAGACACTTGGTTGCTTCAATTCAACATGCCTACCTATTAATGTCTGGTAAAACCTTCCAACTCAAACCTCTTTTAAATAAGCACATAGGGGATGCACGCTCGTGTTTCATATTTTGTCTCACTTACACTTCATCACAATCTAGGAGAGGCCACTTCTAGAACTAGTTTGTTAACTTAAGCATGGTGTTTAGGTTGATGAACCGACATGGTGGGACTTGTATTTTATCACTTTTGAGCTACCCGTGTCTTCAAAAACACAAAAAATATTTTGTCTTCTTTCTAGTCTTGTTCCTACCAGGTTCTTATTGAAGGCATACACCAGATTGTGAAGCATTCATTGAAGCAAAGGTTCTTGATCCATCAAAGTAGAGGTTAAAGGAACCTCAATGATAAAGTGTGTCACCCTTGATTTAACTTAAGCTTGGGGAGGTAACCACTTCTTATACTCTCTTTTGATAGTTGCATTTTCTCTTTTGTTTTCATGATATTCTCAAGTTGGTATTTGAAAAGTTCTTCGCTTGGGGAGGTTATTTTGCATGCGTAGAGTCTTGTGCAATGTTCTTTATCTTAAAAACTTTTCATGTTATTGTGTATCCCTCTGTTTTTGAATGCTTGCTTAGGTGAGTTTTTGTTCATATTTATATAAGGGATATACTTGCTCATGTTAGGCCCCATAGGATACAAGCCATAGCTTTGATGCACCTTGTCCAACTTTTATCTAGCCTATGAAAAATATTGTGATCCTCTAAATATAAATTGCCATGTTCTCTACATTTTGAAAAGAAAAAATATATATATAATAAAGAAGTTCTTTGAAACTTGCTAGTTGTCACTGTTCGTAATTGTCTTAAGTGAATGGTTATGAAGTAGCACGACCCCATAGTGTTGGAAATGATGGTCTTAATAGATGCTTACTGAGTGATTTGTCAAATAAGAAATGATGTTTCAAAGTTTCGATATTACATATGCCAAAATTTTGTCCTGGAAATCAAAGTGAGATATTGCTTTATGCGTGTTTTGCACAACTGTCGCACTACATGGGATGCTAACAACTCCGATGGCCTTTGGACAATCCAAAAGGAGGAAACTCTTGGAGTTTTGATATGAGTTTCCCAACATATGTAGCAAAAATGCTATATTTGGGTATGCATTGGTATTCTCATGGGCCCGCGTTAAAAGAAAAAGTTGAAATACTCCTCTGACCGTTATGAGAACTCATTATACCTAAAAGGGAAACCTTGGTAATGGTCATGAGTGTCCTTCCTAGCCTACAGAGTCTCGATTGAACATATACCACTCTTTTGGCATGGTCTTGTTACTAAGAAATAGATTTCCTATGAGCTCAACAATCAAAGTTTGCACTTGTGAGACTTTAATAGATGGCATGAGTGGGCAGTATTGGAAAACTCTATCTCTATTTATGATTGACAACTAACCATGTTCAGATTTGCCTTATACAAATAAAAATACAAAAATACAATAAAGTGCGTATACAAGGATCACAAGTTTACTTGCAAGCTAGATTCAACTTTGACATGGTGTAGGGTTCGCAGCATAGAAAACAAAAAATTTCCTACGATGGGAACAACTATGTACCAAGATCGATCTACTAGATACAAACAACGGGTGGATATATATCCGTAGAGAACATACCATTGAAGACCGACAAAGCTTAACGAGTTAAACTCGTGGCTGATGTAGACGATCTCTTGCCGATCTCAAGATCGAGAGGAAGTCCTAGCGCCGCAAATCAGCAGCGCATCCGTGCTCGCACACACGACTGAGGCACTGAGCAACCTCCGCCTCCTCTCTCCAGCGATGCAGCGGAAGCACAACTCTTTCTTGCCGAATAGCCACTGGGAACATGTATCTCGCTTTTCCGAGAATGGGGAATAAATTCTAGAGGGGAGAGAGATCCTTCACGAGGAGGTGTGAGTGAGAGAGAGAGGGAGAGGGGTGCCTTTTATAGGAGGAGGGGGCACCCAAGGGGGTGGCCGCCGGACATGGGGGCTGCCCCCTCTCCTCCTTCATTCATGTGGGTGGACACTCCACTCACAAAAACCTCTTCATTTCCCTCCACTCAAAATCCCACTCAAACTTGCAATTAAATTTCCACTAAATTTAATGCAAACTCTCATTAAATAAAATTATTTTTATTTATTCAGAATTTTGTCAATTACTTTAATGACAAACATTCACATATAACCCCTTGCTAGAATTCTATTTCACATGCAAAAACACTTTCTGCAATTTCGCCCGAAAACCTGTTTTGGTATCTAGTGAAATAAATTCCTGCGCTTGTTATTCTTTCCGGCATGGAACCTTTACTCTAGTTGGATGTCGGTGTCTCTTAAGTGTGTCACCCTATGGTTCGTTAATAATGCGGAAATGATCGAGACCCCTCTCGGATCAATAATCAGAAGCGGGATCTGGAGCTCCATACTGACTCCCACACATTCAACGATGACTTTCTTGTGATCGTCGGAACCTTTTTACGCTAGTATCTTAATCCCTTTGTTTCGCGATATATTACATGTCCGAGATTAGATCATCTGTATCTCCATACCTAGTTTGATCTCGTTACTGACATGCACTCTTTTCTCGTTCCCATGATATAACATTCTAGTGATCAAATCACTTGCTTGCAAGCTAACCAATGTGATATCACCGAGAGGGCCCAGAGTATATCTATCTGTCATCGGGATGAACAAATTCCACTCTCGATCCATGGGACTCAACATAACACTTTATTAGTTCTAAACCCATCTTTATAATCACCCTGTTACGGTGTGATGTTTGATGTTATCAAGAAACTCTTCCAGTGTTAGTGATTGACATGATCTCATGGTCTAAGGATTAGGATCACTTCGTAAGTTGTTATAGCAATATAAAATCAATGACTTTGATCGTAATGCTATACTTCGGATGAATGTTCATCACACCATTATACTAATGTTGTGATCCCATTATTAACAACATCCAATGTCCATGATTAGGAAACCTTGATCATCTTGTTAATCAACGAGCTAGTTTATGAGAGAGGCATAACTAGGAACTTTCTGTTTGTTTATTAATAACACATGTATTAACGTTTCCGTATTAATACAATTATAGAATGCAAAATAAAAATCTATTATATACTTGGAATACACATAATAAACACTTTATTATTGCCTCTCAGGGCATATTCCCTTCAGTCTCCCACTTGCACTAGAGAAAATAATCTAGTTACATAGCGATGAATCTAACACCCATGGAGTTCTGGTGTTTATCATGTTTTGGTCTCGGGAGAGTTTTAGTCAACGGATCTGCTACATTGAGATCTGTGTGTACTTTACAAATCTTTATATCTCCATCCTTGACATGCTCGCGGATGGAGTGAAACTAGCGCTTAATATGCTTGGAATTGTTGTGAGACCTTAGTTCATTGGCATTGGCAATGGCACCATTTTTGTCACAATAGATTACCATTGGGTCCAACGCACTTGCAACAACACCTAGTTCGGATATGAACTCCTTCATCCAAACCGCTTCCTGAGCCGCTTCCGAAGCAGCAACATATTCGGCCTCTATTGTTGATCCCGCCACCACAGGTTGTTTGGAACTCCTCCAACTAACCGCTCCGCCATTCATGAGAAATACCTATCCGGATTGAGACTTAGAGTCATTCGGATCGGTGTCAAAGCTTGCGTCGACATAACACTTAGCGACTAGCTCTTCTTCACCTCCGTACACAAGAAACATATCCTTAGTTCTTTGTAAGTACTTAAGGATATTCTTGACCGCTATCCAGTGTTCCGAACCTGGATCCGATTGGTACCTACTAGTCAAAATAATAGCATGTGCCACATCCGGTCTTGTACATAGCATGGCGTACATTATAGAGCCTATGGCTGAAGCATAGGGGACTTTGTCCATTATCTCTCTTTCTTCCGTCGTAGCCGGACTTTGAGTCTTACTCAATGTCTTGCCTTGAAACATAGGTAAGAACCCCTTCTTACTTTTGTCCATTTTAAACTTCTTTAAAATCTTATCAAGGTATGTACTTTGCGATAGCCCTATTATGCGCCTAGATCTATCTCTATAGATCTTTATTCCTAATATGTATGACGCTTCACCTAGGTCCTTCATTGAAAATTTGTTGTTTAGATAACTTTTAACACTGTTTAAAAGATCTATATCATTTCCGATCAATAATATATCATCCACATATAATATCAGAAATGCCACATTGCTCCCACTCACTTTCTTGTAAATACAAGATTCTCCATAAGTTTGGACAAATCCAAACTCTTTGATCACCTCATCAAAGCAGAGATTCCAACTTCGTGATGCTTGCTTCAATCCATAGATGGATCGCTGAAGCTTGCACACCTTGTTAGCATCCTTAGGATCGACAAAACCCTTTGGTTGTATCATCTACAACTCTTCTTCAATATTACCATTGAGAAACGCGGTTTTGACATCCATCTGCCATATCTCATAATCGAAATATGCAGCAATTGCTAACATAATCCTAACTGAATTTAGCATCGCTACGGGAGAGAATGTCTCATCGTAGTCAACTCCTTGAATTTGTCGAAACCCCTTTGCGACAAGTCGAACTTTATAGACGGTCACATTACCATCATCATCAGTTTTCCTTTTGAAAATCCATTTGTTCTCCACGGCCTTTCGGTCGTGAGGTAATTCCACCAAGTTCCAAACTTGATTTTCATACATGGATTCCATCTCAGATTTCATGGCTTTTAACCATTTGTTGGAATCCGGGCTCATCATCGCTTCTTCACATGTCGCAGGGTCATCAATTTCCTCAACCATGAAATTCATAACAGGGTTTCCGTATAGCTCGGGAGCTGCACGTGCCCTACTAGACCTACGAGGTTCGGTAGTACTCTCTTTCGGAGTTTCATGATCATTATCATTAGTTCCCTCTTCAACAAGTGAAGCCAACTCTGGAACAACTTCCGGCGCTGCGCTACTCGCCATACTTTGAAGAGAAGGTTCAATAACCTCTTCGTACCTTCCGACTACTCACACCTTTCACGAGAAACTCTTTATCTAGAAAGGATCCATTCTTGGCAACAAAAACCTTGCCTCGGATCTGTGATAGAAGGAATACCCAATAGTTTCCTTAGGGTATCCTATGAAGACGCATTTTTCCGCTTTGGGTTCGAGTTTATCCGGTTGAAGTTTCTTCACATAAACATCGCATTCCTAAACTTTAAGAAATGACAGCTTAGGTTTGTTCCCAAACCACAATTCATACGGTGTCTTTTCAATGGATTTAGATAGTGCCCGATTTAAAATGAATGCAACAGTTTCTAGTGCATAACCCCAAAATGACAACGGCAAGTCCGTCAGAGACATCATAGATCGAACCATATCCAATAAAGTACGATTGCGACGTTCCAACGCACCATTTCGCTGTGGTGTTCCGGCAGGTGTGAGTTGTGAAACAATTCCACACTCTTTCATGTGAGTGCTAAACTCGTAACTTAGATACTCACCTCCACGGTCGGACTGTAGAAATTTGATCTTTCTATTACAATGATTTTCCACTTCATTCTGAAATTTCTTAAAATTTTCAAAGGTTTCAGACTTTTGTTTCATCAAGTAGATATAACCATATCTACACAAATCATCCGTGAAAGTAACAAAATAACGATATCCACCTCTGGCCGACACACTCATTGGACCACATACATCAGAATGTATGATTTCCAACAAATCTATCGCCAATTCCATTGAACCGGAAAACGGCGTTCTAGTCATCTTGCCCATAAGGCATGTCTCACGTGTAGCAAATGATTCAAAATCAAGTGATTCCAAAAGTCCATCCGAATGGAGCTTCTTCATGCGTTTAACGCCAATATGACCTAGACGGCAGTGCCACAAATATGCGAATATATCATCATTAAGTTTAATCCTTTTAGCATCAACATTATGAATATGTGTAACATTATTACCGAGATCTAATAGAAATAAACCATTCATCATCGGTGCATGACCATAAAAGATTTCATTCATATAACTAGAACAACCATTGTACTCGGATTTAAATGAATAACCACTTCACATCAAACACGATCCAGATACAATGTTCATGCTCAGTGCAGGCACCGGATAACAATTATTCAAGTTTATAACTAATCCTGACGGCAAGTGGAGAGGTAGCATTCTGACGGCGATCACATCAACGCTTGATCCATTGCCGACACGCATTTTGACCTCACCCCTTTCTAGTGTTCGCTTGTTCCGCAGCCCCTGATTCGAGTTACAAATATTAGCAACTGAACCGGTATCAAATACCCAGGTGCTACTGTGAGCACTAGTCAAGTACACATCAATAACATGTATATCATATATACCTTTGTTTGCCTTGCCGACCTTCTTGCCTGCCAAATACTTGGGGCAGTTGCGCTTCCAGTGGCCAGTCCCCTTACAATAGTAGCACTCGGTATCAGACTTAGGGCCAACTCGGGGTTTCTTTTCAGGCACGGCAACCGTCTTGCCGCCCTTACTTCCCTTTCTTTTTCCCTTCTTGTCTTTCTTGAAACCATTGTTCTTATTGATCATCAACACTTGATGTTCCTTTTTGATCTCCACTTCTGCAGTTTTAAGCATTGACAGAAGCTCGGGGAGAGACTTCTTCATGCCTTGCATATTATAGTACATCACAAAGCTCTTATAGCTAGGTGGCAGAGACTGCAGAACACGATGGATGCCTAAGTCAATGGGAATCGATATTCCCAAGGACACAAGCTTATCGGCGTAACCCGACATCTTGAGTACATGCTCACTAACGGAGTTGTGCTCTTTCATCATGCAGCTAAAGAACTTTTCTGAAGCATTGTAGCTCTCTACAGCAGCATGTGTGTCGAAAATCATTTTCAACTCACCCATTTTATCGAATGCATTGCCATTTTCGAAACGGTTTCGAAGTTCTGGCTCTAGCCCATACAATATGCCTCAATGAACTAAGTTGTGGTCCTCCTGATGAGTCTGGTAGACATTCTTCTCCTCGTCAGGGGCATCCTCAAAAGGTGGAGGGCCTAGCGACGCTTCTAGCACATATTGCTTTTGTGCAGCAGAGAGGAGAATAATAAAATTCATGGCCCATTTGGTAAATTTGCTACCGTTCGTTGCAAGTTTCTCTTTCTCCATGAACACATTGTAATTAAAAGAAGGTGGTACCATCTACAATAGAATTTCTAAAGTTTATACTAAGTTTATGATAGATTGAGTTCAACTAATCCATATTATGAATGAACTCCCACTCAAAAACGACATCCCTCGTGTCTTTTTGGTGATTACATGAACCAAATCCACTACACCAAGTCCGATCATCACGTGAGTCGGTGTAGCTTCAAAGGCAAGCATCAAATGGGCATCATATCTACTATATGACTCATGCTTCACCTTTCGGTCCGTGTTCCAAGGCCATGTATGTACATGCTAGGCTCGCCAAGTAAGAACCTTAGTATTCACGTGTGTAACTGTCTTACACCCAAAATATGGTCGTGGATCCAAGAACACCCGATCATCACGTGATGTCTTGGAGCGACGAGAACATAATCGGTGCATACTAAAGGAAGAACACATTCTTATCTTGATATTTAAATGAGGGATCATCTTATTATGATAATAAAACGCCAAACAAGCAATATAAGATGCTATCAAACATCACATGTTTATTAGTGGAATGATATGGTTCCCGCATATGACCTCTATCATGTGCATCGTGGTATGATCACTATCATACCTTTATGTATAAGGTCAAGGTCTATGGAACATGTTATGTGCGTTGTAAGAGTATAATCTCATACTTCTACTTACAACATCACCATATCATAACACTATCCCAGCAACAATCTAAACTAGACGCCTCTAATTTATCCATTGCAAATTTTACGTGGCTTCACTACAAGAAATGTGTTAACTTGTGACCTTCTCGTAGTGACGGGAAATGAAAACGTCATAGATCTATGACGATTTGGCAGAAAATTGTCATAGGCTGTTTAGAGAGGTTAAAATCCTATAAAATTATGACGATTTTGTCAAGATCGTCGTAATTTCAGCATACAAAATCGTCATAACCTTCAGGATGCGGCTTATAGACTTATTTATTCTGCATTATAACCAATTTAAATCATCATATTATCTAAAATATAATATATTCGTCGGCCACATCATTAATTACGCCACCATGGCATGCCTATATGTTAATTATTGTATAGGTTTAACTGACCTGGCACCACCTCTATAGGAAATAATCGAAAAAAGTAGCCACCTCTACAGGAAATAATCGAAAAAGTAGACAAGCAAGGGGGATCGAACCCATGCCCACACCTACACTCTCTTGGGCCACTAACCACTACACCACACTACAGTTCTTGTACTAATTCCGAGCAGCAGTCTTATTAAGATAAAGTTATTATTGGGCTTAGCCAAAGTCGACCAAAAATGGACAACTAGCGGGGATCGAACCCGCGCCCTCCCCTGAACTCTGGACATGGCATTCTAACCACCGCACCATGCTTTCACTTTTGATTTACTACCGAGCTAGTACTATATGTCGATATCTTCGGTTGGACCTGGAAGGGTGGCCTTTTTTATTTCTTTGCGGCTTGGGCCTGGGACTATACAACATGCACACTTGTTTCTTTTTCTGGCGCCTTGGGCCATCTCGGTTAGTCCATTTGTCCCTTAAAAAAGTCTTGGTTAGTCCATTTAATATTTTTTTTCTTAATTCTTTTATATTATTTTATAAAAATCCCAAAGGGATTGATTTTTGGCTCTAAATTTTTATAAAATTTAGTAGATACTCTTAGGATTTTAGTAATAAATATTTTTATTATTTTAATATAGTGGATTTACTAATCCCACATTAGTTTATGGTAGGGACAACATCATAATTCAAAATATGATTTTCAAACTATGATTTTGAATTACAAATTTTGGGATTGAGCATTACAAAACTGTAAGTGGATCTATGATAAAAGATAATAAGACAGCACGCGGAGGATTTGCATTGATCGGACCGTTTTTGAATTTTTTATGTCCGTTTTAAACTATGGTCAAAACGGTGGACACGAAGGTTCTTAGCTAGGGACCGATCCTCGCTAGAATTGCATTGTATCTCTGATGAAACAACATATTGCGAGTCTAAAAATGATTTTTTCCGAAAATCATGGGCATCGGATCATGTACCTGTAGTTCAAACCGGACCCACTTCCTACCGATTCGGCAGGAATTTGTCTTTTTCGCCAGGAGTGAACGGAAAGGTTTGAGATACCCCGGTTGGGACATTGTCCATATAAGGCGGTCTAATATTTTTACAAAATGTGGTGGTACCATTCTAAAACTGTCATTTGGTGGTTGATTCACAAAAAGGCCCGTTTTTTGAGCTCGGAAAATGAAAAATGGATTTTCCATGCGTCGAAAAGGAAAAATTTCTCCTGCAACATTGTTCGCCATCCCATGATATATATGTGTGCACAATATGGGCATATTATCACAAACTATGCCACGATTTTGGCCATAACATTGGTCGTTTGGCCCGAAAACCATGAAACCTCGGAGATGATAGGTCATTTCTGAGAAGGTTTTTTTGAGACACTTGCAATATACCAAGCTTGGTATTTTTCCTTGCAACTATGTCACATAAGAAGACACCACGCGAAGGATTTGGATTGATCGGACCGTTTTTGAATTTTTTATGTCCGTTTCAAACTATGGTCAAAACGGCGGGCATGAAGGTTCTTATCTAGGGGATGAGCCTCGCTAAACTTGCATTGGATCTCTGAAGAAACAGCATATTGTGAGTCTAAAAATGATTTTTACCAAAAGTCATGAGCATCGGATCATGTACCTGTAGTTCAAACCGGACCCACTTCCTACCGATTCGGCAGGAATTTGTCTTTTTCACCAGGGGTGAACGGAAAGGTTTGAGATACCCCGGTTGGGACATTGTCCATGTAAGGTGGTCTAATATTTTTAAAAAATATGTTGGTACCATTCTAAAACTGTCATTTGGTGGTTGATTCACAAAACGCCCCGTTTTTTTCGCTCGGAAAATGGAAAATGACCATTTCTTCTACAACCAATCAAATTACAGGGTTCGGCCTCCCACGGATCAGGAATCTCAGCCTCATCAAAACCGTTAAAATCCAATCCAACGCTTCTGCGCTCACCCAAAGAAACACACCTGAAAAAACCACACCTACTTCGATTCCCCTCTGTCCTCTTTCCCCTTGACCTAGATCGAGATCGATGCGCCCTCCTCTCTTTTCCTTGCGCCGCCACCACATTCCTCCTCTCTTTTCCTTGCGTCGCCATAGCTGCCTCCCTCCCTCCTCCTCCTCACCCGAAGCCGACTTCGACGCCACATAAGCCAAATATGGGCAGCACCCCTGCGATGCGTGCGACACCCGCGAGCTCGGATGAACCGACGACGGTGTTCGGGAGCTCAAACCAGGAGCCGACGATTTCGGTGGTGGCCGCGCAGGTTGCCGCGGTGGTGGCGAACGTGGACGGGTCAGGCGTCGTGGGGGTTGGTGAGCGGCGAAGCCTGGCGGAGCGGCTGCGGATGGGGATCCTCCTGGAGGGCGGCCTGTCCTACTAGGAATCAACTCTGTCACCGCCACCACCCGTGCCCCCTCTCTCGATCTCGATGCAGAGAGGTTCCTCGCCGGATCCCCACGCCACCCACCCAGCGCCGCCTACCCAGATCCCCATGCGCCCACCCCAGTTCCACCCCCACCCCACCATCACCAGTCCAGAACCGATCTAGAGAACCACCGTAACCCACCATCGCCCATCTCCACTGCCTCGCCCCTTCACAACTGCCGCCACCTCCACCGCCTCACCAGATCCCTCCCTTCCCGCCGCCCATCTCCCTCACCCTCTCGAGATTTCTCCCATCTAGATCGAGGGAGAACCCTTGTCGTCTTACCCCTTCTCATCGGTGCCCTGCTGCTCCTCCCTCCACGAGCGCCACAAGGAGACCCATCTCCTGCTGCTGCTTGTCGCCTCCGACGGCTTGCTGCTGCACACCGACCCCGTCCGCGTCGAAGCACTCCACCCTAAGCTCCTTCACGTTCTCGCCGATCCGACCTGCCACCACAACTCCCACATGGATGCCGCTCCCGACAACGTCCTCCCAAACCTGCTGCTAAGAACCCCGGTGAGGCCTCCCTCCTCCTGCTGCTCCTCCCACATCTCATGTGGGTGTGTACGTACATCAGCGTCTCAATTTAGATGTCGCATGTTTGCTTTCTACTTAATTGTGCATCAGTAGACAGTGTTGGTACATAGTTTATGTTTATATATATTATGGATACATAGCTGCTGTTTATAGCTACTGGTACATTGCCGGATTTTTACTGCATTTAATCGTTGTGTGCAATCAAATGATATGAGAAAATGAATATTAGTGTTGAAATGAACTTTCTCAATGCTTTTGATACCCAATCAGTCTACTCGCACTACTCTGAAACTTGTCTATTCCACTGAGTACTTGACTTGTATGTGTCCTGTCATCTCTTGTGTTTTTTCAGGTTGGAATCCTAATGGAGGAGCAAGGAGGGGCGAGTACCGGACGATGGACTGGGAGGATGTGGCAGCGACCGAGGTCTCCGGTAGCCTGCTATTCAGCGGACAAGAGCAGATCATGGAGGACGAAGTGAACACCAGTTTTCTCAAGATCACCTCCGTCTTCACCTCGTTCACCTCTCCAGCGGCAAGATTGGCTACTGCTACATCGACATGCTAAGTGGTAAGGTACTCCAGTCCCATACTCGGTGGTGCTGCTGCTGAAATAGAAACAATAGAACTTAGTGATGCTACTACTGTGTCTACTTGGGGAATAATAGTAGAATTAGTTTGCCAAATGGTTTACTCCAATACATATTTGTCGTTGTTGAAGTGGTGATTCGACTAACATATCTCATTGCAGTTGAACTACTAGTATATATCCTGATGCATGTCTCAATACTTATTGTGTATATGTGTATATCCTGATGCATGTCTCAATAGTCTCTATTGTGCCCATATTAAATTTTTATAACCTCTCTGACCACACGATAGCTTCATGTCCTCATATACCTTCCTTTATTTTGAGAGAGGCTCCATACATGCTCCAGGATTGCTCGATTTATTTGTGGAGAAAGAGATGTCTGAACTGGGATGTTTATTGGCTCTCTTCTGTTGTACCTATCTAAACCGATGCTTCTATTTTGGTTATGCTAGAGTAATGCATCATCTTAATATTTTGAAAACCTTGAGATAATATGTATGCCAATCCTACTAAGTTCCATTTTTAGAGCTTTCGGAAATGACTTATTGTATATTTACCAAACATTTTTTTCCACCGTTGTTGTATCCAGTACACAGTTATATTTGATTAAATGCTCTTGCTTACAAGTTATTATTTATTCCCAGACACAAATGTGTGGTGATGTGCCTTGCTGAACCAGGGGAGTTACCTGTGTGCTACATTTCATGCTACAGCGCACCAAACCTAGCCATGGCACCGCGTTCATATCGTCGAGTTCACCGCGCTGCAACTGCAGAGGCGCTTCCTTCTCTGGATTAGATAAGTCCTTGATTTAACCTCTTTGTGTCCCTTGTTACTTGGTTGATAGGCCACTGATGTACATGTTCCTTTGTATTTAGGCTCTGATGCGATTGACAATAATCTCAGTGTAAAACTGGAATTGAACATACATCGTGTTATGGATCATATGCTAAATTAATAGGTGTTTCATGCATTATAAATTTGAGTTGAATTCATGTATATATCATTGGCTGATATGATACCTAAATTAGGACTATTAGCTGTTAGCTGCTCATAGGCTATACAGGTGCATTTCTGTTTTGAATGTTGTTCTTGCAGGATAGATACATATTGTTTCATAGCATGGTAAAGTTCTATTTTATAGTTATGGTCTGATTATAAATTTTTTTGGAAGCATGCATGCTGTGTTATTTGATATACCATAAGCAGTTAGCAACTTGATGTGTTGTTTGTGTAGGGGAGAGGTCCTATAATGCAATAGCAAGGGGCATCTAGCTTTGGAGTCGAGTTTGGTTGGCTGGAAGGATATGCTTTGTTTCCTCATGCTCTGACCGTCGATGGATGTTACCTGTTCAAGGGATATGGTCCTGTAGTGGTTTCACATTCTGTTGCAGCCTTGTATTATGATGGAAGGTTCAATTTGTGTTGTATTTTTATACCTGGATTATTATTTTGTATATCAGTATCTGCCATTTGAATATCGGAAATATTGTAATAGAGTTATGCATATTCTTTTTTGTTGTATTTTCAAACCTGGATTATTATTTTGTATATCAGTATCTGTGATTTAAACAATGAAAATATCGTTATATTCTTGATTATCAAAAATAATTGATGTACTCATTTCTGATTAAATTATTTGTTGTTAAATTATTAACAAATCATGAAAAATAAAACTGGACAAGTGTTGTATGAAAACTGAAACTGAAAAGCGGGCCTGTCCCAAACAGAAATGTATCGTAAAAAGGCCGAGGTCCAAAATAGAAAACAGGCCATAAAAAGGCTAAGGCCTGAGAGAGACATACCATAAAAGGCCGACGACTATAAAAAGAAAAGCCAGAATTATTTGGCTTAGCCCAAGTAAGTAACTAAAATGGACTGGGCTGATTTTGATTTAAGACGATTTCATTTCGTCACAATTTTGCCACGTAGGATCGGCCACGTAGGATCTGAGCTGGCCTGGCTAGAAGGTCCATGACGATATTGGATCGTCATAGACGTTATGACGATTCAATATCGTCATAGACGGTTATGACGATTTTATCAAAAACATCGTTATAGTTCATTTGCGACGCCCAGCTTTTGACGATCTCAAAATCGTCATAGAATCGTCATAAACGGACTACTATGACGATTTTGTGACGAAAATTGAGGGTCATATATAGCCAGATTCCTTGTAGTGCTTAGGGCTTTCGAAGATAGAACCGTTCTTACCTACGAACATGAACCACAACGAGGATAACCAAATTGTTGACAACTCGTTGCAAAATAGATATTGACTATAGTAGGAGAGATAGACACCCGCTAGCCACTTATGCAAACTAGTTGCATGTCAAGCGTGGAACAGGTCTCATGTGCGAGGACATGTAAAGTTTGTCCGGGCCGCTTCATCCCACTATGCCACCAATATCCAAAATTACAACTAAGGAGCAACAACATGATCATCATCGCCCACATACTCATATGTGTACTACCCGTGTAAAGCATCTACGCATAGATCCAGCTCTGATACCACTGTTGGGTACGCAGCATAGAAAATAAAAAATTCCTACGATGGGAACAACTATGTACCAAGATCTATCTACTAGATACAAACAACGGGCGGATGTATATCCGTAGAGAACATACCCTTGAAGGCCGACAAAGCTTAATGAGTTAAACTCATAGTTGATGTAGACGATCTCTTGCCGATCTCAAGATCGAGAGGAAGTCCTAGCGCCGAAATCAGCAGCGCATCCGTGCCCGCACACACGTCCGAGGCACCGAGCAACCTCCTCCTCCTCGCTCCAGTGATGCAGCGGAAGCACAACTCTTTCTTGCCGAATAGCCACCGGAAACATGTAACTCGCTAGTTCGAGACCATGGGGAATAAATTCTAGAGTGGGAGAGAGATCCTTCACGGGGAGGTGTGAGTGAGAGAGAGGGAGAGGGGTGCCTTTTATAGGAGGAGGGGGGCACCCAAGGGGGTGGCCGCCGGCCATGGGGGTTTCCCCGTCCCCTCCTTCATTCATGTGGGTGGACACTCCACTCACAAAAACCTCTTCATTTGCCTCCACTCAAAATCCCACTCAAACTTGCAATTAAATTTCCACCAAATTTAATGCAAACTCTCATTAAATAAAACTCTTTTTATTTATTCAGAATTTTTTCAATTATTTTAATGACAAATATTCACATATAACCCCTTGCTAGAATTCTATTTCACATGCAAAAACAGTTTCTGCAATTTCACTCGAAAACCTGTTTCGGTATCTAGTGAAATAAATTCATGCGCTTGTTATTCTTTTCGGCATGAAACTTTTGCTCCAATTGGATGTCGGTGTCTCTTAAGTGTGTCACCCTACGATTCGTGAATAATGCGGACATGATCAAGACCCCTCTCGGATCAATTATCAGAAGCGGGATCTGTAGACCCATACTGACTCCCACACATTCAACAATGACTTTCTTGTGATTGTCGGAACCTTTTTACGCTAGTATCTTAATCCCTTTGTTTCGCGATATATTACATGTCCGAGATTTTATCATCGGTATCTCCATACCTAGTTTGATCTCGTTACTGACATGCACTCTTTTCTCATTCCTGTGATATAACATTCTAGTGATCAAATCACTTGCTTGCAAGCTAACCAATGTGATATCACCGAGAGGGCCCAGAGTATATCTATCTGTCATCGAGATGAACAAATTCCACTCTCGATCCATGGGCCTCAACATAACACTTTATTAGTTCTGAACCCATCTTTATAATCACCCTGTTACGGTGTGATGTTTGATGTTATCAAGAAACTCTTCCGGTGTTAGTGATTGACATGATCTCATGGTCTAAGGATTAGGATCACTTCGTAAGTTGTTATAGCAATATAAACTCAATGACTTTGATCGTAATGCTATACTTCGGATGAATGTTCATCACACCATTACACTAATGTTGTGATTCCGTTATTAACAACATCCAATGTCCATGATCAGGAAACCTTGATCATCTTGTTAATCAACGAGCTAGTTTATGAGAGAGGCATAACTAGGAACTTTTTGTTTGTTTATTAAACACACATGTATTAACGTTTCTGTATTAATACAATTATAGCATGCAAAATAAACATCTATCATATACTTGGAATACACATAATAAACACTTTATTATTTCCTCTCAGGGCATATTCCCATCACATGGGGCATATAAATTTTTGACTAATCTCTAGTGGTTTGGAATAATATAACTGAGCTTTATATTGCCTTGTATGATTATGTGCTCTCTTGCTTTGATCTTGCAGGAAAAACAAGAATACAGTGCATTGATTTTAATGATAAGCAGGATCACATCCATTAAGTTATCGATCCCTTTTTGCTCGAGGACAAGATCTAGCTTGGGGAAGTTGATGGCTGTGATAATACAACACCTTTTAGCTATATAAATTGTGTCATTTTCCTATCGTATCAAGCTCCATCTAACTGTTGCTATGCATGATTACCTTTTTCATTAAATTCAATATGATCTTTTCACAATTAGTAGTTTATTAGTATTTTATTATTTTTCCTTGGCTTTGGTTTGTGTTTAGGTTTAAGGAAGAATAAAGGAATAAAGCCCAGGGAAGGAAGTCATAAGGATGCAATATGGAGGAGCTACAGGCATCAGACTTAGCCATTTGAGAGGTTGCAAATGTGAATTTTTCCACTTTCTCAAAATGAAGATCCAAGACCATGGGGTTTAGCCCTTGTTGAGACGAATCCAACGAGCCCAATAACACCCAAAACAGAGTTCGTATGAAGAAATGACGACTAAAATACTAAAGAGTCTGAAAGTTCAACGACCAACTATATGACCGGAGAAAATATTACAACCGTATAGTTGAGCCCGTATAGTTGCACAAAGCGTCAGAAATGACAGAATTTTGCCCCCCCCCAGAAGCTCCAGAACCTTCCCAAGTCATATGAAGGTATTGGGGGGACCCTAGGGCACCCCCAATATAGCACCCCGGGTAAAACCACTACTAGAAAACCGTTGTTGTTTTTATTATGTGCATCATCATGACATTAGCATGCATCTGTTTGCCTAAAACTATTTTCTAAAAGCCTATTTTTTTTTCTAGATGTCCCCTCTTTGTTCAAATACAAACCCCAGATCTATCTGGATATTTTATTTGTTTAAAAACTAATTACAAACATCTTTTAAATATTAAATAAAAAGTTTATATTATTTTTGGCAGGCGGCCGGCCAGGCCCAAAAGCCCAGCCGGCCACCTCCAACGAAACCATAATCCTAACCCTAGCAAAAACCTAGATCTAATACCACCCCTCAACCCACTCCCGTCGCCGCCGCCACTCTATGGAAAAAAACACGCACGCACCCCACCTCCTCCCGCGCCTAACCCCACTCCCGCTCACGTCGCGACCAGCCCGCAGCCGCCCTCCTCTCTCAATCGCACGCTCCCAGACCCAACCCGCGCTCACCGGCCCCACCCCCACCCTCGATCTCTCCCCACCACACTTTTGCCCGCGACCCCATCTCCTTCTTCCCCTGGCTCGCTAACCACTCCGCCGCCACCAGCGAGCAGCGCCCTGCTGCCCGCCGCTTCGCCCCTTCCGCCAGGCCGTGACCAGCTGTTGCCGGCCACCTGCTCTCCGGCACCTTGAAGCGCGGCCCCATCTCCTTCTCATGCAGGACCACGCCGTCGTTGCTCGCCATGAGCCCTCTGCCTCCCCGCCCTTGCTCTGGCCCCAGGCCCGCACTCCGCTGCCCTGCGCCTCGTCGTGGGCCTCGCCACCGCCTGTATCCACCCTGAGTCGCCGCGGCGCCGCTCCTTCCCGCCGCCTGGCCCCGCGCACCCTTCCCGTCGATCTCTGCGCTCGTGGAGCCCGGCCTCCTCGACCTCCGTGTGCACCGCCGCCATGTGGCCCCTCTCCGGCCGTCCTCCTCAGTCGTTGCTTCACCGGCCCGCTCGACGCCCGAGGCCGCGCCCTGAAAGCCGCTGACACCGCCGGCCCGTCTTTGCCCCGTGATCAGCATCGCCAACGCCCCCTCTGTGCGCTGCCCGGCCCGTGCGCAAGAGTGCCACGCTGCCTGCTGGGTTGCGTCTTTGTTTCCGTGAAGTGGTACTGCTATCATATGAACTGCTGCTAACTGGCAACAAAACCGTGGGTGTTTAGCCATGTTGATGTGGTGTTTTGGACGCCCTCACTGGCTAACTTCGTCTCTGATGCGGACAAGGTCTCCCGATGCTCGATGCTGTGCACACTTGCTGCCAAATCTACCTCCTCGATGACCGAGACCCTGAAGCACACCGGCACCAACGTTAAGACCAAAGTTCTGGATCGACATCAAAGCCGGAATCCTTAGGCCTCCGACACGGAATGCCAAGCTCTCCCTCATGGATCCGAAGCACGATCCCCGAAGTCCGAAGACCCGAACCCGAACCGTCGAACTCTCTGAACCCCAAGATCGCCGACCCCATGTGTGGCCCCTTTCTTTAGACCCTATTTTTACAACATATGATATCTACTTGTTACATTAAACTGTTCATGTTTGCATGCATATTGTGGGTGTTTGGGGCTATTTCGAAGATTCACCTAAATTAAATATGGAGACCATATGCGGGCGGATCTAGTCCAATATTGACTGGTAACATATTTTGCCTTGTTAATACAACATTTAAAATTGCGGGGTATCTAAACAACATGAACCTAATAATTAATTGTCGGGATCCCGGTTCCACTTAATATTGACTAATTACATCGCATCTGTGCCATGTCATATATCATCCATGCATCATGCCCGATCTTCTGCCGTAGTATTAAATAGTGCATCCGGTGTTACTTGTAGTGTTTGGTTCTTCACGGATTAGGCCGATGAGTTGATGCGAGTGTCGACCCGATCTTCGGATGAACCTTCGGCAATGTTTTTAGGCGAGCAATTATCCCTCTTTCTACCTATTTTACATTTCTAGTCTTTACTTCCTCTTGTTGATCTATTGCTATTTGTGTTGCGATGCTCTAGTTTTCGTACCCGTGATATCCCTTGCAGCCTTATATTGCCTTGGACACATCCTATTACCTGTTATTTGGTAGATAGTTGGATTTGCGTGTCGTAGTCGCTTGCTCAAGTGCTATTGCGTGTCATCAAGTACCATAGTTGTTGGACGACTGTCATATGCTTTATGTTGTAGATGATCATGGCTTTAATTACCGTTTAATAAGTAAAATTGAAGTAGATAAATAATGCAGAGGCACAGGTGGTTGATGTTATTTGGTTTTTAACCGTCCACTTGTGTCCCGTAGGACCCCGAGTACTTGATACTTGTTCTTTGTATATTCGCACTATCCGCATGTGGGACCATGAATCCACCTAGCCAGAGCTTGAGTCATATATTATTTCTTGGGGCCACAAACTAGTTTGGGGCTTTATTACTATCATGTACTTATGCCATGCTTTACTGCTTTATTTACTATTGCGCGTGGAGCGCCTGTACTTTTTAGGAACAAATGTGGAATGTTTTCACGGTATCGACAAGCCCAGTCACACTTTCGGGTTCCCAATCGTTTACAGCCATTGGCACAAACCTCTGGGTCCGTCTCGGAGCCGGCCAACTTCGTCGCGGGTAGCTTGGTGGGGTGGCCCCCTGAAATTTATATGAATCTTGTAATTGCTCTGTCGTGATGCCTCGTTGGGTTTCATTTGGTTTTTCTCGAGGTTGATCATGCGTGTGTTGCTATTTGTGCCCCCTGCAGGGTAAAACTTTCTGAAAGCCGTGTCCGCGGTTATGGACGACTTGGAGCACAGTATCTCGATCATAGACAACTATAACTAAAGTAGCGATATAAATTTGACTTTATAATGACTAGTAATCAACTTCACTATAATGGAATGGCTAAATAAAAGTGCCAACAATTGCTGGTTTGGGTTGACGCCTATTACCATTGTATCTGACTAGTAAGTATTGCAACTACAACGGAATTGCTAAATAAAAGTACCAACAACTGCTGGGTTTTGGGATGCCTCATGCTATATGTATCTGACTAGTAAGTACTAGAACTACAACGAAATGGTTAACTAAAACTGCCCACTGCTTATTATATCAGGATGACTCATGCTATCTATATCAGACTAGTAATTGCCGCAACTATAACGGGATGAATAAAACTGCCAACTGTGTGAGTTCCTTGCTTGACTTCCTCATTTGGTCTGGAGGGGGAAATACCAGGATGGGTGTGCTTGGTGATAGTTTCAGGTGGGATCCGAATAGGTCTTTATTATCCCTATCTGATAGCCTCCAGTTGTACTGAGTCTCTATAGGTTGTTTAGTGCATGCTGCGCTGCAGCTTCAGTCCACCATACCTATGTAGGCGAGGACCGCCGAATTCTAGTCTCGCCGTGTACTGGCCTCAGTACTAGCCGCTCTCTTTTTCCTTTGCCCTTTGTCGGCACCCCTTTTGTTTAATAAGGTTTTGAGATCGACGTCGTTAGCAAGGTTACCCTTCCGGCTTGGCCTGGGCAGGGTTATGGACGCCATTGGTTATTCTTCAGGGCTCTTAGCCCCATTTGCATCTTGTCCATAGTCGGACGTTGTATCGTTTTCCAGTTGATTTGGATCTTTATATTGTATATCTGTATTCTTGACTCTTTGAGTCATTGTTGTATATATCTGTTATGTGGGTTCCATCACGGACTATTGTGTAATGGTATTACTTCGTTTTCCACCCGCACAAAAGTGCCTGGTGGGCACCTTTGAATCGTTTCTATGCGGATTTGGTGGGAATCGCTAAAACTTGCATAGGGCCGATTCTGAGGGTATTACACCCAAGGCCTATATAAAGGAGGGAAGTGTCAAGGGAGAGTAACAAACCCACCACCAACACATCTAGCATATCTAGATCCAACCTCCATCATCCACCACCAAGGCCGAGCCCTGCCGCCATAGCCAGCCACCAAGATCCAATCGCAGTCTTGAAGGAAGGCCGGGGAAGAAGACTAAGAGGAGGAGGCACCTCCATGCGCCGCTGTCGCCGCCGTCATGCCATCACCATCTCCATCACCGATGCTCCTTCTTCTTCCCCCCATCATGGTCTCCGTGATGGGTTGTAATATGGCTTGAACCCCCTTTTATTAATGTTATGATGATTTGAGTAATTGAAGTGTGGTGTATTCTTGTTAATAAATATTTTTGTTCTTTCTCTTTACATTGTTCTATTCATGATATTATTCTAGTGATTGGAGACGTCTGATCCATTGTTGAGGAATTAGATAGGGATTCACGGTGTTGTCACAAAACTTATCATTAGTCTTTCCTCTTCCATGGGTAGGACTAATAGGCTATTATCTATAAGTGGCTCTGCGGAGGCAATAGCAGCTTAGGATGCACCGCCCATTAAGATTCAGTTCTCCAAGATCACTTATAATATAGATAGGTATAGTGTTGCAAATTGCTTGACCCCATAGTGGCATTCGGGATATCTTGTGATGAGCACATTTTCCTAGGAGTACGGTTGTCCATAAAACTTAATGCCTTTTGTCTGGTCTTGTTGCCTTAATACACCATTGGACTACCAAATCAAAAGAGGGTGTAGACAGTTGAGTTGTCTGGTCGCCACTTACAATGGTTGGAGACAACGGAATATAAGGGATCGCCACAATTATAGTTAATAGCTATTCCATAAGCATTTATCATACACACCGGTATACGCAATATTACTCGAGAAATCATAGCATTAATATTTAATCTCATTGCATTCACCTCTTTCTAGTTTTACTTCTATTCTAGTTTTCTTCCAGTCCTACTAGTAGTTGTTACAAATCATCTTAAATTCATTTATCCTAGTAACTTATAGAATAGGCTATTTCCAAACCACGATTTGGGTGCAAACGTGGATGCATTGACAACGTGGCTGCGGGGTCGTGTTGTTTCTGTTCGTCGAGCTCTCATCGGGACAAACAATTTAAATATTTGCCCCTACAAGTACTGCAATAACCATGTTGTTGGTGCAGGAACCCAGTCATCAATTCCCATTGTGTAGATCGCCGCAAATTCTGAGTCAACCATCGTCTCTTGCATTCCAAGATATACTACTGCTTCCATATATATTTGTTGAACTGACCTGGCTAGTTTATATTTGTTGAAATTCTAGGAAACACTCTGTTTGATTGCTCAATTCATTTGTAGGCACACTTGTGTAATGCTTTCTTGTCATGTTCTACAGGTTCACAAGCAATGCCATTATATTTCATATCTAATGGTCCGTCATAAGCAGCGACATAGCTATCCTCTATATATAGTTCATTTGTAGTTTGCATTCTTGCTCTATAAGGTCTCTTATGTTGCCATTATTGATGGGGATACGCCTACTGGGGTATACTCAGCAGGACGTTTCCGACTGGCCCGAGGGCTGGCGAGTGGGCCTGCAGAACGGCGAGTGGATTGAAGCCCATGCAAGGTACCGAGCGACTGGAAGCTGAAGGCCCAGGCGAGTACATAGGCCCAGTCGGACTAGGTTAAAAGACTACTGAAGCTGTAACCGAATCGGTTGAGATATGTAAACCCTAGGGGAGGTGAGCCTATATAAACCTCCCTATGGGGTGAGTAGAGACACGTTCCCTCGTACACCTAAGCGACTCGCCGCCTAGCCGCCGAGCTCGCCCATTGTAACACCTCCCTAATACAATCTAGCAGGAGTAGGTCTTTACCCTCCGGGGGGCCGAACCTGGGTAAACCCTGTGTCTTTTCCCTCATCTCGCACCGCAGATGGCTGGCCGCCCTTGCCCCTCGTTCTACTACTCGCTGCCGATTGCAGCGTCTGCCGTGACCATTCCCACGACAGTGGCGCCCACCGTGGGGCCTGGCCGGTCTGGCCGGTGTTCTGCGGCGAGATCCAATCTGCCCATCAACGAGACGGTCGCCACCGGCCGCATGATAGCGATCGGCGAGATGCTCCAGATCTTGCCGAGCAGCTACGTCCCGGCGGCGCGACCCGTCACGCACAGCGTGATCCTGCCAATCGGCACGATCAGCCTCTTCGTCGGCCTCATCGACGTCATCGTCTCGCAGGACTCGGCTCGCATCCGCGAGTCGCCGCCACGCGATCGGCTCTCCGAGAGCCAGGTTCGCACGATCCACCGCCTTGCCTCCGAGTACAACTCGGCCCACAGCAACGTGGCCGGGAATTCAGCGGCCGCAGAAGATGCGGCCCTCACCGACGACGCCGACTCGGCGACCCCAGCGTCACTCGCCGGATCCATCACCGCGGCCTCATCCGCGGGCTCCATCGCCCAGGTCTCCAACGCGGGAGACTTGGAGGACCCCTCCATCCTCGGGATCTTCGAATTCTACTCCGGGTCGGAGAACTCCGCCGACCTCCGCGATGGAGCCAGTCGCCACGCCGCGGCTTACATGGCCACCGACACCGATCCGCTGGAGGATCCTTTCTCCACCCCAATCCCTCCTAACGCCACGGCAATGGAGGTCGAGGAACTCCGCTTGAAACTGGCGGAGGCGGTACGCAAGGAGCAGGCCGAGCGCGAAAAATTTCGCCTCGAGCAGGTGACGGCGCAGGAGCTGTCACGCTACCACCAGCAGCGAATCAGGTCACGTTTGAACCCCACCGTTCAAGGGCGTGCCCTGAACTTCGACGACGAAAACGACCCGGCCCGCATAGCCGAGCGCGCGATCTGCGAGAACGCGCCACCAGGAGGAAGCTCCCGGCCCCCGCCAGGATCGTCGGCGATGGGCGCCCCACCACCGCCCAACCGCACCCCTCCCAGGGACCAGCCGCGGATAGTTGTCTCCTCACGGGAGCGAGACGCAAACGGCCTCCCACTGTTCTCCACCCCGATGGAAAACCTCGTGGCAGGCCGAGCAGCAGCCGATAGCATCACGGCCCCTGGCGACGGCGCCTTACAGATCCAGTACATCAGGGCCCTGCTTGCGAAGGCCGTGGAGCAGCAAAAAGCGGGCGTCGACTCGCAAGGTCGAGTATACTCGCGTTCCTCGGGAAGCAGAGCGGCCTCCAGCGGCCGCCCAGCGGCGTCAAACACCCTCAATTGCCCGCCACCAGAGCCACTGCAGCTCCAACACCGACCCGCGAACGCGGCACTCTCCACCAACGACCCCAGGCCAGCGACCAACTTCGTCGCCGCTAACGGACAACCCATCGACGCCCGCACCCACATCATCAACAACCAAAGCTGGCGCGCACGCCAGACCGATGACTTGCGGCACACCCTAACTAATCGCCGCGATGTCGAACCTATCGGTTCGCTCAGTCGACTTGGGCCTAAGTGCTTCGGACCAATGATCCGAGGCGAGAAGTACCCGCCAAACTTCAAGGCGCCAAAGGAGATAGAAAAATACGACTCCTCGTACGACCCCGCAGTCTGGCTCGACACATACCTCATGGCAATGGGGATCGCGGGTCACACTGACCTACTCGCCGCACATTACCTCCCACTGATGATGGAGGGGACGTGCAGGCAGTGGATCAACACTCTCCCCTAGGACAGTATCGACTCCTGGGAGGAAATGCGCGACGCCTTCGTCAGGCACTTCGAGTGCTCCTACACCCGCGCCACCACCATTGAGGACCTGGAACGATGCGTCCAAGGACCCCGTGAGTCGACCCGCAACTGGGTCCAACGGTGGCAAGAGCTTTGGTACAACGCGGTCGGCATCCACCCGGACACCGCGATCCATTGCTTCAAGACCTCGTGCCGCTACGAGCCTCTAGTCGCCAAGCTCAAGCGACACTCCCGCACACTCGACAACATCCCCGACATCCTCGAGATCGCCAAACGGTACGCCGAGGAAGATCCAAACCAGGAAACTGACAACGAGTCAGGAGGGCAACGCCGCACGGGCGGCAATGACAGCGGACGCCGAACCGACCTACGCTACAGCGGCACCCGCCTCACTGGCAAGCGCCGCAGCGATGGGCGAGTCGACTTCGTCGCCAACGCTGGGCACGCACAGCGCGAGCCCAAGAGCTACCGCTGCGACGGAGGGAAACGGCGCGATGGCGGCAATTACAAGAACAAGCCAAGGTTCGATCCCGCGGCCCTCCTTAACCAACCATGTGCGTTCCATAGCAGGGAAGGGAAGCCCGCAACGCACACCACCGCCGACTGCCACACCCTCAGGGAAATCGAGAAGGCACGGCAAGCGCGGGAGGACACCGACAACGACCCGCCAAATGGCGGAAAATTCGGCAAAGTAGCCGGCTCGCTCCACACCTTCACAGGCTTCAACACGAAGCGCGAGAAGAAGGTCATCGCCCGCGCCGTCGCCGTCAATGCGGTGGCCCAAACAGACGTCCCCCAGTTCCTGAACTGGTCGGAACAGCCCATCACCTGGAGCCGGCAAGACCACTCGCCACGCATCGAGTACCCAGGACGAGTCGCCTTGGTGGTCAAGCCCAAGGTTGGCGACTACTGGCTCCCCAAGACACTGATGGATGGCGGCAGCTCCATCAACATCCTCTACCTCGACACCTTCAGGCGGTTGCGGCTCCCGCAGTCGATGATCGAGACAACCCACACCACGTTCCACGGCATCGTCCCCGGTCGGAAGGCGTATCCGATCGGCAAAGTCACGCTGCCAGTCACTTTCGGTACTCCGGCAAACTTCCGCACCGAGCGGATCGTCTTCGAGCTGGTGCCCTTCGACAGCCCTTACCACTGCGTCCTGGGGCGCCAGGCGTTCGCTAAATTCATGGCAACGCCCCACTACGCATACAACACGATGAAGCTCCCCGGGCCGTGCGGCGTCATCACCATCAACGGCGACCCCGACATGGCCGCCGAATGCGAGGCCAAAGGAGCCGAACTCGCCGACGCCGTCATCGCGGCAGAGACTAATCACGCCGACGAGCTCGCCAAATACGCGAGCGGGGTCAACAATGACGACCCCACAATACTCAAGAAGCCCAACTCAGAGGGCGCAAACACCTCAACCTTTGAGGCCACGACGCACACTCGCACCGTCGAGCTGGTCCCAGGCGACTCCAGCCAGACGGTGACGATCGGGACAGGCATGAGCCCAGCATAGGAAGGTGCGCTCATCGAGTTCCTCCGTGAGAACAGGGACATCTTCGCATGGAAACCCTCTGACATGCCCGGTGTCCCTAGGGAGCTCGCTGAGCACAAACTAAACGCCGACCCCAAAGTACGACCTGTCAAGCAGTCGCTACGGCCCTTCAATGAAGAACGCCGTCGAGCAATCGCCGAGGAAGTGCAGCGTTTACTCGCTGCCGGCTTCATCCGGCCAATCAAATACTCCAAGTGGCTGGCAAACCCAGTCCTGGTCGAGAAGAAAAACGGGACCTGGAGAATGTGTATCGACTACACAAACCTGAACAGCGCCTGCCCAAAGGAGCAGTTCGTCCTCCCGCGGATCGATCAGATAATCGATTCAACCGCGGGTTCGGAGTCGCTATGTTTCCTCGACGCCTACTCCGGGTACAACCAGATCAAAATGGCTGTCGAAGACGAGGAGAAGACGGCGTTCATCACGCCATTCGGAGCCTTCTGCTACACCGCCATGACCTTCGGCCTCAAGAACGTCGGGGCAACCTACCAGCGGTGCATGCAAGAATGCCTCGCGAGCCAAATTGGCCGCAACATCCACGTCTACATCGACGACGTGGTCGTGAAATCCGCTCGCCAAGGCGACCTACTCGCCGACCTGGCGGAAACCTTCGCCAATCTGCGAAGGTACAAGATAAAGCTCAACCCAGGCAAGTGCACCTTCGGTGTACCCGCCGGACAACTACTGGGGTACGTCGTCTCCAAACGAGGGATCGAGGCGAACCCAACAAAGATCGACACGATCGCCCGGCTCGGCAAACCCGAGTGCCTGCGTGACATCCAGAAGCTGGCCGGGCGAGTAGCGGCTCTCAGTCGCTTCATCCCCCGCCTGGGCGAAAAGGCGATGCCCCTATACCGCCTGATGTGCAAGAACCCCACCTTCCAGTGGGACAAGGAGGCGGACGACGCGCTCCGCGACCTCAAAAAAGTGCTACTCGCCGCACCACTACTCGCCGCCCCCGCCGACAAAGAACCTATGCTGGTTTACGTCGCGGCGTCCGAGCGCGTCGTCAGTGCTGTGATGGTCGTCGAACGACCAGAGGAAGGAAAGGAGCGCCCGGTTCAGCGGCCGGTGTACTACATCAGCGAGGTCCTCACCGAGTCGCGCCAGCGGTACCCACAGTACCAAAAGCTAGTATACGCGGTCTTTAGGGCTCAGCGGCGCCTGCCACACTACTTCCAGGAGCACCCGGTCACGGTCGTCTCCTCAGCGCCACTGCAAGACATCATCCGCAACCGCGAGGCGACCGGACGGGTCGCCAAGTGGGCCGTCGAGATCGGCGTCCACAACATTAAATACGAGCCACGAAGGGCGATTAAGTCGCAGGCACTGGCAGACTTCATCGCCGACTGGGAGGAGGCCCAGCAGCCAGAGAAGCTGCCGTACCTCCATTACTGGAGCCTGCACTTCGACGGCTCCAAGAACGCGGACGGTGCAGGAGCGGGGATAGTGTTGACTTCACCAAAGGGCGACAAGCTCCGCTACATCCTCCGCCTCGAATTCACGCCCTGCACCAACAACATGGCTGAATACGAGGCCCTACTCCACGGCTTGCGAGCCGCCAAGGAGATGAACGTCAATCGCCTTCGATGCTACGGAGATTCCGACCTCGTCGCGGGGCAAGTCGCCGGCACCTGCGACACCATCTCCCCTACCATGGCGGTGTACCGCCAAGAGGTGGACAAGTTGGGCGGCCACTTCACCGGCTACTCTGTCGAGTGGATCGACAGGCGAAAAAACGAGGAGGCCGACGCCCTCTCTCGCATCGGGTCGGCTCGACTCGCACCACCCGCCGGCGTGTTCCTCGACACAATCTCCAAACCATCAGTCTCTCCCCCGAGGGAGATCGACATCGGAGTCCCACTCCAACCAGAGGCAGCCTTGGTCGCACTCATCACCGAGCCAGACGACTGGACCAAGCCCTACATCGCCTACCTAGAAGCCGGCACCCTGCCAGCAGACGAGACAGACGCTCGAATGATCGCTCGCCGATGCAAGTCTTACACCATCATCGACGGCGAGCTACACAAGCGCAGCGTCACCGGCGTGTTCCAACGTTGCGTCCAACCGGCTGAAGGACGCAAAATCCTCCACGACATTCACTCAGGTGACTGCGGCCACCACGCCGCCGCTCGCTCCCTGGTCGCCAAGGCTATGCGACACGGCTTCTACTGGCCCACCGCACACGCCGACGCTGTCGACATCGTCCAGCGATGCGCCGGGTGCCATAAGTACGCCAATCAGACGCGCGTACCGAGCTCGGCGCTCAAAACGATCCCCATCACTTGGCCATTCACCGTATGGGGCATGGACATGGTAGGCCCCTTCAAGAAAGCCCCCTCCGGCTACACCCACTTGCTAGTCGCCGTCGACAAATTCACCAAGTGGGTGGAGGCCAAGCCAGTCCGGAAATGCGACGGGAAGACCGCCACTAAATTCCTACGCGAGCTCATATATCGCTACGGGTTCCCAAATAGTATCATCACGGACAACGGCACAAACTTCGCCAAGGGAGCAATGGCCGAATTCTGCGAAGAGCACCACATCCGGCTCGATCTCGCGTCAGTCACCCACCCGGAATCCAACGGCCAGGCGGAACGAGCCAACCAAAGCATCCTCCACGGCCTGAAGCCGCGACTCCAAGTACCACTCGAGCGCACCGCTGGGTGCTGGGTCGAAGAGTTGCCCTCCGTCACCTGGGGAATCCGCACCTCGGTTAACAGATCGACGGGATTCACTCCCTTCTTCATGGTCTACGGTGCCGAAGCAGTCATGCCCACCGACCTCGAACACGACTCGCCGCGGGTCGTCCATTATACAGAGGCCGCAAACGAGCTGGCCCGCCAAGATGGGCTCGACCAGCTCGACGAAGCACGCGACCTCGCTCGGTCACGCACCGCCATCTACCAGCAAGGACTCCGCCGCTACCACAGCCGACGGGTGAAAACCCGCACCTTCCAGGAAGTCGACCTGGTGTTACGCCTCATCCAGGACAAGAAGGGCATGCACAAGCTCTCCCCTCCGTGGGAGGTCCCGTTCGCTATCGGGCGCGTACTCGGCAACGACGCCTACTACCTCATCGACGTCCGCAGGGACGGCGAGCTCGACGTCAAGCGACCATGGAATGTAAACCTCCTCCGGAAGTTCTACTCCTAGAACCCCACACATGTACTCTCCAGTCGCTATGAAATAAAAGAAACGGTTACCGCAAATTGCGCCTACTCTCCATGACTTGTGCCACTCGCACTCGTAATAACAGCGGTACGCTAAAATGCAGAAGTCAACCTTTGGTACAGCGATCGGCACGGCTAAGTAGTGCGGTGTAAGAGCACTGAATCACTTCAGGTCTTGCATCGTCCACGAAAAACGCCAACCCGGAGCCCCATTGGAGTCGCCTAGCTCGACTGGTTTTACGAGCCAAGACAACTGCCCTCGCTTCTCACAGCGACCTTGGTCCTCCGCATCCTCGGCATAGCGACTCGAACGGCTAAGTACCACGCTCGGGGACTGAATACCAGTTCGTCGCGATCGGTCAGGGAAAACGCCAAGTAAGAGAGCATGCCCAGGACTCGCCACGCGACTGACCCCACGGGCCAGGCAGGAGTGACGCGCTCACACCAACGCGCTAAGTCCTCAACCACCCTCGAGTCGCGCCTAGAACTACCAAGTACCACGCTCGGGGACTCGGCCACCCGACCCCGTTCGCGTACGGGAAAACGGTAAAGTACAGAGCACTCAAGGGAGTCGCCTTGCGACTGGCTCTCCGAGCTCGAGCGAGTCGACCAAATCAACAAAACACATGATAACAACACACATCATATACGAGGTAAACCCCACAAAAGGGCGGACGCGCTCGGGGACTCGTCCAAAATCAATCCAAAGCATAGAAACAAATAGCAAAATAGATACGACGTCCCATTCAATCGCATATTGCATTGTCTTATGTTACAAAATATGCCCGCGTGGCAGAACTGCTGCTAACACTTCAAGGCAAACTACCCTACTCTGCAGGCTTCGATGATGACTCGCCAGCATCCCGGCGATTACGGATGAACGCGGTGTACGGGTTTGATGGATACGTCGTCAGTTCACCCGCCATCGCCGCGCGAAAAGGCTGCTCGACCTTGAAGTCACGATGCGGCGGCTCGGGGTCGTTCGGCGCGACGACCGTTTCCTGGTAGGGAAGGAGGTCGCCCATCGCCCAGACACGCTCCGAGTACGTGGCGGCACGCTCCTGCAACTTGAGAACCTCGGACAGATCCACCGCGCCAGTCGACGATGGATACCCACTCGTCACATCGTCAACGTCGAAATCTTCGGGGAAGTGGGCGAGTCCAAGGCTCAGTGCTGTCGACGCTCCACGCCGAAACGCCGACCGCGTCATGAACTCAACGACCGCGGGCGCCTTCTCCAAATATTCCCACACCTCAACGAGGTCGCTGGGAATAACCTCCGTGGGCGACATTTCTTGAAGGTAGGCGCGGACGCACATCGCCGACAGCGTCGCCGACAGCGTCGCCGAGTCGACGAGCATGCTTACGCACTTCCTCGCGTCGAGCGAGCTCGCTTCTTCTTGGCTATCAATAATGCGACCTGCGAGAAGGAGACAATGATGAGTACGACGGACACCACAAAAACCACAACTAACGGAAAGGGAAGATGCACTCACCAAGCAACGGGCGGGCGAGTCCCGTGATGAAGCACTGAAGCGACGTGTGGTCGTCCTGAAGCGCAGCAATAAGGACTTCCGACACCTTGCGATCCTCCTCCGCGGCTGCAATGGCGGCCTTAGCTCGCCCGTCCGCCGAGCTCGCTTCTTCTCTCGCCTCCCGCAGTTCGCGCTCGAGGTCGGCGACCCGCTGTTCAGCAGCACCCAGAGCAGATCGCGCCGCCACCAACTCACCAGCAGGGACAAGCTCCTGGCGAGCTTCCTCTGCCTTCGCAGCAATAGCCTGAAGCTCTTTGTTCGCCTCCTGGATGGTGGCCAGCTCCTTCTCAGCACGCTGTTTCGCGGCCAATCGGTCCGCCGACTCAAGCTGCAGACCCTGCATATCATCAAAAAAGTCAGTAAAAACGAAATTCCTAAGTGCCCACCCGCTAAAATTTAGCGCGTGCGCACTCGGGGACTGGATACGAAAATAAAAGACGAGAAATTATAAGAATCAAGCCGCTGCAAAGCACCGACCTGATCCTCGGGGACTGGATGTACCTGGATGGCTGCGCCAAGCATGCCATGGAGTTGTATCGCGTCCACGGACGCGAGTAACGCTGGCGTGTGCCCACGACGCTGGTCGACTTCAGCATCGGCGGTCCCCGGAGCGAGGCTCGGGGGCGCAGCCCCGCTCGCCGTGGCCGCCTTGGTTACGAAGCGGGGGAAGGTAGCGATAGAGGCACCCGCTCCAAAGGAAGTCGCCTCCGCCGTTCCAAGCAAGGAAACGCCCTCCTTCGTAGACGCGGCTGCCTCCACCGCGGGTCCGGCCGGCGCGACCGCCGTGTCGTCAGAGACAGTGACGATGTCGTCGCCCTTGGCCTTCTTACTGCCATCCGCTGAGGCTACGACCTCGTCCGCTTTCCTCTTACGGGAAGGATCCTCCTCGATAGCGGCGGAGGGTACCTGGGCCACGGTCAGGTGGCCCATCCTTTTCACTCCGGTCCTGCACATCAATCGAATCAATAAAGACAATCGAAATAGTTATGGAAAATAGGGAAGGGTGAACGCACTCACTTGGCGACTGGGATGAAACGCAGCCCTGTACGAAGGCCGACCGGTTTTTCCAGTTCGGGGCCCAGTTGGCGACTGAGCCCCAGTTCCAGGACGTCGCGTGCCCAAGACACGGACGGCTTCTTCGTCGTTGAGGCCGCGGCTGGTGCCTCTGGGACACCCTCGGCGGGGGCTTCCTCGCGAATTGGAGCCGCTACAGCCGGAGCCTCCTTGCGGGGCGAAGCCGCCACAATCGGAACCTCCTTGCGAGGCGAAGTCGCCGCAGCCGGAGCCTTCCCTAGCCCAGAGACTGGCGCGAATGGCGGAGGCATCGAGGCCAGCGGCACTTCCACGGTCGGCGTGTCTTGCGCGGTTGTCGCTGGGGGCGTGCTGTCACCGGCCGAGCTGGGAGCATCGGAGCTGCTCGTCGAGTGCGGCGGCGAGGCCATCCTCGACGGCTTCGTTTTCCTCTTCGGGGGGCCCTCCCTTCCTTTTCCTTCTTCTTCTTCTTCGAAGGAGTGGCCTGGCGGCGCGAGGTGGTTTCTGGGAGCTCGTCGTCGTCATCATGACGCTCGAGGCTCCTGCTCGCTTCGATTTCGCGCTGACGTTGCCCGCGGGTTTTTCGGACCAGCGGGGCGATTTCCTCTTCGGACTCGTCATCGTCGTCCTCGTTGCCCCTCGCGGGTGGCGATTCGCCTATGTCCTGGGCGGATGGCCCCGGGCTCTCATCATCAGAAGGTGGGAGCCACCCTTCCACCACTTGGAATAGCTGCGATGAATACAAAACAGAATCAGAATTACCGCGACTGCATACGCTGCGACTGCGAACAAGGTAAAGAAATTACCGTTGGAGCCGGACGCTTCGCGGTGTAGGGGGCGACCCCGGCCTGTGCATCCAGGTACACCGCCTGGGTGATCTTCTTCAACGCTGGGAGATAATCCTCCAGCTTCCACTCGTCGAGGCAGGCCTTCGTCGAGTCTCCCCGGCCCGTGTACTGATACATGTAGTGGTCGCGTTGGGCGAGTGGAACGAGCCGTCGCCCAAGCCAGCAATTGTACAAGTTTATCGTCTGAAGGCCCTTCTTTTTCAGACCACGGATGGCCTGGAGCATCTCGTCAACGACCATCCGCTGGTCGTCGGGGAGCTTGCCGACTTGGAGATGGCACGGCTCGGAACGATTGGCCGAGTACCGCGGGATCGCCACCTCGTCCTCCGGGGTCGCCTCGGCCACATAGAACCATGACTTCTTCCAGTCGCTCGCTGCCTTGGCGGGTAGCATCAGATCAAAGAAAGAAGCTTTGGACTTGAGCTGGAACGTCAAGCTGCCCGCGGCTAGCATTGGGCCGCCTGCCTCCTCGCGGCTGACCCGTCCATGGAACAGATCTTGCCACAAGGGAAAGTAGGGCCGGCAGCCCAAGTAGCACTCGCAGAACGCCACGAAGATGGCGAGCTGCTCAATGCTGTGGGGACCCAGATCTGAAGGCTGGATCCCGTAGTAGGCGCAAAAACGCCGGAAGAACAAAGACGTGGGAAACCCTAGCCCCCGCTCGAGATGACTGGTGAAACAGACGAATTCCCTCTCTCGCGGGTTTGGGGTCGTTTCTCCGGCTGCGGGGATACGCCAACAGCCGGCTCGCAGGATTCCAGCCTCCTCGAAAGAGGCCAGCTGCGCCCTCGTGCACTTGGACCTGCCCCATGGTTCGGTGGGAAGGGCCATAGCCGAGAGGTTGGTTCGAGATCGGAGGATTTCGGGTCGATTGGATCGCGGAGCAAAGGAAGGAAAATGCGCGCACTCGGAAGAAGTGGTGGGCAGTTGGCTCTACGATTGCCTGCCATTCCTATTATATGGCGGGAGTTACCCGCCAAATCAGGGGGCCGTTACCGCGCGATGATTACGCCGAAAGTTACCGTTGGATTACCCCAACGGCTAGTTTGACCACGCCTGACGGTCCAACTCCAGCCACTCGGCTCGCTAGGTCAATCACCACGACCGCGTTCCGCCGACTCGACTCGCCCAAGACGCGACTTGGTTCAACGGATTTTCTTCTTCATACAGGAGCCCGCCGACGATTCGACTAGATGCCTACTCTGAAGCCGTATACTCCGACTGCCAGCAGCCACTTACGCCCAATCGACGACGGCCTCGGGGACTACTGATGGGGATGCGCCTACTGGGGTATACTCAGCAGGACGTTTCCGACTGGCCCGAGGGCTGGCGAGTGGGCCTGCAGAACGGCGAGTGGATTGAAGCCCAGCAAGGTACCGAGCGACTGGAAGCTGAAGGCCCAGGCGAGTAGATAGGCCCAGTCGTACTAGGTTAAACGACTACTGAAGATGTAACCGAATCGGTTGAGATATGTAAACCCTAGGGGAGGTGAGCCTATATAAACCTCCCTATGGGGTGATTAGAGACACGTTCCCTCGTACACCTAAGCGACTCGCCGCCTAGCCGCCGAGCTCGCCCATTGTAACACCTCCCTAATACAATCTAGCAGGAGTAGGTCTTTACCCTCCGGGGGGCCGAACCTGGGTAAACCCTGTGTCTTTGCCCTCATCTCGCACCGCAGATGGCTGGCCGCCCTTGCCCCTCGTTCTACTACTCGCTGCCGATTGCAGCGTCTGCCGTGACCATTCCCACGACAATTATAATTTATATTTGGTTCATAGCTACGACAATAACTGCATGCCCATTGTGTAGCTCACCGCAAATTCTGGGTCACCCAACGTCTCTTGCATTCCAGGATAAATGAATGCTTCCATATATATTTGTTGAAATGACCTGGTTAGTTTATATTTGCTGAAATTCTAAGAAACACTTTGATTGATTGATCATTTCATTTTAGGCACACTTGTATAATGCTTGCTTGTCCTCTTCTATACGTTCGCCAGAGACGCCATTATATTTCTAATCTGGTGATGATTCATCCTTAAGCAACAATATAACTATCCTCTACTGTGTAGTTCATTCCTGGTTTGTGTTCCTTCTCTACAAGTTCTGGTATGATGCCATTATAATTTCTATCTGAATCATTCATAGGTACGACAGTAACTTCATGCCATTGTGTAGCTCACTGATACGTCTGAAACGTATCTATAATTTGTTATGTTCCATGCTTGTTTAGTATCTACTTTGCTTTGCTTTGTCCATACTTTGAGGTGCTTTTCATATGTTTTTTGGTACTAACCTATTAACAAGTTGCCACAGTGCCGGTTGCCTGTTTTCTGCTGTTTTTGGTTCCAGAAAAGCTAGTAAGGAAATATTCTCGAAATTGGATGGGACAAAATCCAAAGTCAATATTTCACCGAGGAGATACGGAGGGGCGCCACAGGGTGGCCACACCCCCCGGGCATGGCCTAGGGTGGACCCGCTCCTAGGCTGGGTGTGGGCCCCCTGGACGCCTCCCAGCCTCGCCTCTTCTCTTATAAGAAGCCCCCGATTCATAAACCCTAAACACCCGACCAATATTCCACAAAACCGTATGTAGCCGCCGCAACCATCGTCCCTAGATCGGGGTGATCTGAAGCTCTTCCTGGCACCCTGCCGAAGGGGAGATCATCCCGGAGGCCTTCTTCTTCATCATGCCAGCCTCCGGTATGAAGCGTGAGTAGTTCCACCTTGGACTACGGGTCCATGTAGTAGCTAGATGGTTGTATCTCCTCCTTGTGCTTTCATGTATAGATCTTGTGAGCTCTGTTCATGATCAATATCTCATCTATTTGTAATCATGGATGTTGTGTTTGTGGGGATCCGATGGATATTGACATTACTGTGTCAGATTGATTAATGGTTTTTTCTTATTAATTCTATCATGTATGTGTTGTTTGTGATCTTGCATGCTCTCCGTTGTTAGTAGCTATCTTGGCCAAGTAGTTGCTAGTGACTCCAAGAGGGGGTATTTATGCTCGATAGTGGGTTCATGCCTCTACTTAATCAAGGTAAGTGACAGAAATCTCTACGGTTGTAGATGTGCTGTTGCCACTAGGGAGAAAACAATGGTCTCTTGTTCATGGAACAAGTGGATTGTTTACCTTACACACTTTTCTTAAAATAGTTGTCTGTTGCTTGCAACTTAATACTGGAGGGGGTTCGGATGATAACCCAAAGGTGGACTTCTAGTCATAGATGCAGTTGGATGGCAGTCTATGTATATTATTGTATTGCCCAATCGAATCTCATAGGATCTTTCTGTCTATTATTGCATTGTTATGCCTTGCTCAGTCCTATCAATTGACCTGCTGTAATTTGTTTACCTAGCATGCCATGTTTGTTTATATAAGGAGAACACCTCTAGTGAACTATGGACCCCGGTCCAATCTTTACCATTGATACATCTTCCACTGTTACTGTTTACTTGCTGCAAACCAGTATCATCTTCCACACCATATAGTTAATCCTTTGTTACAGCAACCGGTGAGATTGACAACCTCACTGTTAGTTGGGGCAAAGTCTTGAGTTTGTGTTGTGTAGGTTTCCAAATTGCTTGCAACACCTTTGAGACATTTCCTTCCTCATACTGGTTCGGTAAACTTGGTTTCTTACTGAGGGAAAACTTGTTGTTGTGCTGCATCATACCTTCCTCTTGGGGTTTCCCGACAAAGCGTCCACCACGCATCAAGACTTTTTTGGCGCTGTTTTCAGGGAGGCTAAGGACGTCTTCACAAGGGGAGTCCTTCTCAACCTTTATCTTTACTTTGTTTTTGGTTTTCTTAGTTTCTTTTGCTTGGTTTTGTTTGCCTCTTTTTATCAAAAAATCAAAAAAAAAATAGTCTAGTTTGGTTTGCTTTCTCTTATCAAAAACACACAAAAAATAGCTCCTACTCTAGTTGTCACCTTGTCTAGCTCACCATGTTGTTACCCAAGTTCACCCCCAAAGGACCTTTCAATAGGTAGTGGATACATAATTGGGAAAGATAATATTGAAGAATTCTTTAATCATGTTAGCAAGCATGAGGATATTGAGGATAGATCTATAGCAGAACTTGCTCCTATTTATGAAATTTTTGTAGCTTGTTTGGTTAAAATGTTGGAGGCTAGGTTTGTTAGCCTTAACCCCGTGATACAAATTTTGTTCCTAAAACTAAAAGAAGAAAAGAATGCTGAAAAGAGAGAATTTATTCTTGAAACTCTACTAAAAGAGTTCCATGATGTTGTTAAGGAAGCCAAAAAGGTCTTTGAGCATTTAATATGCTAGTCTCATGTGTAGATGTTGTGGGTACTTCAGATAAAATCAAACTTAGAGAGGAAATTAAGATACCCATACCCTTTAAGCTTGTTGGGATGCATGAAGCCTTCAAAAAAATGATTGGATTGTTCCTGAAAATCCATTTGATGAAAGTAGTAAACCAAAGAGAGATGAGAAGGGATCCTCCAAAACTCATTTGGATGAGATACCTTTCATAGTTGAAGACTTTGCAAGTATTGATCTTAATTCTTCAATTGAAAATACTTGATTTCTTGCTTCTTGTGCCTAACTTAAAGGCGTTAAAGAAAATTACTTGTTGGGAGATAACCCAAGAGTTTACTTGAGTCTTGTAAGTTATTACTTCAGTAATGACCTCTCCTTATCCTTTTTTTTGCCTTTTGTGCCAAGAATGACCTATAATAAGAGGGAAGTAAGATTTGGGGAGTTGCTGTCCCGAAACATATTTTTTTCCTCCACCATAAATATTCGTGAGTCTCTGTATGTTGGATTGAGCTGAAAATTTACGAATAAATCCCCCAGCATGTTAGCTAAATTTAGTTAGTTCAACACTTTTTTATATAAGCAACATAAGGTATTCGAAAAAATCGGTTTATACCCGCTGGTCTATTTTGACAGATATCTGCCATTATTTGCATTTCCTTCTTATTGATTTCTTTTTGGGAAATTGAGATTTTTGAAGGAGTTGATACAGTATCTTGTGTTTTAGTGAAAAGTTTTGCTGTTCTAAAGCTAAACCCAAGGGTCTATTATCTTTTGAATACACTAATATTGCTAATGAAGATTGTGTGAAGTTTTGTATGAAGGAAAATTTTCAGGTGTAGAGAGAGAATGATGTAATGAGATGAAGAATGGACAAAAGCTCAAGCTTGGGGATGTCACCCCGCTGTCACCCCAAGAAATATCCAAGAGGTACAAGCGTCAAAGCTTGGGGATGCCCAAGGCATCCCCTTCTTCATCAATAAAAAGCTCAGGTCTTTCTAGACATTTGTTTTTATTGTTTCATAGACTGTTTTGTTGTTCTTGGACCGTCTTAGTTTTCGTTTGCTTTGCTTAGTTGTTTAGTTTTCTTGAATAAAGTAGTTTGGACCCCCGTCCTCGCTTTGTTGTTTCAAATAAGTTGATTGGTGTTGGAAAGGAGTAGAAAGTTCTTGCTTGAAAGTGCAAGAGGAGCTTGCATTGACTGTGACTTAGACTTTAGCATGTCATGCTAGGTGTTGTTTTGACCTTATGCTTAGTAATTATTGTTGTAGCATGACTTGTTCCAAACAATTAGGATTTCTTAGTGTGCCTTGAAAGAATTATGCGTTGTTTTAGCATGCAAAAGCATAGTATTGTGGTATTCTCCTTTGATGCTTTGTTTGGGTTGACTTGGCACATGCTCACACCATGTTATGACTATGAACAAGTCACCATAGCCTCTATGATCATTTATTCCTTGACTTGTAATACCACTCTATGCTTTGATTAGTAATGTTTTGTCGCTCTGCATGATTATGGCCATTATTGCTCTCTTAGTTGGTTGCTCCTAGTCTTTTGCTAGCCTCCACTTGTATGAGTAAGCTCTACTCATGCTTCCAACTCCCAAGAAATCAAGTTATTCCAAAGTGTCCACTATAAATTCCTGTGCATGGTGTGTTACACCATTCCAAGTATATTCTTGTTTTCAGCTATCTTCCAATTAAAAAGTATTTTTTTATGTGAAAACTTAGTGATTAAAGCTCTCACGAACTTGATGGCACACTTTATTTTTCTTGCCCCTAATAAACTTGAACCATTGTGTCGTCTATGTTGTATATGCTTGCACTTATATGTTGGAATTAGCAGAACCATGTTTTCATGGGGAACGCTTTCAACATTGCACTTGTACTTTGTACATAGTTGATATCATGCTCTTTTGTTTATGGCTATCGTCAGTGTGAAATGAAAGGGGATCTTGTAAGTCCATGGAGTTATGTATTTTGTGTTAGAGAAACACATGGGCCGCTATCCTAAGCCATGCCTAATCATGGTGGAAACTTGCAGCATCACCATAGTGACATCTATGAAGCATTCTTCTTATAAAAAAATATTGAGAAAAAAAGAGACATATGAGAAAAGAGGAAAGAGAGATAAAAGCACCGTATTCCCATGGTAAATAATAAGAATGCTGAGATGCTCATTGTCTGCTTGCCTTGTCATTTTGGTTATGGGAAAGCTCATGTACCATGTGCAAGGGGTACCCCGTTGGCGGTTCTCTATGATACACATGTACTTACTATGACAAGAACTAGCAATTAACTAAACTTGAGTAGCATGAGGAGCGGCCCTCGTATTCAAGGGACATGAGATTGCCAACTTATACTTTATCAAGCATATACTCCATAGTTTGTTCACTTTAACCTTAATCACTTCAAGATGCTTATGATAGGGGAAATGAGAGCTAAAAGCTAACAAGTACCATAATTTTTGGAAGCTCTTTTTAAAACTTGAAATCCCTGCTTCCCTTTATGAAGGGCCTTTCTTACACCTCTTTATTGAGTCTCCACCTTCTACCTTTAGGCACCAGTAAGAGAGCATAGTTGCCATTCTTAGTTCTATGTGCAGTGTCCCAAAACTTATTGATTGATGCACATTGTTGATATTGCTTGTTCTTGTGCTATTTATATCTAGTCACTCTTATAAACTTTGAAGGTGTCCTCTCCATCTATTTGCTACTCCATGAGGGACAAGATGAATGCCACTATGCCATGTTTTCTATATCTGAAATAAACAAACGTTTTTCAATGCATGTTATTCATGATCTTTGTTTGTAGCCTTTCATGTTGCATGCATAGTTACTTTGTCTTATTGTTAGAACTACATCTTTCATGCACATGTTTAGAGTTCTTTGATCCCAGCTTTCAATGCTTGCAAATGGTTTGATCTTGGTTTTGATGGTGCATGTCACCTCAAAAATTATTCTTTTTATCACTTACCTACTCGAGGATGAGCAGGAGTTAAGCTTGGGGATGCTTGATACGCCGGAAACATATTTATAATTTTTGATGTTCCATGCTTGTTTAGTATCTACTTTGCTTTGCTTTGTCCACACTTTGAGGTGTTTTTCATATGTTTTCTGGTACTAACCTATTAACAAGTTGCCATAGTGCCAGTTGCCTGTATTCTATTGTTTTTGGTTCCAGAAATGCTAGTAAGGAAATATTTTTAGAATTCGACGGAACAAAAGCCAAAGTCAATATTTTACCGAGGAGAACACGGAGTCCAGAGGAGAGACGGAGGGGCGCCACAAGGCGGCCACCCCCCCCCCTAAGCGCGGCCTAGGGTGGACCCGCGCCTAGGCAGGGTGTGGGCCCCCTGGCCGCCTCCCACCCTCGCATCTTCGCCTATAAGAAGCCCCCGACGCCTAAACCCTAAACACCCGATCAGTATTCCACGAAATCGTCTGTAGCCACCGCCACCATCGTCCCTAGATCGGGGGGATCTGAAGCTCTTCCCGGCACCCAGAGATCATCCTGGAGGCCTTCTTCTTCATCATGACAGCCTCCGGTATGAAGCATGAGTAGTTCCACCTTGGACTACGGGTCCATGTAGTAGCTAGATGGTTGTATCTCCTCCTTGTGCTTTCATGTCTAGATCTTGTGAGCTCCGTTCATGATCAAGATCTCATCTATTTGTAATCATGCATGTTGTGTTTGCGGGGATCCGATGGATATTGATATTACTATGTCAGATTGATTAATGGTTTTGTCTTATTGATTCTATCATGTCTGTGTTGTTTGTGATCTTGCATGCTCTCCGTTGTTAGTAGCTATCTTGGCCAAGTAGTTGCTAGTGACTCCAAGAGGGGGTATTTATGCTCGATAGTGGGTTCATGCCTCTACTTAATCAAGGGAAGTGACAGAAATCTCTATGGTTTTAGATGTGATGTTGCCACTAGGGAGAAAACAATGATCTCTTGTTCATGGAACAAGTGGATTGTTTACCTTACACACTTTTCTTAAAGCAGTTGTCTGTTGCTTGCAACTTAATACTGAAGGGGGTTCAGATGATAACCCAGAGGTGGACTTCTATTCATAGATGTAGTTGGATGGCGGTCTATGTATATTGTTGTATTGCCCAATCGAATCTCATAGGATCTTTTTTTCTAGTATTACACTGTTATGCCTTGCTCAGTCCTGTCAATTGCCCTGCTGTAAATTGTTTACCCAACATGCCATGTTTGTTTATCTAAGGAGAACACCTCTAGTGAACTATGGACCCTAGTCCAATCTTTACCATTGATACATCTTCCATTGCTACTATTTACTTGCTGCAAACCATTATCATCTTCCACACCATATAGTTAATCCTTTGTTACAACAACCGGTGGGATTGATGATACGCCCAATTTGCATCACCATTGTATATCATAATTTACCTCTATTCATTGATATTTGTCTTATTATGAGGTATCACTTATGGCTTTTCATCTGTTTATGCATGTTGGATGATTCTTGGAGGATGGACTGCCGGAGTCTGGAATCTGATGGAAAAGAAGGCGTTTCGGTGCAATTTCGCGAAGATTAGAAAAATACTAGAAAAATATGGAAACATATTATTTTACCAGAGGATGAAGGAATCCAGAAGGAGGAGCGAAGAGGGGCCGCAGGGGGCCTACACCCCCTAGGAGCGAGCCCACCTGAGGCTGCGCCTAGGGCAGGTGTGGCCCACCTGCCCGGCCTCCGACTCTCCCCATTCGCCTATATATTACCTACGGAACCCTAAGACTCAGGGAGCGACCAAAGATAGTTTTCTGCCGCCTCTAGGGGCGGAAAACACCGAGAGAGAAAGATCTCTCCGGCAGACAGATTTCTGTCGGGGGAATTCCTTCCCGAAGAGGGGAGACTGTCGCCATCAACACCGTCATCAAGCTAGGCTTCATAGGGATCATCATCATCCACACCATCATCTCCACTAGCACCATCATCACCACTACATCCCGCTGTAACAATTGTGTTGGATATTGCTTTAGTTCTTAGGGGAAACTTTCCCGGTGTTAATTAATATTGTAGTTGATGCTTGTGAGTGGAACCATTGGAATATTGTTTATGTTCAGATTGTTATCCATTATCATATCATCTTTGATCTTGATCCATATGATGTCTTGTGAGTAGTTCGTTGTGTTCTTGAGGACATGGGAGAAGTCATGTTTTTAGTAGTGAATCTGTGATGAGTTATTATTCAATGGTTTAGTATTTAAGTTGTGGTGCTATTCTTCTAGTGGTGTCATGTGAACGTCGACTACATGATACTTCACCATTTATTGGCCTAGGGGAATGCATTGTGTATTTGGATACTAACCATGGGGTTGTCGGAGTGACAGAAACCTAAACCACCGTTAGGACACCTTTGCCCAAGGGAGCGTAGGATCTCAGAGTTTAAGGCTGTGGTTAGATTTATATCTTAATTACTTTCCTGTAGTTACGGATGTTTGCAGGGGGTTTAATCACAAGTATGTATTAGTCCTAGGAAGGGCGGTATGTTAGCACAGGTTCACCCACACAACACTTACAAACACCAGAGAAGAATACTCAGCTATTTGAAGCGAAAGCACTTGACAGAATTCCCATGTGTCCTCGAGAATGTTTGGTCCTTATAAGTATTTCCACCGGCTTGTCCTTTGCTAAGAAAGGATTGGGCCACTAGCTCCGTTTGCTAAGTATTCACAGGGATTTCCTGCTCCATACCACTGTTCAGCACCTTCTACTCCTCGTTGGGATCGACACTCCTATTTATCAAAAGTACTACGATACACCCCATATATTTGTGGGTCATCAAGACTATTTTCTGGTGCCATTGCCGGGGAGTGAAGCGCTATTGAAGAGTGGAACTGGTAAGGGAAACTTTTACTATGAGTATTGCTTTTGTTACTGCTTGTTACTTTGTTTCCAATATGGATAACCCACTTGGTTTTCTGTTTGGGAAAACTACTACCACTGCTAAGGTAGTAGATGAACCACCTCCTATTGAGATAGATCCTTTTAAGATACCTACAAGTATTATTAATCATGTTATGGATAATTATTTTGGGGATGGAACTGTCCATCCTGGAGATCACTTGCTTTTTATCCAAGAATTATGCGGGTTGTTTAAGTGTGCAGGTATCACAACTGAACAGGTGAAGAAAAAGTTACTCTCCATATCCTTGAAAGGGAGAGCTGAAGAATGGTATAAGCTGCTGAAGAATGGACAATCCATGGAATGGGAGGAGATGTCATCTCTCTTTTACTCTAAATTTTATCCTCCCAGTGAGATTCATAAGGATAGAAATCTTATATATAATTTTTGGCCTCTTGATGGAGAGAGTACAGCTCAAGCTTGGGGTAGATTGAAGTTACTAATGCTTAAATGTCCTATTCATGAACTCACTAACAATATTATTCTCAATAACTTTTATGCTAGGATTTATCTTCATGATAAAGATTTACTAGATGCTTCTTGTGCTGGATCATTCACACGTATAAAGGAAGAAGCTAAATGGGATTTACTAGACCGTATTCAAGAGAACACTGAAGCTTGGGAGAATGACAAAGGAAGAAAGTCAGGTATAAACTATGATTATGAATGCATTAAATATTTTATGGGAACTGATAGGTTCTGCGATATTAGCAATGAGTTTGGTCTTGATTCCCAAATTATTGCCAGCTATTTTAAGGCCTTTGCCTCTTACATTGAAATTCCCAAGAAGAAGTGGAATAAGTAACATGCTCCCTATAAAGATTTTGTTAGTCATGCTCTTGTTATAAGTACTCAAGTTTGTACTACTAATCATATTGTGCCTGAACACATGTTGAGAAAATGCATTTCCCATCTAAGGTAAAGGAGTATTCTATGATTATTAGTGCAAATAGCAAAGGTACAATGAAAATTGTGGAGACTGGTAAGAATTTGAGTGATGAACCTGTGGTAGCTATTGTGAAAGACACTGTCACTAGAAATATAGAGGATGAGCACATTGTCTTCTGTGAAAATGCTTCTAATATTATCTCTCATCCTAGTAAGGTTAGAAAAGCTAGTGTCCCTGTGCTTTCTGTTAAAATTGGTGATCATTGCTACTATGGTTTATGTGATATTGGTGTTAGTTCTAGTGCTATTCCTTATGAGCTTTACAGGGAAATTATGCATGAGATTGGTCCTTGTGAGCTTGAGGACATTGATGTGGTTATTCACCTTGCTAACAAGGAGACCACTTGCTCCATTGTCATTGTAAGAGATGTGGAGGTTCTTTGTGGTAAGATTAAATATCCTGCTGATTTTCTAGTGCTTAATTCAGCAGCTAGCAGAACTTGTCCTATCATTTTTGGTAGACCTTTCTTAAAAACTTGTGGAGCTATTATTGATTGTAAGAAGGAGAAATTTTTAACTAAGTTTGATGGAGATTCTTATGAATTTAACTTTTCCAAATTTGCTAAAGCTCCTTGTGAAAATAGCTTGCCTAATAAAGATTTCAGGATGGAACAACTTGCTTCTATTGATCTAGTCTATGACCTTGGACCTCTTTTTGATGACTGTAAGTATGCTTATTCTGATGATAAAGTTTTTCCAGTGACAATTATATTGTCAACTTTATTCAAAGTGCTACTGAAAGTTATTATGAGAGAGGGAAACACGGTTTTATGCATCTTAATGATGTTAAGTTTCCCCGTTTTTTGTTGAAAGCTTTAAAGTTGCATATGTCTGTCTTCCTATGCTTGTGGCCTTTTGTTTCAACAATTCCTTTTCTCATGATACCCCCATGCATAGGAAGTGGGTTAGACTCAAGTGTGTTGGTTATTTGCTTCATGATGCTCTTTTCACTCCAGATATATATCCTATGTGAGCATCTTTGGAAGTTTCAAGCCTAACTTAAAGGCATTAAAGAAAAGTACTTGTTGGGAGATAACCCAAGAGTTTTGTCTAGTCTTGAAAGTTATTACCTCAGTAATAACCGCTCCTTATCCTTTTTGTTTTAGTTTTTGTGTCAAGTTCAACTACTTTTGTGAAGTAGAGGAGTTGTGAAAAGTGGCTGTCTTGGGACAGATTTTTGTGCTGTATTGTAAACATTCGTGAGGAATCTCAGTACTTCGGATGGAGCTGCATTTTTCTGAGCTTGTTCTCCAAGTTGTTACCCAACTTTCATCAGTTCTGCACTTTTTGATTTGAGCAATAGAAGGTCTTTTAAAAAATAAATCTTTACCTGCTGGTCTGTTTTGATAGATTTCTACCATCATTTGCATTTGCCTCTGATAGAAGCTTTTGTTTTGATGGGTTTTCAGTTGAAGTGTGTACCAAAGGTTTATTGTTTTTGCTTACACTAATGTTGTCTTTGAGTTTGTGCAAAAGTTTTGTATGCAGGAATTCGCAAGAGAAAGAGAGAAGGAATCTGCAGAGTTCGTCTTTGAATAGGTAAAAGTGGTGAAAACAGAAGGTTCGTGAAACCCCAATATTTTTATATTTTTGATGTTTTTAATACATAAGGGAAGTTACGAGACGAAACTGAAGAGGAAACAGAACCCGGGGTGGACAAACCCACCCCAGGCGCGGGCCTAGCCTAGCCGCGCCTGAGGGAGGTGTTCCCCCCCTCGAACTCCATATCTCCCTCGTTTCCATTTCAAAACCTTCCTTATGCATTGAAACTTCGTAATATATAACCCCCCGGATCCCCCGAGGTTCGTGCATCGTGTTCTCGTCGTGTTTTTGTTTCGATCTGTTTCTGTCAGGAAATCTTCTCAAGTTTAGAGCGACATGGCCTCCGCCTACGACAAAGGAAAGAAGCCCGAAGAAGAAGAACCTCAAGTTCCAAAAGAGGAGGAGATTCTGGTAGGTTATGAAGGAGACATAGAGGAGGACAAGCAACCGGACACACGTGCTACCGTCGCAAGCATTGGTTTGGTGGCACGACCTACCAAGCTTAAGAGGACTGCACGGATGTCTACAGGATGGAAACTCACACGTCTCTTCTATAATCCACAATCATCTCATCCACGTAACAAGAAACCCTTCCATACACTTATACATGAATATCAATATCAACATGTGCCCCAAGGGAATTTTCCCTCGGTTTGGGATATGCGTCGTTCTAACAATGCAGAGAAGGATCATGCCAAGGATGAAGAGTGGGGAAATAATAAGAAGAACTGGGATTCTCGGACTGACATGATCATGGGATGCATTGAGCATAATTCAAAGTTAATTCGTACTCTAACCTTCGATATGGAGGATTTGAAGAAACTTGTTGAGGATCTTATCAATAGAACACCACCACCACCAAGGGAGTAATTCGTCATCAGGTTTGGCATCCCCTTGGCTTGTTCCAAGCTTGGGGGAGTGTCGCGGTATCACCACCTTTATCTTTTATCTTACCTTTTTAATGGATTCATATCCGTGGTAGAGAGGTTATCTTATAGTTTTGTTTGCATGTGGAAGTATATCTCCTTTAGTTGATTATCTATGTATCCCTTGGTGTGAGTGCCTTTATTGGATTATTAATGAGAAATCTCATCTTTTACTTTTTTGCACTTCATATTTTAGTTTGCAATGTCTATTATATGATGGATCTTGTTGTTCAGTATTGGCACCACTTTGGGATCATCAAGTGGATCTAAATTGGTTTTGGAAAACCGAGTTCTGGTTAGTGGCATTAGTTTGAAAGAAAAAGAAAGAAAGAAAAAGCTTACAAGTATTTGGTATCATTTGTTTTCTTTCTTGTTGGCTCATCATCTTAGTATTCTTTATTTAAGATTCTTTTGTGTCTTCAAGGAATATAGCATGTTTGGCTTTATTACTTGTATGTTTGCTTGTTTATTTCAACTCTCTTGCTTGCTACCCAGCCTTGCTAGCCAAAAACCTGTTTTGAGAAGGCATACTTCTCATGTTTCAAAAATCCTTTGAACCCAAAACTTTTGCCACTTGTGTCCACCATATCTACCTAGTAGCTTTTGCTATTACAAGCAAATTCTCAAGCTTCATCTACCTTTCAAATTAAAAAGTATTTTGTTATGTGAAAACTAGTTAGTAATGCTCTCACGAACTTGATGGCCCACTTTATTTACTTGCCCCTAATAGACTTGAACCATTGTGAACATCGAAGTTGTATATGCTTGCATCTATACGTTGGAATTAGCAGAACCGTGCTATCACGGGGAATGTTTTCAACATTGCACTTGTACTCTGTACATAGTTGATATCATGCTCTTTTGTCTATGGATGTCAACGGTGTGAAATAAAGAGGGAACTTCTAAGTCCATGGAGTTTGTATTATGTGTTAGAGAAACGCTTGGGCCGCTAGCCTAAGCCATGCTTAATCATGGTGGAAACTTGCAGCATCACCATAGTGAGTCATCTATGAAGCATCCTCAATAAAAATATATACACATAGTAAATAATAATATCGCTGAGATGCTCATTGTCTGCTTGCCTTGTCATTTTGGTTATGGTAAAGCTCCTGTACCATGTGCAAGGGGTACCCCGTTGGCGGTTCTCAATGATATGCAAATACTTACAATGACAAGAACTTGCCTAGGCCCAAAGTTGAGTATGCATGAGGAGTGGCCCTCATATTCAAGGGACATGAGATTGCCAACTTATATTTCGTCAACCATATACTCCATCTTTGTTCACTTTAACCTTAATCATCTCAAGATGCTTATGATAGGGGCAATGAGGGCTCAAAGATAGTAAGTACCATAATCTTTTGGAATCTCTTTATGACTTGTAATCCCTGCTACCCTCTAAGAAAGGACCTTTCTCCCAGTTACTAGTTTGAGTCAGTAAACCTACTTCATCTCTATCTCCAGCAAGCTTTTGAGGTGTTGTGTTTCAAGCATTCATATGGTGATTTATTGAATCATGTTCTTTATCTTCCTTGTTTGCACAAAACTCTTATCTATTTATTATTACTTTAAAAGCCTTCACTTGTGAAAAACCTTTTTGAGCAAAGAGTGTTCCTGTTTTGAAACGTCTACAAAAAGCTTTTTGTGAAATTGTTTGACAGGTGTCCTTTGACCAAGAACAATTTTGCTAATTCCAATTATGATTTATCTTTATGCATCTCTATTGTGACTGATGTACTTGGTTGCAAGATAAGTTATATAATGGTGAGTTTTTTTCTTCTATGAGTTGTGCAATGGTAAGTGTGATGCTTATTGTTCGTATTATTTTATCGACACTTCACTCCATAAATCTGTGGACCTGTTTACTAAGCTCAGTATTCGCTTGGGGACAGGCGAAGTCTAAGCTTGGGGGAATTGATACGCCCAATTTGCATCACAATTCTATATCATAATTTACCTCTATTTATTGATATTTATCTTATTATGAGGTATTACTTATGGCTTTTCATCCGTTTATGCATGTTGGATGATTCTTGGAGGATGGACTGCCGGAGTCTGGAATCTGATGGAAAAGAAGGCGTTTCGGTGCAATTTCACGAAGATCAGAAAAATACCAGAAAAATATGGAAACATATTATTTTACTAGAGGATGAAGGAAGCCAGAAGGAGGAGCGAAGAGGGGCCGCAGGGGGCCCACACACCCCTAGGCGTTGGGCCATCTGAGGCCACGCCTAGGGTAGGTCTGGCCCACCTGCCCGGCCTCCGACTCTCCCCCTTCGCCTATATCTTCCATACGGAACCCTAATCCTCGGGGAGCGACCACAGAAAGTTTTCCGCTGCCTCTGGGGGTGGAAAACACCAAGAGAGAAAGATCTCTCTGGTAGACAGATTTCTGCCGGGGGAACCGGAGAGGGGAGACCGTCGCCATCAACACTGTCATCAAGCTAGGCTTCATCGGGATCATCATCATCATCTACACCATCATCTCCACCAGCAGCATCATCACCACTCCATCCCGCTGTAACAATTGTGTTGGATATTGTTTTAGTTCTTAGGGGAAACTTTCCCGGTGTTAATTACTATTATAGTTGATGCTTGTGAGTGGAACCATTGGATTATTGTTTATGTACAGATTGTTATCCATTATCATATCATCTTTGATCTTGATCCATATGATATCTTGTGATTAGTTATTTGTGTCCTTGAGGACATGGGAGAAGTCATGTTGTTAGTAGTGAATCTGTGATGAGTTATTATTCAATGGTTTAGTATTTAAGTTGTGGTGCTATTCTTCTAGTGGTGTCATGTGAACGTCGACTACATGATACTTCACCATTTATGGGCCTAGGGGAATGCATTGTGTATTTGGCTACTAATCATGGGGTTGTCGGAGTGACAGAAACCTAAACCCCCGTTAGGACACCTTTGCACAAGGGAGCGTAGGATCTCAGAGTTTAAGGCTATGGTTAGATTTATATCTTAATTACTTTCCTGTAGTTACGGATGTTTGCAGGGGGTTTAATCACAAGTATGTATTAGTCCTAGGAAGGGCGGTATGTTAGCACAGGTTCACCCACACAACACTTACAAACACCAGAGAAGAATACTCAGCTATTTGAAGCGAAAGCACTTGACAGAATTCCCATGTGTCCTCGAGAATGTTTGGTCCTTATAAGTATTTCCACCGGCTTGTCCTTTGCTAAGAAAGGATTGGGCCACTAGCTCCGTTTGTTCGTTACTTCTGGTACTTGCTCTTTGTTTTGTTGCCTTGTCAGAAAACCACTAAAAATCCGTTTGCTAAGTATTCGCAAGGATTTCCTGCTCCATAACACTGTTCAGCACCTTCTGCTCCTCGTTGGGATCGACACTCCTATTTCTCAAAAGTACTACGATACACCCCCTATACTTGTGGGTCATCAATTGACAACCTCACTGTTAGTTGGGGCAAAGTCTTGAGTTTGTGTTGTGCAGGTTTCCACATTGCTTGCAACACCTTTGAGACGTTTCCTTCCTCCTACTGGTTCGATAACCTTGGTTTCTTACTGAGGGAAAACTTGCTAATGTGCTGCATCATACCTTCCTCTGGGGTTTCCCGACGAAGCGTTAACCACACATCACTCACCGCAAATTCTGAGTCAACCAACATCTCTTGCTTTTCAGGATATACAACTGCTTCCATATATATTTATTGAAATAACCTGGCTAGTTTATAATTTCTGAAATTCTAAGAAACACTTTGTTTGATTGCTCACTTCATTATAGGCACACTTTTTAATTGTTTGCATGTCCTGTTCTACAGGTTCACAAGCGACACCATTATATTTCGTGTCTGGTTCTGGTTTGTCCTAAGCAACAACAAAAATATCCTCTACTATATAGTCCATTTGTGGTTTGCATCCCTGCTCTACAAGTTCTCGCATGATGCCGTTATAATTTTTGTCTCGTCCATTCTTAGCTACGACAATAACTACATACCATTGTCTGGTTTATTCTTCTATATATATTTTTTATATGACCTGGCTAGTTTATATTTGCTAAAATTCTAAACCACACATATTGTTATATTTATCGTTTCACGGTAGACACACTTGTTTAATGCTTTCTTGTCGTGTTTGTTTGACGTGATGGTCAATATATTTGAGCCATTGACCAGTAGTAAACTCTGGTTCATAGCTCCCGTCATATCAGTTAAATGAGTAGTTTGCCTTGTTTGATGTATTAGCTTGTTATTACTTAGTTTCAGAGTGCAATTATTGCTATCGCCGCCAAAAGGGGGGTTGCAAGATCATGTCTCAAGTTTGTTTTTGAATGTAGATGTCTCTCAAAAGGGAGATGCGGGTGATAGTTAGAGAAAGCAAATTGAGGACTACTATCAACCCGATTGATAACTGAAATGCTGATTTTTTCTTTCACTTGAGTTGATAATATGTAATAATTTTTAGTAGTTTGCATTTGACATAATATCCAGAATAATTGCATAGGTTGTGTAGGCATTTAGTTGATGCCTTCCACACATAGCGTTAGGCAGTACCGTACCTGCGCTGGCCAGGTCGATTAGGATATAGTATCGTGCTCTGTATTTTCCCATCTTGTATTAGGCCAATGATGAACAGTAAAAATGCTCACAAGTTATACAACTTTTATGATATGGAAATGGGCTCTAGAAACGCAGAAACTATAAATGACCATAAAAGTAATGGGGCCGACTCACTGGCGAGATTAGTAACAGTAACATTCCATAATAGCGGCAGACCGTAACAGTGGAAAGCCATAATAGTGGCTGGCCGAAAATAGTAACAAGACAGAATAGTAACAGGTCGAAACAGTAACAGACCAAAACAGTAAGGGACCAGAAAAGCAAAGGACCGGAACCTTAAATGGCTAAAACAATAACGGGTTAGAATAGTAGTAAGCCAGGATCGTAGCAGGCCAGAACAGTAATAGGCCGAATTTGCACCAGGCCAAAATAGTAACAGGCTGAGAAACTTATCAGGTCAAAACAGTAACGAGCCAGAACATGGGCCGGACATTTACGGGTCTGAACAATAACGGGCCCAAAGTATATGTGTCCCGCTTCAAATAATGCATAGCTATACAGTAACGGGACAAAAAGGTTACGGGCCAAAGCAGGCTGGCCAAACGGGCCCATTTCGAACAGTACAGGACAGAACACTAACGGGTCCGAAAATTTATGGGCCGTGCAAATGGGCCAATTTCAAACAGTATATGTGGAAATAGTAACGGGCCAAAAAAATACGGGCCGCCTACGACATCACTTGTAGGCCCATTTGTAGCAGTGCATGGCGAAATAGTAATGGGCCATGATATTATTGGACTCTATTAATGCGTCGGACCACTTAATAATTATCAGGCCTTGGCTGGGCCTGACTTCTACCATGGTTTCATTGATAGTTAACGATGCTAACTGGACGTTAACGGTGTTTTCCACGTGGCAGTTTGCATGACGTCAACAGTCAATGCTGCTGGCGAACAGATCTACGACAGAATGAATTTTCATGGTTGAAGGGTGTTGGGGATATGCTATATGGGTATCCTCATAGCATGTCTCTTATCCGGCTAACCTGGGTGGCCCACAGTTGGTAGCATGGCCCATGGCCTGCTGGGCGGCCCAGTTAGATGGATCCAAAAGGGAGGCCCATGACGGATAAAAGAAGGCTATGGAGGAGTCACCGACGTACCCGGAGCCTTGGAGTACAAGACACGCTAGACTAGTTGTAGGCAGTGTAGGACTCTGTAACATGTCCGACAAGGACTTTGCCTGTAACCCTAGGACCTGACGACTATATAAGTCGGTCCTATGGGATCCTTTAGGGCATCGATTAACTCATACCTCGCACAGCGAACCAATCCCTGTAACTCGGCGTATTGCCCTTATAGTGATTTATAGCAGGAGTAGGATTCTGCCACCGTCGTGGGATCTGAACCTGGGTAAGCTGTGCAACCTCGTACCCGTCAACCATCCGCCTTCCCCCACGTCTCTAAACACGCACTGTGAGGACCCCTCCATGGCGTACTCTTCGACAATACCACCACAGTTGGCGCCCACCGTGGGGCAAGAGGCGCTTCAGGATCTTCAGCGGGCGAGGACCAAGATCTTCGCGGGAATCGGCGAAACCATAGCCATCGGTCACGTTCTCTTCTCCGGCAACGTTCCGATCGTCCCTCCCGACGAGTTCTGGATCCCGGTGAATACAAACCCTACGTGGTGCTCGATCGTTCCTATCGGAGACATCCACCTCTTCATCGGCGAAACCGACTCGGGCACTAGTTCCCTGGGAGTCAGAAGAGCATCAAGACCTGCACGGACCGCCTACGGGCAGGACACGTGTAACACCCTCCGAATCGACCCTATGCAAGTTTCAGCGCTTTCCGCCAAACCCGCATAGAAACGATTCAAAGGTGCCCACCAGGCACTTTCGTGCGGGTGGAAAACGAAGTAATAACATTACACAACAGTCCTCGATGGGACCCACAGAACAGATATATATACAATAGCGACTCAAAGAGTCAAGAATACAGATATACACTACAAAGATCCAAATCACCTTTAAAACGATATAGCGTCCGACTACGGACAAGATGCAAATGGGGCTAAGAGCCTCTGAAGAATAACCAATGGCGTCCATAACCCTGCCCAGGCCAAGCCGGAAGGGTAACCCTGCTAACGACGTCGATCTCAAAAACCTGCTTAAACAAAAAAAGGGGTGCCGACAAAGGGCAAAGGAAAAAGAGAGAGCGGTCAGTACTGGGGCCAGTACACGGCGAGGCTAGAATTCGGCGGTCCTCGCCTACATAGGTATGGTGGACTGAGCGGCAGCGCGGCATGCACTAAACAACCTATAGAGAGTCGGTACAATTGGCGGCTATCAGAGAGGGGCAAGAAGACCTATTCGGAACCAACCTGATACTACCACCAAACATACCCATCCTGGTATTTCCCCCTCGAGACCAAACGAGGAAGTCAACTGAGGAACTCACACAGTTGGCAGTTTTACTTATTCAGTTATCGTTGCAGCAATTACTAGTCAGGTATAGATAGTCCTCCTGATATAATAAGCAGTGGGCAATTTTAGTTAACCAGTCCGTTGTAGTTGCAACACTTACTAGTCAGATACAATTAGCATGAGATATCCCAAAACCCAACAGTTGTTGGTACTTTTATTTAGCCATTCCGTTATAGTTGCAGTACTTACTAGTCAGATACAATGGTAGCAAGCGTCAACCCAAACAAGCAATTGTTGGCAATTTTATTTAGCCTTTCCATTATAGTGAAGCTGATTACTAGTCATTATAAAGTCAAATTTATAGCACTACTTTAGTTATAGTTGTCTATGATCGAGATACTGTGCTCCAAGTCGTCCATAACCGCGGACACGGCTTTCAGAAAGTTTTACCCTGCAGGGGTGCACAAATAGCAACACACACTCGATCAACCTCGGAAAAACCAAATCAAAACCCAACGAGGCCTTCACGACAAAGCAATCACCAGATTCAGAAATATTTCAGGGGGCCACCCCATTAAGTATACCCGCAACGAAGTTAGCTGACTTCGAGACGGACTCAAGGTTTGTGGGGCCGGCTGTAAACGACTGGGAACCCGAAAGTGTGACTGGGCTTGTCGATACCGCGAAAACGGGTCATGATCCTAAACAGTACAGGTGCTCCTCGCACAATCGTAAATAAAGCAGTAAAGCATGGCATAAGTACAGGATAGTAAATAAAACCTCAAACTAGTTTGTGGCCCCAAGAAATAAGAATGAATCAAGCTCTGGCTCAGGGGGGTCCCATAATCCTCCCGGATGTGGATAGCGCGAATATTCAAGGAACAGGTATCAAGTACCCGGGGCCCTACGGGACACAAGTGGACGGTTAACAACCAAATAACATCTATTGCCCACATGTGCCTCTGCATTTACCTACTTCAATTTTAGTTGTTAAACAGTAATTAAAGTCTTGATCATCTCCAACAATACACACACGGCAATACTCCAACAACTGTGGTACTTGACGACACGCAACAGCACTTGAGCAAGCGACTATGACGCGCAGGTCCAACTATCTACCAAACAACAGGTAATAGGAGGTGTCCAAGGCAATATGAGGCTGCAAGGGATATCATGGGTACGAAAGCTAGAGCATCGCAACACAGATAGCAATAGATCAACAGGAGGGAATAAATACTATAAAAGTAAGATAGGTAGAAAGGGGGAGATGCTCGCCTGAAAACATTGCCGAAGATTCATCCGACGATCAGGTCGACACTCGTATCAACTCAACGGCCTTATACGCGAAGAATTAAAACACTAGCACAAACACCGGATGCACTATTTAATACTATGACAGAAGATCGGGCATGATGCATGTATGATGTATGGCATGGCAAGGGTGCGATGCATTTAGGCAATATTAAACGGAACCGGGGTCCCGACATTTATTTAGATGGTTCATGTTGTTTAGATACCCCACATTTTTAAATGTTGTCTTAACATGGCAAATCATGGTATCGGTTCGCTACACAAATTTAAATGGAGTCCGGAATAAGACAAAGTTATTCCGCATATCGACTCCCTATTTAATTATGCGGTGAATCGGCATAATGCCCCCAACCCACAGACAGGTATGCATGCATGATCAATTTAATATGCAACAGTTTTATATTACATTGATAAAATAGGGCTCGAGAAAGGGGTCACACATGGGGGGGTCTCGGCGATCTTGGGGTTCCGAGGGTTTCGGGGTTCGGTCTCAGGGTCCAGGGCTCGACGGGATCGGGTGCGGATCAGGGCTACTGGGTCCGAGATGAAGAGCTTGGCGTTCGGCGTCCTTCGGTTTCGTGTCGGCGTGCTTGACGTCCAAGATGGAGAACTCGGTGTATCCGTGTTGGCGGCCTTGGCAGTTATCGGGTTCGGTCTTCGAATCCGTGTAGATGGTCATGGCGTTCGTGAGGGAGAGCTCGGGGCATCGAAACCGTGAAGCAGACCTTGTCATTCCTACATCGACGGCCTTGGGTTTTCGTGGCGGAGATCTTGAGGTGTGGCGGTTTCCGAGACGAAGATCTTGTCACCCGATGTCCTTTGGTTAAATGCAGACAGCACACAATAATCCTGGTTCATGCCTTGCCATCTCACGGCCACACAAGCTCACTCATACTCTACTCTGGAGACACTGGTACATCCAACACCCCATGGCAGTTACTAGTATATGCACAACTGCGAATAGGGCATCGCTGACGGAGCCGAGGTTGATGCGGTGCTGGGAGGGGGCCGCGTCCGTGAGGTCGAGGCAGGGGCCGCTGCTTGTGGACGGGTCGGTGCTGCGGGGCCGGGCTCGGAGCAGGGGCTCGAGGTCGGGGACCTGCACGACGGCGGCGCTGACCTGGCGGAGAGGCAGCCGGCGCAGAGAAGAAGGCGGTGGGAAGGCGGGGGACGACGCGGCCGCTCGCGGGTCCGACGAGTCGAGGCTGCGGAGCACCCTTGGCGGTGTGGAGGCGCACCGTGGCGGACGACGAGGAGGTTGGGCAAGGCGGCGAGGCTCTGGCCGGATGCGGCCGCGCGGAGGGCGGCGGGCCGGAGCAGAGAGCGGAGGCGCTCGGGCCGGAAAGGGGAAGGCCGGTGGCACGCGCTCGGAGAGGGGCGCCGGCGGGCTCCGGCAGCGGCGGCGCGTGCTTGACAGCTCGGGAGGGGCGCCGACAGAGGGGGTGGACGGCGGCGGTTTTCCAGCGGGCGGGGACGCTGCGAGGGCCGGAGGTGCAGGTCGCGGTGGCGGAGGCCGATGGCGGCGGGGTTGGTGGTGACGGAGAGGCCGGACCCGGCCGGAGCGGAGGTGGCGAGCGCCGGGCGCGGCGGCGGCGGCTCGACGGGGCTTGGTGAGGGGCGAGCTCAAGCCTGGGGAGATGAGGCCGGGCGCGACGGAGGGCGCGGGCCGGCGGTGAGAGAGGAGGCGACCGGCGGGGTCGATGGGGAATCGAGCGGAGGAGAGGGAGGATGCGGGTGCGGGGAGGAGAGCTGAGACGCGGGATGAGAGAGGGGAGGTGCGGGGAGCGTGAGGGAGAGGAGGGAGTGGGACCCGCGGGTGGTGGGGCCACGCGTGGGGATCGGTGGGGGTATGGGATCCAGGGTGCTGGGGCGCGCGCCCAGGTGGTGGGCCAGGGAGGAGGTGGCAGGCGGCTGAGGAAGGGGGGAGTGGGGTGAGAGAGGTGGGGTTAGGTGAGGTGGCAGCGGTTGATTGGGTGGGGGAGAGATGAGAGATGAGGTGGCGAGAGGGGATTGGTCAGGGTGAGGTGGAGGGGGGCTGGGTAGAATAGGACTGGGTAGGAAAAGATTTAGGTGGCCCGATTTTGTACTGGGGGTGGCCGACTGGGTCGGATCGGCCCGGTTTGGCTGCCCCCTAAAAATAAAATAAGTATTTTATTTATTTAAAACGGGGCTTTTGCAAACCGTTGGCAGACAAAACAAAATAATCCGGAGACCCGGGTTTGTAGTTGAATAAAAGATGAGGTGTTTAGAAAACAAAATATGTTTTTTCGAAAATAGTTTCAGACAAACAAAATGCAAGATGAGGACGATGCTCAAATGCAATGTGGCATGATGACATGAGCATGAGGTCATGATGATGCAATGCACAAAATCAACGCGATTTTCTAGCAGTGGTTTTGCGGGATGCCACAATTCGACACCGCTAACAATGGATCTCGCCCTCGAGATCCGCCTCATGGTACCGGGAAGAAGGGCGGCGATCTGAATCTTCTCGCATCGTGTAGATCCCAGCGACACCACTAACAAGAGGTCGTTGTCCCTGATCGTCGAGAGAACACTCCGGAGAAACAAAGGACGAAGGTAGAGGTATCAAAAGATAAGGCCACCTCTAACTTCCATGAGAAGAGGGAAAAGTTACATTGATCCACCAGTTCGATGTACAAGAGTGTACAGTAAGAGTCGGGTAGGGTGATCAGTCCATCCCGTACCCAAACTATCAACTCTATACATGAATAGGAAAATCATGCAACACAACTCTCGAAATTTAGAAGGAAGATTTTCATAAGCGGTATTCAGAACAAAGGGATGATGCAAGCCCTGCATTGGATCTGATGTAAATGAGGTCATCACGTTGGAAAACACCGAAAGATACAAAAGAAATTTTTATGAAAATACATAACGATTAGGTTTCGCAATGGTTCCATTGGCATGAACAACACATGCTCAAGGTATACTCCAACTTCACCAATGCTCGTCCTTCTCATATGTCTTTCAACGATACGGATATCTAGCAAGGTACACATATAGATAAAGAGTTCAAGAACAAAAGATTGGATGAAGGGTACAACAGACAAGATGCAGATTTGATGTTCGTAGCACCATCGTTATTAAAGGGAGAAAGCAAAACCCCGAAGGTACGACGGAAACCCAACCGCGAGAAATCCTGGACTCGAAGAAAGATAAGAGAGTAGATTCAAAACACGCAGAGGTAAGAAGAGAATAGCAGAGGGGTAAGGAGTAAAAGCAGACCTAATCAGATCTATCCAACCGATTTTTCCAAAATAGTTTTGACACTCTATAACATCCGTTAGCTAGGTTATCCTACAGGCTGGACCAGTGGGATATCGTAACTGCTGAGCTCTGATACCACTCTGTAACACCCTCAGAATCGACCCTATGCAAGTTTCAGCGCTTTCCTCCAAACCCGCATAGAAATGATTCAAAGGTGCCCACCAGGCACTTTCGTGCGGGTGGAAAACGAAGTAATAACATTACACAATAGTCCTCGATGGGACCCACAGAACAGATATATATACAACAGCGACTCAAAGAGTCAAGAATACAGATATACACTACAAAGATCCAAATCACCTTTAAAACGATATAGCGTCCGACTACGGACAAGATGCAAATGGGGCTAAGAGCCCCTGAAGAATAACCAATGGCGTACATAACCCTGCCCAGGCCAAGCCGGAAGGGTAACCCTGCTAACGACGTCGATCTCAAAAACCTGCTTAAACAAAAAAAGGGGTGCCGACAAAGGGCAAAGGAAAAAAGAGAGAGCGGTCAGTACTGGGGCCAGTACACGGCGAGGCTAGAATTCGGCGGTCCTCGCCTACATAGGTATGGTGGACTGAGCGGCAGCGCGGCATGCACTAAACAACCTATAGAGACTCGGTACAATTGGCGGCTATCAGAGAGGGGCAAGAAAGACCTATTCGGAACCAACCTGATACTACCACCAAACATACCCATCCTGGTATTTCCCCCTCGAGACCAAACGAGGAAGTCAAACGAGGAACTCACACAGTTGGCAGTTTTACTTATTCAGTTATCGTTGCAGCAATCACTAGTCAGGTATAGATAGTCCTCCTGATATAATAAGCAGTGGGCAATTTTAGTTAACCAGTCCGTTGTAGTTGCAACACTTACTAGTCAGATACAATTAGCATGAGATATCCCAAAACCCAGCAGTTGTTGGTACTTTTATTTAGCCATTCCGTTATAGTTGCAGTACTTACTAGTCAGATACAATGGTAGAAAGCGTCAACCCAAACAAGCAATTGTTGGCAATTTTATTTAGCCTTTCCATTATAGTGAAGCTGATTACTAGTCATTATAAAGTCAAATTTATAGCACTACTTTAGTTATAGTTGTCTATGATCGAGATACTGTGCTCCAAGTCGTCCATAACCGCGGACACGGCTTTCAGAAAGTTTTACCCTGCAGGGCTGCACAAATAGCAACACACACTCGATCAACCTCGGAAAAACCAAATCAAAACCCAACGAGGCCTTCACGACAAAGCAATCACCAGATTCAGAAATATTTCAGGGGGCCACCCCATTAAGTATACCCGCAACAAAGTTAGCTGACTTCGAGACGGACTCAAGGTTTGTGGGGCCGGCTGTAGACGACTGGGAACCCGAAAGTGTGACTGGGCTTGTCGATACCGCGAAAACGGGTCACGATCCTAAACAGTACAGGTGCTCCTCGCACAATCGTAAATAAAGCAGTAAAGCATGGCATAAGTATAGGATAGTAAATAAAACCTCAAACTAGTTTGTGGCCCCAAGAAATAAGAATGAATCAAGCTCTGGCTCAGGGGGGGTCCCATAATCCTCCCGGATGTGGATAGCGTGAATATTCAAGGAACAGTATCAAGTACTCGGGGTCCTACGGGACACAAGTGGACAGTTAACAACCAAATAACATCTATTGCCCACCTGTGCCTCTGCATTTACCTACTTCAATTTTAGTTGTTAAACAGTAATTAAAGTCTTGATCATCTCCAACAATACACACACGGCAATACTCCAACAATTGTGGTACTTGACGACACGCAACAGCACTTGAGCAAGCGACTACGACGCGCAGGTCCAACTATCTACCAAACAACAGGTAATAGGAGGTGTCCAAGGCAATATAAGGCTGCAAGGGATATCACGGGTACGAAAGCTAGAGCATCGCAACACAGATAGCAATAGATCAACAGGATGGAATAAATACTATAAAAGTAAGATAGGTAGAAAGGGGGAGATGCTCGCCTGAAAACATTGCCGAAGATTCATCCGACGATCGGGTCGACACTCGTATCAACTCAACGGCCTTATCCGCGAAGAAGCAAAACACTAGCACAAACACCGGATGCACTATTTAATACTATGACAGAAGATCAGACATGATGCATGTATGATGTATGGCATGGCAAGGGTGCGATGCATTTAGGCAATATTAAACGGAACCGGGGTCCCGACATTTATTTAGATGGTTCATGTTGTTTAGATACCCCACATTTTTAAATGTTGTCTTAACATGGAAAATCATGGTATCGGTTCGCTACACAAATTTAAATGGAGTCCGGAATAAGACAAAGTTATTACGCATATCGACTCCCTATTTAATTATGCGGTGAATCGGCATAATGCCCCCAACCCACAGACAGGTATGCATGCATGATCAATTTAATATGCAACAGTTTTATATTACATTGATAAAATAGGGCTCGAGAAAGGGGCCACACATGGGGGGTCTCGGCGATCTTGGGGTTCCGAGGGTTTCGGGGTTCGGTCTCAGGGTCCAGAGCTCGACGGGATCGGGTGCGGATCAGGGCTACTGGGTCCGAGATGAAGAGCTTGGCGTTCGGCGTCCTTCGGTTTCGTGTCGGCGTGCTTGACGTCCAAGATGGAGAACTCGGCGTATCCGTGTTGGCGGCCTTGGCATTTATCGGGTTCGGTCTTCGAATCCGTGTAGATGGTCATGGCGTTCGTGAGGGAGAGCTCGGGGCATCGAAACCGTGAAGCAGACCTTGTCATTCCTACATCGACGGCCTTGGGTTTTCGTGGCGGAGATCTTGAGGTGTGGCGGTTTCCGAGACGAAGATCTTGTCACCCGATGTCCTTTGGTTAAATGCAGACAGCACACAATAATCCTGGTTCATGCCTTGCCATCTCACGGCCACACAAGCTCACTCATACTCTACTCTGGAGACACTGGTACATCCAACACCCCATGGCAGTTACTAGTATATGCACAACTGCGAATAGGGAATCGCTGACGGAGCCGAGGTTGATGCGGTGCTGGGAGGGGGCCGCGTCCGTGAGGTCGAGGCAGGGGCCGCTGCTTGTGGACGGGTCGGTGCTGCGGGGCCGGGCTCGGAGCAGGGGCTCGAGGTCGGGGACCTGCACGACGGCGGCGCTGACCTGGCGGAGAGGCAGCCGGCGCAGGGAAGAAGGCGGTGGGAAGGCGGGGGACGACGCGGCCGCTCGCGGGTCCGACGAGTCGAGGCTGCGGAGCACCCTTGGCGGTGTGGAGGCGCACCGAGGCGGACGACGAGGAGGTTGGGCCGAGGCGGCGAGGCTCTGGCCAGATGCGGCCGCGCGGAGGGCGGCGGGCCGGAGCAGAGAGCGGAGGCGCTCGGGCCGGAAAGGGGAAGGCCGGTGGCGCGCGCTCGGAGAGGGGCGCCGATGGGCTCCGGCAGCGGCAGCGCGTGCTTGACGGCTCGGGAGGGGCGCCGGCAGAGGGGGTGGACGGCGGCGGTTTTCCAGCGGGCGGGGACGCGGCGAGGGCCGGAGGTGCAGGTCGCGGTGGCGGAGGCCGATGGCGGCGGGGTTGGTGGTGACGGAGAGGCCGGACCCGGCCGGAGCGGAGGTGGCGAGCGCCGGGCGCTGCGGCGGCGGCTCGACGGGGCTTGGTGAGGGGCGAGCTCGAGCCTGGGGAGATGAGGCCGGGCGCGACGGAGGGCGCGGGCCGGCGGCGAGAGAGGAGGCGACCGGCGGGGTCGGTGGGGAATCGAGCGGAGGAGAGGGAGGATGCGGGTGCGGGGAGGAGAGCTGAGACGCGGGATGAGAGAGGGGAGGTGCGGGGAGCGTGAGGGAGAGGAGGGAGTGGGACCTGCGGGTGGTGGGGCCACACGTGGGGATCGGTGGGGTATGGGATCCAGGGTGCTGGGGCACGCGCCCAAGTGGTGGGCCAGGGAGGAGGTGGCAGGCGGCTGAGGAAGGGGGGAGTGGGGTGAGAGAGGTGGGGTTAGGTGAGGTGGCAGCAGTTGATTGGGTGGGGGAGAGATGTGAGATGAGGTGGCGAGAGGGGATTGGTCAGGGTGAGGTGGAGGGGGGCTGGGTAGAATAGGACTGGGTAGGAAAAGATTTAGGTGGCCCGATTTTGTACTGGGGGTGGCCAACTGGGTCGGATCGGCCCGGTTTGTCTGCCCCCTAAAAATAAAATAAGTATTTTATTTATTTAAAACGGGGCTTTTGCAAACCGTTGGCAGACAAAACAAAATATCCGGAGACCCGGGTTTGTAGTTGAATAAAAGATGAGGTGTTTAGAAAACAAAATATGTTTTTTCGAAAATATTTTCAGACAAACAAAATGCAAGATGATGACGATGCTCAAATGCAATGTGGCATGATGACATGAGCATGAGGTCATGATGATGCAATGCACAAAATCAACGCGATTTTCTAGCAGTGGTTTTGCGGGATGCCACAACACGTTCGTGGAAGGATCGATGTCAGATCTCTCCTTGGATTTGGCCGGAAAATATCGGAAAAATTCAAGGCCCACCCAAATCGCCCCTGTGTAGGACATAACGGTGGAAGATCTCTGCAAATCCGCCGGCTCCGTCCGTGCGTTTGGACAGCAGAGATCCAAGTTCGTCAGTGGTAACCATCTTCGATCTGGCGTGTTGCGTTCAGAGAGAGGGCGAAAACCCCCGCGATTACCTTTCCAGGTGGCTCCGTATATGGGCCGATCTGGCGCATTACCCCAATGATGATGCTATGTATCACTTTGTTGAAGGACTGGATCAGGGTACGCTTCTCCGGCATTCGCTAAGGCGGCAGTAGGCCACGGGACGCCTCACCTTCGAGAGCATGGTGAACACCGTCAATAGTTACGCAGAGGCCGAGGTGGCACCCCACGCAGCGTCCGCGCTCATTGGCGGCGCACCCCCGCCTCAGCAACCACCACATACTCCAGTGGTCGTCGCTATGCCACCGCCTCCAGTCGTTATCGCTGCAGCAGCACCACCACCTCCAGTCATCATCAATGTCGCCGCCCCGCCATCATCCATTATTGATGAAGCCCCGGCACCCTCCGACTCTGTTCTCGACGCGCTTTACGCCGACATCAGCGCTTACTCGAAGTAGATAGACCTCAGCCCGGACGAGCTAGATTCAGCTATGCAGGAGATGGAGGAGGATTATCAGCGCGACGAGCAAGCTAACAAGGCCATCACATCCCGAGAGGTGTTTGTCGCCATTGGGGCTGTGATGGAAGAAGACCAACCCGGACGAGCTCCGCCTACAGCGCTGAACAAGGGGAAGAGACCACCTGTTGCTGCCGACAAAGATCGTGCAAAGGTCATGCCCCCTCCGCCTAACCCAGGGCAACACCCGCAGGAACTCGGCACCGGCCCGAGCAACATCAACACCGCAAACCCGCCGCCTTCAGCATCCATGTCTGATGCTTCCCAAGTTACTCCAGCTGATAGAGTAATGTACGACAATCTCCTCGTCGAATCCTTGACTGTAGCTCATATCCGGAACGTAACCCAGCTTGATGAGAAGAGACAGCAGCTGCTGGAGGAAGCGCACGCCATCGCGGAGCAAGGCGTTAAGCTAGATCAAGAGCTGGCCAACGCGCAGAAGTCAATAGAGAAAGCTAGAGCCATGGAGGCCGAGTACAAGACTCTGCTCCAGCAGCAGAAGGCTAAGAAAGCTCCGGCTCGCGTTATCAACGATCCTGGTGTACGACGAAACCTAGGATGGGCTCCCTCAAAGCCGGCACAAGCCAAGCCATACATTGACAGAAAAGGCAGGCAGGTGATGCCCACTCCCCTCCTTAACCTCGCCATCGCCAAGACCCTCCTGGAGCAGGATAGATCACCCAAAGCAGTGGAGCAGGTCTATGACCTTGTGGCCAAGGCGATAAAATAGCAGGAAAAGGCCACCTCCCAGAGGCTTGAGTCTGACCCAGCGTTCTGCCAGTCTAGACACCATAAGCCGCCAGGGGATAGATCTCCTCAGGATGTCGGGTCTGAGACAGGTTCGTCAGAACAAAGACGGAGGGATGCGCGCAACAGGAAGGATGTTATCCCCATATCCTCCAACCATGGAGGAAAGGACCAACCTCGTCGCCCATCGCCACCGCCCCGCTCCCCCTGACATCATGAAGAAACCAAGGCTGATCGTCGTACGGATATGCTGCCGCCAAGGCAGAGCGGCATCGTCATCCACGACAACGCGGAGCGGACCCGTCATGACGGAGAGTGCAACCAAGGACACAAGAGCAGGTCACGCCATGACCCTCCGCGTCCGACAAGAAACCGCGACAAGCGTGAGACGTCGCAGGAGGGTAATAGCAAGAAAGCTAACCCACCGCCACCTCCTCCTTTGTCACCACCTAGCAGTCACCATGGTGGTGGAGGCCCGCGTCGTTCACGCAGCCCATCCCTTGATGGCAAAAAGACGAAAAGAAGCCCGGAGTCATACGACGCAAGATCACGTCTAGACAAGATCCATGAGGCCGGGGATGGAGCATACCTAGGACCACGCTGCTTTGGACCTGTGATACGGACCGCAGCTTACCCCAAGGGCTTCCGGATTGACAAGAACATCAAGCCCTATGACGGCACCGCCAAGCCATCTACATGGTTGCAGGACTACGGCAACGCAGTGGAGATCACTGGGGGAAACCCCAACATCATCGTCAAGTACCTCCCATTGATTCTGGCGGGCACGGCCCGACAATGGATCGATGACTTTCCGGAGAAATCTATATGCAATTGGTTGGACATGCAAGAAGCGTTCACCAAGAATTTCTAGGGTACGTACAAGAGTCCCTATACTGTTGGCGACTTAAAGCGGTGCGTGCAGGAGAAAGACGAGTCATCTCACGCCTACCTCTCCCGCTGGCTGGACATGAAGAATTCCTGCGCAGGTGTGCACTCCGAGACCGCCATGTCCGCCGTCACCGACGGGTTGGAAAGAGGTATGTTGCTCCGACATACGTTGAAGCGCCCGCATGACAACCACCAGCTCGACCACAATCAGATGATCCAGCTGGCTAGTGAATTTGCGGTAGCCGATGACGATGCTTGCGGATCATTGATGGCAATAGAAATTCCAACCCAAGCTAAGAGGAACAACCGTGCAAAGAGGAAGAATCCGCTAGAAGAAAATCAATCCTCCGACATGGTCGCCATGACCTTTGCAGGGCGAGGTGATGGCGGACAGCGTGGCCGAGGACGGGGAGCTGGTCGTGGGCAGTAGCAAGGAAGTGAAACTACCTCTACAGCGCTCTGCGTTCCCCAGACCTACGAGGAGTACCACGATATGTCGTGCCTTGTACACCTTGACGCCAACGGCAAAGCCACACACACCAATCGCCATTGCAAGTTCGTCAACGATCTCAAGGAGGACCTGGAGTCTGGCTACAAGCAAAGTCGGAAGAATAGATCGCGAGGCAAGGGCAAGGGGAAGAAGAAGGAGGAGGATTCCAAGGATTCAAGTGACATGGACGAGGATGTTGACCCCAAGCACGCCGCCAAGAGCGACGCCAAGGGCAAGAACCCCTTCGAGAAGAAGGCGGTAGTTTTCCACACTTTCCTTGGCACCCCCACTATCCGACAACAGAAGACCTCCATGAGGATACTGATGGCCAATCTCCCCCTGGTTCCCTAGTTCTTGCACTGGTCGGAGATTCCAATTACTTGGGATAGTAAGGATCACCCCGACCTCATCCCTACGGAGAACCAATACGCCATGGTCATCAACCCCTTGATTGACGGCTACGAGTTCACCAAATGTATGGTGGATAGTGGAAGAAGCATCAACATCATGTACCTGGATACAATGCAGAAGATGAACTTGACGGAGGCAAACCTAAGGTGGACCAACACCATCTTCCACGGCGTAGTTCCTGGTCGGGAAGCTCGGTCCCTTGGGTGCATCACACTTCAGGTCGCTTTTGGTGATGTTAATAATTACCTCCAAGAACGCATGACCTTTGAGGTGGTCCCCTTCAAGAGTGTGTACCACGTCATATTCGGTCGCGAGATATTCCACACCTTCATGGCCAAGTCATGCTTCGTCTACAACAAACTCAAGATATGTCGTGGTATTGCCGACGAGTACGCCATGGAGGGGTCCTCACAGTGCGTGTTTAGAGACGTGCGGGAAAGCGGACGGTTGACGGGTATGAGGTAACACAACTTACCCAGGTTCAGATCCGACAACGGTGGCGGAATCCTACTCCTGCTATAAATCACTATAATGGCAATACGCCGAGTTACAGGGATTGGTTCGCTGTGCGAGGTGTGTGCTAATCGCTACTTGGTCGTGCCCTAAAGGCTCCCATAGGCCAGACTTATATAGTCGCCAGGTCCTAGGGTTACAGGGAAAAGTCCTAGCCGGACAGGTTACAGAGTCCTACACCGTCTATTACTAGTCTTGTGTGTCTTGTACTCCAAGGCTCCGGGTACGTCGGTGACTCCAACCGTAGCCTTCCTTTATCCGGCATGGGCCTCCCTTCTGGATCAATCTAACTGGGCCGCATGCTACCAACTGTGGGCCACCCGGGTTATCCGGATAGGAGACATGCTATGAGGATACCCATATAGCATATCCCCAACAGTAGCCCCCAGAGAACTCCGAGATCTTGCGTCGTCTTGCCTCTTCACGTGAAACGCTCCGTCTAGATGGATGTCGGAAAATCATCAAGCAACATCTTGTAGTCCTCCCAAAGAACCCTACAAGGTTTTCTCCGTCTTCAATATGTAAGTCGGAGAAATGATGAATCTTCCATCGTACTCTTCCATAGCCGGACTGGATCCGTCCATGCCGGAATCTTCTGATGTGACGGCTCATCTGCCTATGTCATCTAGGGCGACATAGGCGTAGATCAGCGACGCCTCGTAACTCACACATGCAGAGAACTCAATCATGTCCTATTTTCCCGTGCGAGAGATACGAATCGTTGGCGGCGACGGTTGGGACGTGGCAAAATTTCCGCACACGTTCGCGCACACGTCATCTACGCGGCAACCGTCCGATCAAGCTGCACAAATCTTGATGCTAAAGATCATAAATAGTAACTGCGGTGGAACTTTTTACTTTTCACCTCATTCTCTCCTCGCATCGTCTTCTTCCTCCAGCGAGCGCCCCCTCGAGCTCTCCGTGCAATGCAAAAAACCCTAGTTCCAATTCTCGCTAGTCACCTCCAAACTCACTTAATGGCCAGCAGCAGCTCTACTCCTTCCATGGCGGCGTCGGGCGAAGCCACGGCGAAGCCGGCGAGCTCCGTTGTCGTGCCCCTGGAGGGTCTGGTCATCCCCGTCTCGACGGAGGTTGAGTCAAACGGCGGCGACCATAATCCAGCGGCGCTGGAGGAGGAGCTTGACTCCCACAAAGGCGATTGGCATGGTTCGGACATCACGGACCGCGATATCAAGGAGCTGATCACCGAGGGCAACCTCACTGCGACGGAGGGGCTCGCCTGGCGGGCGGCACCGGCCGGCGAGGTGACACCTTCTCCCCAAGCCGGATAAAAGGTGTACCTCAAAGCCCAATTGGTATGCGGCGTCTCCCTGCCCATCTCTAACTTCTTCCTTTCCGTCTTGAACCACTATCGAGTCCAGCCCCAAAACCTCTCTCCCAACAGCATCCTAGCACTTAGCAATTACGCGGCGCTCTGTGAGGGTTACTTAGGGATTAAGCCTAGGCTAGATCTCTTCGTGTATTTCTTCACCATCAAGGGTAAAGCCGGAGCCAGTAAGGACGAACTTAGAAATTGCGGCACCATAAGCTTCAAGATCCGTCCTGGCCGGCGGTTCCCCGACATCGTCGGCCACGAGTCCTGCAGGAACTGGCAGCGTACTTACTTCTACGGCCCAGATATCCCTCTGGCCGGCCGAGAATTAACGTACCCGGACTTCGTCGACGGAGCCGCCGCCGAAACTTCGACATGGAGATCCCAGGCCTCCCTTCCCTCCGACATCGACGCTTCCCGCGCCATAAGGCGGATAGAGTGGTTCGTAGAGACGGGTTTGACCAGCTTGGACCTAGCCATGTGCTAGTTCATTAGGCGAATCCAACCTCTGCAGCACCGTGCGAAGCTAATGCACGAGTATACCAGTGATAGAAGGGATAGCCTCCGCATCTCCGTGGACAATTTCTCGAGCGACTCCGTCAAGCTCCGTCTTAAGGACATCGTCAAGGTGAAGGACAAGAAGCGTGGATTCACCATCACCTACGACATGTTCGTAGACGGCAAGTTCCCAAAGGTAACTGTTTATTTTCCGTCTATGACATATACTCCAGTTCTTCCGTCAGGCCATTACCATCTCATCTAACACGGTGGTTCTTCACCTTACAGCTTAGCGACATAGATGAGTACAGCATGGCTCCTCAAATCTATGATCCAAATATGAAGGAAGTCACCGTCGTGTTCGACGACGATGCTCCATTGGCGCGAAAGCGGAAGAGCTCCACCTCTGACGCTGCTGACGGAGGCAAGAAGAAGAAGACGGAGGGTAGAGCCTCCAAGAAGACTACTGCCGCCCTGGAGGCGGAGAAAAGAAAGATTACCAGGATCCCCTTTGCTAAAGCACCCCCACTTGTGTAAGCTTCTTTCTCTCCGACATTGTCTATTTATCTGTCTTGCTCCTGTACTTGTGCATGTTGCACGTTTCAGGAAGAAAGCCACGACCAACCTGAAGAAGACCTCCAAAACATTGGGGGTTTCTAGAACCATTAAGGACATTCTTCATCGCGACGCATCTCCCGCCATCGCCCCCGTCACTCCCTCCGTCAAGCCCTCGTCTGCCCCGACAAGCTCACAAGCTAAGGAGGCATCTGGCCCTTCTGCCATGGAAGTGGACTCAGGTGCCTCTACCGAGGTCGCTGTTGTCGGCGAGCAGGCGACGCAGGAGAGTGCCGCCAACCAAATGGCTGAAGCTCTGGCTAAGGATGCCATCGGTGGCGGTAAGGCGGTGGTGGAAGCTGGTACTTCTGCCGTAGGCGGCGCCCCCGCACCCAAGAAAGCCATAGAGTATCCAAAGATAGTCTATCTGGTACTTACGCCGGATAGAACTGCTCTGGTTCCTGGTGCGGCACCGACATCTCCGACGTGCGGTCTAGAGGAGCTCCTCCGACAAGCAGAGATCTTGCAAGGAAACAACGTATCCTTTGGCAAGCTGCTGGCCGAGAGCGCTACCAACCTCAAGATTATTGCACTTGTAAGTGTTTATTTGCCTTTTGCATTTCATATGAGTATCCCACTGTAGCCCCCGAGGATGTAGATGGAAAACCATAGGTCTTTGCGTCTAGATGCTCTAAGAGTGACTAAGCTAGAAAACTTCTCACTGTAGCCCCAAGCATATAGGTGGAATGAAATATTCCGACTAACTGCTTTAAGATTAGCATACGCAGTGTTTATTAATTTCAATATTGTAGCCCCCAAGCCTCTAGTTGTAACTGAATTAGTTCCGACTAGATACTTAAAGAAAAGCTAAGCATACATCTGAGTTAAAAACTTTATACTGTAGCCCCCAAGCTTCTAATCGAAAACTGAATTAGTTCCGACTAGATGCTTTAAAGAAAAGCTAAGCATATTGCCAAGTTAAAAACTCTCGTTGTAGCCCCCGAGCGTGTAGGTGGAAAATTTCCGGCTAGATGCTCCAAGTAGACCAAACAACGTTTTAATTCTTATTTTTTCCACAGAACGAGAATGCTCAGAGGGTTATGGCCAACGACAAGTATCAAAAGATGCGCGCAGACTTGGAAGCTGAAAATGGTAAAACTGCCTTCTTGAAGGAACAGATCACCAAGAGCAAGCGTCTGTTTTCTTTTTCGCATTCTAACTTGGTTTTGTGCCCACATTCTCCAAGTACTCACTATGTACTTTGCTTTCTCCAACTTGCATAAACCATTGCCAAGGCTAAGGACATTGTCGAGCAATCCAAGCACATTCAGGAGCTAGATAGCGAGAACAAGATCCTTAAGCAGGAGAGGAAGGACATGCTGAAGATGCATGAAGAATCGATGAAAGCCCTGCAGGACTCCGCCACCGAGGAGATGAACTGCTTGAAGGAGGAGATCTCGATCTTAAGAGATCAGAAGAAAGCTACCGATGAGCAGAATCAACGCCATCATGAGGCGTACAAGCTCCTCCAACAAGAACGGGACTCCTTGGCGGATACCCTCTGGCAGGCTGAGGCTAGCATCTTCAGTAAGTGATTCTCCGTCTTGGATTTCTGTAGTCTAGATACTCTGATTTTTTGAACTCATGTGCTCCTTGTTGGAATTTGCAGCTCCTATGGGTTTAACCCGGTCGCCTCCTCCAGCAAAGGAATGCATGGTTCTTGCCGGCAACTTCATCAACACTGCCATCACGCAAGCAAAAGAGATTTCCAAGCCCCTCCAGATCAACATCAAGGCATCAGACTCTATGGCGAAGTACTCGGAGATCCTGCGCCGAGCCCCCGAGCGTATCACAAGCTGGAAAGCTTCATGTGCACGGGCTGGTGCAGGGATGGAGCTGTCAATGGTAAAGGGACACTACGAAGATGCCGATATCGACACGATGACCTCTAGCATTCCTGAGGTAGATGATGATGGCAAAGAGAATAATCAAAAATCCATCTTGTCATCACTCGCAGGCTATGACACCAGAGTTGCCAATTTAGTCGACGTTAATGTCTTCATGCCGATGAATACCATCGATAGCGGCAACCAAAGCTCCTCTGAGTCCCTTCACACCGCCGACTTCGAGGGTGGTTCCCCTGCTGCTGATGACGCTGCCTCCAAGTCGCATTCGCCAAAGGAATGAAAAACAACCTTTTAATATTTGTTTCACCTTTGAAGCATATGCGGAAAAAACTATGTATTAAACTTAAGGCGGAAAACAATGTTGTATGTCCTCCTACTTAAGAACCAGTTTCCAGCATGTATATATTTTTTAAGCAAGTGCTGGCTTATCCATTACTTTGGTTCTTATGCTTGACTTTTCGTGAGTCAGAAGACTCAATGTCGGAACCATGCGCTCAGGTGATGATGCCCAATGGCACCGTCAATAACCTAAGCACAAAATCGCTGACAATAAGTGCCAAAAGTCACTACTCCAGAATCCACATAAAAACGACAAAGAACGTGTAGACCAGAAAACTTAAGCTAACGCCCGTAGGCGGAATTTTCACAAGTGCAATCGCAAAACTTGTGCATTGTTGGAGAGGTGACCCCGGATAGGGTCAGGACGGGGAAATACAAAAGGAAGTTCCCCGTCCAGTTTCCGGGTTACTGTCTAAATCCGCCAAATCCTGTAAAGGTCGGCTGAGGTAAGCAAGAGCAGGACTCTTATGAGAATAGCAAGACGTTACCCGGACGACGTACTGTCTAAGTCGGTCGGGTCAGCCCGAATATTCTGAATGCAGGTGAAGGCCAAGCCGAGTCAAGCGAGGCAGGGCCGAATGACGTGAAGCTTGCAGGAGAAGGAAGTGCCTATGGTCAAACCCTAGCCACAGGCTAGGAAGAATCTGAGCAGAGCCAAACACAAAGGACAAGGCGCAGAGCGGCAGAGGGGCAGAAGGAGGTCACGGAGGTGACAGTCCTGGAGCCCGAGGCATGCAGGTGGGGCTCTCTGAAACCTTGCCGCCATTAGAAGGGAGACACGGAAAGGAGGCCGCCGAGTTACTATATTGGGACAAGCATATTCTTCGAATATGCTTGCCACGTCAGCCCTAGAGGAGCCAAGACTCCCCTTTATAAGGAGAGTCTTGGACTATGAGGAAGAGGGAGGCTCATTTTAGGACCGTTAGGCTGGGAGAAGTTCATCTTCTCCTCTTGTAAATAGCTCAAGGAGCATTTGTTGCCCAAGAGAGAAATAATAAAGATCTTTACGTTAGTCATCTGTGTGTAGAATAAACTACATCTTCCCTCCCCGGATCCCTCTAGAATCCATTGACCCTACTCTTTAGCCTACCCAGGGCATCTGCCGTGCCACCACCATGATAGTTGGCGCCCACCGTGGGGCTAGTAGAGGTGCTTGTTGGAGTCATGATCCGGACGGAAAACTTCATCCACACTGGCGAGCGCGTTGTCTCTGGCTTAGTCCGGAGATTTGATCTCTGTGACTATGTCAGCGATAACGCAGGCAGCTTCAGGGGAAAAACTCCTCCGCGCAACGGCGTCTTCATCAACTTGGGCATGCACCAGATCTACGTCGGCGTCGACACCACCGGCGTTTATCCTCACCAAGTTCTTATTGCGGGAGAGCCTCCCCTTAGCGCCGTGGGCGGTCCGTGTGGAGTACGCCCCGTCAGCAGCGTCGAGGTGATGGTCGCAGCCGGGGTGCAGGCGGGAGCAGCGGGCGCCGGATCAAGCAAGGATCCGACGACGGGTGTGCAGGTGACCACAAAGCAGGCAGCTCCACAGCCCACCGAGGTAATTCCTTCAGCAGCCAACCCAGCCGAGGTGCAGGAGACGACCCCAAAGGCACCTAGGGTAAGATGTCCACCTCTGGAAAGACCAGAAAATATTCTCCATGCAACTATAGATAATCTGACTACACCTGTAGCGCCGATATTTGATCCGGCAAATGCTCAGGCAGAGTTAGAAGATACCAGGCAAAAAGTACTGGTAGAGGCAAAAAAGGTGTCGGCATTACGGGAGTCCTTAAACAGGACCCTGCGAGAATATGCTAAGGCAAACAAGCTTGACGTCGCCCCCGAGCGGGTTGATGAATTAAGATTAAGAGGGAAGAACCTCATAGATGATATCAACAAAGAGCATGATGCTCATAAGCCAGAATCAGTTGATCTAGGCTTGCCGAGGTATAGTACCCCGGCAAAGAACTTGAGGGCGGCAAATGCCGCTGCACTAGAATTAGAAGGATTGACCGGCGAAGCCCGGCAAAAACAGCAAGAAAGAGTGAATGAGCTGGTGCGCATTGCGAACCAGCAGAATGAAGAAATGCTCAGGGCAGACCCGGCAAGGCCTGGTGCCTCGCGAATGGTTCATTCGGCTGGTGCAGCACCTTCCCTATCTGTAGCCAGAAATAAGCAAATTGTTCCATATGATCCGGCGGTAGCCAGAAAAGCAAATGAAAACAGAGGTAAAGGAAGCCGAGGTAACAGTGGCGAAAGAAACCCCGGCCGTGCCGATAGAGGCAACGGAAGCCGAGGTAACGGGGATCTCGTAAGAGAAAATCATGAGAATAATATCCCGGCAGAAGAAAGGAGATATCCGCCGCCTAATCCACAACCGAGGTATGAACCTCGGCAGGAAAGAGAAGTGAGACCAGCTCGCCACCATCAGGTGAATGAGAGGTACAATGATGGTTATTCAGAGATGGAATATGTGGTTCATGGTGGAAATAACCGTTGTGGAACATAGGAAAGAGTTATGTACATAGATTTGCCATCAAGTGATGCAAGAGTAAAACTAGACCGACTATACCGGTTCGAGTTGTTATAAGAGCAGGGCCCGCCGGGTCCTGCATGTTTTGGACCACGGATCATGGGCGAGCCACCGGTGCCGAACTTTCAGCTGGCAAGAGGCACGAAAACATACAATGGGAGCACCAAACCACAGGATTGGTTGATTGATTATGCCATGGCTGTAAAAATAGCAGGTGGAAACTTGCGATGGGCAGTAAGATATGTCCCACAAATGCTGGAAGGACCAGCCAGAGTATGGATGAATAATCTGCCTCAAGGCAGCATTAACTATTGGTTGGATTTCGAAGAGATGTTTGTCAGCAACTTCACCAGTACTTATAAGAGGACAAACAGGCCGCAGCAGCTAGCCATGTGCAAGCAAAGGCCAAATGAGACAGACAGAGAATTCTTAACTCGGTGGTGTAACCTCAGGAATTCATGCGAGGGAGTTATAGAATCACAAGCGATAGCTTGGTTCGCACAAGGATGTCGTTATGCCAGTGTTTTGTGGCAGCGACTGCAAAGAGATATGCCAACCACTTTGGCAGAAACCATCAGGATAGCGGATTCGTATGCGTTGGGAGATCCGACACAACCAGAGCTAATGTTGGCAAATCATCGAGAGCATCAAGATCAATATGCAAGAGATGCGGCCGGATCATCAAGGCATAATGAATTCAGAGGAAGAAGAAGAGAGGAAAGACCGGATTACAGATATGCCTCCAATTAGGTGGCAGCAGTAGTCCAAGATCAGCCGAGTCACAAAAACGGTCAGCGGCAGAAGAATGGTCCTCAGCAATGGACGTCGAGGAATGAAGGAAAGAGACAGTGGACACCAGAACAGAAAGAACAATGGCAGGAAAGGCCGAAGTACACGTTTGATTCCATGTTGGATCAGCCGTGTAAGTTTCACACTCCAAACCCGGACAAGTCGGCCAATCACACAACTCGGCAATGCGCCTGGATGAAAAATGCAATGGGTAACCCGGCGGGCATGCAAGCACCTACCCATCAGGCGCATCAGCAGCAGCAGCCGCAATTGACTGGAGCAAATGCACAGCAATTAATGTTACCACCTCCTCCCCCGAGGTATGATAATTCGGACCAGAGAGATGCGGTGCATCAAGTGATAAATCAGGGTCCGGATGGAAGGACGAACCCAGGAAATAATGGACGCAATGATTACAGGGAACATCATCAATCATATTGCGTGTTCACAACAGAAGAGTAAGACATGCAAAGTGTACAGCGCCGGCATATGGAAGTAAATGCAGTTATGCTGGCAGTACCAAGATATGTGCCTTGGTTAGATCAAGAAGTAACTTGGAGCATAAAGGATCACCCCAAAATAATGCCGAATCCGGGGTCGTCGCACTCGTATTAGATCCGACATTTGTCGGACCAAGCATTAATGTGAAATTTTCAAAAGTACTCATTGACAATGGGAGCAGTATCAATATCATATACAAGGATACAATGCATAAACTCGGAATATCGCAGAATATGCTGCAATCCACGAGAACCACGTTCCATGGAATAGTGTCGGGGCTTTCATGCGAACCCATTGGAAAGGTTCGAGTGGATGTGTTATTCGGCACAAGGGATAACTGTAGAGCAGAAAATTTGGAGTTTGAGGTGGTGGATCTAGAGAGTTGTTATCATGCTCTACTCGGACGGCCGGCATTGGCCAAATTCATGAGCAGCTGCCACATAACTTACTTGAAAATGAAATTACCCGGACCACAAGGGGTGATGACAGTAGCAGGAGATTATAGGAAGTCAATGGAATGTGCTTCTGCCGGATCAAACCTGGACGAGTCATTGGTAATAGCAAGAGAAAAAAAAGAAGGATTCAGGAGGTAGCGGCCCTCGCTCAGTCGGCACAACTGAATATGCCGGCATTGGCCAATCCGCATGGAAGTGTCTCTTTCTAGCCGACTAAAGAAACAAAGAAGTTCCAGATAGATGAGCAGTTCCCAGAGTGCACCGTCACCATTGGTGTCGGCCTAGATGCTAAATAGGAAAGCGAGCTCACCAACTTCCTCCGTGAGAATCGGGATATCTTTGCATGGTCTACTTAGGATTTGCAAGGTGTGCCGAGGGAGTTGGCTGAGCACTCTCTGAATGTAAGGCCAGGAGCAAGGTCGGTGAAGCAACCTCTCCGCCGCTTCGCCGAAGACAGGAGAAAAATAATAGGGGATGAGATAGCTCGGCTCCTTGCGGCCGGGTTCATCATGGAGGCGCTTTATCCGGATTGGCTATCAAACCCGGTGCTAGTAGAAAAGAACAAGGATGATCCAAATATAGCCATTGTAAGGCAAATGTGTATTGATTACACGAACCTAAACAAGGCATGTCCAAAAGATCCTTTTCCTTTACCTAGAATAGACCAGGTCATTGATTCGACCGCTGGTTGTGAAATGTTATCATTTGTATACGCGTATTCTGGTTTTCACCAGATACCGTTAAATTCGTCCGATCAAATAAAGACTGCGTTTATTACCCCGTACGGGGCTTATTGCTATCGCACCATGCCATTCGGCCTGTGTAACGCAGGGGCAACGTACCAAAGATGTATGCAAAAATGTCTGCATGACCAGATAGGAAAAAATGTACAAGTGTATGTAGATGATGTGGTTATCAAAACCAAAGAAAGCAAAACGCTACTGGATGATATTCGGCAGACTTTCGCAAACTTGAGAAGGTTCCGAATGAAACTTAACCCAGAAAAATGCACCTTCGGTGTACCGGCTGGAAAACTACTCGGTTTTCTCGTATCAAGACGAGGTATAGAGGCCAACCCAACTAAGATAAGAGCAGTAGAAAGGATGGAATTGCCGAGATGTCTAAATGACGTACAAAAGTTCACAGGTTGCCTGGCCTCGCTTAGCCGATTTGTATGTCGGCTGGGAGAGAAAGCATTACCACTTTATCAACTGATGAAAAAATCAGATAAGTTCATTTGGACACCACAAGCAGACAATGCGTTCCATGAATTGAAGAAGATGTTGGTCACAGCACCAATCCTGGCCTCTCCATTGTCAAAAGAGCCTATGTTACTTTACATAGCCGCCACGAACAGAGTAGTAAGTGTTGTGATCGTGGTGGAACGAATTGAAGATGATAAATCAGTACAAAGGCCGGTATATTACCTAAGCGAGGTACTATCAGCCTCAAAGCAAAATTACCCACATTATCAGAAGATGGCATATGGGGTATACATGTCGGCGAAGAAACTTAAACATTACTTCGAAGAGCACCCCATCAAAGTGATCTGTGAAGCACCCATAGCCGACATATTGAGCAACAAAGATGCAAGTGGCCGAATAGCAAAATGGGCAATTGACTTGTCACCTTATGCTCCGCAATTCGATAGGCGAGATGCAATAAAATCTCAGGCTATGGCCGACTTCTTCGTGGATTGGGCCGAGGTACAATATGAGCCACCATTACCTGATCCGAGTTATTGGACCATGCACTTCGACGGTTCCAAACTGAGAAACGAGTTATTGTTTGATACATTTTGCTGCATCAAACAATGTAACCGAATATGAAGCACTCGTCCATGGATTGAAGGTGGCAAAAGAGATTGGGATACGCCAAATCTTATGCTACGGAGATTCAGATCTAGTAGTACAACAAGTCTCGGGCAATTGGGATGCGCTAGATGCCAATATGGCCTTATATAGATTTCATGTGCAAAAACTTAGTGGATACTTCGATGGATGTGAATTTCATCATATACCTCGGGTAGAAAAGGACGCCGCAAACACATTGTCAAAAATAGGATCAACCAGGCAATCAATTCCCCCAGGTATCGCCCTAGAGCACCTAAGAAAACCATCAATAACACCATCACCAGAGTCTGAATCCATCTTTATTCCGGCAAAATCAAGAGAAGATAGTATGCCGATGGAAATTGTCAAGGAATGTAACCCGGAATTTCCAAAAATGAACCCGACCGATGCACGGATGGATATGGAAAAATCCGAGGTAGTTATGTCGGCAGAAAATATGGAAATAGATAGTGAGATTACCCCAAAAAAAATCATACCAATATGGGCGTAACCCATATTTTCTTTCCTTAAAGATGCGATTTTGCCGAATGACGAGGTATTGGCGAGACAGACAGTAAGAAGACCTAAAGCTTATACAATCATAAACAATGAGCTGTATAAAAGGAGCGTCACAAGCGTGTTGCAAAGATATGTGAACTCAGCGGAAGGCCAGGAGATCCTCCTAGATATACATCAAGGAGAATGCGGGCATCACGCCTCGTCCAGAGCTTTAGTGGCCAAAGCATTCAGACATGGATTTTATTGGCCAACAGCATTGAAAGAGGCCAAAGAACTGGTGGAAAAATGTAATGGTTGCCAGAGATATGCCAGCAAGATACATATGCCATCGTCCGAGTTAAAAATGATACCAATTACTTGGCCATTTTCTATATGGTGCTTAGATATGGTGGGACCATTCAAGCCGGCCTGGGGCGGGATGACCCACATCCTAGTCATGGTCGACAAATTCACAAAATGGATTGAAGTAAAACCAATAAAGAAGTGTGATGGTCCCACAGCAGTAAAATTCCTCAAAGATATTATCTTGAGATATGGTTACCCACACAGTGTTATTACAGACAATGGTACAAACTTCGCTGAAGGAGCCTTTGCTAGATTTTATCAAGAAAAACACATAATACTAGATGTCGCCTCGGTGGCTCACCCAGCATCCAATGGGCAAGTAGAAAGATATAATGGACTAGTATTGTCCGGAATAAAACCACGACTCGTCGAACCACTGCAAAGGTCGCATGGTGTTGGATTGAGGAACTAACAGCAGTACTATGGAGCCTCAGAACTACCCCAAACAGGTCAACAGGGTATACACCATTTTTTCTGGTATATGGGGCAGAAGCCGTGCTTCCAGCCGACATAATACATGACTCGCCAAGGGTTACCCAGTATACAACCGTTGAGGTAGATGAGATAGCTCGGCAAGATGATGTCGATCTGCTAGAAGAAGCCAGGGAATTGGCACTATCAAGATCAACTATTTATCAGCAGGACTTGCGTATCACAGCAAGAAAGTAAATCCAAGAGTGTTTAAAGAAGGAGATTTGTTTCTTCGGTTAGTGCAACGCACGGCCGGCATGAACAAATTATCACCCCCATGGGAAGGACCGTTCATCGTGAGCAAAGCATTGCACAATGATGCGTATTATCTAATTGATGTTCAGTCACCAGGAAAGAACAAGGCAGACAAAGCTGGCAAAGAATCGAAAAGACCATGGAACGTAGCTTTACTTCGTCCATTTTACTCGTAGGAGTCATCTATGACACGTTGTAAAGTGACGCTTCAGGACGAAGTATCAACTATGTATTAAACCTCGGCGCCTTGAGCAGTGACTCGGGGACTGCCATATTTTGTTTTTGAGTTTGGGTTATGTATTAAACCTCGGCACCTTGAGCAGTGACTCGGGGACTGTCCTATATTGTTTCTAGGTTTGGGTTATGTATTAAACCTCGGCACCTTGAGCAGTGACTCGGGGACTATCCTATATTTTTTCTAAGTTTGGGTTATGTATTAAACCTCGGCACCTTGAGCAGTGACTCGGGGACTGTCCTATTTTGTTTCTAAGTTTGGGTTATGTATTAAACCTCGGCACCTTGAGCAATGAATCGGGGACTGCCATATTTTGTTTTGAGTTTGGGTTATGTATTAAACCTCGGCACCTCGAGTAATGACTCGAGGACTGCACAATATTATTTCGCATTTTTAGTGATGTGTTAAGTCTCGATTTCTAGAGCAGTGATTAGGGAATTGCCCACAATTGTCCCTTGTTACAAAAATGGGTATCAAACTTCGGCACCTAGAGTGATATTATTTCGCTCTCCCCAAATATGGGCTTCGAGATTTACAACTTGGATAAAATTCAAGAACACAATGGTTGAGTTGTCAAGTTTATCGAGGTCAGGCAATATTAGACGCCGAACTACGGTAGGACAAAGGCAAACACACAATCCGAACTTAAGAAATTGAAGGCCACCAAAGCAAAGATTTAAACAAACAAGATCAATTTAAACAGAGTAATAACAATCACAACCATGTGTGCCTCAGCGGCAAAAGGCAAAAAGGTTCATACCACACAGAAAGTCGGACAATTGTTTCACACACATCATACGCCCGGCATACTGGGGATAAGAAACGACTTAGAATTTTTTAAAACCTAAGGGGCAGCGATTGGGTCAGGTACTGGGCGCTCCGAGGTAGACGGCACCTCGGCCGAAGTTGCTTCGCCCTCCACAGAACCAGGAGCGACTTCGGAGGAAGCCCGGGGCTGTTGAGAAACATCAGCTTGAGCTTGAGAATGCCCAGTCCCTTTGGAGGAGGATCGCGCGTCGCCATTGCCATCCGAGCTTGCGCTGGAATCACTAGAAGTATCCGAGTCGCCCTCATCCTCGCCCTGGTCGGCTGAATTATCATCAGAGGCATCTTCAACTTCGACCTCATCCGCCGGATTAGAAAGGAAACTCGTCCCTTTAATCCAGTTATGCACGTCCGCATACTCAACAAGCTGGAAGGCACGAGCTTGTCAGCGAGCGACGAATTCTGGATCTTCAACCCAACGGGAGCCAGTGTGCAAATTTATCAAGGTATCAAGGGAAATATCCTCATACCATGACATAACGACTGTGAGCGCCATATCAGCACCAGCTCGGCCAGCGGATTCCCTCTAGAGATTTAACTGGTTTTGGGATGCCATCAATCTTTCCACAAGTATTTTGATCTCATCAATATCAGGAGTCCCAGAAGTATTCGGCCAGAGAACATGGTAGGCCCGAATGGCTGCCTGCACCAAGTCCCTACCCATAATCTTCATCGGACAAACGGCAACCAAGTAATCTTCCATCGAGTATTCTGGGCTCGCATCAGCGAGAACACCTCGGCGCACACGAGCATTAACCACCGCTCTAGAGCTCACGGGCTTAGCTTCTGGAAAATGGTCTGCGCAAAATAGAAGTACATCGGTCAACAGTAAGAAAGAGAAAAAGATAACTCGGCCACGGTCAGAGGCTTACGGTGAATTTAGCTCAGCATTCTCTGAAGATCTTGAGCCCAGTCACCCTTAGTTTTCTCAAAGCAAGTGATCTCCTCGCTCATCGCCCGTGTCTTGATTTCGACAGCCTCGAGGAGTTCTTTATTTTTCTGCAATTGCAGAGCTAGCCGATTCTTCTCCTCGGAGAACTCCTGGTCAACTTTCTCTAACTCAGACTTCTGAGAGAGCTTGAGGGACTCCACCTCGGAGTGCAAGCGAATTATCTCGTCATCTCTATCTTTCAGCTGCGCCGAGTGAGTAGCGGCTTGTTCTAAAAAATACAGCATCATATCAGGCATGGGCATGCAGTCTTGATGTGATGCTGCAAAAGTTTGTAACTCGGCTTTACCAAAGCCAAAAGGGTTAAAAGAAACCCGGTGCACATTTCAAATGGAAATCTGTAAAGAAAAAGAGTAACTAACCTTCTAGGGCCTTGAATTTCTTCTCAAGACGGATATTAAGATTGTTGATGTTACCTATTTACCAGCAAAATGAGCTAACACCTCACGTCCAAAACAATAAGAACTTTAGGGATAATGCAAAGGTTTGTTAACTTACCAGCTTTCTTCACCACGGGAATGACCTTCTCATACTTATCTTGCAATTTTTTATGTGCGAAAAGCAGCCTTTGGAATTCGGCGGTCCGCCGGTCATGCGCAACCTAAGCAACAAAATAAATAGCAATAAGATATTCGAAGCTAAGACAGATCCGAACCAAGCAAAGCTTAACTAGGATCTAGGTGGCTGGATATTCGAAACTAAGACAGCTCCGAGTCAAGAAAAACTTAACTCCGATCTAGGTGGCTGGATATTCGAGACTCAGACAGATCCAAATCAAGCAAAGCTTAACTCGGATCTAGGTGGCTGGATATTCGAAACTAAGACAGCTCCGAGTCAAGCAAAACTTAACTCCGATCTAGGTGGCTGGATATTCGAGACTCAGACAGATCCGAATCAAGCAAAGCTTAACTCGGATCTAGGTGGCTGGATATTCGAAGCTCAGACAGATCTGAATCAAGCAGAGCTTAACTCGGATCTAGGTGGCTAGATATTCGAAACTCAGACAGATCCAAATCAAGCAAAGCTTAACTCGGATCTAGGTGGATGGATATTCGAACACTAAGACAAAACTGAACTAGGCAAAGCCTAATAAAACTTCCAAACGAATAACAAATTATTTGGTTGCAAGCTTCGGGGACTAGAGTATATATAATATCATTCGAATGACTAATCAAACATCGATAAAAACAATTACCTCATTCATCTTGTCGCTGTCAAGAACGATCTTGGCATCCAGATGTAAGCAACTGCTGATGTCGGAGAGTTGAAATGGCTGACTGCTTGGATTGCCCTCGAGCTGATCAGCAGCGTTCCAATTGTTGGCATACTCAACCAACGAGCCGAGGCTATTCCCACTCTCCGTACGAGTCAGGACTTTACCTCGGACGTGTTGTGTAGCCACCGCCGCCGCGGGACTCTTGTGAAGAGCGAGCTGTGTATCAGCAGCCGGGGTAACAATAGTCTTGGCAGAAGAAACCCCCTTGCGCAGCGCATCAGCAACTGTAGGCTGAGAAGAGCTGGCAAGCCCTTTCTAAGATGAGGGAGGTTTGGTGACGACGACCTTTCTTGCCTTAGAAGAGGCGTCGGCAGGAGCCGTTACCTCGGCACTTGGAGTGGCATCTTTGGGGGCCGGAGGGATTACAATTTCTGAGGGCGCCGAGATATTGGTATCCTCGACTAGAGTCGGAGTCGCAGTAAAGGCTGTGGGGGTCGAAGGGATCTCGGGGGAAACTTCGGGATTCACGGAGGAGGCAGCAGGCTTAGTAGAAATATCTACTGGCCGAGTTGTATCGGAATCAACAGGAGAGACCTCAGGCGCATCCTGGCGAGATGACGTCTGACTCGGAGCAGGAGGAGAGTCTACGCGAGCAGGACTAGGAACTCTAGTATCTTCAGGAGGCGGAGGAGAAGGCGGCCAAGTCGTGTGACTCGTCATGCTAGGACCACTGGGCTTAACAGAAAGAGGAGCTCTGCAAAGGCACAAAATGTCAGGTCAAAAGGCAGAAAGATAGAAACAAGAAATACAAATAAAAAGCAAATCACCCAGTAACCAAGGGCATAGTTTTACGCTTCGGAGGGTGCTGGGCTGACTTCTTCGTTCGTTTCTTGGGAGCGGCTTCCGAGGCATCGGCTGCAGCGGTACGTTTCCTCGAGGTAACAGGAGGTCGGGAGGTGTAACTACCTCGGTGAATTACGCTCCTAGTTACAAGCCTGGATGAGCGGAAATGGTTGAAATAGTACGGTGGGGCCCAAATGCCACTCACAGGTAGACCTTTCGGCCATCCCAACCATTTCCAAACATCGGGACCAGAACGGGCGGCGTAATCGGCAGGCGAAGGGATCAACTACATACACAAATGAGTATGTATGCAAGCCACCATACAACAGTACATCAGAGCCATTCCATCTAAAAAGAAAGGAAATATAGCAACGCCATACGGCAAGATTCAAATGTCCTAGATGGATATAATAGTTTAGGATATCTCCTCATACATCAAACATCAGAGTATCAGGCGGAAGCGGCACACAAGATCCGAGTACGGATAAGAAGCAAATCGGCATAAGATGCCCCATAAATAAACACATCCCGCCCACAGATCTCACGGATCCCCGTTCCCGGAATCTCTACACCGAACGATCGTTGCCCACATCGTCCGCCTCCTCCACCCAGTATCCATCTTGTGAGTGTACCTGTTCATCTGAATCAAATAATTTATCGTGTGAGACCCTAGGGGTACTCAGCAAGTCTTTATGCCTCTAAAGGGGACACAACCTGGGGTGACGCAATTGCAGCAAAAGATAAACCCTAACAGTTCTATGGATACTCGCTAACCATCCTCCTAACCAAAGATGGACGGATGTCCATGAATTAATAACAACAGTTATAATAGTAATATCATCAGATCCATCCTCCTCCTCGCTTACCAACGAGGAAGCGGACGAACAACCCCCATCCGTTGGCAATTTTATTAACCATTCCATGAGTGTTGCACTATTTACTAGTCAGTTACTTAGTCAAATTAAAAGCGGTACTTTAGTTATGATTGTCTATGATCGAGAAACTGTGCTCCAAGTCGTCCATAACCGCGGACACGGCTTTCAGAAAGTTTTACCCTGCAGGGGTGCACAAATAGCAACACACACTCGATCAACCTCGGAAAAACCAAATCAAAACCCAACGAGGCCTTCACGACAAAGCAATCACAGGATTCAGAAATATTTCAGGGGGCCACCCCATTGAGTACACCCGCAACGAAGTTAGCTGACTCCGAGACGGACTCAAGGTTTGCGCCAGTGGCTGTAAACGACTGGGAACCCGAAAATGTGACTGGGCTTGTCGATACCGCGAAAACACTCCGCTTACCTAAACAGTACAGGTGCTCCTCGCACAATCGTAAATAAAGCAGTAAAGCATGGCATAAGTACAGGATAGTAAATAAAACCTCAAACTAGTTTGTGGCCCCAAGAAATAAGAATGAATCAAGCTCTGGCTCAGGGGGTTCCCATAAGCCTCCCGGATGTGGATAGCGCGAATAATCAAGGAACGGGAATCAAGTACTTGGGGTCCTACGGGACACAAGTGAGCAGGAAAAACCAAATAGCAGATATTGCTCTCCGGTGCCACTTTCATTAGTTATCCCATTACTACTCAGGTTAAGTTGTTTAGGTACCTCGTTATCCATCAGACACTCACATACCCTACACATGCTGTTCTACGACTCGCATGGCTCAAACAACTCCTATAGTAATGGCTCATGGGATGGAGGAACAAGCTTCGGTGGGGTTTAAAAGTAAAGGATATGCAATACTTGGGATTTAGTTTAATGCAATCGCGACTCAATGATGCAAGAATAAGATAGAGGAAATAGGTACTGTATGTATGCAATCATGTGGTAGTGCTTTCCTGGCAGCTCAGTTGAAGCGAGAGAAGGATCTGGGTAGTGCTCCTGGGTCTCTTGATATATCCCCTGCTCAGCGTCTATTCGAAGAAGAACCAAACAAACAAGGGCCAATATAAATAAAGTTCACAAGCATATGAATAAAATGCGACAAGCAAACAATCATGCCATGATGAATGATGCACAATTTGCATGGCAATAAAGTAGCATGGCATGGGTGAGGTGTGGAATACAAGAATAAATCATTTTATTGAGTTTTGGCCACATTTTATCCTCATATTAGTTGTTGTATACATTATATTTATATGATGCTTGCTGCAAAACAGAACATGGACTGCATAAACAGAAAGGTCTCGTCGAGCTGATCATTTTAGACATATCATTTGTTAAATTTGGAGTTATAAAACAAAAGTTATTAATTAATTAAGAAGAGGGCATTTTATTGTAATTTAATTCAACTTGAAATTTTAAGTGTTCCAAATATATTTTGGATGGCATATTTGAAATCCTCACATTTTTCTGATCTAAAAACATATATCATTTGTATTATTTGGGTTTGTATTTTAAAAGTTATTTTAAATCTGATTTGAATTTTGAATTTGAATTAAACTTGAAAAGATTTGAATTAAAACCGAAAACAGAAAAGCTTTTCCTACTCAGGCAGACCTAGCCACTGCCGCTGACGGGTGGGGCCAGGTCGACTGGGCCCAGCACGCGCACAGACAAAAAGGGGGGGGACTGCGGGTTGATGGAACCAAGTGCCGGGAGCCTTTTTGCAAAATGGCAGCAGCCGCAGACAGGTGGGTCCGGAGGGTCGCGGGTTGAGGAAACAAAAAAGGAAGGGGTTTTCTGTAAAATGGCGCCGCGCACTATGGATCTTCCCTGAACTTTCTGACGACAGACGGCGTTCGAAAGGCGGGGCGCGACACAGGGTTCGAACCTGCGACCTGGGGTGCGCGCTGCGGGGCGGCAGCCACTGCGGTAGGCCTGGGTTGGTGATAGGAGGGATTAGCGCGGCTAGGTGAGGTTCTGCGCGACGCGGGAGAGAGCAGGCGCGATAGCCGACGGCGTGCGCAGCCTGCTCGATGAAAAGAACGGCGGCGCTAGGTGGCGACAGCGAGGCGGACCATGTCAGGGGAGACGGGAGGCTCACCGCGAGGTTGTTGCCGGTGGTGGTTCGGGCGGAGGCGCCGGCGATCGTCGACGAGGCAGGGGCCGAGCGTAGCTAGGGTTCCGTCGGGGCGGCGTCGGCCTGGGGGCTTCTGGTCCTGCTCCTCCTCGCTGGGGCGTACGGGGCTGTTGCAGAGGACCTCCTCGTCCTCCTTGATCACCTCCAACACGCCGCCGGCTGGCAACGAGTAGATGGGGAAGAGGCCGACGGTGAGGTCGTCGGGGGTAGACGGTGGTGGAGAGGGAGAAGGGAGGCGAGGGCAGGGCCCTGGGGGTGGATCTGGCGAGGCAGAGAGGGGGAGAGGGAGTAGATAAGGACGGGGGGGGAGGGGTGCCGTGGGGAGTGGGGCAGAGAAAGGTGGCTTCGGCCACCTTTTCCTCCCCCTCACGTGGTCGAGCTGGGAGGCAGGGCAAGGGCAGGGCGAGGCTGCCAGGTGGGCCAGGGAGTGAGGGAGCTCGGCGTGGGGCTAGCCCAGCAGGGAGAGAAGAGAGAGGGTAGGAGGCATGGAGCTAGGGTAGGAGGGAGGCTCGGGCTAGGGTTTGCTAGGGATGGGGTAGGGTAGCTCGGGTTGGGGTGGGTGTAAGGAGTGGAGAGGGGAGGTGGTGGCCCCTTGCTGGCCGAGAGAGGAAGGGAGGTGACTTAGGGTTTTGATTAGAGGGGGTATGGCTCGGGTTAGGGTTAGATGGGGTAGCTAGGGGTAGGGGAAGGTTAAAGAGCGAGGGTTAGATGAGAGAGAGAGATGAGGGAGGGTGGTGTGCTCTTTTGACAAAACCAAACAAGATCAAGCCAAGCTCAAACAAGATCTAGTCAAAAGAGAGGAGGGGGAAAAAGGTGGTGAGGGTTTTTAGGGTTAGAGCATGGCCAAGGCAAGACCAACCAAAGGGGTTTAGGGTTTTGCATGCATCAAGCTAGATCAAGCAAAAGAAGGAGAGAGAGAGAGAGAGGTGAGAGGATGATCCACTCAAAGGATTTCAAATAAAATCCAAAAGACTTGTTCTTGCATGGCCCATGCAAGCATTTAATGCCATGTGTCATCCTTGTGAAAACAAAGTAATAAACATGGCATTATTCTCATGCATCCCCAAAATGTGGAGTAAAGGCCAAGCAAAAGAATTTATAGGATTGGACCCACCCTATCTCTCATGAGTTAGATTAAAATTCAAAAGAAAATAGAATACAAGCTCATGGATAATGGAATGGTGGAATTATAAGGTGGTGAAAGAAAGGGTGGTGAAGTGGAATAAAAGATATGCCCCCAACTCAACTTGGGAATTTAACAATATATCAAGAACCAAATACAATATCAAGAGGCAAATACAATTAACAATGCACATGGGAGAAGAACCAAACCAAAAAGGGTTTTAGATGATGCTTAAATGCAAGGTGGCATGATGACATGAGCATGATAGAATGATGATGCAACAATTCTATGTAGGAAGTAGCCATTATATTACTAGACCAAGTAGCATTACAGTTGTTAGAAAAATGGGATGCTACAACTCTCCCCCACTAAACAGGAATCTCGCCCCGAGATTCTAGGAAGAAGAAGAAGACTCAAAGAGGGTAGGATAGTTAGCACGGAGCTCATCTTCACGCTCCCAAGTGGCTTCATCAACGGAATGGTGCGACCACTGCACCTTGCAGAACTTGATGGACTTGTTGTGAGTCCTTCTTTCTTCGACTTCGAGGATTTTTGTGGGGTGTTCTTGATAAGACAGGTCTTCTTGGAGATTGATGAGCTCATGATCCACGGTCCTGCCGGGATCCTTGAAGCACTTATTGAGTTGAGAGATGTGGAAAACATCATGGACCTTGAGTTTTTCCGGGAGCTCAAGAGCATAAGCAACTTCTCTTCTTCTACCACGAATTTTGAAAGGACCGATGTATCTAGGAGCCATCTTTCCTTTGATACCAAAACGGTGTGTGCCTTTCATGGGAGTGACACGAAGGTAAACGAGATCACCAGGGACATACACCATGTTCGTGTGCTTCCTGTCATAATTGCTCTTCTGGCGACTTTGAGCAATCTTCAGATTTTCAAGAATGATGTGCACCTTCTCCTTCGCTTGAGTTACAATGTCAGGGCCAAACCAAATTCTTTCTCCTGCACCCGACCAACCAATCGGAGTTCTGCACTTGCGGCCATAGAGAGCCTCAAATGGTGCCATCTTCAGACTTTTCTGGAAGCTGTTGTTGTAAGAGAATTCAGCATAAGGAAGACATTCCTCCCACTTCATGCCAAAAGAAATGACGCAAGCACGAAGCATATCCTCCAGAATCTGATTGATCCTTTCAACTTGTCCTTGCGACTGAGGGTGGTAAGCTGTGCTGAAGTTCAATTTTGTTCCCAAAGCACTTTGGAAACTTTCCCAGAACTTGGAAGTGAAGATGCTCCCACGATCTGAACTGATCTCAAGCGGAACCCCATACAGAGAGACAATTCTGTTGATATAGAGCTCAGCCAACTGAATTCCAGAAATTGTTTCCTTGACGGGGAAGAAGTGAGCCACTTTAGAAAGCCTGTCAATGACAACAAAGATTGCATTGTTGCCCTTCTGCGACCTTGGAAAACCAGTGATGAAGTCCATCTCTACTTTCTCCCATTTCCATTCCGGGGGTTTCAATGGCTGTAGAAGACCGAAAGGTTTCTGATGGACAGCTTTCACTCTGCGGCAGACATCACACTCCGAGACATACTTGGCACAATATCATTTCAAACCCGGCCACCAATATTGTGTTTTCAAGGCCATGTACAGCTTTGTGCTGCCAGGGTGGTATAAAGAACAGAATCATGCGCCTCCTTGAGAACTTGCTCTCTCAAACCCGGGTAGTTCGGAACAAACATCCGTTGTTCAAAGAAAATCGTGCCTTGATCATCGACGTGGAAGGACTCATACTTCGGAAGCTGAAGTTTGGAGATGATCTTTCTGGTGTGCGGATCACCAAGCTGACGAGAGCGGACCTTCTCTTCCAAGAGAGGAGTAGCCAGAAGGTTCAGAAGATACCCTTGTTCCACCATTTCAAGGTTGAGCTGACGGAATTCCTCGCACAAGATAGGCTGTTGTTCTTCCATCATGAGGTTGTTGACATAAGCTTTGCGGCTGAGAGCATCGGCCATGACATTAGCTTTGCCCGGAGTGTAGTTGATGGTCAAATCAAAATCATTGATTGCTTCAATCCATCTCCTCTTCCGAAGGTTGAGATCAGGCTGAGTGAAGATATACTTCAGACTCTTGTGATCAGAAAAGATTTCACAACGGTTGCCCAGCAAGTAATGCCTCCATAGTTTCAAAGCAAAGACAACTGCTGCGAGCTCGAGGTCATGTGTAGGATAGTTGATCTCATGCGTCTTCAACTGTCGAGAGGCATAAGCAACAACTTGTTTTTCTTGCATAAGGACCGCACCCAATCCTTGCAAAGAGGCATCACAGAATCTGGAAAGGCTTAGATGTGTCCGGAGGAACCAAGACTGGTGTGGAGGTGAGCTTCTCTTTGAGTGTCTCAAAGCTTGCTTGACATGCAGGAGTCCAAAGGTATTTCTTGCCTTTCTTGAGGAGATCGGTAAGAGGCTTCGCTATCTTCGAAAAGTTCTGAACGAAGCGACGGCAATAACTAGCCAAACCAAGGAAACTCCGCACTTCTTTGACATTAACAGGAGGAAGCCATTCAACAATTGTCTTTACAGTTTCCGGGTTGACTGCAATGCTCTTGGCAGAGATGACGTGACCAAGATAGGTTACTTGAGGCAGCCAAAACTCACACTTTGAGAACTTTGCATACAAGCGGTTCTCACGAAGCTTGTTTAGGACACACCGAAGGTGTTCTTCATGTTCTTCCTTTGACTTAGAATAGACTAGGATGTCATCCAGATAGACCACAACGAACTTATCAAGATACTCCATGAAAACCGAGTTCATGAGCCTCGAGAAGGTGGCAGGTGCGTTGGTGAGACCGAAAGACATGACCGTGTACTCATACAGGCCATAGCGGGTGGTGAAAGCTGTTTTAGGAACATCTTCCTTGCGAATCTTGATTTGGTGATAACCACTTCTCAAGTCAAGCTTAGAGAACACCACGGCTCCAGCTAGCTGATCGAAGAGATCATTAATCCGCGGAAGGGGATATTTATTCTTGATGGTTTTAGCATTGAGAGCCCGATAGTCAACACAAAGTCTATCAGTCCTGTCTCGCTTCTTCACAAAGATTGTTGGGCTACCCCAAGAAGAAGTATTGTGTTGAATGAAACCCAACTTCTCTTGTTCATCAAGTTGACGTTTGAGTTCAGCCAACTCAGCAGGACCCATTTTATAAGGCCGCTTGGAGATAGGAGCCGTTCCAGGTTCAAGCTCAATTACAAACTCAACCTCACGATCCGGAGGCATACCTGGCAACTCTTCAGGAAAGACATCTGGGAACTCACAGACCACCGGAACACTCTGAATAGCTTCCATAGCATCATCATTCAGAGCCGCCAAAGAGAAAAAGCTGGATAGCAGGAGTCAGACTTGGAGAAAAGACTATATGGCCTTCAGGAATCTTCAGAGAAACCGAGCGTTCAGCACAATCAATCACAGCTGCATTTGCTGTCAACCAATCCATGCCCAAGATGACATCAATGTCAGAATTGCCCAGAACAATTAAGGATGTCGAGAACGAAGAGCCACCAATCTCAATTTGATTGCCATGGCTGATTTTAGAAGCTGCCATATTTGCTCCAGGAGAAAGGACCATTAACCGCTTGAGGAGAGGAACCAACGCTAACCCATTCTCATAAGCAAACTTGATAGAAACAAAAGAATGCGATGCACCAGAATCAAACAAAACTCGTGCAGGGACTGAGTTAACGGGAAGCATACACATCACAACTCCAGGTGCATGCTCAGCTTGAGCGGCGTTGACACAGTTGGCACGAGCAACAGTAGACCCGGGCTTGGTGTTGATGTTGAGAGCCCGAGGTGGTGGTGCACGAACCATAGGAGAGCTTGCCGCAGATCTTGGAGGTGGTGGCGGAAGAGCTTTGTTTTTCAACGGACAGTTCCAGTTTTGATGCCCAGAGTCTCCACACGTGAAACAAGCACCAGGTGGACGTGGAGCAACGTAGCCAGGGACTCCGCCAGGCACTCCAGGGTAGTGGTGGTTGTAACCCTTGGGAGCCGCAGTGAGGAAGTTTGGTGGCCTTGCCGCGAAGCTTGAAGGTCTTGGTGGAGCCGGGAGCGACGGTGGGGTGTTAGGAACCCAGACACGACGCTTAGAAGGAGTTGACATAGCTGAAGACCTTGCTGCCTCGCGGTTGTGTTTCTTTGACTCCTCAAACACTTGCTTACTTGCTTCCTCCTGCAGAGCTGTATGCTGAAGTTCCAGAAAACACGCCGGCCTTGCATGTGTGATTGCATATTTAATCGATGCATTGAGCCCTTGCCAGAATCTCTTCTGCTTCTTCTTGTCATTGGAGATCTCATCGCCACCATAACGAGAAAGATTCATGAAGTTCCTGATGTAGGTATTGACATTTTCATTTCCCTGCTTGAGGTTGAGAAACACTTCGTTCATCCTTTCCATGACAATTTCTGACAGATACTGCTCTTTGAAGGCTCCAGTGAACTGTTCCCAAGTAGGCTGAAAACCAATGCAGTTTGCCTTCAGGTAATTCTCCCACCAGAGAGTTGCATCTCCCTTCAGAAGGTGAGTAGCACATTTTACCCATTCTTGCTCAGGAACATCAGCAGTCTCCAGTAGCCTTGACATCTCACGCAACCAATCATCAGCATCAAGTGGTTGATCAGAAACATCAAATTGGCGTGGGTTGAACTTCAGGAAGCTTTTGATGTCTCCTCGCTTGGGAGGTGGAGGTAGCGGAGCAAACTCATTCCTCCTGACACTTTCCTCAAAACGCTGCTGGTTCTGCTGCATTGCTGCCAAGGCATTGGCGATGTTTGACAACGCGGAACCCAGTTCAGGTGGTATGTCCTCATCAGAACGGCGTGGTGGAGCCATCCTGTGATTGATATAAAACACAAGTCAGTACTATAATGGAGAATAATAATAATCCAAAATAGTACCAAGATGGAATTAACCAAGATTAAAGGATACAATTTACTAAGATGATATTAAAATATCAACAAAGTTCAAAGCACCTAGAAGATATTAAGCATATCGCACACGACTGAAAAGGAGTGTGGTACACTGATATATCAAAGAAAAAATTTCCACAAATTTCGGCATTAAAATACCAATAGATGCGCAAAATCACTTAACGAATCAAGATTAGTGACTCTACCAATTCAATATACAAAAGCGAATGATAAGAGTAGTGGTATGGTCGCGACTCCATCCCGCACTCAAATCATTACTCCGCACATGAATAAGTGGAACACATATCCTAACCCCTTCTTCTCACGATGAACCTAAAGATTAGTAACTACGGAAACGAACACCCCAAACAAGATAACGTCGGATAACGAAGAGTAAGACAGATCGCGGCGGTATACAACGAATCAGATAGATCGCGTCGGTTTACAAAGGCCTGTCGGTATGGAATGTACCAACAGTTGATAACCAAAAGGCCGATTGTGATAACAACTTGGATGCAACAGATAGACAAGGAATTAAACACACACACACACACACACACACAACCTATGGTACTACGGAAACCCAGAACACGTGAATCCTAGTTTGAATTTTAAGAAGAGGATTGAAAACGTTACACTTCCTTACCAGAAAAGGGTGGGTGGGTGGGTAAGAAGAAAAGTGGAAGCAGTCCTACTCTCACGTTTTGTTTTTCCCTAGTATACATAACTACCAAAAATATTTGCTAGACTGACAACGACCATTTGGCTGAGACCCTGAAGGGCGGGATGGCTCTGATACCAATTGTAACTACCTCGGTGAATTACGCTCCTAGTTACAAGCCTGGATGAGCGGAAATGGTTGAAATAGTACGGTGGGGCCCAAATGCCACTCATAGGTAGACCTTTCGGCCGTCCCAACCATTTCCAAACATCGGGACCAGAACGGGCGGCGTAATCGGCAGGTGAAGGGATCAACTACATACATAAATGAGTATGTATGCAAGCCACCATACAACAGTACATCAGAGCCATTCCATCTAAAAAGAAAGGAAATATAGCAACGCCATACGGCAAGATTCAAATGTCCTAGATGGATATAATAGTTTAGGATATCTCCTCATACATCAAACATCAGAGTATCAGGCGGAAGCGGCACACAAGATCCGAGTACGGATAAGAAGCAAATCGGCATAAGATGCCCCATAAATAAACACATCCCGCCCACAGATCTCACGGATCCCCATTCCCGGAATCTCTACACCGAACGATCGTTGCCCACATCGTCCGCCTCCTCCACCCAGTATCCATCTTGTGAGTGTACCAGTTCATCTGAATCAAATAATTTATCGTGTGAGACCCTAGGGGTACTCAGCAAGTATTTATGCCTCTAAAGGGGACACAACCTGGGGTGACGCAATTGCAGCAAAAGATAAACCCTAACAGTTCTATGGATACTCGCTAACCATCCGCCTAACCAAAGATGGACGGATGTCCGTGAATTAATAACAACAGTTATAACAGTAATATCATCAGATCCATCCTCCTCCTCGCTTACCAACGAGGAAGCGGACGAACAACCCCCATCCGTTGGCAATTTTATTAACCATTCCATGAGTGTTGCACTATTTACTAGTCAGTTACTTAGTCAAATTAAAAGCGGTACTTTAGTTATGCTTGTCTATGATCGAGAAACTGTGCTCCAAGTCATCCATAACCGCGGACACGGCTTTCAGAAAGTTTTACCCTGCAGGGGTGCACAAATAGCAACACACACTCGATCAACCTCGGAAAAACCAAATCAAAACCCAACGAGGCCTTCACGACAAAGCAATCACAGGATTCAGAAATATTTCAGGGGGCCACCCCATTGAGTACACCCGCAACGAAGTTAGCTGACTCCGAGACGGACTCAAGGTTTGCGCCAGTGGCTGTAAACGACTGGGAACCCGAAAATGTGACTGGGCTTGTCGATACCGCGAAAACACTCCGCTTACCTAAACAGTACAGGTGCTCCTCGCACAATCGTAAATAAAGCAGTAAAGCATGGCATAAGTACAGGATAGTAAATAAAACCTCAAACTAGTTTGTGGCCCCAAGAAATAAGAATGAATCAAGCTCTGGCTCAGGGGGGTCCCATAAGCCTCCCGGATGTGGATAGCGCGAATAATCAAGGAACAGGAATCAAGTACTCGGAGTCCTACGGGACACAAGTGAGCAGGAAAAACCAAATAGCAGATATTGCTCACCGGTGCCACTTTCATTAGTTATCCCATTACTACTCAGGTTAAGTTGTTTAGGTACCTCGTTATCCATCAGACACTCACATACCCTACACATGCTGTTCTACGACTCGCATGGCTCAAACAACTCCTGTAGTAATGGCTCATGGGATGGAGGAACAAGCTTCGGTGGGGTTTAAAAGTAAAGGCTATGCAATACTTGGGATTCAGTTTAATGCAATCGCGACTCAATGATGCAAGAATAAGATAGAGGCAATAGGTACTATATGTATGCAAGCATGTGGTAGTGCTTGCCTGGCAGCTTAGTTGAAGCGAGAGAAGGATCTGGGTAGTGCTCCTGGGTCTCTTGATATATCCCCTGCTCAGCGTCTATTCGAAGAAGAACCAAACAAACAAGGGCCAATATAAATAAAGTGCACAAGCATATGAATAAAATGCGACAAGCAAACAATCATGCCATGATGAATGATGCACAATTTGCATGGCAATAAAGTAGCATGGCATTTGTGAGGTGTGGAATACAAGAATAAATCATTTTATTGAGTTTTGGCCACATTTTATCCTCATATTAGTTGCTGTATACATTATATTTATATGATGCATGCTGCAAAACAGAACATGTACTGCATAAACAGAAAGGTCTCGTCGAGGTGATCATTTTAGACATATCATTTGTTAAATTTGGAGTTATAAAACAAAAGTTATTAATTAATTAAGAAGAGGGCATTTTATTGTAATTTAATTCAACTTGAAATTTTAAGTGTTCCAAATATATTTTGGATGGCATATTTGAAATCCTCACATTTTTCTGATCTAAAAACATATATCATTTGTATTATTTGGGTTTGTATTTTAAAAGTTATTATAAATCTGATTTGAATTTTGAATTTGAATTAAACTTGAAAAGATTTGAATTAAAACCGAAAATAGAAAAGCTTTTCCTACTCAGGCAGACCTAGCCACTGCCGCTGACGGGTGGGGCCAGGTCGACTGGGCCCAGCACGCGCACAGACAAAAAGGGGGGGACTGCGGGTTGATGGAACCAAGTGCCGTGAGCCTTTTTGCAAAATGGCAACAGCCGCAGACAGGTGGGTCCGGAGGGTCGCGGGTTGAGGAAACAAAAAAGGAAGGGGTTTTCTGTAAAACGGCGCCGCGCACTGTGGATCTTCCCTGAACTTTCTGACGACAGACGGCGTTCGACAGGCGGAGCGCGACGCAGGGTTCGAACCCGCGTCCTGCGGTGCGCGCTGCGGGGCGGCAGCCACTGCGGTAGGCCTGGGTTGGTGACAGGAGGGAGTAGCGCGGCTAGGTGAGGTTCTGCGCGATAGCCGACGACGCGCGCAGCCTGCTCGACGAAAAGAACGGCGGCGCTAGGCGGCGACAGCGAGGCGGACCATGTCAGGGGAGACGGGAGGCTCACCGCGAGGTTGTTGCCGGTGGTGGTTCGGGCGGAGGCGCCGGCGATCGTCGACGAGGCAGGGGCCGAGCGTAGCTAGGGTTCCGTCGGGGCGGCGTCGGCCTGGGGGCTTCTGGTCCTGCTCCTCCTCGCTGGGGCGTACGGGGCTGTTGCAGAGGACCTCCTCGTCCTCCTTGATCACCTCCAACACGCCGCCGGCTGGCAACGAGTAGATGGGGAAGAGGCCGACGGTGAGGTCGTCGGGGTAGACGGTGGTGGAGAGGGAGAAGGGAGGCGAGGGCAGGGCCCTGGGGGTGGATCTGGCGAGGCAGAGAGGGGGAGAGGGAGTAGATAAGGACGGGGGAAGGGGAGGGGTGCCGTGGGGGAGTGGGGCAGAGAAAGGTGGCTTCGGCCACCTTTTCCTCCCCCTCACGTGGTCGAGCTGGGAGGCAGGGCAAGGGCAGGGCGAGGCTGCCAGGTGGGCCAGGGAGTGAGGGAGCTCGGGGTGGGGCTAGCCCAGCAGGGAGAGAAGAGAGAGGGTAGGAGGCATGGAGCTAGGGTAGGAGGGAGGCTCGGGCTAGGGTTTGCTAGGGATGGGGTAGGGTAGCTCGGGTTGGGGTGGGTGTAAGGAGTGGAGAGGGGAGGTGGTGGCCCCTTGCTGGCCGAGAGAGGAAGGGAGGTGACTTAGGGTTTTGATTAGAGGGGGTATGGCTCGGGTTAGGGTTAGATTGGGTAGCTAGGGGTAGGGGAAGGTTAAAGAGAGAGGGTTAGATGAGAGAGAGATGAGGGAGGGTGGTGTGCTCTTTTGACAAAACCAAACAAGATCAAGCCAAGCTCAAACAAGATCTAGTCAAAAGAGAGGAGGGGGAAAAAGGTGGTGAGGGTTTTTAGGGTTAGAGCATGGCCAAGGCAAGACCAACCAAAGGGGTTTAGGGTTTTGCATGCATCAAGCTAGATCAAGCAAAAGAAGGAGAGAGAGAGGTGAGAGGATGATCCACTCAAAGGATTTCAAATAAAATCCAAAAGACTTGTTCTTGCATGGCCCATGCAAGCATTTAATGCCATGTGTCATCCTTGTGAAAACAAAGTAATAAACATGGCATTATTCTCATGCATCCCCAAAATGTGGAGTAAAGGCCAAGCAAAAGAATTTATAGGATTGGACCCACCCTATCTCTCATGAGCTAGATTAAAATTCAAAAGAAAATAGAATACAAGCTCATGGATAATGGAATGGTGGAATTATAAGGTGGTGAAAGAAAGGGTGGTGAAGTGGAATAAAAGATATGCCCCCAACTCAACTTGGGCATTTAACAATATATCAAGAACCAAATACAATATCAAGAGGCAAATACAATAAACAATGCACATGGGAGAAGAACCAAACCAAAAAGGGTTTTAGATGATGCTTAAATGCAAGGTGGCATGATGACATGAGCATGATAGAATGATGATGCAACAATTCTATGTAGGAAGTAGCCATTATATTACTAGACCAAGTAGCATTACAGTTGTTAGACAAATGGGATGCTACAGGAGGCGAGAGGCTCGGCGTTGTGAACCTGACCGGCCGGATTAGCTGAGAAAGTAGAGGCTGGAAATGCATAAGAAATTGGCATTGCGGCAACTACCTCAAGAACTTGGACCTCGTCCGAATCACCTTACTCCTCGTGGGCCGGGGTCTTACCACGGGCACGAGTCGGAGCAAGGTCCGACTTGGGAACGAACTCCTCCGAGTCAGGCTCCCCGCTATCCGGGGTGTTCCGATCTGAGGTCCACGGGAGGGACAAAACCTCGGCATCCTCGATCTTCTGCTCCTCAAACCTCTGCAGGAAAAGAGACAGAGAAATTAGCAAGAGAAATCACAAACGTGATTAAAAAGAAAACCACAACTGCGCGAACCTACCTCAGGAGGAGGATGCTCGCGGGTGAACGGCTTCAGTCCCCAGGTCCAATCCTCCGGCATCTCCGTCTTAAAGATAGCTCGGACACGCTTGAAAATAAGATAGTTATCGAGCTCAACCGTTGAGACTCGATTGGGATCAAGGGGTCCGCTCATATAGCAGAGCTTATGCGTGCATTGTTGAAAAGGGCAGATCCGGCTGCTGACGAAGGTAGTCATCAGATCCTCGCCACGTAACCCGGCACGGATCATCTCCTTCAGACGAATCTCGAAGGCCTCGGCCAGGGCATGGCTCTTCCTGGGATTATAAGTCCAGTTCTTCTTGGAAGGGGGCCGATGGAGAAGGCAGGGAACCGAATCTTGTCTTCCTTCCCAGAATTATTGACATAGAAAAACTATCTATGCCATTTCTTGCATGACTCGATACCAGCGACGCGAGGAAACTCGGATTTCCTCCGAGGTGTGATGGACGTGGCTCCACACTGAGTAAGCAATTTCTCGGAAGGTTGAAGAGATTTGTCTGGAACGACATTGGATCTAATCTGGAAGAACTTGGACCATACATGCACAGACGGCCAGAGGCCGAAGTATCCTTCCGAGGCCGAGATAAAAGCGAATAGAGAAGCAATGGCGTTAGCCGGAAGATGATGCGGCTGCAGGCCGAAGTAATCTAGGAATTCCCTAGCAAAATCGCTAAGGGGAAGACCAAACCCGCGAGCGAAATGAGACATAAAGACGACATACTCGCCCTCTTTCAGAACGGGAGATGATTCGCTGCCGGGTAAGCAACAAGCTACCTCGGCAGGAATCCGGCGGGTTCTGGTCAGCCACTCGATCTCTCGGCGGGTGACGGTGGAACCTTGCCAGGAGCCCCGCTCCGGACCAGACGTTGCATCGTCATCCTCGATGAGCGCGCCACTAACAGAGCTTGACATAGGCTTGCCGGAGGAATCTACCGAGGAGGAACTAACGGCGGAGCAAAGCCTAGAACTGCAAGGCCCCGTCGTGGTTCTAGACGAAAACGGCGGCGGAGCGGGAGAGGAACCGCCACGGGAAATCTAGAGAACGGCGGACGCGTCTAGAGGGAAATCTAGGCAATAAGACCAGAAGAACTCACCGGTGACGGCGCCGGAGCAAACGCATGGCGACGAGGTCGACGGAACAGAGCGATTGGGTCCTCGCCGTCGAGCATTCCGATGGGCGCGCGGCGACTAGGACCACGAACAGGCGCAAGAGCGAGAGGAGGAAGAAGGGCAACGGTAAGCGGAGGAGGAAAGTAAATCCCCCAACCCCGTGCCCCTCTTTATAACCGCGCGGCCTGATCGGTAGTGGGATCGTGCATGCGGATGATAACTGTGTAGATCGTGTGTGCGGCATAATCGCATGCCGCTGAGTGGAACCGCACCAACAACCACACGATGCAAGAGACGATCAGGACCCCTGACAGAAACGGTGCGCGAGGAGTTGCAGCGCCGACGCGACAGGCGCAGTAATTACTGTAGCCCGTCAGTGAGCACTGTAGAGGAACAAAAAACTAGAGAAATAATGATGAGTGTCACACCTAGGATGAGGCGTACGCAAGAAGATACACGGATACCTCGGACGGTGGGAAAGTAACTCGGAAACAAGGATACACGAATATTGGGAAACTGATATGGACCGGCTGAGGTTATAGGCAGGACCATACCAGCTTCGGGGACTAATGTTGGAGAGGTGACCTCGGATAGGGTCAGGACGGGGAGAGACAAAAGGAAGTTCCCCGTCCAGTTTCCGAGTTACTGTCTAAATCGGCCGAATCCTGTAAAGGTCGGCCGAGGTAAGCAAGAGCAGGACTCTTATGAGAAGAGCAAGACGTTACCCGGCCGACGTACTGTTTAGTCGGTCGGGTCAGCCCGAATATTCTGAATGCAGGTGAAGGCCAAGCCGAGTCAAGAAAGGCAGGGCCGAATGATGTGAAGCTTGCAGGAGAAGGAAGTGCCTATGGTCAAACCCTAGCCACAAGCTAGGAAGAATCTGAGTGGAGCCAAACACAAAGGACAAGGCGCAGAGCGGCAGAGGAGCAGAAGGAGGTCACGGAGGTGACAGTCCTGGAGCCCGAGGCATGCACGTGGTGCTCTCTAAAACCTTGCCGTCATTAGAAGGGCGACACGGAAAGGAGGCCGCCGAGTTACTATATTGGGACAAGCATATTCTTCGAATATGCTTGCCACGTCAGCCCTAGAGGAGCCAAGACTCCCCTTTATAAGGAGAGGCTTGGACTCTGAGGAAGAGGGAGGCTCATTTTAGGACCGTTAGGCTGGGAGAAGTTCATCTTCTCCTCTTGTAAACAGCTCAAGGAGCATCTGTTGCCCAAGAGAGAAAGAATAAAGATCTTTACGTTAGTCATCTGTGTGTAGAATCAACTACATCTTCCCTCCCCAAATCCCTCTAGCATCCATTGGCCCTACTCTTTACCCTACCCATGGCATCTGCCGTGCCACCACCACGACATGCATAAAGGTTTTACATGATCCAAAAATGAACACTAAAGGGGGTAAAAGACTCAGAAATATGAGTGAACCAGAGAGCTTTATTTCAGTGATCATATAAGAAGTACACAATTAGATAAAAATGCTAAGTGTAAAAAGGACGTAGTTGTGCTATGTTCCATGGCCGATCAAGCTCCGGGTAGTGATCATCCGGGTCACGTCGCTTACGCTTATGATCCTCGTTGGGTCTATCATGCAGTTCACGATTGTCAACGAGGTAGTAAGACCCATTGAGCAGCGCCTTGCTTATGATGAATGGTCCTTCCCATGGCGGGGATAATTTGTGTGACTTCTTCTGCTTAACTCGGAACACCAAATCCCTCTCTTTAAACGAGCGATGCCAAACGCGGCGACTATGGTAGCTGCGTAGCTTCTACTGGTAGATGGCGGATCTTTGGCATGCCAAAACACGCTCCTCCTCGAGAAGGTCCACATCTTGGAGTCTAGATTCTTCAGCGTCATCTTCGTCGTAGGCGGCGACTCTTGGTGCATCGTGAAGTATGTCGAAAGGTAGGACGGCTTCTGCTCCATATACCATGAAGTAAGGGGTGTAGCCGGTGGATCTGTTGGGTGTAGTTCGTAAACTCCATAGCACAGATGGCAATTCTTCCGCCTAGGCTCCAGCTGCTCTGTGTAGCGGTGCCTCAAGACATGGCTTGATTCCCAGCAGAATTAATCCATTGGCTCGCTCAACCTGACCATTGGATTGTGGGTGTCCCACAGATGCAAGATCAAGTTGGATGCCCTTGTCCCAACAATAAGCCTCCACTTCTCTGAGTGATAAGTTACTGCAGTTGTCGGTGATAATGCTATATGGGAGACCTAATCTCACCACTAGATCCTAGACAAACCTGAGGGAAGTTGCCCCATCAAGCTTTCTAATGGGTTTAGCTTCTATCCATTTAGTGAATTTATCAACTGGTACAAGCAGATGCATAAACCCACATGGTGCCGTCTGTAACGGTCCCACCATGTCTAGCCCCCAGACTGCAAATGGCCAAGTTATTGGTATTGTTCGCAATTCTTCAGCAGGAACATGTGGTTGTCGGGCATAATACTGGCATCCCATGCATATCTCAACCAGCTTGTCGGCGTCCGCCTTCGCGGTCAGCCAGTAGAATCCTTGCCGGAAGGCTTTCGCGACCAACGATCGAGGAGCGGCGTGATGCCCTCAATCTCCGAGATGGATTTCGCGTAGGATTTCCATACCTTCTAGATGGGAAACACACTTTAGGTATACACCAGTAGTGCTCCTTTTGTAGAGTTATCCATTGATTATGGTATAACCCTTTGCTTGTCGTACTATTTTCCCTCTTTCGACCTCGTCGTCAGGCAAAGTTCCGTGTTCGAGATATTCCATGAACGGTTTTGTCCAAGCCAGAGGAACCTTTGTCACCATGTTGATGAAAGAGTCAGCTCTATCTGGGTTGTCGATGTCGGCTCCATTCACGGATGGTGTACGTAGATGCTCTAGGAAAACTCCTGGTGGAATTCTTTTGTGCCCTGATCCAAGCTTAGATAGCAGACCAGCCGCTTCGTTTTGCTCCCTAGGTACATACTTGACTTCGTAGCCCAAGAAGCTCTTGGATATCTCGTCCACTTCGTCTCGATATGCCTCCATCATAGGGTTTCCGCGCATTCCAGGTGCCAGTCACCTGCTGGGAAAACCAAGTCGGAATCTCCACAGCAAACTATGCGCTTGATGCCAATATCCTTGGATACACGTAGTCCGTGAATGAGTGCTTCATACTCCGCCATGTTGTTTGTAGCCTCGAAGTGGATCTGCAGAACACGGTGTAGCTTGTCTCCTATTGGTGACTGTAACAATACACCAGCCCCCGAGCCGTTGAGTAACTTTGATTCGTCAAAGTGCATCACCCAGTACTCTGGTTTCGACAACGGAATAGCATCTGGCATCTCCGTCCAATCTGCAACAAAATCCGCCAAGGCTTGTGACTTGATAGCGTCGCGTCTCTTGTAGGTGATCTCGAAGGCGGCAAGTTCAATGCCCCACTTCACGACCCTTCCCGTAGCGTCACTGTTGTTGATAATGTCGGACAGTGGAGTCTTGCTCACTACTGTGATTGGGTGCTCCTGAAAGTAATGCATCAGCTTCCGAGAAGCAAGGAATACTCCGTAAGCTATCTTCTGGTAGTGTGGGTAACGCTGCTTGGACTCCGTCAAGACCTCGCTCACATAGTAAACTGGTCGTTGAACTACGTGCTCATAGCCTGGTTCCTTTCGCTCTACCACGACGACGATGTTGATTACCCGGTTGGTTGCCGCCATGTAGATTAACAGGGGTTCTCTAGGCTCGGGTGCTGCAAGGATGGTCGATGAGGAAAGGATCTCCTTGAGCTGCTTCAATGTTGCATCTGCTTCGTCAGTCCACGTGAATTTGTCCGCCTTCTTCAGTAACTTGTACAGCGGCAGAGCCTTCTCTCCAAGTCGACTGACGAACTGACTAACTGCTGCAACACAACCTGTTAGTCGTTGAATATCCTTTAGGCATGTCAAATGGTTTATGTTTAAGATGGCCTTGATTTTCTCCGGGTTGACCTCGATTCCACGCTGGGAAACGATGAAACCCAACAATTTTCCGGCTGGAACCCCGAAGATGCACTTCTTAGGGTTAAGCATCATGTTGTATTTTCGGAGATTATCAAAGGTTTCTTTTAAGTCGTTTAACTTTTTAAACATCACCGCGATATCGTCCACATAGGCATGAACGTTCCGACCAATTTAGTCGTGAAGGCAATGTTGCATTGTCCGCTGGTACGTAGCACCCGTGTTTTTCAGCCCAAAGGGCATCGTGACATATCAAAACGTGTCGTAGGGTGTAGTGAACGAAGTGGCCAATTGGTCCGACTTACTCATCTTGATCTGGTGCTATCCTAAGTATGCATCGAGAAAACACAAAAGCTCCGAGCCAGACGTCGAGTCAATGACTTGCTCAATGCGAGGCAAAGCAAACGGATCTTTGGGACATGCTTTGTTCAAGCCGGTGTAATCAACGCACATTCTTAATTCTTTGGTTCCCTTTTTGGGGACAAGTACAGGATTGGCCACCCATCGGGTGTGAAGGACTTCTCGGATAAATCTAGCCTTAAGTAACCTAGCTATCTCTTTGCCAATGGCGCGTCTCTTCGCGCCTCCAAAGAGTCGTAGTGGTTGCCGAGCACAGCTTGAACATTGATCCAAAATGTAAACCAGTGAAACAACCACTATGACACTTCGGAGATGAGAAGAGACGTGCCATAGGCAAAGAGATAACTAGGTTACTTAAGGCTAGTTTTATCCGAGAAGTCCTTCACACCCGATGGGTGGCCAATCCTGTACTTGTCCCCAAAAAGGGAACCAAAGAATTAAGAATGTGCGTTGATTACACCGGCTTGAACAAAGCATGTCCCAAAGATCCGTTTGCTTTGCCTCGCATTGACCAAGTCATTGACTCGACGGCTGGCTCGGAGCTTTTGTGTTTTCTCGATGCATACTCAGGATAGCACCAGATCAAGATGAGTAAGTCGGACCAATTGGCCACTTCGTTCACTACACCCTACGGCACGTTTTTCTATGTCATGATGCCCTTTGGGCTGAAAAACGCAGGTGCTACGTACCAGCGGACAATGCAACGTTGCCTACATGACCAATTTGGACGGAACATTCACGCCTATGTGAACGATATAGCGGTGATGTCTAAAAAGTTAAACAACTTAATCTATGACTTAAAAGAAGCCTTTGATAATCTCCGGAAATACAACATAATGCTTAACCCTAAGAAGTGCGTCTTTGAGGTTCCAGCTGGCAAACTGTTGGGCTTTATTATTTCCCAGCAAGGAACCGAGGTCAACTCGGAGAAAATCAAGGCCATCTTAAACATAAACCGTCCGACATGCCTAAAGGACATACAACGGCTAACAGGTTGCGTTGCAGCAGTTAGTCGGTTCATCAGCCGACTTGGAGAGAAGGCTCTGCCGCTGTACAAGTTACTGAAGAAGGCGGACAAATTCACGTGGATGGACGAGGTAGATGCAGCATTGAAGCAGCTCAAGGAGATACTTTCCTCAGCGCCTATCCTTGCAGCGCTCGAGCCTAGAGAGCCCAGGTTAATTTACATGGCGGCCACCAACCGGGTAATCGTCATCGTCGTCGTGGTAGAGCGGAAGGAACCAGGGCATGAGTACAGAGTTCAACGACCAGTTTACTATGTAAGCGAGGTCTTGACGGAGTCCAACCAGGGTTACCCGCACTACCAAAAGATAGCTTATGGAGTATTCCTTGCTTCTCGGAAGCTAAGGCACTATTTCCAGGAGCACCCCATCACAGTTGTGAGCAAAGCTCCACTGTCCGACATCATCAACAACAGCGACGCTACAGGAAGGGTCGTGAAGTGGGGCATTGAACTTGCTGCCTTCGAGATCACTTACAAGAGATGCGGCGCTATCAAATCACAAGCCTTAGCGGATTTTATCGCAGATTGGACGAAGATGCCAGATGTTACCCCATTGCCGGAGCCAGAATACTAGGTGATGCACTTTGACAGATCAAAGCTACTCAATGGCTCGGGGGCTGGTGTACTGCTACAGTCACCAACCGGGGAAAAGCTACACTACGTTCTGTAGATCCACTTTGAGGCTACGAATAACATGGCGGAGTATGAAGCACTCATTCACGGACTACGCATAGCCAATGATATTGGCATCAAGCGCATAGTTTGCTGTGGAGATTCCGACTTGGTTGCCCAGCAGGTGGCTGGTACCTGGAATGCGCGGAACCCTATGATGGCGGCATATCGAGACGAAGTGGACGAGATAGCCAAGAGCTTCTTGCGCTACGAAGTCAAGTATGTACCTAGGGAGCAAAACGAAGCGGCTGATCTACTGTCTAAGCTTGGATCAGGGCGCAAACAAATTCCGCCTGGCATTTTCTTGGAGCATCTACGGACACCATCCGTGAAGGGAGCACACATCGACAACCTGGACAGAGTTGACTCTTTCGTTCACATGGTGACAAAGGTCCCTCTGGCTTGGACAAAACCGTTCATGGAGTATCTAGAACACGGAAATTTACCCGACGACAAAGTCGAAAGACGGCAAATAGTACGTCAAGCAAAGGGCTATACCATAATCAATGGATAGCTCTACAAAATAAGCACTACTGGTGTATACCTTAAGTGTGTATCCCAGCAAGAAGGTATTGAAATCCTCCGTGAAAATAATCAATGGAGATTGCGGGCGTCACGCCGCTCCCCGATCGTTGGTTGCTAAAGCTTTCCGGCAAGGATTCTACTGGCTGACCGCGAAGTCGGACGCCGACAAGATGGTTGAGACATGCATGGGATGCCAGTATTATGCCCGACAACCACACATTCCAGCTGAAGAATTGCGAACAATACCAATAACTTGGCCGTTTGCAGTCTGGGGGCTAGACATGGTTGGTCCGTTGTAGACGGCACCATGTGGGTTTACGCATCTGCCAGTAGCAGTTGATAAATTCACCAAATGGATAGAAGCTAAACCCATTAGAAAGCTTGATGGGACAACTGCCCTTAGGTTTGTCCGAGATCTAGTGGTGAGATTTGGTCTCCCACACAGCATTATCACCGACAACGGCAGCAACTTGTCACTCGGAGAAGTGGAAACTTATTGTTGGGAGAAGGGAATCCGACTTGACCTCGCATCTGTGGCACATCCACAGTCCAGGTTGAGTGAGCCAATGGATTAATTCTGCAAGGGATTAAGCCACGTCTTGAGGCACCGCTACATAGAGCAGCTGGAGCCTGGGCGGAAGAATTTCCATCTGTGTTGTGGAGTTTACGAACTACACCCAACATATCCACCGACCACCCCTTATTTCATGGTATATGGAGCAGAAGCCATCCTGCCTTCCGACATCCTTCACGATGCACCAAGAGTTGTCGCCTATGACAAAGATGACGCTGAAGAATCCAGACGCCTAGATGTGGACCTTCTCGAGGAGGAGCGCATATTGGCATGCCAAAGATCCGCCATCTACCAGCATAAGCTACACAGCTACCATAGTCGCCGCATTCGGCATCTCTCATTTAAAGAGGGGGATCTGGTGCTCTGACTTAAGCAGAAGAGGTCACACAAATTATCCCCGCCATGGGAAGGACCGTTCATCATAAGCAAGGCGCTACTCAATGGGTCATACTACCTCGTTGACAATCGTGAACTGGAGGATAGGCCCAATGAGGATCATAAGCGTAAGCGACGTGACCCGGATGACGACTACCCGGAGCTTGATCGGCCATGGAACATAGCATAGCTACTTCCTTTCTACACTTAGCATTTTTTATCTATTGTGTACCTCTTATATGATCAATGAAATAAAGCTCTCTGGTTCACTCATATTTCTGAGTCTTTTACCTCCTTTAGTGTTCATTTTTGGATCGTATTAAACCTTTATGTACAAGCTTTGCGATTACACTTGTGAAAATTCCTCCTATGGGCGTTATCTTAAGTTTTCTGGTCTACACATTCTTTGTTGTTTTTATGTGGATTCTGGAGTAGTGACTTTCGGCACTTATTGTCGGCGATTTTGTGCTTAGGTTATTGACGGTGCCATTGGGCATCATCGCCTGAGCGCATGGTTCCGACAATGAGTCTTCCGACTCACGAAAAGTCAATTATAAAAACCAGAGTAATGGATAAGCCAACACTTGCTTAAAAAATATATACATGCTATAACCATTTCTTAAGTAGCAGGACATATCAATCATTGTTTTCCGCCTTAAGTTAACACATTGTTTTTTCCGCATACAATTTCCAGAGGAAACAAATATTACATATTGTTTTTCATTCCTCTGGCGCAGGCGACTTGGACGTAGCATCATCCGTAGTAGGAGAGTCATCTTCTTCAAAGTCGGCGGTGTTGAGGGGCTCGGAGGAGCTTTGGCTACCACCATCGATGGTTTTCATGGGCACAAAAACATTCTGGTCGACCAACTCGGCGACGCTGGTGTCAAAATCCGCGAGTGATGTCAAGATAGCTTCATGATCAATCTTTTGGCCATCGTCATCCACGTCGGGGATACTGGAGGTCACCGTGTCGATGTCGGCAGTTTCGTAGTGTGCCTTCACCATTGACAGAGCCATCCTTGCGCCAGCCCGGGTACATTAAGCTTTCCAGCTTACAATACGCTCGGGGGCTCGGCGCAAGATCTCCGAGAACTTCGCCACGGAATCCACCGCTTTGATGTTGATCTGGAGGTGCTTGGCTATCTCCTTGGCTTGCGTGATGGTGGTCTTGATAAAGTTGCCGGCAAGGACCATGCATTCTTTTGGCGGAGGAGGCGACTAGGTTAAGCCAATAGGATCTGCAAGTTTCTGACAAGAGAACTCATGAGTTTAATAACACAAAAGTTTAGAGTATCTAGCTTACAGAATTACAAGGCGGAGAATCGCTTACTGAAGATGCTAATTTCAGCCTGCTGAAGAGTTTCTGCCATGGAGTCTCGTTCTTATCGGAGTATCTTGTATGCTTCAAGATTGCGTTCATTCTGCTCTTCGGCAGCTTTGTTCTGCTCTTTTAGCATCTCGATCTCCTTCTTCAAGCGGTTCATCTCCTCGTTGGTGGAATCCTGCAGGACTTTCATGTAATCTTCATGCATCTTCAGCATATCCTTCCTCTCCTGCTTAAGGATATTGTTTTCGCTATCCAGCTGCTCAATATGCTTGGATTGCTCAACAATATCCTTAGCTTTGGCAATGGTTTCTGCAAGTCGGAGAAAGAACAGTACATAGTGAGTACTCGGAGAATGATTGGTACAAAGACCAAGTCAGAATACGAAAAATAAAGGAAAAACAGACGCATGCTCTTGATGATTTGTTCCTTCAAGAAGGTTGTTTTACCCTTTTCAGCTTCCAAGTCCGCGCACATCTTCTGGTACTTCTCATTGGCCACGCCCCTCCGAGCATTCTTATTCTGTGGAAAGGAAAGGTTTAATGTTGTTTAGTATACTTAGAGCATCTAGCCGGATAAATATCCACCTAGAAGCTTGGGGGATACAATGAGAGTTTTTAACTTAGCAATATGCTTGGTCTTTCTTTAAGCATCTAGTCGGAACTGATTCAGTTTTCAACTAGAAGCTTGGAAGCTACAGTATAAAGTTTTAACTCAATTATATGCTTAGTCATTATTTAAGCATCTAGTCGAAATTAATTCAGTTACAACTAGAAGCTTGGGGGCTACAGTATTGAAATTTATAAACACTGCGTATGCTACTCTTAAAGCATCTAGTCGGAATAATTCATTCAAACTATATGCTTGGGGGCTACAGTGAGAAGTTTTCTAGCTTACTCACTTTTAGAGTATTCAGATGCAAAGACCAATGGTTTTTCGTCTAAATACTCGGGGGCTACAGTGGGATACTCATATGAAATGCAAAAGGAAGATAAAACTTACAAGTGTGATGATCTTGAGTTTGTAGCGCTCTCAACAAGCAACTTGTCGAAGTATAAACGATTTCCTTGCAAGATGTCTGCTTGTCGGAGAACCTCCTCAAGACCGCATGTCAGAGATGTCGGCGCTGCACCAGGAACCACAATAGAGCTACCCGGCATGAGTACCGGCTAGACTATCTTCGGAAACTCTATGGTTGTCTTGGGTGCGGAGGCACCGCCTTTGGCAGAAGCACCACCCTCTACCACCGCCTTACCGCTACCTATGGCATCCTTAGTCGGAGCTTCAGCCATTTGGGTTGCGGCACTTTCTTGCGTTGCCTGTTCGCCGACAACGGCAAGCTCTACGGAGGCACCTGAGTCCACTTCCATGGAGGAAGGGCCAGATGCATCTTTGGCCTATGAGCTTGTCGGAGCTGGTGCAGGCTAGACACTGGGAGTGACAGGGGAGATGGCGGGAGATGCGTGGTGAAATGTCACGATGCAACATATCCTTGATATTTCTAGAAGCCCCCAAAGTTTTGGAGGTCTTCTTCAAACTGGTGGGGGATTTCTTCCTGAAACGTGCAAAAAGTATAAGTACAGGAACAAGACAAACGATGGACAATGTCGAAGATAAAGAAGCTTACACGACAAGGGGTGCTTTGGCAAAGGGTATCCCGGTAACATTTCTTTTCTCCGCCTCCAGGGCGGCGGTAGTCTTCTTGGAGGCTCCACCCTCCGTCTTCTTCTTGCCTCCGTCGGTAGCGTCAGTGGTGGAGCTCTTCCGCTTTTGCGCCAATGGGACATCGTCGTCGGACACGACCCTGACTTCCTTCATCTTTGGATCATAGATTTGGACAGCCATGCTATCCTCCTCTAGATCGCTGAGCTGTTAAGTGAAAACCCATAGTGTTAGATGCGATGTTAATGTCTAGACGGAAGAACTGGAGTATATGTCATACACGGAAGATAAACAGGTACCTTTGGGCACTTTCTCTCTACGAACATGTCGTAGGTGATGGTGAAGCCACGCTTCTTATCCTTCACCTTGACGATGTCCTTGAGACGAAGCTTGACGGAGTCGCTCGAGAAGTTGTCCTCGGAGATACGGAGGCTATCCTTCCTCTCATTGGTATACTCGTGCATCAGCTTCGAGCGGTGCTGCAGAGGCTGGATCTGCCTGATGAACCAGCACATGGCCAAGTCCAATCCGGTCAAACCCGTCTCTACGTACCACTCTATCCACCTTATAGCGCAGGAAGTGTCGATGTCGGAGGGAAGGGAGGCCTGGGATCTCCATGTCGAGGCTTCGGCGGATGCTCCATCGACGAAGTCCGGGTACGTCACTTCTCGGCCGGCCAGAGGGATATCTGGGCTATAGAAGTATGGTTGTTGCCAGTTCTTGCAGGACTCATGGCCGACGATGTCGGGTAAGCGCCGGACAGGCCGGATCTTAAAACTAATGGTACCACAGTTCCTGAGCTCGTCCTTGCCGGCTCCGGCTTCCCGCTTAACGGTAAAGAAGTAGATAAAGAGATCTATCCTAGGCCTAATCCCTAAGTAACCCTCACAAAGTGTTGTGTAGTTGCTAAGCGCGAGGATGCTATTGGGGGAGAGGTTCTGAGGATGTACTTGGTAATGGTTAAGGACAACTAGGAAGAAATTGGAGATGGGTAGGGAGACGCCGCGTACCAGTTGGGCTTTGAGGTACACCTTCTCTCCGGCTTGGGGAGAAGGAGTGACCTCGCCGGCCGGCGCCGCCCTCCAGGCGAGCCCCTCCATCGCGGGAGGTAACCTATGATGATTAGCTCCTTGATGTCGCGGTCCGTAATATCCGAACCGCGCCAGTCACCCTTGTGGGTGTCGTATTCCTCCTCCAGCAGCTCCAGCGCCGCTGGGTTATGGTCGCGTCGGTGGTTTCAACCACCGTGGATTTGGGGATCACCAGGCCCTCTGGGGGCACGATGATGGTTCTCACCGGCTTCGCCGCGACATCGCCTGACACCGTCATGGAGGGGGTGGAATTGCTGCTGGCCATTGGAGGGTTTCGATGGTGACTGGGAAAGGTTGAAAAGCTAGGGTTTTTCACAATGGCGCGGAGAGCTCGAGGAGGCGCTCGCTGGAGGAAGAAGACGATGAAGAGGAGAATGAGGTGAAAATAAAAATTTCCACCGCTGTTACAATTTATAACCTCCAGCATCAAGATTCGTGCAAGATGATCGAATGGTTGACGCGTGGCCGACGTGTGCGGAAGCGTGCGCGGAAATTTCGCCACGTTGCCAACCGTCGCCGCCAACGGTTCGTATTGCTCGCGCGGGAAAAATGGACATGATTGCGTTCTCTGCATGTGTGAGTTACGAGGCGTTGCTGGCCTACGTCTACGTCAACCTAGCTGTCACTGGCGGGTGAACCATCACATCGGAAGATTCCGGCATGGACAGATCCAATCCGGCTACGGAAGAGTATGATGGAAGATTCAGCAATTCTCCGAATTACAAGTTGAATACGGAGAAAACCTTGCAGGGTTCTTTGGGAGGACTACAAGATATTGCTTGACGATTTGCCGACATCCATCTAGACGGAGCATTCAATGTGAAGAGGCAAGACGACGCAAGATCTCAGAGTTCTCCGGGAGCTACTGTTGGGGATATGCTATATGGGTATCCTCATATCATGTCTCTTATCCGGCTAACCCGGGTGGCCCACAGTTGGTAGCATGGCCCATGGCCTGCTGGGCGGCCCAGTTAGATGGATCCAGAAGGGAGGCCCATGCCGGATAAAGGAAGGCTATGGAGGAGCCACCGACGTACCCGGAGCCTTAGAGTACAAGACACGCTAGACTAGTTGTAGGCAGTGTAGGACTTTGTAACCTGTCCGGCAAGGACTTTGCCTGTAACCCTAGGACCTAACGACTATATAAGTCGGGCCTATGGGATCCTTTAGGGCATCGATTAACTCATACCTCACACAGCGAACCAATCCCTGTAACTCGGCGTATTGCCATTATAGTGATTTATAGCAGGAGTAGGATTCCGCCATCGTCGTGGGATCTGAACCTAGGTAAGTTGTGCAACCTCGTAGCCGTCAACCGTCTGCCTTCCCCCACATCTCTAAGCACGCACTGTGAGTACCCCTCCATGGCGTACTCGTCGGCAGTACCACGACAAAGGGTGCGATCCACCACAGTCGAAAAAACCCGTTAAAGATTCATTTGTGACGGGCTTCTACCACAAAGGGAATCTGTAGTAGAAAGGTTTTCAGCCACAAAAAATGGATCTTCAACCACGAAAATCGTCCATTATAAAAGGACATTTTTCTTGTAGTGACTGTGTATTTTGTATGACCCGACCAGCACTTGGACAAGTTGATGTGTTATGCTATGTATTTTGTATGGAGGTTTGCTACTGCTAATCTATTTTGTAGTCATACATATGTACTAGTATTTGTTTAGATTGACCGATCAAGTGCATAATATGGTCTCTCTTTTCTTTTGAGTCGTGGCCTTGCTACAACTATTAAAAAACTATTGAATTTCATCGTCTGTATTGCTAAATCTGTCATTTATTTTGGCCATTGTATGTACTGCTGAATAGGTCACTTTGAAATGTTGCTAAATCTGTCAAGTGTTTCTGAATATGAACTGGGAATCTGCCGATGTTTTTCTGTCTCATTTTGTACTGCTGAATCTGTCAAATCCTACTTACTATAGTATTTTCTATAATTAATACTGATGTACTGGTACTTGTTTAGATCAAGTGCAGTAGTTAGTCTTGATTTTTTTTGAAACATGGCCTTGTCTCAATCTTGATAAGACTTGGGCATTCTGCATCGGGATCACACAGGCATTGACGTGAGAAGAAGGTACTCAAAGCAGACTCGATCGTTAGTTGTGCATACTCCAATGATCGAATGTGTTTGGAGAAAAGCGCAAACTGATCGGGCAACAAGATTTTAAAAGATAAAACAAGAACTGGTTCTATATGTACTGCTATTGTATTTCAGTGTCAGTATTGCTGAATCTCTCACTTTGAAATGTTGTTGAATTGGTCAAGTGCTGCTGAATGTAACTGCAAATTTGTCGATATTTTTTCTATCTTATTCTATACTACATAGTTTATATAAATATCCGTCAAAAAGAATTATTGATTTCTTTCCCTCCCTTTCTGAGGTCTTTATTTCAAATCCGGCTGAGCCACAGCAAAATGCAATTTTTATATACCAGGAGAATAAATCTAGCTTATTCAGCCCCTCTTAAGCCTAGAATATTTTAATTCGGCCTTTTAGGGGTATGTGGACTTCTGACCACAGCCCAAGGAAATTTGAGAAAGGATCCCATAGAGAATAGCCTATGGAGTATAGCCCATATAGAGAAGCCCATGTAGAATAGCCAAACTCTTTTTAATTCGGTATTTTGGGCAATGCCCCCACCTCTCAATTTTTTTTAAAAAACTCTGCCTATAGTTTTTAGTTTTTTTAGAGCGCCTGTAGTTTTTAGCTTAACTGCCAGGAGCGCCGCCTTATTATTTGATGGGAGATAAAAAATGGTCAAAAAGTCTTTTTAAGGAGACAAATCGGCAAGTTATAATAGTAAAGTTTAACGATTCTATTATATTAGCTCTTTTTTCGTAGTGGCAAGGCACCCAGTTCACCACTGGTGAGGTCTCGAGTTCGAATCCTAGATTTTTTTTGTTAATATAGAGTTATCTTTTTTGTACTCTCAGTCGGACATTTGGGACCCAGATAAACTGCTGCTAGTATATACACACGTTTAATTCAAATAGAGGTTGGCATGTGGGGCCCAGCGAATCCTAGGCAATTTGTGTTAACATAGAGTTATCTTTCTTGTACTCTCAGGCTGACATCTGGGACCCGGATAAACTGCTGCTGCATCTAACAACGTTGCCAAGGTCAGGATGGTGGACTCAACCCGAAAAACAGTTCAACATAGTAGATACACACGTTAAATTTAAATAGAGGTTGATATATGGGACCCAACATAGATACGTTTAATTCAAATAGAGGCTGATATGTGGGACCCAGCATAGACACGTTTCTAGTACAGAGAAGGCTGACATGTGAGAACCAACATAGACACATTCCTGCATAGAGAAGGCTGACATATGGGACCCAACAACGCAGTATATATTACATTTTTTATACTCTATAAGGCTGACATCTGGGACCAAGATAAATTGTTGCTGCATCTACCAATGTTGCCAAGGTCATAACGACGGACTTAACCCGAAAAAATATTCCAACATACACATATTTCTTAAATAGAGTCTGACATCTGGGATCCAGCGTAGACACGCTTACTGCACAGAGGTTGCTGATATCTGGGACCCAGCTATGGACCAAAGTAAGAACAACGGAGGCGGCAAAAAAAAGTCCATCATAACACACTTCATTTACGGAGAGGCTGGCATATGGGACCCATAAGAGAGACCTTATATAGGTGTTGCATCGAGCAACGTTGCCAAGTTCGAATAAGGTAGGAGCAAGCGATAAAAAAGTCCAACATGCGCACGTTCTTCTAATGAGATGCTGACATATGGGACCCAACAGCATGATCAAAGGGCAGATTCGTGAAGCAACGTTATCTAGTTCGAAACATGATAGCGCTAGAGAAGAAAAAATTCCATCATATACACACGATTCTTCTAATGAGAGGCTGACACGGGGGGACCCACAAGCCTGTATAAACGGCTAATGCGTCGATCAACGTTGCCACGTTTGAAACACAGAGGGGCGAGCGTGAAAAAACTCTAGCATGCACACGTTTCTTTCTAATGAGATGCGAACATGTGGGACCCATCAGCCTGTATAAATGGCTGATGCATCGAGCAATGGAGCCAAGTTCGAAAAAAGGAGGCGGGAGCAAAAAAAAGTCCAACATGCACACATTTCTTCTAATGAGATGCTGACATATGGGACCTAGCAGCCTGTATAAACAGTTGATGCATCGAGCAACGTTGCCAAGTTCGAAACACGGAGGCGCAAACGAGAAAAAAAAGTCCAACATGCACACGTTCTTCTAATGAGATGCTGACATGTGGGACCCAGCTACGTGATCAAATGACGGTTTCGTCGAGCAACACTATCTAGTTAGGAAGAGGGTAGCGCTAGAGAAGAAAAAAATTCAATCATATACACATCATCTTCTAATGTGAGGCTGACATATGGGACCCACTAGCCTGAATAAACGACTGATGCAGCGAGCAACGCTATCAAGTTAACATGGAGACGCGACCGAGGGCAAAAATTCTATCATACATGTTTTTCTTTTAATGAGAGTATGACACATGGGACCCAACTGCGTGATTATGTATCTAGCAGCACTATCAAGTTGGAATAGGGTAGCGTGACCGAGGGCAAAAAATCCAGCATACACACGTTTCTTCTAATGAGAGGATGGTATGTGGGCTCAGTTGCGTGATTAATTGACGACGCATCAAATTCGGAACAGGGTAGCGAAAGCGAGGTAAAATTCCATCATACACACGATTCTTCTAATGAGAGGTTGGCATGTGGGACCTAGCATCATGATTAACGGAAGATAGATTGAGCAATGTTATCGAGTTCAAATTAGGGAGACACGAGCCAAGAAAAAATTCATCATGCACACATTTATTCTAATGTGAGGATAACATGTGGGGCCTAGCTGCGTAATTAAATCGTAGATGTATCTAGCAGCGCTATCAAGTTTGGAACAGGGTAGCGGGAGTGAAGGAAAAATTCCATCATACACACAATTCATCTAATGAGAGACTGGCATGTGGGACCCAACATCGTGATTAACGGCAGATAGATCGAGCAATGTTATCGAGTTCATATCAGGGAGGCATGAGCCAAGGAAAAAATCAAGCATGCACACGTTTCTTATAGTGTGAGGATGACACGTGGGACGCAATCACTTGATTAAACGGCAGATGCATCGAATGACGCTATCAAGTTCAGAACAAGGAAGGAAAAAATTCCATCATACACATGATTCCTCTAATATGAGGCTAACATGCGGGACCCAGTCGCCTGACTAAATGGAGGAGGCATCAAACAACGTTATCAAGTTCAAATCAGGGAGGCACAACCGAAAAGTTTGGTCCGCTAGAGTCAGTGACGTCCAGGACCCATACGCAAAAAAATACTTCGGTGAGTCAACATCTCGCGAGGAAGCGGAAATCTTACTTCTGTCACGCGCCCGTCAAGCTTCGTCCATGTTTTTAACGGTTCGTCGTAGTAAAGGGGCGCGAAACCGAAAAAAGTTTTGCATCGGCCACAGCTGAGCCGAGAATTTTGTCCCTGAAGACGCACCTTCTACAACGACCAATATATTGGGCCACGCAGAGATAAAACAAAAAATTTCCCTCTAACGTGGTGATCCCAAGATCTAACTGGGGTAGAAGGCCACGAGTTTTACCACTAGACGCGTAGTTGCGGATTACTGATGAAGCGCGTCAGTTGATGCAGTACAGTCCTCACGATCCGATCGTCCTGGTGCTGACCGCACAGCACTTCTGCTGGTATCCACACGTACAAGGAGGAGCGCCGGCGGTGAACTGCTAGGTTCGTAACGACGGCTGGACTGCTATGGAGCTAGGGTTTCCAACACATGGAATGACCTAACCGAACAACGATTAACCTTTCTGGGTTACGGTGCTCCACTATATATAGGGAAACGTGGGCTCTGCTCGCGTGACCCATTCACTAAAGCCCATATAACACTAGTCACCGTGAGTCCAACTCACTAACTCAGTCCTAATCCGGTTTAGGTCCAACCCAACCAGATTACAGGTTCAGATCCAATCCGAACTTGCTCCCGCTCTTAAGTGTGTGACCCCGCAGGCTCATGGCAACTTGGACACGATTGGAGTCCGACTCTCAATCGATCAGTCGGTAGCGGCTCCTAGCAGAACGTGCCGACTCCCAAGTACCAAAGAGTCATGACGACTTGCCTTTCCAATGCGACTTACGTCCGATTCCCTTTTGCCTCACGATATACCTTGTCAGACTATAGGCGAATAATTGTCATCCCTTAAATAGTCTGACTCTCTTCTTGATCCGAGATAAGTGATTCACCCGACTAACTCTTAGTCGATCGCCTCGGTTAACACTTAACCGAGTCGTGCATGGCCATGCTTTCCGAATCATATCTCACAAGAGGGCCCAGAGAATATATCTCCAAGTGAAGGGGCAAAATCTCATCTTGGTTATTCACATCACACAGCTTGATTCTCAGTCGACCCGAACTCTGCCTTTATAACTGCCCAGTTACGGATCAGCGTTTGATAGAACCTAAGTCGGTGATCCTCAACTCGGACTATGCAATAACCTCAGGTCTAAGGATTACATTGATTGAGATATACAAATGACAACTTGTTTGTTGTACCTCAATATGGGTCAATCCGACTCGCTAAACTCTTTAGCCGAATCTGTGTAAGTTGGAATAGCATCTCCATGCCCATGACAAGTGGAACCGAGTCATCAAGCCAACTTTCACATTGGTCTAAGTTGTGTGTCCAGCATAACTTCAATGACCAAGGATATTTAGTACAAACAACATAAATTCATAGTTCCACAACCAAATCACATATTCAATGATATACATCAGATGTTTATACAAGGACTACTTAATATCTTTATGAATACAATGGGAAATCTCATCATACATGATTGCCTCTAGGACATATTCCCAACAGTCTCCCACTTGCACTAGAGTCAATCTTCTAACATCACATGTCTAAGCATCTAATGCCCATGGCTCTCTGGTGTGCCTCATGCTTTGGCTGTGGTAACGGCTTTGTGAACGGATCCGCAATATTTGCATCTGTGTGTACCTTGCATAACTTGATATCACCCTGATCCACGAACTGGCGAATCAGGTGGTATCGCATGAGTATGTGCTTGTTCTTCTGGTGTTGTCTAGGTTCCTTGGCTTGTGCAATAGCACCATTGTTGTCACAATACACGTCCAACGGATTGGACGAGCCTTGAACCACACCAAGATCCATGAGGAAATTTCTCATCCAAATAGCTTCCTTTGCTGCCTCCGAGGCGGCAATATACTCAGCCTCTGTTATAGACGCATACACAGTCTCTTGCTTGGAACTCTTCCATCTCACATCACCTCCGTTTAAAATAAACACGTATCCGGATTGCGAACGAGAATCATCAGAGTCGGTAAGATAACTCGCATCCGTGTAACCCTTTACACCGAGTTCATCTTCACCACCATAAACTAAGAACATATCCTTAGTCCTTCTCAAGTACTTTAGGATATTTTTAGCCGTTGTCCAGTGGATCTCTCCAGGATCAGCCTGGTATCTGCTCACAACACTTAGAGCATAGGAAACATCCGGCCTAGTACAAATCATGGCATACATGATGGATCCGACTGCAGAAGCATATGGAATCGCACTCATCCGACTTCGCTCATCAGTAGTCGAAGGACACTGAGTCTTGCTAAGTTTTACACCATGGGACATCGGTAAGAACCCCTTCTTAGACGATTCCATGTTGAACTTCTTCAACACTTTGTCCAAATAAGTACTCTGACTCAATACAATGAGCCTCCTTGATGTATCTCTATAGATCCGGATTCCGAGGATGTATGTTACCTCACCCAAGTCTTTCACTGAGAAACTCCTTTCCAATGATTCCTTGGTTTCTTGCAACATCTGGACATCATTTCCAATCAGTAATATGCCATCCACATATAAGATTAGAAAGTTTACTTTGTTCCCACTAAACTTCTTGTATAAACAAGAATCATGATCACTCTTGATGAAGCCAAACGATTTGACTACCTCATCAAAGCGAATATTCCAACTCCGAGATGCTTGCTTCAACCCATAAATAGATTTCTGAAGTTTGCATACCTTGTCAGCATTATCTGGATCAACAAAACCCTCGGGTTGTATCATATACACGTCCACGGTTAAATTTCCGTTAAGGAAAGCCGTTTTGACATCCATCTGCCATATCTCATAGTCGAAATAGGCCGCTATAGCTAACATGATCCGAACTGATTTAAGCATCGCTACGGGCGATAAAGTCTCGTCGTAATCAACTCCTTGAATTTGTCGGAACCCCTTCGCGATAAGGCGTGCTTTATAGACGGAAACATTTCCATCCATATCAGTTTTATTCTTAAAGACCCATTTGCACTCGATGGGTCTTGCACCGTCTGGCAGATCAACCAAGTTCCAAACTTGATTTTCATCCATGGACTTTAACTCGGATCTCATGGCTCCAAGCCATGACTCGGAATCAGATCCCACTATCGCTTCCGAATAATTTGCCGGCTCATCACTTTCTAACAGTAACACATCATGAAAACTTCGTAATCTTGCCTATCTTCATAGTACAGGTGCTGCCGCCGGCTCAGCTACCACGACCGGCTCAACCTCCAAGGTTTTTGCCGACTCGCTACTAGCCGGTTCCTCTCGAATTTCTTCGAGCTGCACCGTGCTCCCACTTACTCCCCGACTGAGAAACTCTTTCTCAAGGAAGACACCGATCCGAGCGACAAACACTTTGCCCTCTTCTCGGTTGTAGAAGTAGTAACCCAAGGTTTCCCTTGGATACCCCACAAAAATACACTTATCCGACTTGGCTGTAAGCTTGTCCGACTGAAGTCGCTTGACAAATGCTTCACAACCCCAAATCTTAAGAAAAGACAAACTCGGCTTTTTGCCTGTCCACATCTCATGCGGTGTCTTCTCTACCGATTTTGATGGTACTCTGTTTAGTGTGAACGCCGCTGTTTCTAGACAATAACCCCAAAATGATAAAGGCAGATCTATCTGACTCATCATTGATCGTACCATGTCCAACAAGGTCCGATTCCGCCTTTCTGAAACACCGTTCCTTTGCGGCGTTCCTGGCGGAGTAAGTTGAGGAACTATTCCACAACTTTTCAGATGGTCATCAAACTCATGGCTCATGTACTCTCCTCCTCGGTCCGACCGAAGAAACTTTATTTTCTTGCCGAGTTGATTTTGTGCTTCATTCTGGAATTCTTTGAACTTTTCAAAGGCTTCCGACTTATGTTTCATCAAGTAGATATATCCATACCTACTCAAATCATCAGTGAAGGTAATGAAGTACTCATAACCACCCCTGGCTGTCGTGCTCATTGGTCCACATACATCACTATGTACTAGTACCAACAAGTCGGACGCCCTTTCGCAACTCTTTGCAAAAGGTGTCTTGGTCATTTTGCCGATTAGGCAAGATTCGCATGTATCGAACGAATCCAAGTCGAACGAAGTTAGGAGTCCATCATCATGGAGCTTCTTCATGCGCTTCCAACTTATATGACCAAGCCGACAGTGCCAAAAGTAAGTCATATTCAGATCATTTGGTTTCAACCTTTTAACATTTATGTTATAAACCGACTCACCATCAAGATTCAAAATAAATAACCCGTCCTGTACGGGTGCAAAGCCGTGAAACATCTCATTCAAATACAAAGAACAACCATTATTCTTAATATTCGACTCATAGCCTTGCCTCATCAAACATGAAGTAGAAATAATGTTTCGACTGAGCACTGGAACATAATAACAATTATTCAGTTCCATAATGAATCCGGAAGGTAAATGAAGTTGCATCGTGCCGACTTCCAACGCAGCAACTCTTGCTTTGTTGCGGACTCGAATATCAACATCGCCTCTTGCTACGCTCCTAGTTCTTACCAGTCCCTGCAACGAGTTGCAGATGTGAATAACTGATCTTGTATCATATACCCAAGAACTATTAGATGCATCAGCAAGATATATGTCTATAACATTGCAAACAAGTGTACCTGAGTTGGAAGTCATACCTCCACTCTTGGCTTTATCGGCCAAGTACTTGCTGCAGTTCCTCTTCCAGTGGCCATCCGCCTTGCAGTAGAAGCAAGTGGATCCGGCTGAAGGAGATGGCTTAGCCCCTAAGGAAGTGCTTGGGACCAGGTCCTGAGCCTGCTTTCCTCCTGACTTAGCCTTCTTCTTAGTCCAACAACTCTTCTTGAACTTAGCCTTATTTTGCACCATCAACACTTGACTGTCGCCCTTCTTGAGATCCGCCTCTGCCTGCTTGAGCATCCCATGTAATTCAGTGAGCTTCTTATCCATACCATGCATTTGGTAGTTCGAAATGAACTGCCCATATGCACTAGGAAGAGATTTTAGAATTATATCCATAGCGAACTCTTCGCTAATGGGGTAGCCAAGCCTCTCTAGAGACTGCACATAACCAACCATTTTGATCACATGCGGACTTAGTGGATCACCATCCTTAAGCTTGCAACTCAGCAAAGCCTGAGAGACTTGATACCTCTCAGTCTTCGCCTGAGCCTGGAACATACTTTTGAGGCTTTCGATCATATCGTAGGCCTCAACATGCTCGAACTGCTTTTGCAAGTCCGGTTCCATGTGAGCAAGCATAAGACAGCTAATATCCGTGGACTCATCCTTAGCCCGACGGTAGGCATTGGTGGCAGCGACAGTCGCATTCTCATTTGGCTCATCTGGAAGTGGGTTGTCTAGGACATGGTCCTTCTTTTCTTGTTTGAGAACAATTCTCAGATTTCGATACCAGTTGGTAAAATTAGTGTCGTTCAGTTTATCTTTCTCAAGAATGGTTCGCAGCGCAAAACTGGATATCTGAGAGTGACTGCTATTTGGTGCCATGATCTACAACAAAAAATATGCAAAACACTTAAGACATGTATTCATAAAAGAGCAAGCATATTAAACATTTTAATATTTTATGCTCCCACTAGAACCAACACCCCTTCGATGGTTGCTTAGTGATTCAGGATCCTAAATAAGCAAGTCGGCTAGTGAGCTTTAGCATCACCGCTAGCCGCCAAGTGATCTAGGTAGACAACTCCTTGTCAATTGTATCTCATACGACTCCTGTTGGACGGGTGGCATCACATGCCCCGGCTCCCATCCGACTTTTCCCTGAGTCCCACAACCGTTGTGATAGACTCGTCTAGCTTACCGAGTGTTTCTGCAGTAAGAGTCCGACTCGAACCCACCTAGTCGGAAAGAATTGGCAGCACCTCAATTTTATGAGCCCACTACCAAAAATGTCCGACTTGTGATGGTGCAAACACTGGCGGGAAAACCGACTAGACCTTCTTTGAGGGATTAAATTTTACCGACTATCTAATAGAGGTAAAACAGAGACATAACAATAACACAAAATAAATCAATTATAATGTGAAATGGTATGGCTCCCTTCATGGCGATCTCCATATCCACAAAGCATGTAATCCGACTCGTGCCAACTCTTGTCACTTGCCGTCTTACTCCATGTGGCCGACATGTACATCGCCTTGCATGCCTTTCGGGTTCTCCAAATAGCTACACTAGCTTAGTAAAGTAAATTACAAGGAGAATCTGACACGCAGGTCGTTATACAATAAAATGACAGCACCTAGGCTCCAGCTGGCTGACAAAAACCGTGATTCGCAGATCACGTATGGATTACACACATACATCACATGCATATGAACCATACCATTCACAACTTCCTACAAAAACAAGTTATGCATAGATACAATATCTACCGGCGTTGTGAAACTCGCAACGACATCTAAGGCGCTACGACAGGGCGAAGCCGGAACATGGATTCCGACCATCGTTCCGATTCGATCAAACTCTTTGATCTTCGATCACCGCTTCTGGATTTACGTGTCATAGTCTACCCCGATGGCGGAAGCCGACCAGTATGGGTATGTCGTTTCACGGCCTTAGCAGTATGATCACAGAAATCAGATCTACCATTCCCCGAGTACAGTTGATCTAATCAACCTTGTACAAAACCGATCTATCTCATAGATCGACCACCAAACAGCACATAGATCTCATCTACAGCCAACCGCATATCACATATGCGAGATCTCGAGCCTAAAACCAGAAGCTATCGCTCTGATACCACTGTTGGGCCACGCAGAGATAAAACAAAAAAATTCCCTCTAACGTGGTGATCCCAAGATCTAGCTGAGGTAGAAGGCCACGAGTTTTACCAATAGATGCGCAGTTGCGAATTACTGATGAAGCGCGTCAGTTGATGTAGTGCAGTCCTCACGATCTGATCGTCCTGGTGCTGATCGCACAGCACCTCTACTGGTATCCACACGTACAAGGAGGAGCGCCGGCGGCGAACTGCTAGGTTCGTAACGACGGCTGGACTGCTGTGGATCTAGGGTTTCCAACACATGGAATGACCTAACCGAACAACGATTAACCTTTCTGGGTTACGGTGCTCCACTATATATAGGTAGTGAACGTGGGCTCTGCTCGCACGACCCATTCACTAAAGCCCATATAACACTAGTCACCATGAGTCCAACTCACTAACTCAGCCCTAATCCGGTTTAGGTCTAACCCAACCAGATTATAGGTTCAGATCCAATCCGAACTTGCTCCCGCTCTTAAGTGTGTGACCCCGCAGGCTCATGGCTACTTGGACACGATTGGAGTTCGACTCTCAATCGATCAGTCGGTAGCGGCTCCTAGCAGAACATGCCGACTCCCAAGTACCAAAGAGTCATGACGACTTGCCTTTCCAATGCGACTTACGTCCGATTCCCTTTTGCCTCACGATATACCTTGTCAGACTATAGGCGAATAATTGTCATCCCTTAAATAGTCTGACTCTCTTCTTGATCCGAGATAAGTGATTCACCCGACTAACTCTTAGTCGATCGCCTCGGTTAACACTTAACCGAGTCGTGGATGGCCATTCTTTCCGAATCATATCTCACAAGAGGGCCCAGAGAATATCTCTCCAAGTGGAGGGGCAAAATCCCATCTTGGTTATTCACATCACACAGCTTGATTCTCAGTCGACCCGAACTCTGCCTTTATAACTTCCCAGTTACGGATCATCGTTTGACAGAACCTAAGTCGGTGATCCTCAACTCGGACTATGCAATAACCTCAGGTCTAAGGATTACATTGATTGAGATATACAAATGACAACTTGTTTGTTGTACCTCAATATGGGTCAATCCGACTCGCTAAACTCTTTAGCCGAATCTGTGTAAGTTGGAATAGCATCTCCATGCCCATGACAAGTGGAACCGAGTCATCAAGCCAACTTTCACATTGGTCTAAGTTGTGTGTCCAGCATAACTTCAATGACCAAGGATATTTAGTACAAACAACATGAATGCATAGTTCCACAACCGAATCATATATTCAATGATATACATCAGATGTTTATACAAGGACTACTTAATATCTTTATGAATACAATGGGAAATCTCATCATACATGATTGCCTCTAGGGCATATTCCCAACACAATGGGCCCAGTCGTTGCGGAAGAAAACATTTCTTGTAGTGAATGTATGGCTACAAAATATCTGCATTCCTTGGCAGATGGTGAATTGGCAACAATTCTGTTAAATGATTGCAGATAGGTTTACATAAGCAAATGCACATGAGGCTGTAGGAAGATTAAATAACATACATCAACAATCCACTGTCCTGGCCTATATTGATGAGTTTGAGGAATGTATTCAACTGGTACGCGGAGATCATCCCTATCTCCAGGAAGCTTTTATCATGAGTTGCTTTATTGGGGACTCGGGGCAGATATTAAACATGATGTAGTGGGCAATGACCTAGAAGCATATTGGTATGCAAAAGTATATGAAAACGCGACATCCACCAAGAAATCATATTAACAGTCAATGGCAGCCAAAGACAAGCCCAAATACCATCAAACTAGCTTCAAATTTCAGAACAACAGAAACACACATCAATACACACCTGACAAAACAACAAATGTTTAGCTTCATGACGGACCAGATGCCAGTTTTGGTACTGCAAGGAACCATGGAGCAGGGAACATCGATGCAAGCAAGAAAGGACATTACATATCATGCAAGAGTTGGATAAAGAAGAGCAAGTGGAACAAACACCCACAATTGTTGCCTCTCTAACTGAAGCAACTTTTCATACTACTTCTAATACACCTGACAATCAGCCAGCCAAGCCTGAACTTATGCATCTGTCATCTCATGCAGTGGAAGGAACTGCTGAAATAGCTACATTTTCATTGATAGTGAACATTGGTGGTCAACAAGATGTTGCACTTGTGGATAGGGGCAGCTCCCATACATTTATGGATTATAAATTTGCAATAGCAAGTAACTGTATAATGCAACCAATTGTTGTCAGGAAGATTGTCGTTGCTAGAGGAGGCCATTTGATATCAACTTCAAACATTCCTTCCATGCAATATAGTATACAAGGCAACAAATTCTCCTCTACTTTCCAAATTTTACAACTGGAGACATATGATAGAATACTAGGCATTGACTGGATGTACTATGTTAGCCCTGTAACATTAGATCTACCGCTTTGTCAACTCCAAGTGAAAGGCAAACTTGTGACACTATCGGATCACACAAAAAACCCAGCTAGTTATATTGCTTCATAAGAAGAAATGAACAAGTTAATGTCTAAACCTGTTTTGGATTCATCATTCAGATACATGCATTGCAGATTGATGCACCAAAAGCAGTACAACAATTACCTCCAGAAATTGAGGAAGTGGTATCTCAATTTACGGAAGTTTTCTCTAGAGATGACAAGCTACCACCGCAAAGGGATTGTGATCACTCAATTACACTAAAAGAAGGGTCACAACCTCTAAAACTCAAACCATACAAAGTTCCTCATATGCAAAAAAGTTCAATGGAGGAAATCATTGCCAAACTACTCAAATCAGGTGAAATACAAGCAAGCCTAAGTCCTTTTTAATCCCCTGCTGTCATGGTTACAAAAAGAGATGGAAGCTGGAGACTAGGTATAGATTATATATTACTCAACTCCATCACTATTTAGAACAAATTTCTCATTCCTGTGATCGATGCCACTTCCCAAAAAATTTCCAAATTTTGAAATGTGAAAAATAAACAAACAAAAGAAACAAATGTTGATATTTAGGGGGAAAAGAAACTTTTTGTTTCTAAATGGAAACATCAAAACCTTACTTGAACAAAATTTGAAGGAGAAAGTAAGAAACAAATTTTCTAATAGATCAAATGCATTCAAGCATAGAATGTATCTTGAATTGAACACTTGGAAAAGTTAAACCAAAAACCTAAACCCTAATGAAATAAATCATTTTCAAGATCACTCCAAGACTATGGCTTTGTTCCATATAAACAATTTAGCAACAAAAATTTCTAAATGATCAAAAATGGTAAACAAAAATATTATAAATCCATGGGAATTGATTTCACTCCATTTGGAGACATGGATAAAAAATTATGATTTTAATAAGATAAAATAAAGTATTTCCAAGGCTAATAAAGTTCCTAGCTAAAATCAATACTAAATGATGAACAAATTAATCCTAAAGGGATTTAAAAAGATAAATAAACATTAAATAAAATTATACAAATTGGAATCACAAATTTTGGAGCTATAAATAAAAAATATGAATTTTATAAGACAAAGAAAGAAATAAATAAGAATAATTGCAAAGACAATTTAAACCATGGCTAAAATCCATAAGTAAATGGAATAAAAAATATCTAATTAATATAAAAGAATAAAAGTTTATTTAAATAAAATTATATGGGCTTATGAACCATATTCAATTTTATTTGAATAAATACCAATATGCCTCACTTAATTTAAATAAATACCAATATGTTCGTCCGCGGACGCTTTGTAGGCTCGCCCCCCTCAACCTCTGCAACCATCGACGGAGCGTGCAAACTCCGGCGACGAAATCAGGTGAACCTCGTGCGCCCCTCTGCCTCTGGTTCAATCGAGAATACTCGCATGCTTATTGCGCTTCTCATGATGCATTCCTTTTGTCCTCGTGTGCCCCAGAACATAGCCCCGTTGTTGACTGAGCGCTCCGACGGTGGCAGCAACTCCGGCGAGGAATCACCGCCGCACCCATGCTCCCCAACCTCGCCCATGACCACGTTGAGCATCGCCATGTACCTGCAACCTTGGTGAGCCTATGTACCCCCTACCTTTCCCCTGGCTTCGCCGGACCGCCGTCTCCAGACGCGCCGTCGGCGTGCGTAGAGAGCAGCGTCGCCCATCTCTGGTCAGAGTGCTTCGATCCATAGGATCTAGATCCAAAGGCTAGGATATAATCACTTACTGAAAGGGTACGGTTCGATCTGAGATGATCAGATTCATTTAAATCCAATGGTGCATGTAGCGTGATCCGCACGAAGCGGTACCGACCAATCAGAACACACCACGTGGCCAGATTATTTCAGACAAAATTCCAAAAATATGATTTTTGATGATTAAACTTAGGAAATTCATAACTTTTGATCTGTAAATCCAAATTTTACAAATTAGGTTTCTTTGGATTCAGAAAAATGTGTACTTTGCACCTGTGGCCTTGCTTTGGTCATTTGCTTCTGAAAAATTAGAGTTTTAGGCAGAGACATGTTTAGGGCTATTTTGAGTATAAAAATTGTTCAAAAAATTATTTTTGAGTGAAACCTTTTGCAAATGGTTTTGTTTTAAACCCTCTGACCTTAAACACTAACATTTGGAATTAAAAATATATTTTTTAGCACTAGAAAATATTCCTTGAATAAAAGCAGTTCTAGTAAAACAAAAATGATTCAAATGACTTGGTTTCACTAACTTGGTTTCAAATGAAATTGCACCTTTATAAAAGACCAGTAGGTGTTTTGAAATGTTTAGAACCTTGTTAGAAACAACTTTTTCAATAAAATGACCTTCTGCATGCTTGCATGCATTTCCTTGTTTTCTTATTTTTGTTTTGTTAATTTTTGTGTTGTAGTTGTGAGTGTGTGCTTTTGCTTGATTGTATTGTAGTAAAATTTGAAGAGTGTGATATTGCAAGATAAAGGAGAGTACCTAGATTTTCTACTAAAAAGTCAAGTGATACTTTGGTCATCAAAAGTCCTATCTTTTCAATACTGCATTAGTAATATTTTTGTAGTATGCATGATAGGACTACTTTGTATATTGCTATGCTATGGAAGATCCTATAGAATATATCTTGGTAGAAATCTTCCTAAGTTAAGAGCCATGTTATGCTAGTATGCTTAGCCTAGCTAGTAGAATGCAAGGGTGGAATATTCATGTTATGGTATTATGCAAATTCCATGACTATGTTTTTTTGATGAATAAAACAACATGTGAATGAATCACCTGGGTGGAATGGGAAGATTGATTTGTGTTGAGTGGTTACTCAGGGCCCATTTCTATGGTTTACCCTGGTGTATCTCACTTGTGGATGTCCACCCAGGAACAAAGAGATTTGAGATGTTTAGTGCTGAGAAACTTCCAGTGCAGCCATATGGCATATGGGCTCTGTCTCGACCAACTAAGTTGCAAAAACTCAGACGGACAGACAGAAGGTGGTAGTGATAATAGGATGGAACGCGTCTGTGGTGATCTGAGGGATTGCTTTTGAAAAAGTCTCGTCTCGATGCATGTCGAGTCTTTTGGGGAAAGTGCACCACCTCTCGAGAGGGTAAAACCTAAGTACTTAGCCGTGTCTTCGATAATGGACATTTTGAGCATCAAATACATTGAATTGATCAAGAATCTCCTCATCCCAATTTCTCTAAGTTAAAACTTATTGGTAAACAAGGGAATCACCTGGTGTGTATCCAGTGTGCCATGGTTTGATAAAGTGTTTTGAAAAGAGAGAAAAAATATATTGCAAAGGATAGGAAAAACTTATTTTATACAAAGGCCAGCCAAAACTCCACTTAGCCATATATTCATGTAGATGTTAGATTCTCCATATCAATATGATATCACTTTCCAATACAATTCAAATGTATTGACCCTTGTGGCTGTAACTTATCATGTTGCAGGTTTGTTTGATGTTAGTGAAGTTTGTTAAGTAGGGATTACAAGTATACAACCAACATGATTGCATGTGGCACATAAAGATGAAGGACTCCATGCTTATTAGATATATCTGCTGCTCTGTAATAAGATAGCCATTTGATCTATGTAATATGTAATGAACTATTTTATTCCTGGTTTTGAGTTGTAATATGACCTTTGTTTCTTGATATTACATCTTAAACCGTGGGTGCTAGCTATTCGATCTAGGGACTAGCACTATAAACACAGGGACTTGTACCATATTGGGTTCATGCCTCTACAATCAAGGATCTACTAGATGAGCTCCATGGTGCAGTTATCTTCAGTAAACTGGATCTCCGATCTGGATATCATCAAATCCGAATGTCCACTGCAGACATTCCAAAAAACGGCCTTCAAAACTCACCTAGGCCATTATGAATACACCGTTATGCCTTTTGGCTTGACGAATGCCCCTGCCACATTCTAAAACCTGATGAACACCGTATTCAAACAATATTTGAGAAAGTTCATCTTGGTTTTCTTTGATGACATTTTGATTTACAGCAAATCCTATGTTGAGCACATTTCTCACCTCAAGATTGTACTAGGCATTCTAAAGGCAAATTCATTATTTGCAAAAATGGAAAAAAATGCACATTTGCAACAATGCAAGTAGAATATCTTGGTCATGTTATCTCTGGGACTAGGGTGGCCACTAAACCACAAAACATCACGACAATAATCAACTGGCCAATTCCACAAACAGTGTCCAAACTGAGAGGATTTTTGGGATTGATGGCTATTACAGGCGCTTTGCCAAGAACTATGGACAATTGTGCAAACCCTTGCATGACCTCTTGAAGAAAAGCTCTTTTCATTGGTCACAAGAACACACAAATGCATTTGAGAAGCTCAAACAAGTTATGACAACTTGTCCAGTATTAGCACTCCCGGACTTCTCCAAACCATTTGTACTGGAAGTTGATGCATGTGGGACAGGTTTGGGGGTTGTTCTTATGCAAACTGGCAAGCCATTAGCATTTTATAGCAAAATTCTAGGACCAAAAGCAACATCATAGTCAATCTATGAAAAGGCGGCCCTAGCACTTCTCGAGGCACTAAAGAAGTGGAGGCACTACCTATTGGGAAATCCCTCAATCATCAAAACGGATCAACAAAGTTTATGGTTTATGACAACTCAGCGTCTGACAGATGGAATTCAACACAAATTACTATTGAAACTCTTGTAATTTGATTTTACAATAGAGTACAAAAAAGGAAAAGAGAATATTACAATAGATGCTTTGTCAAGAAGAGATGGTAAATGCCATGTTATTTCTATTTGTGTGCCAGAATGGATTGAGGATGTTAAACTGAGCTATGTAGAAGATGCTGACAGTGCAAAGCTCCTCAAGAAACTGTCCAAAGATACTGGTCCTATTCCTCAATATACAATTAAAGATGGTATCATCAAGCATGGAAATAAAATCTACGTGGGAGCTTCGACAAATATGAGATTGATTATGCTAGAGAACTTCCACCACTCTGCCATTGGAGGTCACTCTAGGACAAAAGCCACATATCAAAGAATCAAAAGGATTTTCTGCTGGCCCAACCTGAAGAAAATGGTAGAAACATTCGTTGTTGAGTGCCCTGTGTGTCAACTAGTCAAAGTGGAACACCAATGTCCAACTGGTTTACTCAAGCCACTTGACATACCTGAAGTTTCCTGGTCTAGTATTAGCATGGATTTCATTGAAGCTCTCCCAAATTCAAATGGCAAAGAAGTGATACTGGTTGTTGTACACAGACTGACAAAATATGCACATTTTATTGTCTTATCACATCCCTACACAATGGAGTCCATCATCACCACATTTCTGGGCACAATCGCCAGATTACATGGCCTTCCATTGGAGATAATCTCTAACAAGGATAGAATCTTCACCAGTACACTCTACCAACAGGTACTCAAGGCACTGAAAGTCACACTCAAATTTAGTACAACATACCACCCACAGACGGATGGCCAAACCGAGCGAGTCAATCAATGCTTGGATTCGTATCTGAGAAGCATGGTATTCTAAGAACCAAATTAATGGAACAATTGGCTACCTATGAGTGGTGGTACAAAACCTCCTACCATAACTCACTCAAGATGACTCCCTTCCAAGATTTATACAATTATACTCCCGTCTTAATTGGTGAATTCAACATCAGTGCAGAAATGTGCCTAGGCGCAAAAGTGAGTGTTACTGAAAGAGAGAAAATGTTAAAACTGTTGGAGATATGCCCTAGAGGCAATAATAAAAGTAGTTATTATTATATCTTTGTGTTTATGATAAATGTTTACATTCATGCTATAATTGTATTAACCGGAAACATTAATACTTGTGTGATTTGTAAACTTGTTAGAGTCCCTAGTGAAGCCTCTTTGTAACACTAGCTTGTTGGTTAATAGATGATCATGGTTTCCTGATCATGAACATTGAGATGTTATTAACAACAAGATCATATCATTAGGAGAATGGTATGATGGACATACTCCTATAAATAAGCGTAGCATAAAGATCAAGTCATTTCAATAGTTCGTTTGCTATAAGCTTTCGGATACATAGTAACCTAATTCCTTCAACCATGAGATCATGCTAATCACCATCACCGGATGGATGCTTTGATGACATCAAACACCACTTCGTAACTGGGTGGTTATAAAGGTGGCATTGAGTGTTCAGAAAGTATGTGTTGAGGCACATGGATCAAGAATGGGATTTGTCCATCCATATGACAGATAGATATACTCTGGGCCCTCTCAGTGGAATGTCATCCAATTAGCTTGCAAGCTTGTGACTGGCTCACAAGGGATCACATATCATAGGAACGAGTAAAGAGTACTTACCGGTAATGAGGTTGAACTAGGTATGCAGAGATACCGACGATCAGACCTCGGATAAGTAAAATATCGCGAGACAAAGGGAAATTGGTATTATATGTAAATGGTTCATTCGATCGCAAAGTAATCGTAGAAATATATGGGAGCCATATGAATTTCCAGATTCCTCTATTGGTTATTGATCAGAGAAGAGTCTCGGTCATGTCTGCATAATTCACGAACCGTAGGGAGACACACTTAAAGATTCGATATTGTTTAGTAGATATGGAATGTGAGTAACAAGACTGAATATTCTTCGGAGTCTCTGATGTGGATATCCCTTCTATTGATACAACCGTTGTACCTACAGCTACACACATACAAGGACCCATCACAAGATCTCGTGCCAAACAACTTAACTATCAGGTACTTTCGTTTCTTGGAACTATTCCTCACATACATGAGAATATGATGCTGCCTAAATCAGATGTATTTCTTACTCTTAGGAATGATGGACCAAGCATGGATGAGAGGGACAAGCATTGGAGCATGGCCATGCATGGAGATGGCAGCAAGCGTGTGATGATCCAAGAGAAGGCCACGGATGAAGATTTCAGAACTTTGAGGCCACCATAATGAAGAAAGAAGGCTTGGACGAAATATTCAAGATCAGTACTTCACGAATTCGTCCATAGCTTAATATGGTGCCGCGACACCTTTATTTTGGGCCAGGCCCATGTAATTTTCGCAGGATTTTAATTAGCCACTTTTTAGAGTCCGTATTTGAGGGGAAAAGGACTTCTAGGGTTGGATTCGGCCACCACTTCCATGGCTGGCCGAAACCCCACCTTTTCGTCCTTAAATACTTCCCATAGCCGTCACCCTAGACTCGGATTTTGTTTAGACATTAAGTTAGCCATAGTCGCAACTTCGCCAAGGCTCGAGCGTCGCAGAGGCCTATTGTACTTCGCACCTATATAGGATCCCACATTTTCAATAAAGCTTTCCTCTTAATCCGCAATATCTTGATTGCAATATTAGTTCTTACTTGTTCTCGATTTCAGGTAGGAATTAAGACCCTCGTTGGTCAGGCTGATCGTGTTCACGCAGGATCGGTAACCTCCAGGAGATTGGCCTAGCGATTGCATTGGCGCTCGTGCTGGCACGTGTAGTCGGATCGTCAAGCCCGAACTCCACCAAATCGATTATCGCCATCTCATCGAAAGATCGGACACCTTTGCCCTATCAAGTGGTATCAGATTTCAGGTTGCTCGGTGAGATTTTACTGTTTTTCGTAGATTAGATCTGTTTTTACCTATAACCCACGGAAAAGCCAAAAACACAGTTAGAGTTTAGATCCATCCCATAACCAATCTACGCCTCGCATTATCTTTTCAGTTTTTGCATTGTTGAATTTGTGTCTACATCGTCGCGTCGAGTTGCTGGTCTTAGTGTCTCGTCCCTTAGAGTTTCGAGTTCTGATCACAGTAGTCACCGCCACACTCGCCGATCACCACCACCATATTCCGCCGCCATATACCCAGCCACCATAAACCCTAATACTCCACCACCGCCTTCCTACCGCGACACAGATCCGATCAGTTTTCCTGCCGCGGTACGAGTCCGAGTAGAGTTATTGTTTCCTAGTTATGTATTTTTACTTTCCTTCTTTGTTGTTTCCGTGTCAAGCTAAAGTCCGTGTCGAGCTAAAGTCCGTGTCGAGCTCCGAGTCCGGTCGTAAGTCCCGAAGGAGAGCAAAAAAAAAAGTCTGAAACCGCCTCCGAAAAAATTTTCTGGCTATACTAGTTTTCGACCCCGGGGATCACTTTTCTCCATCGGCCGTTATAGCGATATTTTTTTGCGCCGGCGCGCTTTCCGGAGCAAAATAAGAAAATTTCGAAAAAGTTGGGGCTAACCTATTTTTCGACCCCGTAGATCAGTTCTAGACACTCGCCATCATAGTGATTTTCTGCATCTCGGTTTGCTTTTCAGGGTGCCATATCATCATACATTGCTTGTTGTGTCGCGTCGTGACATCGTTGGTGCTCTAGGCTCGCGTCTCTAGTACGGTCTAGCCTAGGACCAGCACAGTACCGTCGTTGAGGATTCTTTCAACTTTTGCATTGCTGTTTTGATAATTGCTAACCCCCCTTGCTAAGCCTTCCCAGAGCTCCACATATATTCTCCACGTGCGGTGTCTCGACTCCTGGTAATCGCTTGGTTCAATCTCTGGACCCACTGATCCTCGCGGTTGCACATCGCCTTTTCCTGCTGTTTGGTAAGAACTTGTAAGAGCTTCGTATATTGCTTGACGGATTACACGTGACTTTCACCATATTTCTGTACTATATACCTGTGCTTTTTAAGGATTAACCATGACAGATACTTCGCGGAACCCTGCCACAATGACGAACGAAGAACTACATGTCCACTTCTCCGCGCTCAGTCGCGCTGAAGACGTGGATACGCGCCTCGGGGAGTTTGACACCAAGCTCACCAACATCGTGGACAAGATCGATGGACTCGAGAAATCCTTCAACGCCAAGTTTGACGTTCGGTTCAAGGAGATTTTGAACCGACTGCCCGCACCCGCACCCGCACCCACACATGGCGCACGACGCGTTCCGATCACGGGTCAGACTGCTGGTTTGGCTGCCGCCGCACCCCCGGCGGCTACCACTGCGGCTGACGCACCTCAGACTTCCGCCGCGGCTGCTGCTGCGACATTGGGGACAGACGACGGGTACTACTATGACCCCGACGACGACGATCTGTTTGACGAGGAGGTTGAACAACCTCCACAGGTACCTGCTGGCCGTCCCCGACATTACTACCGCAACGCTCGACCACCGGTACGTGATGATGATCATGTTGCAAAGCTTAAATTAAATATTCCATCTTTTGAGGGTAAATATAATCCTGATGCATATCTTACATGGGAGATGGAAGTAAAACAATGTTTTGCATGCTTAAAATATCCTAAGAATATGCGTGTTAGTGCTGCTACATGTGAATTTACTAAATTTGCTTCCCTTTGGTGGTATGAGTATTGTCGTTTAAATCCTACTACTATTCCTAGTACTTGGACTGCTTTATAAACTGCTATGCGTGTTTGTTTTGTACCTCCCACTTATCAACGTGATTTACTAAAGAATCTGACACGTTTAGAGCAAGGGAAAAATTCTGTAGAAGAGTATTATCAGGAATTGCAAACGGGGATGGTTCGGTGTGGTCTTGTTGAATCTAATGAACAAATGCTTGCACGTTTCTTTGGTGGATTAAACAAGGACATTCAGCACATATTAGATTATAAGGAATATAATTCTATCACTCGTTTGTTTCATCTTGCTTGTAAATCTGAACGTGAAATGCAGGATCGCCAAACACCATGGAGGAGGACTAATAATTCTACAGGTCGCACATCCACTTGGACATCCCGACAATCAGCGCCTCCTCGTGATTCGCCACCAGCTACTACCACATCCAAGGCCACCACAAGATTTCCAGCTGCTCCTCCACCATCATCCAATGCTCCTGCTCATAGTGCATCTTCTATGGCTTCCACGGGTAAGACAAAGGATATACAATGCCGCAAGTGCTGGGGTTTTGGTCATATTGAGAGACAGTGCACAACACAACGTGTGATGATGGTGCGAGAAGATGGTCAATACGATTCAGCGAGTGACTTCGATGAATATACACTAGCCCTTATTTCTGCTCGAGATGGAGACAATTCTGATGTTGATGAAGAGACAGAGGTAATGGGAGCTAAAGCTGCTGATCAATACAAGAGCTTAATTACACAACGTGTGTTGAGTGTGCAATTGAGAAAATCTGAGCAAGATCAACGCCACAACCTGTTCCAAACACGTGGTGTTGTCAAGGACAGAGCTATACAGATCATCATTGATGGAGGGAGTTGTAATAATCTGGCCAGTGTTGACATGGTAGAGAAGCTTGCGCTTCCAACAAGACAACGCCCACATTTATATTACATCCAATGGTTTGAGAGTTCTCGCAAGATCAAGGTAACAAGAACGGTACGAGTGCATTTTACTATTGGTACATATTCTGATTTTGTTGATTGTGATGTTGTACCTATGCAAGCTTGTTTTTTGTTACTTGGTAGACCATGACAATTTGATAGAGAATCTGTTCATAATGGCAAAACTAATCACTATTCTCTTATGCATGATGGAAAGAAAATTGGTCTAAAACCTATGACTCCCGAACAGATTTTAAAAGATGATCTTGCTAGAGCTAGTAGAGCTAAAACTGAGGAGAAAAATAAAAGTGAGAATCAGATTGTTGCTGCAGATTTTATACCACCAAAGAACACTAAATCTGATTCTACACATGCTACTGAAATTCGTTTGAAGAGTCCATGTATGCTTGCAAATAAAATTGATATTGCTGAACTAGATGTAAACAATACTCAATGTTATGCAATTGTCTGCAAAGAGGTTTTGTTTTCATTTGAGGATATGCCTCCTTCTTTGCCACCCGCTATTGCTAACCTTTTGCAGGAATATGAGGACGTCTTTCCCGCTGAGCTGCCACCAGGACTACTTCCTATTAGAGGAATTGAGCACCAAATTGATCTAATTCCCGGTGCCACGTTGCCCAACCGCGTGCCATATAGAACCAATCCAGAGGAGACAAAGGAGATACAACGCCAAATTCAGAAACTACTCGACAGAGATCATATTCGTGAGTCCCTTAGCCCTTGTGCTGTTCCTATTATTTTGGTACCTAAGAAAGATGGTTCTTCGCGCATGTGTACTGATTGTAGAGCTATCAATAATATTACTATTCGATATCGTCATCCTATTCCATGTTTAGATGACATGCTTGATGAATTGAGTGGCTCTACCATGTTTTCTAAAGTTGATTTGCGTAGTGGTTACCACCAGATTCGTATGAAATTAGGAGATGAATGGAAAACAATATTTAAAACTAAGTTTGGTTTATATGAGTGGTTAGTAATGTCGTTTGGTTTAACTAATGCACCTAGCACTTTCATGAGATTAATGAACGAAGTTTTACGTGCTTTCATTGGACGTTTTGTGGTAGTCTACTTTGATGATATTCTGATTTATAGCAAATCTTTAGATGATCATTTGGACCATTTACGTGTTGTTTTCAATGTTTTACGTGATGCACGTTTGTTTGGTAACCTTGAGAAGTGCACCTTTTGCATCAATCGAGTTGCGTTTCTTGGCTATGTTGTTACATCACAGGGTATTGAAGTGGATCCAGCCAAGATTGAAGCTATTGAGAATTGGCCGCAGCCCAAGACGGTCACACAAGTGAGGAGTTTTCTTGGCCTCGCTGGTTTTTATAGGCGCTTTGTCAAAGACTTTGGATCAATTGCCGCGCCGCTGAATGAGCTTACCAAGAAGGATGTGCCCTTTGTTTGGGGCGATGCACAACAACAGGCCTTTGTCATGTTGAAAGATAAGCTAACACATGCTCCCTTACTCCAACTTCCTGATTTTACTAAGATTTTTGAGCTTGAATGTGATGCTAGTGGAATTGGTTTGGGAGGGGTGTTATTACAAGAGGGAAAACCTGTTGCATATTTTAGTGAGAAATTGAGTGGGGCTAGTATGAACTATTCTACTTATGATAAAGAATTATATGCGTTGGTTCGGACATTAGAAACTTGGCAACATTATCTATGGCCTAAAGAATTTGTTATACATTCTGATCATGAATCTTTGAAGCATATTCGTAGTCAAGCTAAGTTGAATCGTCGTCATGTAAAGTGGGTTGAATTTATTGAGTCTTTTCCTTATGTTATCAAACACAAAAAGAGTAAAGATAATATTATTGCTGATGCTTTGTCGCGCCGTTATGCTTTGTTATCTCAACTTGACTTCAAAATATTTGGATTGGAAACTATTAAGGAACAATATGTGCATGATGCTGAATTTAAAGATGTGTTGCAGAATTGTAGAGATGGTAGAACTTGGAACAAGTTCGTCTTCAATGATGGATTTGTGTTCCGTGCTAACAAACTATGCATTCCAGATAGTTCTGTTCGTCTTTTGTTGTTACAGGAGGCGCATGGAGGAGGATTGATGGGACACTTTGGTGTCAAGAAGACGAAGGATGTTCTTGCTGCACACTTCTTTTGGCCATATATGCGTCGAGATGTTGAGAGATTTGTGGCACGCTGCACTACTTGTCAAAAAGCTAAGTCTCGCCTTAATCCACATGGTTTATATATGCCTCTTCCTGTTCCTAGTATTCCTTGGGAGGATATTTCTATGGACTTTGTTTTGGGATTGCCACGAACACAGAAGGGGAGGGATAGTATTTTTGTTGTTGTGGATCGGTTTTCTAAGATGGCACACTTTATTCCTTGTCATAAAACGGATGATGCTGCGCATATTTCTGATTTGTTCTTTTGTGAAATTGTGCATGGTGTGCCAAATACTATTGTTTCTGATCGTGATACTAAATTTCTTAGCCACTTTTGGAGATGTTTATGGGCTAAGTTGGGGACTAAATTGCTCTTTAGTACTACATGTCATCCCCAAACTGATGGTCAAACTGAAGTAGTAAATAGAACTTTGTCTACTATGTTGCGGACTGTTTCAAAGAAGAACTTAAAATTGTGGGAAGAGTGTTTACCTCATATAGAATTTGCTTATAATCGTTCGCTGCATTCTACCACAAAGATGTGCCCGTTTGAGATCGTCTATGGTTTTGTTCCTCGTGCACCTATTGATTTATTGCCTTTACCTACTTCGGTGCAACATAATTTGGATGCTACACAACGCGCTGAAATGATATTAAACTTGCATAAGACTACTAAAGATAACATCGAACATATCAATGCTAAGTATAAACTTGCTGGGGATAAAGGGAGAAAGCATGTTGTGTTTGATGTTGGAGATCTTGTTTGGTTACGTTTGCGTAAGGGTCGCTTTCCTGATTTATGCAAGTCTAAGTTAATGCCGCGTGCTGCTGGTCCCTTTAAGGTGTTAGAGAAAATAAATGATAATGCATATAAACTTGAGTTGCCTGCAGACTTTGGTACGGTTAGTCATATGTTTAACATTGCAGATTTGAAGCCTTACTTTGGTGAGGAAGATGAGATTGCGTCGAGGACGACTTCAATTCAAGAAGGGGAGCATGATGTGGACATCCCTTCTATTGATACAACCGTTGTACCTACAACTACACACATATAAGGACCCATCACAAGATCTCGTGCCAAACAACTTAACTATCAGGTACTTTCGTTTCTTGGAACTATTCCTCACATACATGAGAATATGATGTTGCCTAAATCAGATGTATTTCTTACTCTTAGGAATGATGGACCAAGCATGGATGAGAGGGACAAGCATTGGAGCATGGCCATGCATGGAGATGGCAGCAAACGTGTGATGATCCAAGAGAAGGCCACGAATGAAGATTTCAGAACTTTGAGGCCACCATAATGAAGAAAGAAGGCTTGGACGAAATATTCAAGATCAATACTTCACGAATTCGTCCATAGCTTAATATGGTGCTGCGACACCTTTATTTTGGGCCAGGCCCATGTAATTTTCGCAGGATTTTAATTAGCCACTTTTTAGAGTCCGTATTTGATGGGAAAAGGACTTCTAGGGTTGGATTCGGCCACCACTTCCATGGCTGGCCGAAACCCCACCTTTTCGCCCTTAAATACTCCCCATAGCTGTCACCCTAGACTCGGATTTTGTTTAGACATTAAGTTAGCCATAGTCGCAACTTCGCCAAGGCTCGAGCGTCGCAGAGGCCTCTTGTACTTCGCACCTATACAGGATCCCACCTTTTCAATAAAGCTTTCCTCTTAATCCGCAATATCTTGATTGCAATATTAGTTCTTACTTGTTCTCGATTTCAGGTAGGAATTAAGACCCTCGTTGGTCAGGCTGATCGTGTTCATGCAGGATCGGTAACCTCCAGGAGATTGGCCTAGCGATTGCATTGGCGCTCGTGCTCGCACGTGTAGTCGGATCGTCAAGCCCGAACTCCACCAAATCGATTATCGTCATCTCATCAAAAGATCGGACACCTTTGCCCTATCAGTCTCGGATGGGATCTGGGATATCATGAGTATATCCGGAAAGGTCTGGAGAATAAGATTCATATAAGGAAAGTTCAATTCCGGAGTTCGAGAATGATTCTGGTGTTTTCACCGAAATGATCTAGAAGGGTCTAGAAGGTTCACCGAACCGGAAGGGGATGGGTACATGAATGATTCATGACAAAGTGGAATGGTTGCATCATGTCCTAGGTCATAGGGCTGTGCAAATAAAAGTGAGAAATCCAACTCCAAAATTGAAAATTAAAAGGCAAGTTTGAAAATTCAAACTGGGACAATGTATCCTGGTGGAGGGAGGAGAGGAAACCTCCTCTCCCTCCACCACGCGCCAAAGAGAGGGAGTTGGGGAAGGATACGGACTTCCCCTCCCCTAGCTGCCCCCCTCTCATAAATAGAGGGGAGGGGGATGCCCCTCAAACACAAGACCACCACCATAACCCTACCCCATGAGCCTGCCGCCGCCCAGCGCCGCTGCCGCCGCACCACCGCCGTGTCGCCGCCCAAGCCGATGCTGGCCATGCCTCCTCCTCTCCGGTCTCTAAACCCTAGAACGCCGGGGAACCCTACTACTCCATCATACCCGCTCCAGCTTAAGGCGAAGCCCTGCGGGATCTCCCCTCTACTTCCGACACCATGTCGTCGTGCTACCAGAATCGCGAGGAGAGAACTATAACATTTGCTTCCTGCTGGAATAAGGGAGAGGAAGGTCTTCATCGAGTACCAAACATGTGACCAACTGCGGGAGCGCTGCCGGAACGCGGTGCCGGAAGGATCGTCTACGCGATCTTGAGATCGACAAGTGTACGACTACATCACCCACAAGAATATGCTCTCGTTAACCGCTTTGGAATCTTCGAGGGGTAGTACTCTAATCGACTCGTTGCTATAATCTAGTAGATAGATCTTGGCTTGTGTGTGTTCATGAGGTAGAAATTTTTTGTTTTCCATGGTACGAACCCCTACAAAAACAACTAAAGACAAACCTACAAATTGCTCAGAACAGGATGACACATTTTTCTGATAAGAAACACACAGACCGTCATTTTGATGTTGGCTAGATGGTTTATCTTAAAATCCAGCCATATCATAAAAATGCTTTTGGTTTAAGGGGATATCTGAAACTAAGGTAAAAAATACTATGGCCCCTTCAAAATTATGGACAGAGTTGGTGAACTAGCCTACATGTTGCATTTGCCTGATACTGCAACAATTCACCCAGTGTTTTACATCCGTCAACTTAAGAAACACATTGGCAAGCATGCTATACCCCTGTCTCATGTGCCCCTGTGACTGCCGATGGAAAAAAATTAAAACGTCTCCTCTCGCAGTTCTAGACGAGCGTTTGATTCAGCAATAGAAAACACCAGTAAAGCAACTTCTTATCCATTGGGAAAGCCTGGGTCCTGAAGATGCTACGTGGAGGATCTTCGCTTCCTTCAGACAACATTTCCATAATTTCAACTTTGAGGATAAGGTTTGTTTCAAGGCCGCGACATTGTAACAATAACGGAACTGAAGCAGATCAGGTGACACACACTCCGTCAGTTATCTAACGGCGAGAGACAGTCAAGATCGACGGTTGAGATGAAGCGCAAGAGGAACTATTGTTGTTCTCGTTGGTTTGAGTGTAATAGTTTACTACCTTTAGAGCAATTCTAACAGATCCTGTAAAACAGGCTGAAACCGAAAATGTCCGGCGACAATACTGGTTCAAGCCGAAAGTGGCCCAGAACGGAGCCCGAACTCGCGGCCTGGCCGTAAAACGAGTTCGGGGGTCCGAAAAACTCGGCGGCCACCCCGTATTAAAACTGGTCGTGGAGGGGAGTTCGGTTTCCAAACCCTACTCCCCTCCGCCGCTACCACTCCCTCCGCCGCCACCCGCCTCCTCTTCGGTGAGCAATTCTGCCGCCGCTGACGCCACCACCCCTCCGTTCGCAATGGGGCGCTTAAGACGCGTAGGTAGGGGAGGGGGCCGAATCGGCGGCGGGAAGCCAGCACCGCGTCCGCTAGGTGTGCGGTCGGAGGCGGACCGCGCGAGGCGGGCGCGCTTCGACGGTGCTTGGAAGCGGGCGGCACGGAAGTGGCCGCGTGCTTTCGCGAGCCGGGCAGCGCAAGGAGGCGCGTGGAGGAGAAGCCGATGCGCCCCTCACCTGCTCGTGCAGCCCGCCGCTGCCGGCGCTTCCCCCGCGCGTCGACGAATGTAGCTCGATCGGAGCAAGAATGGGTTCAATTTCGCAAGATCATCGCAACACATTTTTCCACGACATTTGATTTTCGATTTTTTATTTTACGAATTCGGTTTCTAATCTGCGTCATCACTAAAATTATCTAAACTGAGACCGAACTCCGCGTTTTCGGTTCGGAGAAATACGGGCTCCTAGAGATGCTCTTACTGTTTAACCTGCTGTAAGTTGGAACTGTTATATCTGCCGGCTCCGCCGTGAATGAGAATTAAGAAGAAAAACCAAATTAGTCTCTAGCTTAGATTAGGGTTCTTCCTCACTTTACCCTTGCAATCTGTACCAAATTCCCCAATCCGACCACAAATTCCCGATTCCATCCCGTAGAACACCTCGCGGTTGTTACACGAGCCCGCCCCGATCTCCTTCAGGCGGCGAGGGCATCGCGGGTCGATGGAGGCGTCATATAGCACCTCCCCACGCAAACCCTCACGGTCTCACTCCTCTCCTCTTCCTCCGTGTGTGAGGGCGACATGGCGGCGCCCAAGCTGGCCTAGATCCGGCCGCACCGCTGCTCCGCCGCCCCGTCCAGCGCCGCTGCCGCTGCCGCATCTCCTCCCTGACCGCCGGGATTTCTCCTTCCTCGACGTCTGCCGCTATTTCTTCCCGTCGAGCGCAGGTGGTTCACCGTCTCGTCGAGCGCTGCTGCAGCACCGCCTCAGCTAGCGCCGCCGCACCGCCGTCCGTCCTCGCCGTTTGTGCCAACGACCAAACCTCCTCCGTCGCCGACACCAACTGGAAGGTATTCTCCTGTTTCTATAATCTCAGCATAGTATGTAGTATATAGATGTATCATGGGTTCACAATTTGGTAATTGGTATATAGACAGTACCATAGACTTGCATCTGACTATTCTGATCTGTTCTATTCTAATATATAGACAGTACTGCCATGGATCGGTAATTTGGTAGATAGACAGTACCATGGATATAGTATATAGATGTATATAGATAGCATATAGATGAACTTGTGTCTGATTATTCTGGGTTGTTCTATTGTATAGATTATTCTTGCTAAATAAGGGTACCAAAAGGGAGATGGATAAAATCGCTGGGTAAGATGTACCCGAAGGCAACCGAGTACCACCGAGTAAAAATCACCAAACGGACCTAAATCTACCAACAGAAACGGGATGAAGACCTAATCGACCGGATATGCCACTGCCCGAGGCGGGCCGAGCTGGGAGGATGGAGGTTTAGTTGAACCAACAAAATGCGGGAGAATTCAATTTGCTGCCAGTGCACGCCAAGTCCGCGAAAGGGTGGATCGATTATAGTGTCCATCCTACCCTAGGAAAAGGTAACTGGAGTAGATTTTTCATAGCATATAAAACAATAGAAGGACAACTGAAGTAGGTTAGGGTTTTTCACCAGGAAGAGAAACCCATATCTCCACCTCTCTAGTCCAGTCGAGGACGGTGTTTTGAAAAAGGAACACCGAAGAGTTCCAGGCGGCGTCGTTCGGATGGAGAAGGCGTCTGCGAGGGTTTATGCTTGCGGGGTCAAGGGCTGTTTGATTGTTCCTTTCTCCATCCGAACGACACCAAACAACCCTTCACCCTGCAAGCAACAAACCCTCGCAGACGCCTTCTCTACCCAAACGATGCCGCCTTGAACTCTTCAGTGTTCCTTTCTCAAGACACCGTCCTCGACTGGACTGGAAAGGTGGATATCTGGTTTTCTCTTTCTGGTGACGAACCCTAACCTGCTTCGGCTGTCCTTCTCTTTTTTTACATTTTCTGAGAAATCTACTCCAGTTACTTTTTTCTAGGGTAGGATGGGCACTATAATCGATCCACCATTTCATGGATTTGGTGCGCACTGGCAGCAAATTGATTTCTCCCGTATTTTGTTGGTTAACTAAACCTCCATCCTCCCAGCTTGGCCCGCCTTGGGCAATGGCGTATCCGGTCGATTAGGTCTTCGTCCCGTTTCTGTTGGTAGATTTAGGTCTGTTTGGGGATTTTTACTCGCTGGTACTCGATTGCCTTCGGGTACATCTTACTCAGCGTTCTATCTATCTCCCTTTTGGGACCCTTATTTAGCAAGATCGATGTGTAATATATCCATTCCCTTAAGAAAAAAAATCACTTCTAAATATTTGAAGATAGAGATTCATATAAATGTGTAGTTTATCCATTCTGTAGGTTAAATATTTAGTTTTAAAGATTTGATGTGTGTGTGTGTGGGGGGGGGGGGGTGTTATTCATCTCCAATGATAGGGGTGCTGAACTTCAATTCAGGAGGCAAATCTGACTTCTGAAATAGACCTTATTGATCTGATGAATCATGCTTGCAGAGTTGCAGTAATTCAAGAGGAAGGAGCCAAGTGTTGATTGCAGATGAATGCTCCTGACCGCTATGAGCGCTTCGTCGTGCCTGAGGGCACAAAGAAGTGAGGCTACTCTTCCTCCACACTTTTTCCCAATATTTATCCAGATAATGCTTCAACTGTGTTTTGTTAAGTACCGTTTGTTTCTTTTTGGGGAGAAAAGAAGCAGCGGGATACAGGCTTGTTAAAATAATCAGCATTTCAATTATGTTAAACTGTTAATAGCCATTTACGCCTGTTTATGTAATCCTTCTCGCATGAAGTTATGAAGTGCTTTTAACCTTATATGATTTTATGGTCAGCGCTTGTATTAGTGTCTGCCTGCCGCTCTCTTGCTTAAAAGATCGAGTCCTCACGATTATGTAATGCAGGGTGTCATTTGAGAAGGATACAAAGATCATGAATGCTGCATCTTTCACCATTGAACGCGAGGACCACACAGTCGGCAATATCCTCCGCATGTAAGTGTAGAAAAACCGTGTGCCTCTTGGTCCTTGGTTATGTTTATCTGTTCATCCCTTCTAATTTTCTTCTGTATCTGTGAAATTCTGCAGGCAGCTACACAGGGACCCAAATGTTCTCTTTGCTGGCTATAAGCTCCCTCACCCCCTTCAATACAAGATCATTGTTAGGGTATGGTGTGAGTTTATGTTCTATTCTTTCGTTGGGTTAGACTGTGCTCAAGTAGTCTGATGTTTTGTTATGTGGTCAGATCCATACTGCAAGCCAGTCCTCCCCAACGCAGGCATATACCCAGGCAGTCAATGATCTAGACAAGGAGCTCGAGAACCTGAAGCAAGCTTTTGAGGTATGTTTCTTGTGCATAGCTCAATTGTTTAGTTACTTGTGATAGCCTATGCTGTGCCATTAGTCCATTATGGCATTGACGAGTGAGGGGCTATATAGAAGATAGCGTCTTCTGCTATTAAATTTGCACTTCCATAACCAGTGCTTTGATAGCTTGATTTGGAATGTAGATTGATAACAGTGATGCATGCTTCCATGTAATGCTTGGTTGTTTGCTGTCTGCCAATACTTGAGTAGATTTAATACAACATATTTGATTTTGTTGCACTGTCATTACAAAAGAGTCAACTCGAATGAGTAGTTTTGGAAGGAAAACACAAACTAACATAGTGCAAAAATGTCCCAACCAACAAGTCAACAACCCCTTGAAAAAAGGAGGAAAACTATGAATAGCTGAATACTTTGTTTATTTCTATTTCTTAGCTATTGATAGAGTTAGTCTGGCACAAGTCACTCTTGGTCTTTCCTATTTTTTAGCATTGTTTATTGACTGTATTGTAGCGTTCTATACATGGAACAACCATCGAGCAATTGTGCACGTGTCCGGGGCAAATAATGGGCGTTTACACAATACTTGTACAATTCGAGATGCTCTTTTCATGTGCATCGTTCTTTAGGCCATCAATTGAGTTGCCACTTACACTGCCACTAAGCATAAAACTAACGTGCCGGGAAGTTGCATCTTATAGAATATGAAACAAAGGATGCGGGTCTACAAGTTCTCTGAATAATTTGTTTGCAAATCGTCTTGCTCGTAGTTAACCTCTTGATCACATGCCAATTGAGAGCATGATGATCACACAACAATGGAGAGCATGCTGGTATTTAGTTCTTTGCGGTGTAATAATAAATACTGTGATAGAAATTATGTACTACTTGGTGAACTAGGCATGTTAGAATCATTGCATTTTCTTCTGTAAAAGATTGCCAATTCATGCTTTCCCAGTACTTCCGCTCACGGTTCAAAAAAGCGCTAAGCGAGCGGTGATACCAGATGTAACAAACTCTAATTGCCCTAGGACCAATAACAAGTATTACTCTGAATTCTGATGCTTTATTGATCGTGGGGGAAGCCCAATATGAAGGAGGAATATCTTGGCTGACAAGCCGACTCAAAGGAGATACAATCTGGACTCTTAAATTGAATCTAAACAGGACTCTGCATCTAAGCTGAATCTGAACCTAAAGAATAGTCTATAGTAATTAGGAAATCATAGCCACTTTGGGCTGGACCAGGAGGTGGTATGGTCAGGGCTGGAGCCCTCCTACCATATGTGGCTTCCCACATAACACTCCGCTCAAAGGAACTGAAGCTTAAGCGAGGTTAAGCGCTGCTTAACTGTTTTGTTGGAACCGTAAGGACACAATCATGAGCAAGATCTTTGTGTGATTTCTGCAAGCTTAAGCAGTAGTAGGAGCAAACAGACAATAACATGCACGTGGGTGAGCTTCAATGTCGCCGCCTCGGGTTAAGGGAGGAGTGGTTGATTGGGTGGATTTCTAACCCTAACCTCCAATTTCCTTCTACTCTTGCTGATTCCCTCTCTTTCCCCCTCAATTTCTCTTCCCTTGCCCGCCACCATCCATTGCGCAGCCGCCGCCTTTTTCCGCGAAGCTTTGCTTCCGCGCGCTGAAGCGTACGCACAGGATTAAGCGAACCGCTTATTTCTGCTCAGCGCTTAAGGGGCCTCTTAGGCCCAAAGTGAGGCGTTTTTCTACCGATGCGCGTACGCTCATGATCTCTTTTTTGAAACGTTGCTATTGCTTCCTCTTTCATTTGTGAAAGACAGCGGGCCAGCGAGTATACTTTCAAGTTGTTGTGGAGGTTAAGTTGTCTCTTCAGTTCGTCATGCATAACTTTTTGTGTTGCTCCCTAGACTGACGGCATTCATCCTTTTCTGTAAACATCAGTATCAGCTTTGGTTTTTGTGGTTGCTCGACTTCCTTTGATTTAGTGTCTTGCTGCATAGAGGCGAGACTGGCCTTTTGAATGGCCTACCTTTTCAGTTTGTGTAACGCAAGGAAGAATGCATACCGGAATGGAAGAATGCATACCGGAATGGAAAGCTACTTAACTAGTGCCCTTTAATATAAATTTTTCACTATGAAGCATCTGGATGATTTTATTTTGCCTTGAGCGCTTTCTTAGTACTATTTGTTTCTGATTTGTCCATGTCCATTTTCCTTCAAACAGTTGTGCCACTTTGGGAAGTAGTTTGTTTTAAGATGTCTGAATGAAGGGTAAGAATGTCTTGCATTTGTATTTGGTTAATGACGACTTCATGTTATGCAGTTAGATAAGTGTATATTACATCAGGAAACACCAGGGATACTAGACCATAGAGGGTCAGGTGATTTGCTCCTTCTGATACGTCTTCAGGAAATGTTTGGGTCGTTAACTATGAGCAGTATTATCATGATGTCTCCATTCCCCGTCAGAATATCTGATTTTACATTGGCCACGCAATATTAAATCTATTTGCTCTCATTTCTCCACCACTTTAACATTAGAACTAGCATAAGTACATAGAACCATGAAATCATATGGCATGTCCTCTTATTGGTTGGTTTGAATCCATCGATTTCGATATAGATTTTTTTGGGGGGAGAATCTGTTGGGTTTCTTTTGATTGTGATAGTTATTTATTTTTTGCTTTTGCACAAACTACTAAAGCATGCTGGTATTCTGATCATGGTGTACTTGTATGGATCCTAGTTCTCCCCCTGCCCTATTCACATTATCAGCTGCCCTCCAAATGAATCTGTTGGATGCATATATTACTAGAATTCTTCATTCGAAGTCATGCTGTAGTGATCTGCTACTGACCTCTTGTGGTTTCTCTGTCCAGGATGAGAAGAACCGATATGAGGAACGGATGAAGCAGGGCTACTAAGCCAGTGGTGTTGGATGCTAACGTGAAGACTGTCTTTGTATCTAATGTCTGAACTGCCGTACGGGAAGAAAGAACTCAAAAAGACTCTTGATGATCCCTGAACTTGTAGAACGGTAGCCTGTGTCAAAGCCTGCACACCACCAGTATTTCCGTTTGCTTGAATATATGGTTGCTAAACATGTTCTTATGCCTGCTAGTTTTTCTTTTGACGATTTCTTACGCCTGCTAGTTAATTGCCTGGTTCCACACACTGTTCTGACATTCAGTGGAAGGTATCGGTGCTTGAATAATTCCGTACTAGTTACATCGATGGACCTACTGCCTCAACTCATTCAGCGTCTTAGTAATTTTCAATCTGCCTTGGCATGGGGTAGGGCTATCTGGCAGTCACCAGCTCCTGCTGTTGTGTCCTTCGACCAGCCCAGGTGAAACAGGTTGCCTGAAGGGAGGAAGGAGAGCACCTAGCTGCTGGCCACCGCCACCTGTGGCTGGTGTGCTCCTGTGACAGTGTGATGCCTCACTGCCCTGCCCACCACTAAGCCCCCTCCCCCTTCACTCATCCGATGCTGGTAATCGACATCCCTGTGACCCAAAGTTGCTCATGTGGCGTTGCCGTGGCCAGCCACAGCGTAGAGTTGATGCCTCGCTGTCGCCCTTGGTGGTGGTGGGAGCCGTGTAGGAGCAATCCTACTTACCATGCGCTTGCCCTATGATCATTTACTCTAGTAGTCTCTTTGGAAGATCAAGTAACATCTTTACTTCGATAAGATCAAGTTACAATTTACTTCATCATCTTAAATCTAACTTAATTTAGAGGATTTCATGACTAAGTCATTTCTTGTATTTGGGTTCACCATCGCTTCTTTGTAGTTCGTAGGTATGCCACTGTTCCATTAACATGACAAGTGAATCATGAATTCAATTTTGCAATGATGTAGGACTTATTCATGAATCCTATTTTATTTTAGTAAAAGCTCCCAGTGAAACTTTTGATCATTATCATTAGTTTCTCCTTTATTTGTAGAGTTTTGTTTTGGTATCAATTTCGTTGCGCTACTCTGACATTTGGAGGTAAGGTTCTCGATAAATCACCACTCTGAGCAATACGAATTTTCCCCTTTGGCTCTAGTTATGGAATACATTCTTAGTTTCCTAGAAATACACTACAAAGTTTTATATGTTCTAATTCTAAATTATCACATAACTCTAGAATTTCTGGAAACCATATTGTGCCATAGGTGTTGTTTCCACGAATTATTGATGATTCTATATACAATAAGTAAATGTCTGCTATTCTAATTTATCTTCTCTAAATACTAACGCTAATACGATAAGAGATTACTTTAGTCCATACAATATCTAATATGGTATGATTACAATTCTTAATACATGTCAACACATTGACATATTCTTAGCATCGTAATTTTTTGAACACTTTTCACAAGTCTTATAGGCCTGAATCATGACTCAAATACTTGTCGTTTTGATCAAATCACAAAGACTCGTATTCTTGTTAATGCAATATTCTTCTTCACTCTAGAATTCTTTGTTCATAACAAATAATTTTAGACTTGTCTCTCATTCAGCGAATACATTTATTTGCTTAGCTTCACAATGAAGTTTTATGAAATAATGATATCCACCATTTGTTGAATAATACAATATATCGTCATGTATGATATCCAATTATTCAACAAACACTCCGTTTTACCAGAATGTGGAGTTTTAGTCATTTTTCCTAACAAAGGCATGGTTTGTATGTGTCAAAACATCAAGTATCTTTAAGACCTTGGGTTTCATTACTTATGAATCCTTCCATATGCACCATTATGACTTAACGCAATAGTGTCATTCAAAATGATGTCATTATTAAGTTTGAATATCTTTCGGCATTTTTACAATCTTATAAATATTTGAATTTCTATCATCAAGATCAAAATATGAATAACCCATTTATAATCAAAACTCTAAACATAAAATATATTACTCAAAACAACTAATTTGTCTCATATTCATATGAACAACTGTCTTACCAATGCAAGAGACACACTAATGTAGTTGACTCTCATCGATTACAAATATTCAAATAATCTAATCCAAATGATAACTTCAGAAGGAGAGCGTCGTTGGCATCTTGTTTTCCATCAACACGCGTTGTCGCGCCCACTCCTTCAATCACTTCTCAAGCAACGAGTCATGTTTCCATAAAACAGTACAAGTATCAAATACTTTGTAAACTGCTATAAGTGTTGAAAATTAAACATTTATAACTTCGTATATCAAATATACCTTTCCTATTGAGGACATCTCCTGGAGCATGGAGCAGGCACTATATCCTGGGTTCTCATATGATCCATGAACGCAAGGAAGGTAAACTTTTTCCCTTCCACGAGGTAGTTCAAGACGACATCTTTGTAGTTGTGGTATAGCGAGCACAACACCACATATATCGCAAATTTTTCGGTCACCCAGTAGTCCATGATGGGCAGTCAACGAGCCGAACTCGAGCGAACATTGTTAGGCTCGGCTCGAGCTCGGTAGAAGCTCGAGCCGAGCTCGAGCGAGCCTAGGTTGACCTTCGAGCCTACATCTAAGCTCAAGTTTGGCTCGACCAAAGCTCGAGTAGTCTTGACCTCGGTTCGTTGATGCTCGGTAAGAAAATTTTAGTACATCCAAAGATAGACATGCAACTACATAGCAAGAAAATAGTAAAGCTTGAAAACAGAATAACAGAAATGGATCGAGTCTCATATAATAGTAATACAGTGCCAACATGCCAGCATAATTATTTTAGCAGTCTTACAGTAGATGGAATAACAATAGCAGTCTTAGTTCTGCGGTTGTACAAAAATCACGAGCTTTATCGAACTGTTTGAGTTCGGCTCGTCTAAGCTCACGAGCTCGAAAACAGGCTCGAGCTTGGTTTGCTAGAGAGACTAATCAAGCTCGAGCCGAGCTATTAACGCGCCGAACTCCCACAGTTTGTTAAGCCCGAACTTTTCTGACAACCCTATCCACAAGGCGCTCATGAAACCTTTCCATATGTCCAGATGGTCCTCTAGGTTGGTGTCTTCCCTCATCTTGGTAGAGAGGAATTCACCCATGTTTTCAAAAGCCATGATTCTGACTTGAGATGGAAAGATCATCTTAAGTCCTTCGGCCAGGCTGAAGGCCTGAATCTCATGGAACAGTGCTCTCAGAGAAGGCTCCACGACATGAACCATAGTGTATTTGACTATCATGAAGGCGTCACGTCGGGCATGATAATCATGATCATTGGGAAATCCAGTGAATCCCACGAGAAAATCTCCCAGCGGTTCTCGTAGCACATAGAACAAATCTTCGTGGAAGATGAGGAGGTTCCTTAGGTGTTGGTACCAGTCCATGAAGTTTGACCATCTAATTTGAGTTTCTCACTATCCATGAATCCCTCAAAACTAAACAGAGACTTGGGTTTTGACATGATCTTCAAAACAATTGCAAAGACACTTAGACTAAGTTCATAATATGAGTTCAAATTATAATCACATTATATTAGATGAGCTCCCACTAAAACAAGCATCCCTAAAGAAGTTTTAGTGATTACACGATCCCAGTTCACTATGTCGACCCCGAACATCACGGCCGACAACATAGCTATAAAGGTAGACATTCTCCAATGTCAATCACATCATTCATGTGACTCATGCTCGACCTTTTGGTCTCTTGTGTTCCGATGCAATGTCTGCACATGCTAGGCTTGCCAACTCTAACTTGTGTGTATTGAAGTGCAACATGGCTTACACCCACCGTATGCAAACAAAGATATGCATGACACCCGATCGTCACAGTGTGCCTCATAATGAAGAACTTTCTTTGTGGTGCACACACAAGGGGAACACAATCATTAGAATTATGTTAAGGGATCATCCTATTAATGCTACCATCAAGTATCTAATACTAGCACAAACAAGATTCACACAATAAACATCAAATGTAAATAAGTGTGATAAGAAATGGTCGTAGATCGTCGCTCCATGATCTCCATCGTGTGCTCTGGTGTGTGCCGTCAAGTCCTTGATGCCACCATCCTATTACTACAACTTAGCAACAGGAAAGTAAACTACTTTACCTTTTACTTTGACCATATCATATCATAAGCCCCTGCAAAATAAAGTTAGATGCCTCTACTTTATCTTTTGCATATTTTACATGGATGCTAGGGCTTTCGCACAAGAAGCGTTTCTTACCTATAAACATGAACCAAAATATTGATTAAATAATTGTTTCTATTACACCCCTTTTGGGGCCCTCCTTTGTAAATGGTTTACCAAATACTGCGAGAGAAACTGGCACCCCAAGCCACTTATACGGTCTCGATCAATCAATCAGTTGGGGGACACTTCGATCAATCCGTACTATGGTATACGCAAGTACATGTCAGACGGTAACAATTATATAACCAACGCCCACACAATCAACATGTGTTCGACCCATATCAGCATAATTACGCATAGATCGGCTCTAATATCACTGTTGGCGTTTAGTGCATGAAAACAATAAATTTTCCTACGCAAATCACCGACTTCTAGGATCTATTTAGGAGTAATGCGGTAACGGGAGGGGATTCAGTGTTCATATTTTTGAAGACTGAACACAGTCAATGTTCCCAGGGGACGTGGGTGATGTAGTCGTACCGACGCTGACCTCAAGGTCATGATGAATGGTTCCACCAGCTCCAATGACTCCGATGGCTCGAACGACTCGAGCGCTACAAGGGCGGCGCCTCTTAGGGGTCGTACACATACGATGCTTGACACGACTCCTGAACCCTAATCCAGCAAAGGTTGCGGAAGTAGATCTCCTGGGTCCAGAATCCCCGCAACGAAGAACTCTGTTGTTCGCACAACCTTACAATGGGGTCACGGTCACAAGAGAGAGAGAGGAGAGAGGAGGGAACTTAGAGGGGTAAGCCTCAAAGATTTTCATTTATTGGTGTGTCAAAATCCCTCCATATGCCCTCCTTTATATAGGGGGAGGGAAGGGAACCACCTCCCTCAAAGTCCCGGTGTGGGACTATAAAAGGACGAGGTGGGAGGAGGCGCCACTAGCCAGCCCCACCATGGGCCCCACGTGGGGAACAAGCCCACTAGGGCCGTTGGCCCTTCCTAGGACGCGACCCCCTCTCGGGCCTTTTCCCCGAGGGAATTGGCCCATTAGGCATGGGATGCCCATTAAATCATATTTAAATCCATGAAATAAATATAAATAAATGTATAATACAATATTTAATATACATTTACATATTATTTAGTCCCGTTTGCACCAGAACTCCTTTGGGACAACTCTGGACACCCGCCGGACTTTCCCAGAACCCTTCCGGTTTCTCCTTCTCTTTTCTCCGGTGATTCCTATGATACCAAAACAATCTTTGAGTGTTGTAAAACCCTTAAGCGTGCTACTCTATGGTTCGGGAACACTCCAGACATGGTCGAGACGCCTCTCGGTCCAATGATCATTAGCGGGACCTGGATTCCCATAATGACCCCTGTGCATTCGATGATAATCTTTATCGTTGAACCATTAAACATAGAGTCCTATTCCCTTTGCATTGTTAATTTGATACTTGACTTGTCCGGTACTTGATCAATGACAAGTACAACTTTACTTGTTCCGAGCTATTCCATCCTCGTGACCTAGTCACACGCTGGAGCTTTATGGATGTCATGTATCCGAGTGACCCAGGAGTATCTCTCTGTCACACAGAAGAACAAATCCCGCTCTTGACACATATTCCTCAACCTGCCCCTCTGAATACCTGAATACACCTATATCATCACCATTTTAATGAGTGACGTTTGATGCAAACATGGCACTCTTTGGTGATAGCAATTAGATATGGTCTCATGGTCTAAGGAATTTGTTACTCCCTCCGGACCATATTAATTGACTCAAATTTGTCTAGATATGAATGAATCTAGACACTATTTAGTATATAGGTTCATCCAAATTTTGACAAATCAAAGTCAATTAATATGGATCGAAGGGAGTACTATGTTTCCCAATCATTGTAACGGTGAACTTCTTGACTTGACCATGTTACAATTCCTGTGTTGGGTATTGACGAGGTTGGATCTCGTCAATGCCCATTGTTATGGACTTGGGTTTTGGAGAAGATGGGGATGCTGGAGATCGCGGAACGGTTAGCAAACAAGCAACACGGGGACACGAGGTTTACCCAGGTTTAGGCCCCCGGAGGGAAAACCCTACTCCTGCTTGTCTGCTCTTGATTACGGCGGAACCGGTGAATACAGGGGTGCGCAGATGCAATCTGGCGTGGAGGTGTGTATGCGAAAGTATGAGAGAGAGATCTAGGTCATGCCCTCCTGGCCTTTATATAGACTTAGGCAGGTCCCAGGCACAGATCTAGTCGGTTATAGGTTCTAGGGTTTACCCCTTTGAATTTCCTATCTACTCTAGTCTTGCTCTCCAAGGATTCGAAGGCGTCATGGGCCTTGGCCACCCGAAAATCTTCATGGGCCGACATATATTTGCCGTGGGCCTTCCTTGGGCTGGACTAGGTATGCTGAGATCGTGTACCCGCGGGGTATAACCATGTCAGTAGCCCCCGAGTGTTCAGTCGAATTGTAGATTTGGCTGAGGACTCTTCAATCCTTCGGGTGCAACTCTGTCTTTCAAGATAAATGTGTAGGGATTGTTGATGCGTGTGCCTGACTCTCCCGACGGATCATGGTCAGTTAACTGTCTTAGGACAAAACAACACGATCTTCTCAGGTTCGAGTCCCTCGACTCGAACCCGGAACATATGCTGGCGTAATTCGACTCAGGCCGCGGAGGACTTACAGGAGTGGAATTCCAGTGAATTTAATTGATGTACCCAACGCATCCGTCGGGATTTTTCATCGCGCCTGTTGGCACGGATTTATACTAGCAGAGCGCAGTCATGTGCGTTACCAGGCCATCAGATGATATCTGTAGGTCTTATCTTTGCGTCGCAGACACAACATCCGAATTTTATCACTGCGGAGGTGTTTCGGGTAGACAAGGAGAATGCTACTCACTTAGCGTTTAATTGGGGCAGAGTTGCCGAAAAGTTTTTGCGTACTGATCCGAAAGATCGCAGTCGAAATTTTATAGGGTGCGCGACCAGCGCTCCCTATGGGAGTAGCCACTGAGTGTCTGTTCGAGTCGTAGACTCGAGCAGAGACTTTAATTCAGCCGTTATTCAATGTCAGGTCCGTAGGACACAAATTTTTCCGGATGCTTAAATCCATCCTCCCTATGGGAGTAGCCCCCCGAGTCCGTAGTGGAGTCGTAGACTCAACGTGGGACTCGAAGAAATAGTTCAATGCTGTAACATGTTGTTCATTCGGGTGCGCGGCCAGCGCTCCTGATAGGAGTAGCCCCCGAGTAATTAGTCGAATCGTAGATTCGAGTGAGTACTCTTAGTTTTGAAGCCGAAGAAATTGTAACTGTTGCTAATGTAGCTTTTGATGACGTCAGTGCTGACGATCGATGACCTCAAGCGTCTGCTGCGCCAGAGATGACTTGACTGGACGAACATGGGTCCCACTTTCTGACCTTGAATTGACCGGTGACACGCGGCGTGGAGATAATTATGGCGTCGCCTCGATTTCCGCGCGTAGTGGACGGTGTGTTAGCGACGGTTCGTTGCGATGCTGACACGTGTATGGCCAGATCCTGCCGTTGGCGTTAGGTCTTCTCGATGGACGGTTGCCGTGCATCGTCTTCGTCTTTATAATCATTGGGTAGAAATTAGTTTGTTTTCACCGCAACTATTCTCGTTTCACTGCTCCCTTGTTCTTTGAGAGCTCTTGCTGCGCGCTGGAATATCCTTTGACATTTCCCTCTTCCATCCCGCGTTCTCGCCGCCGGCGCTGTTGTACCGCAATGGGGAAGTCGAAGAAGTCGTCTTCTGCGGTTGGTACCAGCGCTGCTGGAGGGAAGAAGAGTGCCGCCGCTACCCGTGTCACCGACGGTGGCTGGCGGCGATCGGAGACGTGGGAGAGTGATCTCCTCAAGCTTCGTGAGCAGGGCTTGATCCCACAGGATAGGGAGGCCGTCAAACTCCCAGGCAACGAGGTAATCCCCCGTCCCCCCGCTGGGTTTCTGGTTATGTTCCTTGTCTTTGTTATTCGCGGCTTTTCCTTCCCAGTCCACGACTTCCTTCGTGGACTGCCTTTTCTTTACGGTGTCCAATTGCATCATCTTTCCCCCAATTCTCTTCTTCACATTGCTTGTTTTATCACTTTCTGCGAGTGCTGGCTCGGTATCGAGCCACACTTTGGCCTCTTCCGGAAACTCTATTCCGTGAAGAGGCAATCTGGTTCGGATGGTGTTTATCCCATTGGGGGTTGCATCATCTCCCTCAAACCCAATCTGCTTTTCTTTTCCTTTTCCATGTCCGAATCTGTCCAGTACTGGCGGAGGCGATGGTTTTATATCCGCGACTCCATAGTGCCTGGGCAGGATTTTGGTCTTGCTCCTTTCGACCCCTCCCAAAAGATCGAGCCGAAAAGGTCCTGGAAAAACCAGATCTTGGATGGCGAGGTAGCGGAGATAGAGTCTCTCTATCGTCAGTGGAGGATCTCCAGTTGATTCCGGAGAAGGAAGTGAACGGTGTGGATATCATCCGCACTTTTCTTGAACGTCGGGTGCAGCCATTCCAGGCTAGGGCGCACCCGATGTTCCTTTATGCTGGCCGCCGTGATCCGACTAGGGTTTCGGCTGAGAAATTCTCCCAGGGAGATCTCGACAGGGCTCTTCGTTCGCTACTGAAGTTCAAGGCTGGAGAGGATATCCCGGGGAAGTCGCTGACTTCTCCGTTTTCTGCTTCGCTTCCTGTTCCACAGGTGTAGATCCGTGCGCGTAGCGCTATTTTCGACTGCATTGTATTTGCACTTGTTTGCTAACAAATTTTCTTCTCCTGTGCATAACTTCAAAGTATCGGGCATGTCGCCTCCATTACCCGAAGTATTTCCGGATGCTCTAGATAATGATGTGGTGGATTCCATGTCCGAGATGCCGTCGGCACGATCTCCGGCTGAAGAGGCTAACGAGTCGAGCAAGGACCACAGTCGCAAGCGGACACGGAGTTCCAGAGAGTCTTCGGATGCCTCGACTCCTCCGACTCCTAGGAACCCGCTGTGTCTTGAACGTCACAGTGATGGGCATGTAGGCTCTTCCTCTCCGATTCCTGCCGTTCCCGTGCGGGCTATGGCACCGCACCCGCCGGCGAAGCGGAAGAAGGAAGAAAAAAAGGAAGAGAAGAAAGTCCGGAGGACCCCTCCTGTCTTCAACCTGAGCGAGCTTGACTCGTAAATTTCTTTATTCCTGCACTGCTTTTCCTTGCTTGTTTACTTTGTACTTGTGCTAATTTGTCCTTGTGCAGACACTCTTCCAATGACTCCTCCAGCGATGGTGCTCGGGAGATGATGGGGGAGTCGAAAGTCGCGTCTCCTCCTCAGACGGTGGCTACCTTTGAAGGCGCTGCTCCGAACCCTTCTCCGTAGGAGGTTCAGGTGGTTGCGCCTCAGAAGGTTGCCAGCGGACCTTCGGAGTCACCATCGGATCATGTGAGTAGTTCTGCCTCCTGCCACGAGGGAAGCCCCCGAGCATCTGTAAAGGAGTTTTGTTGCGTGTTCTTCCTTCGAGTCTCGGGGGGAGCCCCCGAGCGATTTCGTGTGTGTAGTTTGCTTCTGCTCTTTCTTTTGGGCGTAGCCCCCGAGTCCTTCTCTTGACTAGTAGGTCTTTTTCCTGTAGCCTTTTGTGCAGGATGCCAAACGACTGGTGCAGCAGCACCTGGCGCTGGAGGCCAGCCTCAAACAGCTTCAAGGTACATTTATGCCTTTGGTCTTTGCTTCTTCTTGTATTCTTGTTCTGTTATCCGACGTTTGTATTATTTGAATGCATAGGAGCAAAACACCTCCCTTCGTGAGATTGCTGCTCTCAAAAAGAGCCTCGGTCAAGCAGAAAATAAGGTCGAGGTCGCCGTTGGTGCGAAAGAGCGCCTCGAGCTGGAGCTGGCCACTGCGGCCGAGGCTAAGGAGCGCCTGCAGCGGGAGGCCACGGACCACGAGGAGCAGCTTGCTACCGCCACGGCTTCGCGCGAGAGAGAGGTGGCCAACAAGCTTATGGCGTCTACCAAGGCTGTTTCGAGTGAGTATCTTCGCCGTCCTCTTTTGATTTCCTTGTCTTTCTTTTGCGGTGCTGTCATTCATTCTTCTTCCTTGTTGTTTTAGATGCCGCAGGCATCAAGTTTGATCGCGGTGCTCTGGAGCACGGGAGTGCTCTAGATGATGCTGCTGCGGCGGTTCAAGATCGCTGCGGCACCGTCGTCAACTCGCTTGCTAAGGCCAAGGAGGTCCTTGGGCGCTTCTGAAAGAACATTTTATAATCCCTAGTGTTGTGTGTGTTAGATAACAATATCAAGGATTATTTAATGTGTGTTGAAGTGTTGCAGCTCTCTATGAGAAAAAGGGGAAAAGGATTCTGCTTTTGGGGGGCGGATAATCCGCCCCTCCCTCTTCCCAGGCAGGCGCAAGCCCCAGAGGGGGGGTGGAGTTTTGGCCGGATTTTCCGGCCCCGCCAGATAATCCGCCCCTAGGGGGGCCGGATAGTCCGCCCCCTGCTCATCGCCAAGGCGCAAGCCCTAGAGAGGGGGCGGAGTGTTGGCCGGACTTTCCGGTCTGGCCGGATAATCCGCCCCTCAGGGTGGCCGGATTATCCGCCCCCAAGATCTTCACTAAGTTTCGCAGGCGCCAACCCCAGAGAGGGGGCGGAGTTTCCCCCGAAGAATCCGCCCTTGGGGCGGAGTTTTCCCAGGGGGCGGATAATTCGCCCCAAGTGGGGGGCGGATAATCCGCCCCCAAAGTTGTGCAACGGCCTGATCTGGGGAGGGGGTATTTAAGCCAGCCTTCCCCCTCCTGCCAGATCTCTTGGTTCATTCGAAAAAGACGAGATCTGATCTGCAACCTTCATCCAAGAGAGCTCCACCTAGATCCACCCAAAGGCCCCATCCCTTGGGGAATCGAAGGAGGAGAACTCGATCTTCGTCATCAGCAATCAAGCACTTCATCTCCTCTCCATTTATTTGGAGAACCACCGATCTTGTATTTCTTGCGAATACCTAGATCCTTGTTTTTGTTTATATTGATAAACCTTGTTCTTGTGGAAGCTTGTTGTCATCTCAGGAGCCCCCAATTCGGTTGTGGGTGTGTGTGCCCTGATAGTGTTGTAAAAGGCACCGGTTCCCGCCTCGAAGGGATCCAATAGTGGAGAAGGTGGATCAGGCCTCTCGTGGCGAGATCCATCGGAGAATAGGGTGAGGCCTATTGTGGCGTGGTGGTCTTAGAACCGCCCACCCCTCCAACACAGATGTACTTACCTTAACAAGGAAGGAACTACGGTAAAACAAATCCCTGTGTCTCCGCGTGCTCCACTACGGTTTCGTCGCTCCTCCTTTTACATGCTTAGTAGTTAGGGTTGCATATAGGGAAATTCTCGTAGTTGCATATCTAGAGAATTTACTTTGTGTCAAGCCTAAAATTGAAAAAGTATTAAAAATTGGTTAGCACCTATTCACCCCTCCTCTAGGTGCCCATACGATCCATTTCAGCTTCTACAAGGAGCTTGTCCCCAAGGGCGCGGCCCTTGATGATGTTGATGCTCTGGCGGAGGCGCTGTCAGCCGAAGCACCTGCGGCGTACAAGTGCAAGCAGAAGGGCATCGGTGCATCCGTCGGGCTGGCAATGGCCTTGGCGGCTGGGGCGGAGCTGGACCTTCCCCAGGTCACTTCCCGGATGCCGACGACTGCTGATGGATCCAAGGTAGCCTTCGCTACCTATTCTGCTCACTGTAAGCGTTATGGGCCGAAGCTGATTGATCTGCTGGCCGAGTACGCGCTACGACAGCAGGGGGAAGCCAAGGCGAGGCAATCCGGCTCCGAGGCTACTCAGGGTGCCGTGTCTTAGGCACTGTAGCTGTAGGATAGTTGTAGTATCTTTTGTTGTAATTATTTTGATGAACAAATCCTTGTGCCACGTAGTGGCTTTTGATGCACTTAATGAATTTGTTGAGTTATGTGCTCCTTCGTCTGCGTGTTCATGCCTTTGCCTTTCTGTTGATCTAGGGTCCTTCGGGTGCTGATCCCGTTGACACCTCGCCTGCAGCGCCGCTGCGGCCATCCTTGGATGTTTCGTCGCAGCTTGCGTTTCTCCGAGACCGTGTTCGTAGTCTCGAGAAAGAGTTGCTTGGGGTGCGTGGCCATGCCGACGTTTGGAAGTCTAAGGCAGATCGCGGTGCTGCCCGAGAGGAGTACTTGATGGCGGAATTGCTTCGATTATCCGAGCAGCTTCAGTGTAAGTTTTTCGAGCTGTTGCCCATTTCTTCGGATGCGCCTACTGGCATTGCATCTTACTTTTGTGCAAGTATTGCAGGTGCTAATCTTGCTCCTAGGGAGGATAAGGAGCGTGTTGCTGTTCGGGTCAATTGCTTGACTCAACAAGATATGGAAGCCGGCGGGTTCTTCTGGATGGATCGTGACCGCGCTATGGTCGTTGCGACGTTGCGGGATCGCGTTCATCAAGTATCGCGGGTGCTTCGTCAGGTGCAGACTTCACTCGCGTCGGTTCTGCATGTGATGTTTCCGCTGGATGCTGCACCTTCAACCCTCTCTGGTCTTCTGTCGAAGTTTCGGAACGTGCATCATGTCAAGGAATTGGTGAGGCAGCAGCTCGTCGCGGGGGTGAAGGCTGCGCTGTCCCTTGTTAGGCTGCATCATCCTGATGTGGATCTGTCCGCTGTGGCGGCTGGGCCGCCACTTCGGCCAGATGGTGGTGTGTGGGATATGCGTCCGCATTATGGCAGTATGCCGAAGAGATCATAGATTTATTTGAGCAGCGTGCTCAGGCTATTCTTTAGAGTAGTTAGTACCTGTAAAAGAGATAGATGTAAAATTTGTATATATTTGACTGGGCGTGTTTTTCCCTTTGTCATAAAGGTTTGGTTGTTGTTTGAGCACGTAGTGCTTTGTTCGCATACGTGTCCTTTTCGTTAGCCTGACGTGGTCAGCTACTCAGGTGTACACGTGTTATCCCCAGTTCCCACAAACGGCGCCAATTGACGAGGTTGGATCTCGTCAATGCCCATTGTTATGGACTTGGGTTTTGGAGAAGATGGGGATGCTGGAGATCGCGGAACGGTTAGCAAACAAGCAACACGGGGACATGAGGTTTACCCAGGTTCAGGCCCCCAGAGGGAAAACCCTACTCCTGCTTGTCTACTCTTGATTACGGCGGAACCGGTGATTACAGGGGTGCGCAGATTTAATCTGGCGTGGAGGTGTGTATGCGAAAGTATTAGAGAGATCTAGGTCGTGCCCTCCTGGCCTTTATATAGACTTAGGCAGGTCCCAGGCACAGATCTAGTCGGTTACAGGTTCTAGTGTTTACCCCTTTGAATTTCCTATCTACTCTAGTCTTGATCTCCAAGGATCCGAAGGCGTCATGGGCCTTGGCCACCCGAAAATCTTCATGGGCTGACGTATATTTGCCGTGGGCCTTCCTTGGGCTGGACCAGGTATGCTGAGATCGTGTACCCGCGGGGTATAACCATGTCAGGTATGTCCATCACTTTCATTCACCTAATGAAATGACCTCATTGTCAACTGGCGTGAAATACCACATGATCGGGAAACGTCGATCATTGATTGGCCAATTAATTAGTTTCTAGAGGATCAGTAGGGAATCTGGTGGTTTACGTATCACACGTGTATTAACGTTCCTACCAATACAGTTATAGCATGATATAAAACCTATTATGAACTTAATGAAAAATGGCAATAATCTATATTATTATTTGCCTCTAGAGCATATTTCCACCAAGTTTAGCTCAACACTAGTCAACGATGATTATTTACACCTCCCAGTGAGAAACCTGCTCTTATTTTTTCCAAATACCCCATCCAGCTTCTATTCTCCACCTTATGTCATCTATTAATCCACCAGCGCCAAACTATCACTATTTTGCGCATCTCCATCTCCTTCCTTTCCAGCCCTCTCCTCCCTCACTAGATACACCACTATGAACCATATGCCATTGTGGTCGCCAACTTCTGGCACGACCTATAGCACCTCGTGTGCTATGGTGTTGTAGCTTTCTCAGTGATACAATATCCCCCTTTGGCATCACCTCATAAATTTCACCTGCACCACCAACTCCTTCAACCGCACCAATGACAAGAGTGTGAGCAAGAGCTCAACAAGCAGAGGTGGATCTATTCGTAAAATTGTGTGATAATTCTCCTCTATGAATGTATTGCTTACACAAGAAGATATCTGGCCTGTGTGTGCTCAGTTATGAACCTTAAGATCCACTACAAGTCTAGAATGAAATTGGAGATGATATGGAAACGACAAACTTCAAAACTTCAATAAGAAGAAGAAGGAGAATCAGGGCGTTAAAATGCCTCACACCTGTGAAGACAACGCTTTCATAAAAAAACTATGGGAATGTCCGACAACACTAAGATCGGACTAACGTGTGATATCCACGACAATGCCCATTGATGATGGACTTAGGTTTAGGGAAAAAGGTGCGCTGGTAGATTCGTCGACTAACAAACAATGGAGAATGCGAGGTTTACCCAGGTTTGGGACCCTGGAGGGTAATACCCTACTCCTACTTGTCTGGTCTTGATTATCGATAGAAATTATAATGTCGTTGAAATGGCTATGGTGGTGTATATTGGATGTTGCCTAGGGGAGATTATGCGTGAGTTGCAGAGTCCTCCTCGGAAGCCCCTCCTTGCCTTAATATAGGAGGCTAGGTCTCAGGTACCATGACCGAGTCGGTAAAAAGTTAGCGGAAAACCCTAGGGTTTCTAATCTTGGGTTTTTCTTTGTTCCGGAAGTCAGGAATCTGGGGTTCCTATGCTTCGTAGCTGCCATCTTATCTCATTCTTCATGGTTTCTAGCAAACCATCATGTGGGCCTCTAGTTGGTCCGAGCCAGGGATATAACAATGGGTACCCGATGGTATATACCCATGTTATGGACTATCCAACAAAGGAAAAAGGTTCGAGCAAATCCTGGACAATGTTCGGTCCTTGTTCGACCCTCTCGGGTTGGACCGCCAAACTGTCCAGCGAGCTCATGTCGGATTGTCCGGTGTCTAGATGACATTGCACGGACATTGTGTCTATATCTAGCGCAAAACATGTAAGGCGCCGGAGTCCCCGGTGCCCCAATGTTGGGTTATCTGGTGCTCTGGCTGCGTGTAGTAAAAGAGTTTTTCCCTTATATTTTAACCTATCTCCTACCCCTTCTCCTAAGACTATAAATACCTCCTTACCGACTCAAATCTAGGGTTAGACTAAGAATATAGAATTGATATTTTCTCTCCCTGTCCCATGTGTGGAACACAGAGAACTCTATGTATGGAGTGATTCATCCCTCTCTAAGTATATAATCTCCTTTGATAAGGATTTTAGTAGATTTTACTGACCTTCTCTTACTTGGAATATATTCGAATGGTGGACTGGCTAGTAAGAGAATGCAATTTCATCAAGAGAAAGGTTAGGTTGTAAGTTGAGATTCATAGGATTTTCCCTTGAGAGTTTGCTGCCAAGTGATCTTACTTCACATGCTTTGTCATTTATAACCATGTTCGTATGTCATTGGTTTCCCCGTAGTTTCTTAAATACTCATTTCCCTCATGTGTTTCTCTCATGGTAAACTCATGGAATTTAGGGAACCCGGTATCAATTAGTGGTTCTGTCCTATTGATGATGGAGGTTGATGCAGGCACAAACTGCCCACCAAGGTTTATGACACCATATTTGTCATATAAGGATGCACCTATAAAGATCCATATCTCTCTATTACCTTTTCTCTCCCACTATCTCAATTTCTCACTTTACGTTGTAGACTATGAGTATCGTGCCAACAACACAAATATAAGAACCACATTAGAAAACACAACGTATGCACCCTGAAGAGGAGTCGTGCGCAAGAGGAGAATATGGTGTTAGATCCTTGATTGCCTCATTTTCGAGTGGTATGATACCCACAAGTGTAGCCGATTGATTATAATTTTTCAATAAGAAAGAGTGTCAAACCGACGAGAGGATATGAAGGTATTAGAAAACAAGTTTTGCGAAGAATTAACTCTAAATGTTACAAATATTTGTGAGTGATCCTTTTTTTGGTTTTCAAGTAGAATACACACATGCATTGATAAAAACTGCTAGGGTTCAGAGATGCCCAATCCTATAATTAATGTTTCAAGATGACAAGCATAAGGTTTTTCTTTTATGGCGCAAATGTTGTCAAGGGTGGAACATACATACTCAACACCTCATTTCCACATAAAATCATGTTAAAGTTGTCAATTTTTACTCTTTACTGGATGGAGAAAAAGTGTGTCAATGACAATGTGTGTTGGCAAAACTTTTGTCACATATTTTTAGCAAACTTGTAACATGGTGCAGTACGACCATCATTCTTCTTTGAGATCTGCCTATACTATGGTACCCTATTCGATGGAATCCACATCTCTAGAGTTGCCTTCTCGCATAGGAAAATGAAGTGGTCCCTATGGATGTTTCTATCCCGACAAAGAGACTTATGTCTGCTTGGGTGTCCATGTTGCCTTTGTCCTTAGTCATGGCCTCCTGATCCAAAAATACCATCGCCACCACCCTTTCCTTGAAAGGAGCACCGGTTGAAGGTGGCAAATTCATGGAGACATAGTAGACACAAACTTCTCTCACATTATCACGGTGCTCGCCGGTGCTCTTGAAATCATGAGAAATATCCCAAATTAGCATCTCCACCTCTCACTGGATTTGAAGGTGAAGTAGATGAGCACAACCGTGAAGGGGAAGAGGTAAAATGGGAGGGGTGGATCTAAATATTCAAAACAAGGGAAAGTTGTCATATATTTATGATCTAAATGAAAAAAGGATGAGGAAGTTCCATGCATGTAAGAAAAATAAACAAGCGTGAAGATGTCATCGTGAGGTAGGGATTGTGGAGTTATTGTGATATACTCTTCATATAAGAGATGGTTATGATTAGCAAAAGGTTGTTGTGTTTGAGTTTCGTCTTGGTCTTATGGGCAAAATTTATCACTGAGATTTGATCCGAAAACCCGTTAGTGGTGGCCTATCTGTCATAGAGGAAGCTTAAAAGCAAGTATCTCTAATGTTAAGTTCAATAGAACCACTAGTGATGGTCACTTTATCATTGATATAGAGTCCACATAACCCATCAAGGATAATTGTTTTGTAAGTATTTGTATGTGATGAATCATATCATTGAAAGTTGTGATCATCCATCAACAACATGCTTGTGTGTTATAGTGCTACCATTGCAACAACTCTTTTTTTGTCGAAAGATGAGTTGCGGCCACTACAAGAAATGTGTTAACTTATGACCTTCTCTTAGCGACTTTGCATAAAATGGTCATAGATCTACGACTCCTTCGCACCAAATGGTCATAAGACAGAAAGTCCAACCCCGAAAGAATTATGACCATTTTTTGTCAGGAAGGTCATATACAATAAATGGTCTTAGATGGATAGCATTGGTTTACAACCTCATTTTTAGCCGATTACAACCAATTTAAATGGTCATGACTACAAATTCATGATGCCTTAAAATGACTGCTCAACCACCTCAGCAATTCGCTCACGTGTCCTGTCCACGTGTCAATTTTCAATTATGTGTTTGTATATGTATCATGTATGTGTGTCAATTTTTGTTTACTTGTCCGCATATATGTCATGTATATATATCAATTTCCACTTAGGTATCTGTAACACCCTTGGATCGGCCCTATGCAAGTCTTAGCGGTTCTCGCTAAAACCGCATAGAAACGATTCAAAGGCACCCACCAGGCACTTTCGTGCAGGTGGAGAATGAAGTAATACCATTACACATTAGTCCACGATGGAACCCACAGAACAGATATATACAACAATGACTCAAAGAGTCAAGAATACAGATATACGATGCAAAGATCCAAATCACCTTGAAAACGATACAACGTCCGAGTACGAACAAGATGCAAATTGAGCTAAGAGCACTGAATAATGACCAGTGGCGTCCATAACCCTGCCCAGGCCAAGCCGGAAGGGTAAACTTGCTAACGACGTCGATCTCAAAACCTGCTTAAACAAAGGAGTTCCGGCAAAGGGAAAAATAAAAAGAGAGCGGTCAGTACTGAGGCCAGTACACGGCGAGACTAGAATTCAGCGGTCCTCGCCTACATAGGTATGGTGGACTGAAGCGGCAGCGCGGCATGCACTAAACAACCTATAGAGACTCAATACAGTTGGCGGCTATCAGATAGGGATAAGAAATACCTATTCGGATCCAACCTGAAACTATCACCAAGCATACCCATCCTGGTATTTCCCCCTCGAGACCAAACGAGGAAGTCAACCGAGGAACTCACACAGTTAGCAGTTTTATTCATTCCGTTATAGTTGCGGCAATTACAAGTCAGATATAGATAACATGAGTCATCCTGATATAATAAGTAGTGGGCAGTTTTAGTTAACCATTCCGTTGTAGTACTTACTAGTCATATACATATAGCATGAGGCATCCCAAAACCCAGTGGTTGTTGGTACTTTTATTTAGCCATTCCGTTGTAGTTGCAATACTTACTAGTCAAATACAATGGTAACAGGTGATAACCCAAAACCAGCAGTTGTTGGCACTTTTATTTAGCCATTCCATTATAGTGAAGCTGATTACTAGTCATTATAAAGTCAAATTTATAGCACTACTTTAGTTATAGTTGTCTATGATCGAGATACTGTGCTCCAAGTCTTCCATAACCGTGGACACGACTTTCAGAAAGTTTTACCCTGTAGGGGGGCACAAATAGCAACACACGCACGATCAACCTCGAGAAAAACCAAATGAAAACCCAACGAGGCATCACGACAGAGAAATTGCAAGATTCATATAAATTTCAGGGGCCCACCCCACCAAGCTACCCGCTACGAAGTTGGCCGGCTCCGAGACGGACCCAGAGGTTTGTGACGACGGCTGTAAACGACTGGGAACCCGAAAGTGTAACTGGGCTTGTCGATACCGCGAAAACGTGGCACGGGGTTCCAAAATAGTACATGCGCTCCACGCGCAATCAAAAATAAAGCAGTAAAGCATGGCATAAGTACATGATAGTAATAAAGCCCCAAACTACTTTGTGGCCCCAAGAAATAAATATGACTCAAGCTCTGGCTAGGGGGATTCATGGTCCCACATGCGGATAGTGCGAATATTCAAAGAACATGTATGAAGTACTCGGGGTCCTACGGGACACAAGTGGACGGTTAAAAGCCAAATCACATCTATTGCCCACCTATGCCTCTGCATTATTTACCTACTTCAATTTTAGTTATTAAACTGTAATTAAAGTCATGATCATGTCCAACATAAAACATATGGCAGTCTTCCAATAACTGTGGTACTTGACGACACGCAACAACACTTGAGCAAGCAACTACGACACGCAAGTCCAACTATCTACCAAACAACAGGTAATAGGATGTGTCCAAGGCAATATAAGGCTGCAAGGGATATCACGGGTAAGAAAACTAGAGCATCGCAACACAGATAGCAATAGATCAACAGGAAGAAATAAATACTATAAAAGTAAAATAGGTAGAAAGGGGGAGAATGCTCGCCGAAAAACATTGCCGAAGGTTCATCCGAAGATCGGGTCGACACTCGCATCAACTCATCGGCCTAGTCCGTGAAGGAGCAAAACACTAGAAGAAACACCGGATGCACTATTTAATACTACGGCAGAAGATCGGGCATGATGCATGTATGATGTATGACATGGCAAAGATGTAATGCGATTAGGCAATATTAAACGGAACCAGGGCCCCGACAATTAGTTAGGTGGTTTATGTTTTCTAGATACTCCGCAAGTTAAATGTTGTCTTAACAAGTCAAATAGTGGCACCGGTTCGCTACACAGATTTAAATGAGACCAATATTAGACTAGAAATGCCCGCATATGGTCTCCATATCTAATTTAGGTGAATCGTCGAAACACCCTCCAAACACCCACAATATGTATGCAAACATGATCAATTATATGCAACAAGTACGATATGTCAATTTATAAAATAGGGGCTCGGGAGGGTTCACACATAGGGTTGCGAAGATCTTGGTTACAAAGGTTCTTCGGACTCTGGGTTCCACGAAGGAGAACTTGGTGGTTACGGGAAGGAGACCTTGGCGTTCCACGTCGAAGGCCTTCGAGTACGGGGTCTTCAGATCGGCTTCGTCACTTTTGGTTCGAACTTGCTACCGATGGCGGGCTTGGAATTGCCGGTAGTTCTCGACGCCCTCCTGGGAACACTTGGACTCCGTTAAGATCTTGGTGACAATCTTGTTGGCTCCGAGAGGCTTGAAGTTATCTTATTCCGGATACTCAACGCAAGCACACGTAGCAGACATACACCATCAGGAACGAAACAACACGAGGAGGCCGTGTCTCGTCCGGGCATTGACCCAAACACCTTTCGAGCGTGCAGCAGTAGCAAAACATGCAGAGGACGTGCGGCCCCCGGTACAGTAGCACGAGCAGAGGAGAAATGGCGCCATGGACGAGCACCAGAAGACCGGAAGCGGGCCGACGCTGCAGCAGGGGCGATAGGGATTCGCGGCGGTGAGGCGAGGTTGCAGGAGGTGGGGAGGGCTCGGTAGGCGCGCTTGGGGGCCAAGTAACGGGCGACCCGCAAGGAGGTCATCGCTGGCGGAGGGACGAAGGATGGCGGATGGAGCCATGCTCTGCTTGGGGAGGCGCTCGGTGGAGCTGGGGCAGCATAGGGGGTCGACGCGGCGACCGCCAAGGGAGCAGCGGCCACGAACCCGACAGAGGAAGGTGGACGCGCGACGAGAAAGGCAGCGGGGAGAGGGCGTCGCCAAGGTTCGGTGTAGAGAGGCCAGTGGTGGCGGCGATGGATCGGCGCTCGGGGTAGTTGCAGAGGAGGCGAGGGGGGTCGCTTGCTCGCAAGGCTGCGAGCGGGGAGGCGAGGGGAGGTGGCTTTGGCGGCGGGGCTTACTAGAAGAGAGAGGGAGGATACACTAGGAGAGAGAACCGGCGGCGGCGCCGTGCTACATCGAGGGAGGGAGGGAGCGACGCGATGGAGAGGATGGGGCGCGTCGGGGCGGAACGAGGTTCGGGGGAGCGAGCCCCGCATGCGGCCTGGGTAGGTGGCGACGCGGGTGGGGTTGCTGTAGCGGGGTGGGGCCGGGAGAGTGGGGGCTGAGGGTCAGTCGGCTTTGACCGGGGTGGGTGTGGGACGTGACGGCAGGGAGAGGTGGGCGTGGTGTGCGTGTGTGCGTACGGGTGTGGGTTGCTGTGTGCGTGTGGTGTATAGGGACGGTCGAGGTGGTAAGGTGAGTGGGGTGGCGGCGGCAGGGTGGGAATGTGGGATTAGGGTTAGATGGGATAGTTTTTAGGGTTTGGTGGCTGTGGGCTGGGTGGCCTCCGGTTGGGCCTTCGGGCCCGGCCGTTGGCTACCTGGCCCCCCACAAAAATAGATTTGGTTTTAATTATTTTTTAATAGATTTTGTAAATAGTTAAAAAAAAATACAAGATCCGAACGGACCGAGAGATTTGATTTTAAAATGAAGGAGGGCTAATTTAGAAAACAACATAGGCCATTTGAAAAATAGTTTTAGACAAACATATGCATGATGATGTCATGATGATGCACAAAACAAAAATACCAAGCGATTTTATAGTAGTGGTTTACCCAGGGTGCTACAATTCGACACCACTAACAATGGATCTCGCCCTCGAGATCCGCCTCATAGTACGGGGAAGAAGGCCGGCGGTCTGAATCTTCTCGCTTAATGTAGATCTTCGCGACACCACTAACAAAGATTTTTTCTCCATCTTGAAATCGGCGAGATCACCAACAAGCGGTCATTGATCATGTTCGTCAAGGGAGCGCTCCGGATAACAACAGACAAAGTTAAAGGTAAGGCCACCTCTAACTTCCATGGAAGGAGTAAGAATTGCATCGATCCACCATTCAGTGTACAAAAGCGAATGATAAGAGTAGTGGTATGGTCGCGACTCCATCCCGCACTCAAAGCATTACTCTGTACATGAATAGAAGACTTATGCAACCAACTCTCGGGATTCAGACTGAAGGTCTTGACAAACGAGGTTCGGGAGCAAAAGAGTGATGCTAACTCTTTTTCGGATCTGATGGAGATGAGGTCGTCGCATTGAAAAACACCAGAAGATACAAAGAAATTGTTTAGTGAATTTTTGATCCACTAAAAGATACAACAGATGAAAGATCCATCAGATAGCATGAAGAACGGATGTCGAAGCACCATCATAAGAGGATGGAAGTGAAATCCTAAAGGTACGACAGAAACCCAACCACGAGAAGTCCTGGACTCGAAGAAAATATAAGAGAGCAGATTGAAAACACGCAGAGGTAAGAGGATAATAGCAGAGGGGTAAGGAGTAAAATCAGACCTAATTAGATCTATCCAACCGATTTTCCAAAATAGTTTTGACACTCTACATCGCCAGTTAGCTAGGTTATCCTATAGGCTGGACCAGTGGGGTATCGTAACTGCTGAGCTCTGATACCACTCTATAACACCCTCGGATCGGCCCTATGCAAGTCTTAGCGGTTCTCTCTAAACCCGCATAGAAACGATTCAAAGGCGCCCACCAGGCACTTTCGTGCGGGTGGAAAACGAAGTAATACCATTACACATTATTCCACGAGGGAACCCACAGAACAGATATATACAACAACGACTTAAAGAGTCAAGAATACAGATATATGGTGCAAAGAACCAAATCACCTTGAAAACGATACAATGTCCGAGTACGGACAAGATGCAAATTGAGCTAAGAGCACTGAAGAATAACCAGTGGCGTCCATAATCCTGCCCAGGCCAAGACGGAAGGGTAACCTTGCTAACGACGTCAATCTCAAAACCTTCTTAAACAAAAGGGGTGCTGACAAAGGGAAAAATAAAAAGAGAGCGGTCAGTACTGAGGCCAGTACACGGCGAGACTAGAATTCAGCGGTCCTCGCCTACATAGGTATGGTGGACTGAAGCGGCAGCGCAGCATGCACTAAACAACCTATAGAGACTCAATACAGTTGGCAGCTATCAGATAGGGATAAGAAATACCTATTAGGATCCAACCTGAAACTATCACCAAGCATACCCATCCTGGTATTTCCCCCTCGAGACCAAACGAGGAAGTCAACCGAGGAACTCACACAGTTAGCAGTTTTATTCATTCCGTTATAGTTTCGGCAATTACTAGTCAGATATAGATAGCATGAGTCATCCTGATATAATAAGTAGTGGGCAATTTTTGTTAACCATTCCGTTGTAGTTGTAGTACTTACTAGTCAGATACATATAGCATGAGGCATCCTAAAACCCAGCAGTTGTTGGTACTTTTATTTAGCCATTCCGTTGTAGTTGCAATACTTACTAGTCATATACAATGGTAACAGGTGATAACCCAAAACCAGCAGTTGTTGGCACTTTTCTTTAGCCATTCCATTATAGTGAAGCTGATTACTAGTCATTATAAAGTCAAATTTATAGCACTACTTTAGTTATAGTTGTCTATGATCAAGATAATGTGCTCCAAGTCGTCCATAACCGCGGACACGGCTTTCAGAAAGTTTTACCCTGCAGGGGGCACAAATAGCAACACACGCACGATCAACCTCGAGAAAAACCAAATGAAAACCCAACGAGGCATCACGACAGAGCAATTGCAAGATTCATATAAATTTCAGGGGGCCACCCCACCAAGCTACCCGCTACGAAGTTGGTCGGCTCCGAGACGGACCCAGAGGTTTGTGACGATGGATGTAAACGACTGGGAACCCGAAAGTGTGACTGGGCTTGTTGATACCGTGAAAACATGGAACGGGGTTCCAAAACAGTACAGGCGCTCCACGCGCAATCGAAAATAAAGCAGTAAAGCATGACATAAGTACATGATAGTAATAAAGCCCCAAACTACTTTGTGGCCCCAAGAAATAAATATGACTCAAGCTCTGGCTAGGGGGATTCATGGTCCCACATGCGGATAGTGCGAATATTCAAAGAACATGTATCAAGTACTCGGGGTCCTACGGGACACAAGTGGACGGTTAAAAGCCAAAACACATCTATTGCCCACCTGTGCCTCTGCATTATTTACCTACTTCAATTTTAGTTATTAAACTGTAATTAAAGTCATGATCATCTCCAACATAAAACATATGGCAGTCTTCCAATAACTGTGGTACTTGACGACATGCAACAACACTTGAGCAAGCAACTACGACACGCAAGTACAACTATCTAACAAACAACAGGTAATAGGATGTGTCCAAGGCAATATAAGGCAGCAAGGGATATCACGGGTAAGAAAACTAGAGCATCGCAACACAGATAGCAATAGATCATCAGGAAGAAATAAAGACTATAAAAGTAAAATAGGTAGAAAGGGGGAGAATGCTCGCCTAAAAACATTGCCGAAGGTTCATCCGAAGATCGGGCCGACACTCGCATCAACTCATCGGTCTAGTCCGTGAAGGAGCAAAACACTAGAAGAAACACCGGATGCACTATTTAATACTACGGCAGAAAATCGGGCATGATGTATGTATGATGTATGACATGGCAAAGATGTGATGCAATTAGGCAATATTAAACGGAACCAGGGCCCCGACAATTAGTTAGGTGGTTTATGTTTTCTAGATACCCCGCAAGTTAAATGTTGTCTTAACAAGTCAAATAGTGGCACCGGTTGGCTACACAGATTTAAATGAGACCAATATTATACTATAAAAGCTCGCATATGGTCTCCATATATAATTTAGGTGAATCGTCGAAACACCCCCAAATACCCACAATATGTATGCAAACATGATCAATTATATGCAACAAGTACGATATGTCAATTTATAAAATAGGGGCTCGGGAGGGGTCACACATAGGGTTGCAAAGATCTTGGTTACAAAGGTTCTCCGGACTCCGGATTCCACGAAGGAGAACTTGGTGGTTCCGGGAAGGAGACCTTGGCGTTCCACGTCGAAGGCCTTCGAGTACGGGGTCTTTGGATCGGCTTCGCCACTTTTGGTTCGAACTTGCTACCGATGGCGGGCTTGGAATTGCCGGTAGTTCTCGACGCCCTCCTGGGAACACTTGGACTCCGTTGAGATCTTGGTGACAATCTTGTTGGCTCTGAGAGGCTTGAAGTTATCTTATTCCGGATACTCAACGCAAGCACATGTAGCAGACATACACCAACAGGAACGAAACAACGCGAGGAGGCCGTGTCTCGTCCGGGCATTGACCCGAACACCTTGCGAGCGTGCAGCAGCAGCGGAACATGTAGAGGACGTGCGGCCCCGGTACAGTAGCACGAGCAGAGGAGAAATGGCGCCACGAACGAGCACCGGAAGACCGGAAGCGGGCCGATGCTGCAGCAGGGGCGACAGGAATTCGCGGCGGTGAGGCGAGGTTGCAGGAGGCGGGGAGGGCTCGGCAGGCGCGCTTGGGGGCCAAGCGACGGGCAGCCCGCGAGGAGGTCGTCGCTGGTGCTGGGACGAAGGATGGCGACTGGAGCCATGATATGCTTGGGGAGGCGCTCGGTGGAGCTGGGGCGGCATAGGGGGTCGACGCGGCGACCGGCAAGGGAGCGGCAGCCACGAACCCGGCAGAGGAAGGTGGACGCGCGACGAGAGAGGCTGCGGGGAGAGGGCGTCGCCAGGGTTCAGTGTAGAGAGGCCAGTGGCGGCGGCGATGGATCGGCGCTCGGGGTAGTTTGCAGAGGAGGCGACGGGGGTCGCTTGCTCGCAAGGCTGCGAGCGGGGAGGCGAGGGGAGGTGGCCATGGCGGCGGGGCTTACTGGAAGAGAGAGGGAGGAGACGCTAGGAGAGAGAACCGTCAGCGGCGCCGTGCTGCATCGAGGGAGGAAGGGAGCGATGCGATGGAGAGGACGGGACGCGTCGGGGTGGAACGGGGTTCAGGGGAGCGAGCCCCGCGTGCGGCCTGGGTAGGTGGCGACGCGAGTGGGGTTGCTGTAGCAGGGTGGGGCCGGGAGAGTGGGGGCTGAGGGTTAGTCGGCTTTGACCGATGTGGGTGTGGGACGTGATGACAGGGAGAGGTGGGCGTGGTGTGCGTGTGTGCGTACGGGTGTGGGTTGCTGTGTGCGTGTGGTGTACAGGGACGATCGAGGTGGTGAGGTGAGTGGGGTGGCGGCGGCAGGGTGGGAATGTGGGATTAGGGTTAGATGGGATAGTTTTTAGGGTTCGGTGGCTGTGGGCTGGATGGCCTCCGGTTGGGCCTTCGGGCCTGGCCGTTGGCTGCCTGGCCCCCCTCAAAAATAGTTTTGGTTTTAATTATTTTGTTTTAATAGATTTTTTAAATAGTTAAAAAAAATACAAGATCCAAACGGACCGAGAGATTTGATTTGAAAATGAAGGAGCGCTAATTTAGAAAATAACATAGGCCTTTTGAAAAATAGTTTTATACAAACATATGCATGATAATGTCATGATGATGCACAAAACAAAAATACCAAGCGATTTTCTAGTAGTGGTTTACCCGGGGTGCTACAGTATCAACATATCAACATATGTGTCTTGTATATGTGTCAATTCAGCTTACGTATCCCCATAGCCCTAGGTTTCAACCTACTACTGGCATGTGGACCCACACATTGACCTACTGACCAAGCTAATGTGCATGACCCACCTATCATATATATCATCCAACCGCACTTAGCAAATCGTACACAACAACGCTACACCCAACAAAAAAACGACAATATAGTATGAGACCTCAAAGTCCGGACCCTGGTGGAACTCCTATTTTTGGGTAAATTCTGAGTAAAAAATAGTGCGTGAAAACACGCCCGTGGGGCAGAAATTGTAAGGGCCAACCCGCCTCTTATCTACGCAATCACAAATTAAAGTTTAATTTAAATCTTTCCCCTTATCCAAACAAATTTTCTCTCCACGACCTAAGCCTGACTCTTCTCCCTGCATCGCTAATGGCTCCAAAAATCGCCATCTTTCTCTGTGTTTAAACATTGTTTTTTCGTTAAGCAATTGACATTAATCTCTCTTGATTTTCCACTAACGAATAATTATTGGAAAGATTTGCAAAACCTTTCTTTGATTTGTGTTGTGTAGAAAATCACAATTTTATTGCAAAATCAGGAGTCATAAATGAAGATTTTGAGCAAGTTTAGACGACCAAGTAATCTTGGAGATATTTCCAGGCGTCAGACGGCATAATGAGCACTGGTACGGGCGTGCCCATCCGTATAAGGTGGCGATGGCTTCGTCTCGTTAAACCCTATGATGACTACAAGTGTACAAATCAATTGTAGATAGTTTCAAAGTAAAGATATCGAACCCACATATAGTTATTGGTAAAGATCTTAATGCCCCTCATCACTATCTAGCAAAATATACTTGTAAATTGCCTTTGATATCAAGTAAAGAGTGTTTGAAAGGTTTTTGGTTGTGGGCAGAAATGTAATTAAAACGATTAAAAGAAAGCAAGTAACAAGTACGTATAAAAGCATGGTGGAATGCAATAGCGCTGAAACGTTCTCGGGAATGTAGGATACTCCTCTAGAATGGTGTTGTGATTATTAATAATTTAAGATAATATACTTCTTGTATCATGAGATGTGTGGAGAGAGATCCATAATAAGATGTTCACTACAAGGCTCGTAGGAAGCCACTTTGTTGAGACAAGAGTGAGGTCAACTCTAAATAACCATTACGATGCCTGAGAGCAGTCACCCATACAGACCACCACAATTAAGGGTTTCCCGTTGGATATTGTAATTAGCTTAGGGAGTCCCTCTTTACTCCTCCTTTGACCGTGTAGTTCACGAGTCGGTGCCAATCTATCATGGGGCCATTACGGGTACGATCCCAAAGCACGTCCAAAGGATGTCTCCCCCCTTTAGTCCCGAAGGCAAATGGTATGTGGTTAACTTTCACATACCATCTAAAGAGAGAGATCAAACAGAAATCATAAATCTATCATAGACTGACAAGTCATACGGGCATAAGAATATATCATCTTTATTGCAAATTCATAATAGTGCTAGGGTTTCTCCATCTCTCCAAGAACAAAGGAACTACTCACACATGGAAGCAACCACATCATAATCAAATGGATGGATGATTGTAATGAAATAGATCTAGTGCAAACCATAATTGAATCTGGAATTACAACAAGATCTAATGGATGAAGGATGAGAGTAATGGTGGTGATGTAGATGCAGCGGTTGATGATGATGGGGGTGATGCGTTGTCCTCCAATGATCCGTGGATCAACATGGATTTCTCCCCAGCCAAGATCCTCCTTCAGATCCCTTTCAGATGTGTTTTTTCATGGTTTTTGGTGGCTGTGAATGTCGGATCTGTCTACCGTCTTCGCCAGAAGAAAGTATTTGACGAGGCGGACACAGTGAAACATGGTACAGTCAAACGGTACGGGCGGGCCCTGCCCGTACCGCTGGTCGTTACGGGCACTGGTTGCCTCTCCTCGCTTGGTATTTTCCCAGGTACGAAGGTAATTCCTCAAAGTGACTTTTATTGCTTAAAAATACCATATTATAGTATAATATGACAACTTTAATTGATATGTTCATAATAGACTAAGTGATTTGGGATCCTGTTGAAATAAAGACAAAAGGTGCGCGCGAACACAGTGAAATAAGATCCCTACTCTATTTATGCATAAACAAAAGGAATAAATGCTTAAATTTTGGACACATCAACTTCCCCAAGCTAGGATCTTGCTCGTCCCCGAGCAAGATTGTGTCTTATGGACAAGATCATCATGTTCATGAGACACGAGTCGTTACAACAAATGAGGCAAAAATTTGAAACAAGAATACAACATCGGATGTAAAGAAGCGTCGGAGATATTATCATACCCTTACACATTACTTGACTTAGAGACTTCCACACCTTCTCTACTATTAATGAAATCATAATAAGCTTCTAGTGATTTAACATATCATAGAATCATTGAGTTTAGAAATATTGAGCGCTTTGTTTAGTAATGAAGATGCATGATCACTCTTCTTTTCCTATTAATTTTTTTATAGTTGGTCTCACTTTTTTTGCTTCTTTTGCATTTTGTCTAATCATGCATAAATATCTTATTCTTTTCTTTTCCCCTCTTTTTTATTATTATTGTATAGCTATTTTATCATGCTCACTACTTTGATGGCTACAAGGAAAAAATCTTAATTATAATATGCTACCTGAAATTTTCTTCTCATAACCTAATCAATACTTTTATTGGTGTGGAAGTCCTTAAAAATCATGACAGCTGTACAAGTATCATAACACTCAACCTAGTTCAATCATCTAATACAATAATCATGAACCATAACATACTTCAAATATCATAAAGTCTCAAAATTCAATGGATATAAATCATATCTCGAATGAGTTGGTGTAGCTATTGCAAATTTCGGAATTAAAGTCTAGATGCATGCGGAAAAGTAAACATGCTAAAAAACTGTAAGATAGATTACAAGGCTCTCACAGATCCCCCAAGATTGGAATCAAACTGGGTGGATCAAATAATTCCTTGCATGTGGTTAATCCTTCTTGGGAGTGAAGAAATCATCTTCTCCCTCTTCTTCATCCGCCTTGAGGCTGCATGCATGAGCAATACATGCAAATCGGGTGGACATCTCCATAATTCTGGCATGCAACTCAGTAATTATCTTGCTCAAATTCTTCCTGTCATCAGCCATCTCCATGATAATTTTTGTTAGGAGTTGTACTCTACCGTTAATGTCATCGACCTTCCTTTCTAGGTATTTGCCCATCATCCAGTAAGAATCAAGTCCTTCCCCAATAGTTTCAACACAAGCTTTCAAAATTTTCTCAAGGCATTCGATCTTTTCTTGAATCTCATCGCGTTTTCCTTCTTTGCGAAAAGAAGATCCGGGAGGAGATTTTAGAGAAGATCTACGCAAATTGTACCTGTAATGGTTTGGTGGAGATTCCTCCTTGGTCTTCCCTTGATCCACATATTTGAGCATCTCCAATTTCCGCGGGAACCTGTCTTCCCAGTTGGGGAGTGGAACGACTTGTAGCGGATCGTGTAATGAGGAGGACAAAGTGTCTCCCTTGGATCCCTTCTTTTTGGCTTGGACTTTAGAGGCGTCCTTCTTCTTGGTCCAGATCTGCTTGGTATGAAAAGGTTGCATAGCCTTCGAACGATCAAGTGAGATCTGCGATTTCATTGCAAGGGTGAAGTAAGGTGGCTCAAGATCTGAGATTTAATCAATAAAAGTCAAAATGATAAAGAAAAAGAAAGAAGGAGATTATCTGAACTAATAATACATGGTTCATAGTCGGTAATGGGGTCGGTACGGGCGGGCCCCATACATACCGCGCACCCGTACCGGTAACTTACCGCCTACTCTGTCTTTTTTTTGAATGGAAGAATGAACAAAGGACTAAAACAGTATCTATAATGACCTACGGTATGGGCGCTCATGCCTATACGTCCCGGTCATACCGTTACAAAGACAAATGCTTGGAGGGTACCGTGCTGATAATGACCAACGGTACGGGCACAATTGCCCATACTTCCCGCCCGTACTGGGTCATAAAACATCCCAGTAAGATCAGAAAAATAAAAGAGAATCAAAGAAAAAGGAGAAACAAGTATTAGACCAGCAAAAATCTATGAACCTGTGATTTTGTTATCCCATTTCGTTAAGCTCTTCTGGAGAAATCAAAGAAGCTACCTTGGTGGCGTTAATCTCCCCAACTCTATAATGCTTCAACCTTTGCACATTAACGACCCATGATAAATAAGGTGTAGTGTTTTTTAATCTCACCGCTCCCAAAGGGTATGCCTCCTCTACCTCATAAGGTCCTTACCATATGGACTTCAACTTTCCTGCAAAAATATTAAGCCGAGAGTTATAAAGCAAAACCTTATCCCCCGATTTAAATTCCTTATCCTCTATTTTTTATCATGCCATTTGTTCACTTTCTCTTTGAATATCCTAGCATTTTCATAGGCCTCATTCCTGAGTTCATCCAAAGCATGCATATCTAAGAGTCGTTTTTCCCCAGCAGTTTTAAAATCGAAATTCATAGTTTTAATAGCCCACCTAGCCTTATGCTCAAGTTATAATGGAAGATGACAAATTTTACCATGGACCATATTATATGGAGTCATTCCCATAGGATTCTTGAAAGATGTACGGTATGCCCATAGTGCATCGTTAAGCTTTAAATCCCAATCATTTCTTGACCTGTTCACAGTTCTCTGAAGTATGGCCTTGATCTCCCGGTTAGACAATTCCACTTGCCTACTAGTTTGAGGGTGGTAGGGTGAGGCTACTCGATGGTCCACCCATATTTCTGAAATACCTTGTTAAAAGTTCCCTTCATAAAATAAGTTCCGCCATCAGTAATCAACAACCTGGGTACTCCAAACCTGGGTAGATGATCTCCTTGATCATCTTAATGGAGGTGGCTACATCTGCATGAGAAGTAGGTATAGCTTCCACCCATTTAGTAACATAATCTACATCAACAAGAATATGAGTATAACCATTAGATGGGACAAATGGTCCCATAAAGTCCATTCTCCAAACATCAAATGGCTCTATTACTAAATTATATTTCATATTCATTTCTTGTCTCTTACCAATATTTCTGATTTGTTGGCAAGCATCACAATTCCTAACATATTCGTGAGAGTCTTTAACTAATGTAGGCCAATCAAAACCTGACTGCAAGACCTTAGCTGCAGTACGATTATCAGCGTGATGTCCACCATAAGGGCTATCATTACAAGCTTGAAGAATAGCTTTTACCTTATGCACAGGTACACACTTCCTGATCATCCCATCCAAATCATGCCTATATAAGTAAGGATCTTCCCAAAAGTAATGTTTTAAATCATTAAATAATTTCTTCCTTTGATTGTAATCCATTCCTTTTGGTAGAAACTTGCCTACAAGGAAATTAGCATAATCGACAAACCAAGGATCGTGGGGTTCTATAGCTGCAAGATATTCCCCTGGCAAAGATTCATTAATAGGGACGAGATCCTCCATAATTCCTTCCATTCGTGATAAATGGTCAACGATAGGATTATATTTTCCTCTCCTATCCACTATCTGCAAGTAATATTCTTGTAGAAGTAAGACCCATTTAATTAATCGGGTCGTAGTGTCCTTTTTAGCTAGAAGGTGTCTCAAAGCTTGATGATCAGTATGAACTATTACTTTTGAATTGATAATGTAATGTCTAAATTTATCGCAAGCAAAAACAATGGCTAAAAATTCCTTTTCAGTTGTTGCATAATTCTTCTGATCTTAATTAATTTTTTTGTAGCATATTGGATGACATTAAGATTTAACCCATCTCGTTATCCTAAAACAGCCCCAACATCATAGTCACTAGCATCACACATAATTTCAAATGGTTCATTCCAATTCGGTGGTTGAATAACTGGTGCAGAAATTAGTGCTTTGTTTTACTTATCAAAAGAATCATTGCAATCTCTATCAAAAGAAAAAGGGTGTCTTTATCTAGTAGATGAGTTAAAGGGGCAGCTAATTTAGCAAAATCTTTAATAAAGCATCTATAAAAGGCAGCATGCCCAAGAAAATTCTTTACCCCCTATATATTTTGTGGTATTGGAAGTTTTTCTAAAGTGATCAAATTTGATTTATCTATCTCAATGTTCTTCTCAGAAACTTTATGCCCAAAAACTATACCTTACCTTACCTTACCATGAAGCGGCAACACTCCCAATTGAGAGCCATCTTTGTTTGCCTGCATCGCTGCAAAACTCTATTAAGATTATAGAGGCATTGCTCAAAGGTAGTCCCATAAACAACAAAGTTGTCCATAAGGACTTCCAGGGAACTTTCTGCAAACTATCGAATATTTTCAAAACACACTCTTAAAAAGTAGCAGCTGCATTACATAAACCAAAAGGTATCAATCGATAAGCATAGGTTCCATACGAACATGTAAAAGTGGTTTTTTCTTGATCTTCAGGTTGAATAGCTATTTGGGAATATCCAGAATATCCATCAAAGAAACAGAAATAAGAATTGGCAGACATTCTTTCCATAATATCATTAATGACGAGCAATTGCTTATGAATTTTTATGGTTTCTTTGTTTAGCTTCCTGAAATCAATACACATCCTATAACCTGCTATGGTTCTAGCAGGGATTAATTCATCTTTATCATTGTTAAGTATGGTTATACACCCTTTCCTAGGTACGCAATGAGCTGGACTTACCCATTTACTATCTAAGATTGGGTAGATGATACCACTGTCTAACATACGTATAACTTATTTTCTTACTACCTCTTTCATTTTGGGATTCAATCTCTTTTGGTTGTCGACAAATGGTTTAGAATCTTTAATAATGGGTATCTTGTGCATCATTATGGAAGGGTATATTCCTTTAATGTCATTTAGAGTATATCCAAAAGCTTCATGTTGTTTGCCAAGTACATCTAATAATTTTGTGTTTTCCTTAGGTGAGAGTTCGTTTAATAATCACCGGGCATTTACGTTCCTTATCTAGGAATTCGTACCGGAGGTTCAGAGGAAGAGGCTTCAAAATGAGCAGTGGGGCCCCTTTTCTTTCAAGTTCTTCAAATTCATTCATGAGGCGAGTATCCACCTCGGGTGTAGTATGGAGGATCTCATCCAAATCCTCCTTTGCAGAGTCGTTTGGAAGCGAATGATTGCTTGTCAAACTTCTCTCCAACTTAGATTGTGGAGTGCAAAAATAAATTGCTGCCAATTCTTCAATAGTCCTCTCCTCTTTAATTTCAACTTTCTTCTCATAAGGCAACTTGGTGAATTGGTTATAATTTATTTCTATAGCTTCTTCACCAACCTACAAAGACAAAGTATGTTTCTTGTTTTCAATATCAATTCTCATAGAGTTATAAAAATGACTACCAAAATAACGGGGCAGGAAGAGTTCAAGGGTATTTTAATAATGTGAAAATAAACTAGGTACACAAAAGTTCCCACAGAAATACAGACATGTATTCCGTGAGTAGGATGCTTAGTTGTGTTAGAGAGTATAAAAGTAACTTATGATGGATCAAGGTAAGACTCATTGAGATGGTCACACATCTCCTTATAGATTATGTAAGGAATAATATTAATGGAAGAACTTAAGTCACATAATCCTACATAAGTAGTTCCTCCTAAACAAAAAGGGATTTTTGTTGACTTCTATTTTTACCATCGAACTTGCTGCCCACCATGTCAGAGGACTCTTTACTTACCATGATTACTTCATCATTGAACATTGCTGGTTCTAGAAGTTCTTTTACTATCCCATTGTTTTGTTTGATGGTCCCCAGATCCTTAGTTAACCTTCCTATCATTTTTTTCACTCTTACTCTCTATCTCTTTAGTTATTATGGTTTGTTCCTCAACTATCATTTTCTTCTGCATTTGTAAATATTTATCCTTGTGGCTAGGTTGAGGAGGTGTCTCTTTCAAAGGTGGTGTATAACGTTCCCAATCTCTTGGGATTTGCAAATGTTTGACATAGGGTTTAATGATTTGAATGATCATGCGGTGGTCCAAATTAAAATTCCGAAGAAGTTTCTCTACCTTCCCAGAGGCAAGAAATATTTTTAGGAAATCGTATTCTATGGGGTTTTCTTATTAAACTCAGACTTACAATAAGCTTACTATATTCTGTTCACCGTGTTTAACAAATTCCAAGCTCTGTCAACACTAAATTCGGTCAAAGAACCATTGGTAAGGGAGTAGAGCTCACTTATATTACTATCACTCAAACCAGCGTAGAAGGTGTGTATCACCAACCAAGGTGGAAAATTATCATGGGGACAGCAGTCAAGCAGCCCGCGGAACCTTGTATATCCTTCATGCAAGCTTTCTTCAGATTTTTCTTTAAAATTCGTGATCATGCGCCTTGCACCAAGAGTTTTTGTTTTGGAAAAAAATCAGCTAAAAACAAGGAGGCAAGGCTATCCCAGAAATTAGTAATATTTGCAGAACTTTGAATGTACCAAGAACGAGCCTCATCAATAAGAGTTTAAACAAATAGAATAAATTTGACCTCATCCTCGGTTTGTATATTAAGGTGGAAAGTCCCACAAATATCTTCAAAGAACCCTACATGCTCATACGGGTCTTTCATGCCATCTCCTACAAATATTTTTGCATGTAAAATATCTAAAAGCATGGGGTTATTGGATTTTAAATAAGCGTCCATGGGTGGATCAGAGTTCCTTACAGCTTCAAGATAAATTATATGTTGCTACTCACCCATGGTGTATTGCCTGAAACTAGTAAACAACTTTAAAACAAATAGTAAAATTAGTAACTAAGAACAAAGACCAAACGTGCTTAGCTCTCCGGCGACAGCGCTAGAAAATAGCTTGATGACTGCAAGTGAAAAGATCAATTGTAGCTAGTTTCGAAGTAAAGATATCGAACCCACATAGAGCTATTGGTAAAGGTCTTAATGCCCTTCGTCACTATCTACCAAAGGATACTTGTAAGTTTCCTTTGATCTCAAGTAAAGAGTGTTTGAAAGGTTTTTGGTTATGTGTAGAAATGTAATTAAAACAATTAAAAGAAAGCAAGTAACAAGTATGTATAAAAGCGTGGTGGAATGCAATAGGGGTAAAATGTTCTCAGGGATGTAGCATACTCCTCTAGCATGGTGTTGTCATTATTGATAATTTAAGATAATATACTTCTTATATCATGAGATGTGTGGAGAGAGCTCCATAATAAGATGTTCACTACAAGGCTCGTAGGAAGCCACTTTGTTGAGCCAAGAGTGAGGTCACCTCTAAATAACCACTGCGATTCCTGAGAGCAGTCACCCATACAGACCATCGCAATTAAGGGTTTCCCCATGGATATCGTAATTATCTTAGGGATTCCCTCTTCATTCCTCCTTTGACCGTGTAGTTCACGAGCCGGTGCCAATCTGTCACGGGGCTATTCTGGGTACGATCCCAAAGCACATCCAAAGGATTTCTCCCTCCCTTTAGTCCCAACGGCAAATGGTATGTAGTAGACTTTCACATACCATCTAAAGAGAGAGATCAAACACAAATCGTAAATCTATCATAGACTGGCAAGTCATACGGAGACAAGGATATATTATCTTTATTGCAAATTCATAATAGTGCTAGAGTTTCTCCATCTGCCCAAGAACAAAGGAACTACTCACACATGGAAGCAATCAACAACATCATCATAATCAAATGGATGGATGAATGTAATGAAATAGATCTAGTGCAAACCACAATTAAATCTCGAATTACAACAAGATCTAATGGATGAAGAATGAGAGTAATGGTGGTGATGTAGATGCAGTGATTGATGTTGAAGGGGATGATGCATTGTCCTACAATGATTCGTGGATCAGCAGAGATTTCTCCCCAGGCAAGCTCCTCCTTCAGATCCCTTTCAGATGTGGTTTTTCGTGGTTTCTGGTGGCTGTGAATGTCGGATTTGTCTGCCGTCTTCGCCAGGAGAAAGTATTTGTGTCACATCCCAAGATTTTCCAAATCTTGTAATGTGAAAAATAAATAAACAAAATAAATTATTGTTGAAAATCAGGGTGAAAAGAAACTTTTGTTCTAAAAGGAAACTTAAAATCCCATCTTGAACAAACTTTAATTAAAGTTTGAATTTAAAAAAATCCAAATCAAGAGAAATGCTTTCCTCATAAATGCATCTGGAAATTTAAACACTTGGAAAATAAAACCAAACCCTAAAATCCTAATGGAATAAAAATCAATTCCAAGTTATCTCCAAGCCTATGGATTTGATCCATATAAAATCTTGTGAACAAACATTTTCAAGAATGATCAATAGAAATATTATAAAGCCATAGAAATTGGTTTCACTTAACTTGGAGCCATAAATAAAATCTTATGAATTTAATAAGACAAAGGAAATGAATTCCCAAAACTAATAAATCCCTTATCTAGAATCCATACCAAATGGTGAGCAAATAATCCTAAATATATTTAAAAAGAGAAATAGATATCAAATAAGATTTTACAAATTGGAATCACCAAGTTTGGATCTCTAAATAAAAAGATATGGATTTTATACGTTAAAGAAATAAATATTAATTAAAGAATATTTAAAGACCAAACCAAACCTTGGACAAATCCTTAAACAAGTGGAATGAATTGAATCCAAATCCAAATAAAAATATTGGATAAAGAATTGCCAAAGTAAAATAAAATGGCATAAACCAAACCCTATTGGAATAAAGACAAATCCAAATTTTAAATGAATAATAAAACATATTAAAAACCTTTCCAAATAATTCAAGATGAATTATTTGAACCCAAATAAACAAATAAAAACCTACTGAAAGGATTTGGAAAGTTTTAAGAATTTAAATGGAGATTTATAAATATTATTAAATCTTATCTAATTAAAACTAGAGCCTATTTTGAATAAATAAAAGACCCCAAAATGAATAAGGTTTTATTAAAAAATTGACACCAGATTACAATACTAATCAGTATTTAAACCTACACAAAATCTGGCAAAGTTTTGAATTCAAATGAGTGTTTAAATTGATTAAACAAAAATCAAAACAGAATTAAAGAAAAGGGAAAAAGAAAAACAAAGCAGTACAAAAAAGAGAGAATCAAACCAACCCAGCCCAACTAGCCCAACGAGGCCCAGCCAGCCCACCTCTCCCTCTCACCGAGTGAAACGTTTTCCCACCACAGACCTAACCCACACCCTCACTGACGCGCGGACCCCACCTCCCTTGTCTCTCCTCGCTGACGAGACGACCCCACGCCAGCGCTCTTCTTCCTCACCCGCGCGCAAACCTCGCCGGCGGTTTCTGCCGTTAAACGCTCGCGTCAATACTCGTTACTGCCAGCATTACTCCACCCCGTGACCACGCGGTATTAATCGCCTCCCTTTTCTCTCTCTTTCCCCCCAGACGCCACCCCACCGGAGCCACTAGGCTGCGACAATTCCGCCTCACATTGCCACTGTCTCCAGCGAGTTCCGTAAATGATTCCGGCCAGTAGACACCGCCCCTCACCTCCTCGAGCATGCGAACATCTTCCCCAGACTCTGGCGCACACTCCAGTGCCTCCAGCTCCCTCTCGCTTGCCCCGCAACCTCGCCTCCGTCTTCGTCTGAGCGCCACCGAAGAACCCCGCAACTCCGGCGAGCACTACTGGTGAGTCTATACCACCCCTTACCCCCTCTTGGATACTCACAAGATCGCGGCTTCCATACGAACCTAACGGTGCCTTTTATTTGCCTTAGCACGCTGTATATCGTCGCCCCCGTCGACGAAACAGACGAACCCGAGGCACATCGCAGCTCCGGCGAGCGATTGCCGTCACCACCGTGCGCCCCTCGACGAGATATCAACACGTTGAGCATCGCCGTGATCCCCTAAGCCTGGTGAGAATCTCCTTACTCCGCCTTGCCTCCTCTAGCGCCAGCTCCACCGTAGCCAGACACGCCGCCGCCACCTGCCACCACCAGCGCCGCCCGTCTCTAGAAAGTGTGCTATGTGCCGTGCGATTAGGATCCAGCGGCTAGGATAGAAACTAGACGAAGGGGTAAGTAGCACCTCTGTGCCGTGCGATGCATCTAAAATCTAACGGCCCATATTTGCCAATCTGCACGAAATGGTATGCTCCCATAGGATAGCGCCGCGTGTCACAGAATCAGGTTTAAAATCTGAATTTGATCTATTAGTTGCTCAAGTTTGTAAAATCTATAACTTTTAATCTACATGTCCAAATTTTGCAAACTATATATCAATGGATTCAAAAAAACAAGCCCTAGCCAACCATGCACTTTGTTTAGTAAAAAGCTTCTGGTAAAATGTTTGTTTTTGCAGAAACTTGTGTATGCATGTTTAGGATATAAAACTTGTTTTAAAATGATTTTGAGGATAAAATCTTTGGCAATTGGTGTGTTTTGAACCTACTGACCATAGGAAACAAATTGTGGATTCAAAAATGTATTTGGTGAAGCAAAAGAATAAATCTTTGATTTAAACCATTTCTAGTCAAATGAAAATATGATTTAATTATTAAAAATGGTTTTGGAAGAAAACCTTTGAGGAATGTTTTGGAAATAAACTCTCTGACCCTAAAACACAAGGTTATATGGTTTGAAAACATATTTTGTGAAACCTATAGAATTTTGCCATATTAAAAGCATTTCTTCACCACATAAAATAATGACTTAGTCTAAAAATGGTTTATGAAGTACAAATGATTTTGCCACTTTATAAAGGACCATTAGGTGTTTTCAAATGTTTATGAACCATTAGAAACCACTTTTACAAATAAAACAATCTTTAGCATGCTTGCATGCATTGTTATGTTACTATGATTTTTTGTGATGAATTGCTTGAATGGTAGATTGAAATATTGTTTGCTTGATTGAATTGTAGTGATTTTAAGTGAGTGAACATTGCAAAGAACAAGGAAATGAACTTATACTCTCTACCAAAAAGGCAAGTGATGCTTCATACTTTTGTCCCACTATTTTCACTATGCATTAATGATGTTTATAAGTAGGACTTGCATGGAATTTTTGCTAAGTATAAACTATGCTATGGGAAAACCTAGTAGATGAAACCTTAGTAGAAATTTCCTAAGTTAAGATTCCTATTACCATCATGCTTAGCTTAGCTAATAGAAGACAAGGGTGGAATATATATTCATGCTATGGAAAAATTTCTAAGTCTGAGGACTTGTGTTTTGTTTAATAAAAAAACTAAGTGAATGAATCACCTGGGTGGAATGGAAGGAATGGTTTGTGTTGAGTGGTTCACAAGGCCCATTTCTATGGTTTACCTTATGTATCTCACTTGTGGATGGCCACCCAGGAACAAAGAGATTTGAGATGTCAAATGTTGAGAAGTTTCAAGTGCAACCACATGGCATTATGGGCTCTGCCAGGATCATATAGGTTGCAAGAACTTAGCCAAATGGACAGTTGGTGGTAGGGGAATGATATGTTGGAACGCGTCCATTCTGGTCTAAGGGAAGGCTTCTAAAAGATCTTGTCTTGGGAAACCAAGTCTTGTGGGGAAAGTGCACCACCTCTGCAGAGTGAAAAAAATCTAAGTACTTAGCCATGTCCCTGGCAAAGGACAATATGAGCATCAAGACATGGAAGCTATCAAGAATCTCATCATCCAAATTTCTAAGTTAAAAACTTTTTGGTTGAACAAGGGTTTAAGGTTCACCAATTTCTATTGGTGGTTCCTTGGGTGATTTTTTCAAAGCAAAAACTTAGTGTTTTCAAATGACAAGAAAAATATATTTTGAGCAAAGCAAGCCTAAGCTCCACTTAGCCAAATGCATATAGATGATAGACTCCACTATACTACCATAGTACGACTTGCCAATACAATTCAAATGTATTGACCCTTGTGGCTGTAACTTGTTATGTTGCAGGTTTGATTGATATTAGTGAAGTTTAATGATTAGGATTACAAGTCTACAACCAACATGTCTGCCTGTGGCACTTTGAAGATGAAGGACCCCATACTTATAGATATTCTGCTGCAATGTAATGTAATAGCCAAATGAGCTATGTAAGATGTAATAAATTATGTTATTCCTGGTTATAAAGTTGTATTATGACCTTTGTTTCTTGATATTACATCTTAACTGTGGATGCTAGCTATTGATCCAGGGACTAGCATTGTAAACACAGAGATCTCTACCGTATTAAAGGTTGGGAACCTTACAATTTGATAAGGTGGACCTGGTGACACATGGTACGGCCGGACGGTACAGACGGGCCTTGCCTGTACCGCTGGTCGTTATGGGCACTGGTTGCCTCTCCTCGCTTGGTATTTTCCCAGGTGCGAAGGTAATTCCTCAAAATGACTTTTATCACTTAAAAATATCATATTATAGTATAATATGACAGCTTTAATTGATATGTTTATAATAGACTGAGTGATTTGGGATCCTGTTGAAATAAAGACAAAAGGTGCATGCGAACGCAGTGAAATACAAAGATCCCTACTCTATTTATGCAAAAACAAAAGGTAAAAAATGCTTAAATTTTGGACTCATCATCCTACAACTATCGTGAAGGCGCCTATATATTTTGAGGTCCCAGCTGTCGTGCAGAGGGATGCCATTCTCACATTGCATCACAACACACCAAAGGAGATCCACACCGTAGTTCATATCTTCCATTCCCCATCCTCTCCATTAGCCATAGCCATAGCCATTAATTTTTTACTTTAGATTTTCTTGTGATTTGGCGACCATTAAGAATATTTGATTTCCATCTAAGTATTTTTCACAATGTTTTCTATCCTTGATCTTATTTTTATGAGTGAGTAGTCCTCACAGGCTGCAGGTTGGGGAGAAACCTCATAGCAATTATGTGCATCTAATCTATGGAAGTATTGTGTATTGTTTGAAAATGGGATTTGTATATTTTCTTTCTTTGTCTCTTGCCTCGATCTTTGGACTTGTAGGTACCCAAGACCCCCGAGATCGATCAAGGCTTGAGGTGAGATACTTGGCTAGCAGTGATATCATAGGAAATCGAGTGACAGAAAGGGCTATATGGTCTTCACTTAGCGACCCATTCGGGATCAAGATCAACATCTCTCCTTAAGGATTTGATATGTGTTTATCACTTAATAACTGTTTGTAACCCGGTGCTTTGTGGTACAACCGGTTGGATTAAAAGGCTATCACCATGCCTGCTGCTCGCAGGGGATTTAGTAAACTAGGATGTGCTTCCCACATAGATTATCTCTATTGGAACATTATAAATGACTATGCTTATTATTATCTTTTATCCCATATGATGTGCAGCTGTAGGTGGATCTTCAACCCTGGTCAATCTCCATCTATTAAATCAACCCACGGTATAAAGTAAACTAGATTGTTCTGGTAAACAAAGTAAAACAAAAAAACAAAGTCTTCTAGACGTGTCCTTATTTTCATTCCTATTAGCTTTGTTTCCCAAGGTTTGATTAAACCTAGGTCTACTAGAGAAAAATCTACTATACTGCATCTGTAATCCGGATCAAAGGTATCAACCCTTTTTCCGGTGTCGTTTGTGGGGAAGCAATTTGCTATCCTAGTGCAGTCAACAAAGACCTTTTTTTAGTTTTAATTTTTGTTTGTAGTTTATTTCTTGTTATCTATTTGAAAACTCAAAAAATAGTTACTTGTTTATTTGTTTATCTTACTTTAAAAATACCAATAAGAAAAGAGCGTTGGCTCAAAAGAAACTTGGAGAGTATGCTACTCCTACTGATGATTTTATTCATGCACCTATTACTCAGCCCACCGTTGGTGTGGAAGCATATGAAATTAAGCCTAAACTTTTGAGTTTGGTTCAACAGAACCAATTTGGAGGCTCATCTTCTGTGGATTCAGGTTTGCACCTAAATACATTTATTGAAATTTACGACATGATGCGTATTAAGTATGTTGATCCAAATGCTATTAAATTACGATTATTTCCTTTCTCTCTTAGAGGAAAGTCTAAGAAATGGTTGCTAGCTCTACCTAAGGGCACACTTACATATTGGGAGGAATGCACTAATATTTTTATGATTAATTTTTTCCCTAGCTAAAACTATGCAACTAAGATCCAACATTAAAAGTTTTAGACAAGAAGACCACGAGCCGTTAGCGCTTACATGAGAATGGATGAAACAAGCCGTAATGAACTGTCCTAGCCATGGGATGGAAGAGCGGCTTATATTACATTTATTTGATAATGACCTTAACGCAATGTCTAAGTCTATGCTAGATATTGCAGCAGGAGGAAAAATCATGGGTATGCAGGTGAGTATTGCAAAGAAATTACTTGATGATATGCAAAACAACCATGCTTAATGGAATGTGGAAAGAACCTCAAAAAGGGTGAATTCAATCACCGAGGTAAATAATGAAGAGTTTACTACAAAGGTAGATGAGTTACTTAACATAGTAAAGGGTAAGGAACATACCCAAGTTAATGCTATCACTACCGATGTTAATGACGTTAATTTTATAGCTCGTAGTTCTTATAATCCTACATGGAAAATCAAAATTTTGCTTCTAATGTTCAAAAACATTATTCTAATCCTGCAGTAGCTCCTTATAACAATTATGATAATCATAATGGAGCAAATCATGGTAATCTCTCCTTTGAACATACTGTTAGAATTTTTCTGCAAGCTCAGACCGAGCAAAATAATATGCTTATTAAAATCATAGAGAACCATGAGACTAGTATTGGTAAATTGTCTGGTCAAACCGTCGCAATTAGAAATGATGTGCATGCTCTACATGAAAGGAAAAAAAAGACCATGGAGGCTTAATTGGGCAAGGTAGCCGAGATCCAGGCTCTCGTACTTGCAAAATTCGCTGGAAAGCCCAAGCCAAATCCGGTGGAAGACCTCAAGATGATAAGGTTCAAAAATAATGAAGACGAGCCTGAAGAGCTAGGTTATAGCAACGCACCAACACCCGAATATACCATGAAATATCTACCAAAGATGATCATCGTGAAGAATCCCGGTATTGAAAAAGGTAATGATGCTACCTATCAACAATTTATTCAACTAGTAGCATCTAAAGATAGAGAGTTAGAAATGGAATATAAAATATTAGATGATAAACTTCCTGCTAAGCTAGATGATATATTTTATCCCACTATTGAAATTAAGGTTGGTATTAATGAGATATCTGCACTTTGTGATCTTGATGCTAGAGTATCAACGTTTTCCAAAAGCCTATTTGATAAATTAAACTTGGGGCCATTTAGAACTACTAAAATGAGACTCCATCTAGCTGATTCAACTTATATAAAAGCTATTGGGATTAAAGAAAATATAGTTGTAGAAATTAAAGGCAGTCCCGCGCTTATTGATCTTGTTATGGTGGACATGCCCGAAGATCCCATAGCACCTATAATTCTAGTTAGGCCATTCCTAAGAACTATTAAGTCTTTAATTAATTTTCATGAAGGGAATACGAGAATAGGACTACCATCTAGAGATCCTTTTATAGTCCACTTCCCTAGTAAGAAGAAGGCCAAGCCTAATAATGATGATGATAGTATAATCACGCTTAAAGTTAATTACTTTGGAGTAGATGTTCCACTCACGAAAACTAAATGATCACCATATGGTTCAAGCTAATTGACCTTAACTAGAAGTCCTTCATGGGAGGCAACCCATGTGAAATAAAACTTTTTATTCTTGTGTTAGTTTTTTTCTTAATAAAGATTGTTCAAGAAGTACTTTGGAGAGAGGAGAAGAAAATAAGGTAATCCTCGATTTTATATTTTGCTAACACATGGCCTTAAGGTATTGCTGATTTTTATAAAGCCTATTTGCTTTTATTTTGCCTTTTGCTAAGATGTGCAAAGGTACGTGAAACTACTAATCAAATTCCTCAAGTTTTTGCAGCTTCCAGGCCGCATAACGACCAGTAGTATGGTGGGAGACCTTGTACCGCGCGCTCGTACCACATCGTAGTATATAAAAAAAATAAGTCTAGATTTTTGCCGCACAATATAGTGGTCATAACGACCACTGGTACGGTCAGAGCGACCGTACCGCCCGTCCGTACAAACCCTCGAGCAAAACATCAAACTTGAAGGAAATGTACTAACCGCGTAACAACTAGTAATACAGACGTGTTTATTCGTATCGCGCGCCCGTACCGAGTGCACCGCTAGGAGGGTCTATACTTGGTACGGGCGGGCTCCGGACGTGCCGCCCGCCCGTATCACGTACTCGGCCGCCATATGATCCCAGGAAGATGTAACCTAAAATTCCCAAAACACTATTCTCTTTCTTCTACCTCCAAACTACCTCAATTCTACTTGTTCTTTCATCGATTTCTTGCACCCAATCGATCTAAGGTATATTTCTCCTCCGATCCCCAACTTATTTGCATCCAAACTTTATTCAATCTTTCACCATTATCAATTTAGACTTAGGTCTTGTTTTCGAGATAATCTTGATGTTGAGCATGTTTAGTTAGTTTTTAGAGGAAATTCTTTTGTAACTAGTGTAGAGGATTGTATATACTATGTTTCTATTGGATCAATTTTTTGATTAGCACTTTTATTAAATTTTCATTAGATGAATACGAGGAGCCGTACACGTGCGATGGCTGCGAAATAATCTGTACCACCCGTTGATACGCTAACCCCTAAGTCACTTGGTATCAAGTTCACTAAGCAGTTTCAGCTGAACCATTTCAACCGTCTCAAGCTCTGAGAAATAAAGTCCACCAAGTGGGCATGTCCCTTTATCCTAAACCAACTTGGCATCCGTGCTGATTTCGATTTATTGTGCAACAATATTGGTTTGTATGATTTTGTCATTCAGGATTGTGCCACGTACTGCTGGTTAACGCTTGAGTTTCTTAGCACTTTGACACAATCGGTGATCTCTCAGTACTGTCCCGAGGAGAAAATTCCCGGAGTTGATCGAGTCAACTTCTGTCTTATGAACTTTGAGTACTCCTTGACACTAAGCCAATAGGCTCATTCCTTTGGGTTTGCCAGTAACAACACCGGCATATGCTCCACCACTATTGTTTTGAATCTTACACCCTTGGGTTATTCTAATAGAATGAGAGTTTGTGGAAACACAACCAACGGAAATCAAATTTCCCATCCTGTTATTCATTATTTGTTTTATGTTATTGCTAACACTGTGCAGTCATGTGGTGAGTTTACTAGAGTCAATTAGGAGGACATAATGATCCTCGCTAAAGCTGCTATTCCTAACTGTACCTTGACACCAAATTTGGGCCCACTTCTTTTGTTTTATCTTAATCATCAGGGTCTTGAATCTCATGTTCACATATGCAGAGGAGGAGTCATAACCATTCTTGCACATGCGCTCCAAGTCAACCTAGGTAACATCCAACCGTTGTATGGAAACCACCGTCTTGGTTTTTATACTCTTAGAGCTTGTGGTATGATTCCTAGAACCAATGGTAGATATTTATTTGATATACCTGGAGCAGATCACCTGATCCCTGCTCCTTTTCCTTATGGTATCTTATCTATCGAGGAGGGACATTTGCGTTATGACGCGCAGGTTGAGGCAAGTCTACCACAACAAGAAGTACCCATGGATGAAGAAGTGGAACAAGAAGGACCCGAACAAGATGTGCAGCCACCAAACTTATGCACCGCCTATGATGATATCTATACTCTCGAAGAAAATATCCAAAATATGAACAACCTCTCCATTAAACTTCGAGATGCTACTGCCAACCTCGCTACTCAGTTCCATGATTGGATCAACTAATGTAACATGGGTAACTATCCACCACCATCACAATGATCAACAAAAGGGGCTTGCAAAAGTCTGAGCTTGGGAATGTGTCCCTCGGCAATTTTATTTATGCAATAATGAGGTTGTACTCCAGCTCCTAGTGAGCTTTGAAACACTCGTGTTGGTTTGTTCCAACACTTTGCTTTTTCTTTCATTTTTAGTTTTCTTTTGTTCTTTGTTTGTTTTAGTTTTTCATTTGTTTTTGTTTTCTTAGTCCCTTGATTGGTCGCAAGTTCTTTTCTATTCTTTAATCCCCATCCTAAAAAATACAAAAAGATTTTTCCCTTTTTCCTTTTTCGTGAAAGTGGATTTTCACTTTTCCTCTTTGCTTCAATTTTATTAAGAGAGTGAATTTTCTTGATTTATGAAGGAACACATCCCTATAAAGAAGAGGATTATAAAGTCACTCATGAGAGGTATGTCCTATGTCTCCCACTTTTAAAGTTTGAATTGTTTATCTTAGTTAGTTAGTTGGTTTGCTAAGATGCTATGCTAGTGGGAGTAATTCAAAATAGTTAGATTAAAGCTTTTTATTTGTATGAATGATTAGTTGTGGAAGCTTTTGCTTTAGTTCTTGTAGCTAACTTCGTCTTTACTTGGAAATAGTTTTTACAAACAGTACAACATGAAAAAGTCTGAGACTTGTTTGATGAGTGATTGTCTTGAGAGTTTACGTTTGAAGATACTTAACCACATAGATGTTTTTATAGACTTGACGACACTCTTGAAAGGAGTTGTTTGATTAAAATGAAGTCTAGTGGTAACTGTGATTGCATGCCAAAGCTAATCTTGTGGATCAAACCGTGATACTATTTAAAAATTTCTATGTGTTCCCATGCACACCTTTGGATGATAACAACTCCACTAGCTTTTGAATGATTTATGGTATAACCCCAAATTTCGGCTATGAGTTGATGACATCGGTGGCATACGTGTCACCGTATGGGAAAAAGTATTGGTACTCTCGAAGGTTGTGCAAACCATGGTTTAAAAGCGTCACTCAATGATCCTTGTTGATAAACCACATAACAAGTCTTTGGCATGATCTCGTTACTACTCTATGAATTTTTGTGAGATCCAGCACATGGATTAATAGGATTGATAAGATACTCATAACAACAAGTTGCAACTTCTTTTCTAGAAGCTCATTCAAAAAAGAACTCTAAGGTTAAGCATGCTTGGCCTAGAGCAATTCTAGGATGGGTGACCGACCGGGAAGTGGGTACCGGGTGCGCATAAGTGGGGACAAAGTGCACAGAAAAGACTAGTGTTGGTCCGTGGGGCCAGTCTAGATATCCTATTAAGCTGCCAGGAGTGACACCCCCTGGGCCCAGTGGACGGGGTGTTACAAGTGGTATCAGAACTGACCTCGCGGTTTAACGGGCGCGTGCGGGTCAGTGGTGGGACATGTGGAGCATGGCGCTTGTGGCCCGGAGTGGACATGGCATGGCACATGTGCCAGCACTGGACGCACAAACGCGTGCCAAGAGGGTACGTTCTTAGGGGTGTGCTTGATCGATGAGGGCATCGATCTTCTAAAGGGTGGGTGTATGTGAGATCTAGAACATGGCTTAATAGGATTGATAGGATACTCATAACAACAAGCTGCAACTTCTTTTCGGAAGCTCATTCGAAAAGAACTTTAAGGTTAAGCGTGCTTGGCCTAGAGAAATTCTAGGATGGGTGAACGACCGGGAAGTGGGTACCGGGTGCGCATGAGTGAGGATAAAGTGCACAGAAAAGACTAGTGTTGGTCTGTGGGGCCAGTCTAGATATCCTATTAAGCTGCCAGGAGTGACACCCCCGGAGCCCAGTGGACGGGGTGTTACAATTTTCTTAAGAAGCAATGATTGGAATAGTAGTATTTTTGATAGTCTTGATTTACTAATATGGGTGTCAATAAGACACTTCACTTTTATACTACTTAGGACATGAACTCTCTTACTCAATATTTCTATAGTAAACATCCTAGTGTTCCTTGGCAAGCTGAGAGGAATTGGGTTGATTGCTATACTTCTAGTTATTTATACTTATATTAAACTCTACTTTGATTGTCTTGAGTTATCAAAGATTGTATAGTATTCTTAGCATCTCTCTAACTTTGATGAGCTTTTCAAAATGGAATAAGTTCTAGACGCATATGGCTACCGACCGTAAGTGTATTCGTATTCTCGTTGTTTCAAGTTTAAATGCTGAATTCCTTATAGTTCTTTTGTTGTTATTGCTCAAGGGCGATCAAGGTTTGAGCTTTGGGGACGTTAATGGCTCCAAAAATCACCATCTTTCTCCACGTTTAAACACTATTTTTTGTCAAGCAATGGACATTAATCTCTCTTGGTTTTCCACTAATGACTAATTATTGCAAAGATATGCAAAACCTTGCTTTGATTTGTGTTGTGGAGGAAATAACACTTTTATTGCAAAATATGGAGTCATAAATGAAGATTTTGAGGAAGTTTACATGACCAAGTAATCCTGGATCTATTGCCAGGCGCCAGATGGTGTAACGAGCACAGGTATGGGTGCGGCCCGCCCGTACGAGGTGGCGGCGGCTTTGTCTCGTAAAACACTACAACTATCATGAAGATACCTATATATTTCGAGGTCCCAGCCACCGTGTAGAGGGCCGCCATTAGTCAGATTGCATGACACCACCAGCAAATGAGATCCACACCATAGTTCATCCCTTTCATCCCTTTCATTCCCCATCCTCTCCATTAGCCATAGCCATTACTTTGTACTTGAGATCTCCTTGTGATTCAGAGACCATTATAAGAATATTTGATTTCAATCTAAGTATTTTGCACAATGTTTTCTATCCTTGATATTATTGTTATGAGTGAGTAGTCCTCATGGGAAGCGGGTTGGGGAGAAACCTCGCAGTTATTATGTGCATCTAATATATGGGAGTATTATGTATTGTTTGAAAAATGGATTTGTATATTTTGTTTCTTTCTCTATTGCCTCAATCTTTGGACTTGTAGGTACCCAAGACTACCCCCTAAATCGATCAAGGATTGAGGTGATATACTTGGCTAGCGGTGATAACATAGGAAACCCAATGACAGAAATGGATGTTCGGTCTTTGCTTAGCGACCCATTTAGGATTAACAACAACATATCTCTAAAGGGAATATGCCAGAGAGGCAATAATAAGGTGGTTATTATCTTATTCCTTGTTTATGATAAATGTTTATTTCTCATGCTATAATTGTATTAATTGGAAACGTTAATACATGTGTGTTTAAAAAACAAATAAGAGTTCTAGTTATGCCTCTCATATAAACTAGCTCATTGATTAACATGATGATCAAGGTTTCCTGATCATGGACATTGAATGTTTTTAATAACGAGGTCACAACATTGGTGGAATGATGTGATGAACATTCATCCGAAGTATAGTAATACGATCAAAGTCATTATGTTTAGATTACTATAACATCATTACAAAGAGCCGAAGAATGGTATAAGCTGTTGAATAATGGACAATCCATGGAATGGGAGGAAATAGTACCTCTCTTTTATTCTAAATTCAATCCTCCTAGTGAAATTCATAAGGATAGGAATATGATATATAAATTTTGGCCTCGTGATGGAGAGAGTACAACTCAATCTTGGGGGAGATTGAAGTTACTAATGCTTAAATGTCCTATTCATGAACTCCCTAACAATATTATTATCAATAACTCTAGGCTTTCTCTTCATGATAAAGATTTACTAGATGCTTCTTGTGCTGGATCATTTACACGTATGAATGAAGAAGCTAAATGGGATCTCTTAGACCGTATTCAAGAGAACACTGAAGCATGGGAGAATGACAAAGGAAGAAAGTCAGGTATAAATTATGATTATGAATGCATTAAATCTTTTATGGGAACTGATGACTTCTGTGATATTAGTAATGAGTATGGTCTTGATTCCCAAAGTATTGCCAACTGTTTTAAGTCCTTTGCCTCTTACATAGAAATTCCTAAAAAGAAGTGGAATAAGTACCATGCACCTTATAAAGATGTTGTTAGTCATGTTCCTGTTAGAAGCACTGAAGTTTGTACTATTGATCATATTTTGCCTGAACCATATGTTGAGAAAATACCTTTCCTAGCTAAGGTAAAGGAGTATTTTATGATGATTAGTGCGAATAACAAAGGTACAAAGAAAACAGTGGAACCCGATGAGCAAATAAATATTGAACCCGTGGTAGCTATTGTGAAAGATCTTGTCGCTAAAAATATAGAGGATGGACACATTATCTTCTGTGAAGACGCTTCTAATATTATTTCTCATCCTAGTAAATCTAGAAAAGCTAGTGTCCCTGTGCTCTCTGTTAAAATTGGTGATCATTGCTACTATGGTTTATGTGATATTGGTGCTAGTTCTAGTGCTATTCCTTATGAGCTTTACAGGGAAATTATGCATGAAATTGGTCCTTGTGAGCTTAAGGACATTGATGTGGTTATTCACCTTGCTAATAAGGAAACCATTTGCCCTATTGGTATTGTAAGAGATGTGGAAGTCCTTTGTGGTAACATTAAGTATCCTGTTGATTTTCTAGTGCTTAACTCAGCAGCTAGCAAAACTTGTCCTATCATTTTTGGTAGACTCTTCTTGAAAACTTGTGGAGCTATTATAGATTGTAAAAAGAAAAAAGTTTTAACTAAGTTTGATGGATATTCTTATGAGTTTAACTTTTCCAAATTCGCTAAATCTCCTTGTGAAAATAACTTGCCTAATGAAGATTTCAGGATGGATCAACTTGCTTCTATTGATCCAGTTTATGACCTTGGACCTCTTTTTGATGATTGTAAGTATGATCATTCTGATGATAAAGTTGTTGCCAGTGATAGTTATAATGTCAACTTTATTCAAAGTGCTACTGGAAGTTATTATGAGAGAGGGAAACATGGTTTTATGCATCTCAATAATATTAAGTTTCCCAGTTTTATGTTGAAAGCTTTGAAGTTGCATTTGTTTTTTATTCCTATTATAATGGCTTTTTGTTTCAACAATTTTATTTCTCATAATACTCCTTTGCATAGGAAGTGGGTTAGGCTCAAATGTGTTGGTTATTTGCTTTTTTATGCTCTCTTTCGCTTCAGATATTTATCTCTTATGTGAGCATCTTCGAAACTATCAAGCCTAACTTAAAGGAATTAATGAAAAGTACTTATTGGGAGATAACCCAATAGTTTCATCGAGTCTTGGAAGTTATTACCTCAGTAATAACCGCTCCTTATCCTTTTTGTTTTGGTTTTTGTGTCAAGTTCAACTACTTTTGAGAAGTAGAGGAGTTGTGAAAAGTGGCTCTCCTGGAACAGATTTTTGTGATGCATTCGAAAAATTCGTGAGGGAGCACAGTACTTCGGATGGAGCTGTATTTTTTTGTGATTGTTCCCCAAGTTGTTTCCCAAATTTCATTAGTTCTGAAATTTTTGATTTGAGCAACAGACGGTTTTAGAAAAAATCAATCTTTACCTGCTGGTATGTTTTGACAGATTTCTGCCATCATCTGCATTTGCCTCTTATATTGATTCCCTTCCAGATTCTTTTGGGTTTTTGGAAAGGAGTTGCTACAGTAGCTTTTGTTTTGATGGTTTTCAGTTGAAGTGTGAACCTAAAGGTTTATTGTTTTTCTGTATACTAATGTTGCCATTGAGGTTTTGTGTGAGATCTTGTAGGAAAGGAATTTTTAGGATATGGAGAAAAGGAATCTGTAGTGTTCGTCTTTGAATAGGTAAAAGAGGTGAAAACAGAAGGTTCGTGAAAACCTTATCTTTTTATATTTTTGATGTTTTTATTACATACGGAAGGTTACGAGACAAAACAGAGGAGGAAACGGAGGCCAGAGTGGCCACACCCACCCTAGGCGCGGGCCCCAACTGGCCGCGCCTAGAGGGGGTGTGAGCCCCCTGAGCTCCGTCTCCGCCTCGTTTTCACACCAGTACCTTCCTTATGCGTTGAAAATTCGTAATATATAACCCCCGGATCCCCCGAGGTTCGTATATCGTGTTCTCGTCATGTTTTCGTTTCGATCTGTTTCTGTCAGGAAATCTTCTCAAGTTTAGAGCACCATGGTCTCCGCCAACGACAAAGGCAAGAAGCCTGAGGAAGATGATACTCAAAAGCCCAAGGAGGAGGAGATTTTGGTTGGGGATGAAGAAGGCATGGAGGAGGACAAGCATCCGGACACCCGCGCTACCATCGCAAGCATTAGAGTGGTGGCAAACCCCACCAAGCTTAGGAGGACAACACAAATGTCTATAGGAGGGAGAACTCTGCATCATATCCTCGCTCCACGGTCACTTCCTTCACGTACCAAGAATACCTTCCATACTCATATACATGAGCAACAATACCAAAAGGTGTCCAAAGGGAACTTGCCCTCGGCTTGGGATGTGCCTTGTTCTAACCATGCATGGAAGGAACACACTAAGAAGGAAGAGTGGGGAAAGAATAACAAGGACTAGGATTCTCGGTCCGATATGATCATGAACCGCATTGAGCATAATTTGGAGTTGATTCATACTCTAACCTTCGAGATTGAGGATTTGAGGGAACTTATTAAAGAGCTTATCATGAGAACACCACCACCACCGAAGGAATAATTCATCATCAGGTTTGGCATCCCCTTGGCTTGTTCCAAGCTTGGGGGAGTGCCGCGGTATCACATCATTATCTTTTATCTTTTACCTTTTTAGTGGATTCATATCTTTGCTAGAGAAGTTATCTTATAGGTTGGTTTGCATTGTGGAAGTATCTCTCCTTTAGTTGATTATCTATATATCCCTTGGTGTGAGTGCCTTTATGGAATATTAATGAGAAGTCTCATCTTTTACTTTTTGCACTTCTTATTTTAGTTTGCAATCTCTATTATATGATTGATCTTGTTGATCAGTATTGGTATCACTTTGGGAGCATCAAGTAGATCTAAATTGGTTTTGGCAAACCAAGCTCTGGTCATTAGCAACACTTTTTGAGGTTTGAAAGGAAAAGAGAAAAAGCTTTACAAGTATTCTGTATCATTTATTTTCTTTCTTGATTGGCTCATAAGCTTAGTATTCTTTATTTAAGATCTTTTGTGTCCTCAAGGAAGATTGCATGTTTGGCTTTATCACCTGTAGGTTTGCTTGTTTATTTTAACTCTTTTGCTTGCTACCCAGCCTTGCTAGACAAAAACATGTTTTGAGAAGGCATACTTCTCATGCATCCAATCCCTTTGAACCAAAACCTGTGCCATTTGTGTCCACCATATCTGCCTATTAGCATCATTGCTATTCCAAGCAAATTCTCAAGCTTCATCTATCTTTTGAATTAAAAATTATTTTGTTATGTGAAAACTAGTTAGTAAAGTTCTCATGAACTTGATGGCACACCTTATTTTCTTGCCCCTAATAAACTTGAACCATTGTGTCATCGAAGTTGTATATGCTTGCATCTATATGTTGGGATTAGCAAAACTGTGCTGTCACGGGGAACGCTTTCAACACCTGTAAATACATACCCAGTTGATATCATGCTCTTTTGTTTGCGGATGTCATTGGTGTGAAATAAAAGGGGAGCTTGTAAGTCCATGGAGTTATGTATGTGTGTTGGAGAAACGTCTGGGCTGCTAGCCTAAGCCATGCCTAATCATGGTGGAAACTTTCAGCATCACCATAGTGAGCAATCTATGAAGCTTTCCTCTTATAAAAAAGAAGAGACATAGTGAAAAGAGGAAAGAGAGAAAAAGCGCCATTTTCCCATGGCAAATAAGAGATTGCTGAGATGCTCATTGTCTGCTTGCCTTGTAATTTTGGTTATGGGAAAGCTCCTGTACCATGTGCAAGGGGTACCCTGTTGGCGGTTCTTTATTATACATATGTACTTACAATGACAAGAACTTACCAGTAACTAAATTTGAGTATCATGAGGAGCGGCCCTCATACTGAAGGGACATGAGATTGCCAACTTATATTTCATCAAGCATATACTCCATCCTTGTTCACTTTAACCTTAATCACCTCAAGATGCTTATGATAGGGGCAATGAGGGCTCAAAGCTTGTAAGTACCATAATCTTTTGGAAGCTCTTTATGAACTTGAAATACCTGCTTCCCTCTATGAAGGGCCTTTCTTCTACTTCTAAGTTGAGTTAGTAAACCTACTTCCTCTCTATCTCCAGCAAGCATTTGAGTTTTTGTGTTTCAAGCATTCATATGATGATTTATTCAATCATGTTCTTTATCTTCCTTGTTTGCACAAGACTCTTATATATTGAGTATTACTTTGAAAGCCGTCATTGTGAAAAATCTTTTATGTTTGAGAAAAGAGTACTCTTGTTGTGAAAACTTCTACAAAAGATTTTTCTGAAACTATTTGCCAGCTGTTCTCTGACCAAGAACAAAAGTTTGCCAATTCCAATTATGATTTATCTTTATGAATCTCTATTGTGACCCCTGTACTTGTTGCAAGCTAAGTTATATAATGGTGAATTGCTTTCTTCTATAAGATGTGCAACGGTAAGTGTGATGCTTCTTGTCCGTATTCTTTTATCAACACTTCACTCCATAAACCCGTGGACATGTTTATTGAGCTTAGTTTTTGCTTGGGGACAAGCGAAGGTCTAAGCTTGGGGGGAGTTGATACGTCCAATTTGCATCGCCATTCTATATCATAATTTGCCTCTATTCATTGATATATTTCATATTAAGAGGTGTTACTTATGTCTTTTCATCTGTTTTTTGCATGTTGGATGATTCTTGGAGGATGAACTGCCGGAGTCAAGATTCTGATGGAAAAAGAGGTGTTTTGATGCAATTTCGCGGAGATCAGGAAAATACCAGAAAAATTATGGAAAATCATATTTTCCCAGAAGACGAAGAAAGCCAGAAGGGTAGGCGGAGATGGGCCACAGGGGGCCCACACCCCCTAGGCACGGGCCACCCCTTGGTCGCGCCTACAGGGGGTGTGGCCCACCTATACCACCTCTGGCTCCGCCCTCTCACCTATTGTTGCCTGTCAAAACCCACCGGCGAGCAGCGACGAGCAACACGAAGAGCCGGGAGGCTCCCAGAACTGCTGGTGGGCCCTGGTCCCTCGGGCAACGGCCCGCAAAACTCCAGCACACGTCCTGGCTGGTTCGAGGGCGTGCCACCTGACCTATACCTGGTCAGGAAGGTGATGGGTTGCTTCGAGTGGTTTCCTGCATGGCAAATAAACACACGTAAAATTCAAGCCGCAACCGGCTCCCAGGTTTCCCTGCGAATCGGCTCCTAGAGCCGATTATCCCATGGTTCTGTATTAGATCTACGATAACATGGGGTTTTGCTTCATCAATACAAGTTAAATCGATCTACGACAGTTTAATGTTTTCACCTCATAATTGGAACATCCTACACGTAATTGAGCCTGGTAGATACAAAAGATGATAGAAAACTAACCCTAGAGAAGGCCTAAAAACCAACGTAAAGTCAATTCCCGGAACAACTCCTCTCGGATCGGCAAACCATATCTTACATATTACTGGATCGTTCAACCCGTTTGCAAGGCCTGATCATGTAGATATCAAACTAAACCTTGGAGAACAAGGCACAACTATAACAGATCAAATCGACTTAAATAAAGATCAAGCAAGATGCCACCCTTACACCCGGGAAAAGGTGCAAAGGCGGCGAGATAGCTAGAGGCAGCATAACTAAACGATCATAGCAAAAAGGTACCGATGCTAGCCTAAACAAATCTATGATAATAGTATTACTCGCCATCAACAAGGCTTCAGTACGAGTAACACCAAATAACGCATAAGTAAATACTGCCTAGATCGCAAGATGCGATCTAGGCAGCATGGCACTTACCCGAGAAAAACCCTAGAAACAAGGGGTGGCGATGCGCCGAGATTGTGTTTGTTGTGAACGTGATTGTCCTCCTTTTCTCAATAACCTTAGGTACATATTTATAGTCCGGAGACTTTCTATCTTTGGAATAACTCTACAACTCTATCTCTTACCTAAATCGAAATGGAACCTATTACAATATAAGATACACGGGCAATTTAGCCCAAATCAACGCACGAGGCCGATTCAACAACACGTTGCATATACGTATCTTCTAAGCCCATCTTGATTGCGGCCCAACTCCTCCTTTGGCCAAAATGTGGCGATAACACATGCCCCCCTGGTTTTGGCAATAATAATTCCAAAACCACTCTGTTTTTTCCTTCTCCTCTTTTTTTCTGTATCGGGTTACGCGTTGCCAGAATGCGTTGCAGAACAGAATCGTCACGCCACCCCCTCATCATGATGCCCTGTCTTCTCCACTTCTCCGCAGTGCATGATTTGACAATTTCGGCAGCACATTCTGGGGAACCGCTATAGCATTGAACCGCCTCCCACTATTCCCCTTATTTAAATTCATCTAAGCAGTTTGCAGTCCCCATCTTCCTCCAGTAGCCAAAAAACCCTCTTCCTCCGCCGAAAAAACCCTCTTCCTCCGCCATGGCCTCCTCTTCTTCCGCCCGTTCCTCCCAGTCTTCCAACACCATTAGCGACCGGGAGCCGACGCCGGAGCACCCGCCCACGGCGGCGTACGAGACTCTCGCCCCACAATGGTGGGACGAGAGGGATTGGGATTTCCCCGCTTGGTCGGAGGACAACGCGTCTCTGACTGACGGCGAGGAGGGCCTGCAGTTCCTCGTCGACGGGGAACTGGAGGCGAAGAGCAGCGACGACGCCTGGTCCTGGGACGGCGTCGAATCCTCCGACGAGGAGGAGGAGTCGGAGGAGGACACCTCCTCCGATGAGTATCCACCGGTGAAGCGCTTCCGCGCCGGGTCCAGCGAGGACACCGAAGACGGCGACGAGGACGAGGAGGCCCCTGCTGGCATCTTCAGCAGCAGCAGCGAAGACGACGCCGGCAGCAGCGCTGATGACAGCGAACAAGACGACGGCGAAGACAGCGGCGACGACCTCGGCCTCTAGATTAGGAACTACTAGTAGTAGTAGTAGACTTCCTTTTGTAAGCAATCAGCTCCACTGTAAATAATCGTCTTTTGAATGAACGAAGATTGCTTTTCCAACTCGAAGATTGCTTTTCCGACCCAATTTCGCCGATAGTCAAAATAGGTCGATGCTCCAGAAGCCGATAGTACTGTATCGGCTTTCACCACACTGCGCTCATACAGTCAAACAAGTCAAACCTCAAAGAGCCGATGGTAAAGCATCGGCTTTCAAAAAACGTTGACAAGGTCAATTTTGGTCGCGTATTTAAACAAATCTGAGCGGCCACTTTCCAGTTTCAAACGGTAACCTGCGACCCTCTTCAAAAAGGGGCGACCCAGATCTCCAATTGCCCACCGACCAGATCGAGCTCACAGTCGACAAGAACCCTCGATCCCCAACTGCATAGATCCATCCCCGCCGGCAAACTAGATGACGGAATCGCCCAACACCAACCCAGAGGTCTCCGGTCTGAAGGTACGCCTACTCCTCGCAGTCTGAACGCGATGCTAGAATTAATGGCGAACACCTGAATTAATGCCTTATTCCACCATTAAATTTTCTAGGTTTCAGACATTCTGCTGCCGCATCCTTCTCTCCCAAATTCTCTCTGTCTTGGCCCTCGTACAGAATCTAGTCCTGCCCATCTGATTTCTTGCGAAGCAAACAGAATCCCCTTCGTAAGCCAAGACCTAGATTTAAACTCTTGGGCCGACTGCTTGCGAGCCTGGCCTAATCCTCCTGAACATTGGGTCTCTTGGTTCAGCAGGGTAGCTAGAGCTTACCAATCCCAATGGGAAACCACGGGAATAGACGATGCCTTGCATTTGTCATTGTCTCCTCTTGAGAAACATGAGAATCTTCTAAAAACCATCGGCTACTTCTGGTCTGACGCTCTGAACTGCTTCATGTTCGGTCATGGCCCTATGTCACCAACTCTGTTAGACGTGGTGATGATTACTGGTCTGGATGTTACATCACCCAGCCCCTCTGCTTTTAAACTGACCAAAGTCCCCTACAAACTGTCTTCTAAAACAGACTGCACGAACTGGGGTGCCTACCTCCAACGCCATATGAAAACAAAGGGCCCTGTCACAGAGAAAGAACACACGGCCTTTCTCAACTTCTGGCTAGAACATTTCATATTCTGTGGCCCTTCCCTTGCTCCAACCAAGAATTATCTCTCCTTAGCCCACGAACTGGCCAAAGGCACTCAACTTGGCATCGGCAAACTGTTCCTTGGAGAGGTCTATCGATATCTCCAGTTGATGTCTGTCAAGCTGTTCTCTGGCATAGCAGTCAAAACCGGTGGTCCTTGGTGGTTCATTCAGCTATGGGCTCAGCTGTATTTTCAAAACCACGTCCCAAACTTCCCCCTTTTGGCTAGTTGCACCTTTCCAGATGTCAAAGGGAAGCAGATCCGATGCACCAGCTATGGCCAAGCTTTGTATAGACTGCCAGGTAGTAAACTGACCCCTCAGGAAGCATCTAAATGGTTCAGCATTTTCTTTCAAGGCCTGGATAATCCTATCTTCTTTCCTTACACGGAAGAATCGGAACATTTTGAAAATCCACTCTCCTTCAGGCTAGACAATTTTGCCGATGACACTAGCACTCGGCAGCTCTTTTCCATCGTGATCCGTCCTTGTTTCCTTCCAGTTGGCATGAGTACATCCAACAGAATAATCAAGCCTGGGTATGAATTCTACCAGCCGGTCATAGTGGCTCGGCAATTTGGCCTTGGACAAGTACCTCCCCATCTCTTTCTCCACCATCTTACGGAGAGCAGAGCCGACCTTCCTGATCCTCTCACCAGTCAAAGGTGTTACTCCTTCTTTGATGCTTTGACCATCCCTATTCCTAATGACCTCACCTTCGCCTCATCAACTGATGGCTTTGAAGACTGGTGGTCGATGTGGAAGACTCATGCCTTCAGGAGAGCTCTGGGACCGTTGCTGAAGCAGCTCGATGCTCGCACAGTGATGGCTCCCCCTTCGAGTTCTTTCCGCCAGCTCCTGTGGTTCTTTTCTGCAAAAACTCGCCACCTCTGAAAAAGGTCATGATGCAGAACCAGCCGATCACACCACAATCGTCTTCCAAGAACCAAGCAACTCCTAAATCAGCTGCCCCTCGAGTTCCAACTAAGACAAGAACGATGGTGAGGAAGGTAGCTGCCAGGAAGACCTTGAGGCGCCGGAGCCCTTCTCCAGAAAGCTCGCATGTAGGCTGATCCATGTCTTGGTCGATCCTTCTCATTCTTCCATTCTTGCAGACATGCTCGTGCTTACTGGTTCTCCTTTTTTACAGGCTTCCGTCGAAGACACCTCTAGCGAGGACACTCAGACCAATCGAGGAGAACTAGGCCCCACAGATTCTGAGAGGACCATCACACCGAGCCAGCCAGATTCACCACCATCGGCTTCCAGGAAAAGGTCGGTTCCTGAACCTACTGCCCCCCGAGCACCAGTCGAGGCGGGGCCAGCTGTGGGTCCCAAGAGAGCTCGCAAAGGACTGCAAGCTTCTTCGTCGAGCCAGGAGGTTTCGAAAATCATCACCCTTCATGCTCTTACCACTTACTTCTTTTTATCTGCCGATTCATCATCATTTACATCGGCTAAACACCTTCAATGCAGACGACTGACGTTTCTAGTGGGAAAGCTGGGGCAGTGCCGATGCCTTTAGCCAAGCCGGATTCAGCAATCCCCGAAGGTGCAGATGAAACGGCTACCACTTTGGCCAAGCCCCCAGCAACCACACACAAACCGATCGTCTCCTCATCTGCTGTCCCCTCGATCTTAGGAGAGGTATGTTAGCTTCTTTCGGCTCATCCTTACACGTTGGACGCGTACTGACGCTTTTTTCGGGCTGCCAGAGTTGTGATATTTCAGGCTTGCTGATGTTCGACCCTGAATCCATCGAACCAACTCCCTCTGTTGCCAACGATGAACCACGAGCTAGGGCTGTTCCACCTCAATTCCAGCGTCTTAAAGCCCTGCTGTCCTCCCCGATCGAAGAGTTGATCGAGGGTTCTGAGGAGGTGAAGAGCGTTCTTGCTGAAATCAAAGACCAACTCCCAGTAGCATTGCAGGTGAAGCTTTGGCCAGTTGTAACTCTGTCTTTCTACGGGTCAAGGGTGAAGTTAGCTCGTGAGAGGATCAGTCTGCGCCGCGCCCAACTTCCACTGAAGGCCAATATCACAGACAGATGTCAGCAGCTCAACGAGAAAAAGGCGTCTCTTGATGCCAAAACTGACACCTCTGTCAGTACCGCCGAGCTCGCATCCTTGAAAAGGGAGTTGGAAGATCTTGAAGAGAAGGTCCGGGCGACTAAACAGCTCATTCGCGACAAGGAAGAATCCATCGCCCGATCCCAAGACGAAGCAGAAAGCCTCAAAGCTCAACTGAAGACCGATCTGGCAGAAATACGTGCCCTGAACAAGCAGCTAGTGACGGGCAAGGACGAAGATGACGAAGCCGAGATCGCCGAGGTGGACCGTGTCCGTGCTGACGCCCTCCACGCCTTCGAGGCATTTCTTCAGTAGCTCGTTTATGTAAACTGGCATCTGCTTGTAACAGTTAGAACCTCTAGAGTCGATGGCTGTGCATCGGCTGTATGTTTTTTTTATTGGCCGATTTCATGTATCGGCCCCCATATTTCAGTGTCCATCATCCCACATGCTTGGGAAATATTTCTTGAGGTGTTGCCCGTTGACAGCCATTGGGAATTTTACGCCATCCAGTTCCTCAAGTATGTACGCGTTTCCCCTTAAAACCTGATCGACCCTGTATGGCCCGTGCCAATTTGGAGACCATTTACCATATGCTGCATCCTTAGTTCCCAATGGCAATACAGCTTCCCATACCAGATCGCCGACGTGGAACTCCTTTGGTCTCACCTTATTATTATATGCACGAGCTACCTTGGCCTTGTTTTCTTTGATTTTCTCAAGCGACCACATCCTAAGCTCAGTCAGATCCTCAACACTGTCACTCATCAGGGCCGCATATTCTTCGGTTGTTAGATCATTCTGAAAGGTGACACGCCTCGATCCAGCCGTAATTTCCCAGGGCAATACGGCTTCTTGTCCATAGACTAGATGGTATGGCGAGGTTTTTATCGCTCCATGACATGACATGCGATAAGCCCATAACGCCTCTGACAAAACCTCGTGCCAACGCCTAGGGTGCTCATCGATCTTCCTCTTGATCAGCTTGATAAGGCTCTGGTTGGACGCTTCAGCTTGCCCATTTGCTTGAGCATAGTACGGAGATGATCGGATCAGCTTAATTCCCGTGTCCTCACAGAACTCTCTAAACTCGTAAGAAGTGAAGACCGAACCTCCATCGGTCGTGATCGTTTGGGGGATCCCGAATCTATGAATAACATGTTCCTTCACGAACTCGATAACATCCTTTGAGCTCACTGATTTCATAGGGACGGCTTCAACCCATTTAGTGAAATAATCTGTAATGGCCAAAATCCACATGTGGCCTTTGCTTGATGGAGGATTGATCTTGCCAATCATATCCATGCCCCAACCTCGGAATGGCCAAGGTTTGATGATGGGGTTCATTGCTGACGCGGGCACCATCTGAATTTTTCCAAATTTCTGACATGCTTGACACCCTTTGTAGTATTTAAAACAGTCCTCAAGCATGGTGGGCCAATAAAACCCTGATCGCCTGATCAACCATTTCATCTTGTGAGCCGATTGGTGAGTTCCACAGGCGCCTTCGTGTACCTCGTGAAGGAGCCGATTGGCCTCGGTTGGCCCTAGACATTTGAGCAACAACCCTTCCAGGGTCCTGTAGAACATGTTGTCCCCGATAAGCACGTACTTCATGGCCTTGTACCTTATCCGTTTAGGTGCCCCCCGAGCCGAATCTTTCAAGTAATTGAAGATATCGGCTCTCCAGTCGTCCGTCTCCAGGAACTGAACTTGAACATCAGTTCCCTCTGCTACGTCCTTGTAGCCTGAAGCCATTTGTGCGAGATCATTTGCCTCTGTATTCTGCGATCGCGGGATCCAGTTAAAGTTCATGTACCGGAACTGTGCCATGAGCTCACGACATTGCAACCATAATGGGAAGAGAGACTCACTCTCACACTTGTATTCCTCCGTGACCTGGGAAATCACCAATTTGGAGTCTCCAAAAATTTCCACTGCTTCTGCTCCAGCTTCGATGAGCAACTCCATTCCCTTGCGTATCGCCTCATACTCAGCGACGTTGTTGGTGCGAGGGGCAGATAACCTGATGGAGAAGGAAAATGTTGCCCCCCGGGGCGACACGAGTAGCATGCCGATGCCGCACCCATCGTCACAAACCGATCCATCGAAAAACATAGCCCACGCTCGTATAGACAGTGCTGCTATATTAGTGTTGATCCTTTCAGCGATAAGGTCGGCCAATGCCTGTCCCTTAACTGCTTTCGCGGGTTGATACCGGATGTCAAACTCCGATAATGCAAACATCCATTTGCCCAGTCGGCCTTTCAACATAGGAGCCGACAGCATGTGCTTTATGACATCTGATTTGCATATGATGACAATCTCCGCTGATAGCAAAATGTGGCGCAGCTTGGTGCAGGTGAAAAACAGGCAGAGGCACAACTTGTCGATCTCAGGATACCTTGTCTCTGCATCCAGCATCCTTCTGCTGATGTAAAATACAACTCGCTCCAGCCCATCATAAACTTGCACCACCACTAAGGCGATGGACGTGTCAGCTACTGATAAGTAAATGTAGAATGGCCTATCCGGCTGGGGCGGAACCAATACTGGCGGCTTCATCAGATATTCTTTGATCTCGTCGAAGGCTCGTTGTTGTTCTGCCCCCAGCTGAACTCCTCGTCAGATTTAATCTTCACCAGTCCCATGAACGGCTCTATTCTTCCTGACAGATTGGAGATGAATCTTCTGACGAAGTTGATCTTGCCGATGAGAGACTGCAGTTCTTTCTTCGTCGTAGGTGGCTTCATTGTTCGCACTGCCTCCTGACTTTTCAGGCCGATCTCAATTCCGCGTTCATGGACCAAGAACCCCAAGAACTGACCGGCCGTCACCCCAAAGGCACACTTTTTTGGATTCATCCGTAGCCAGAATTTTCTTGTTCGGTCCAGGACGCGTTGCAGATCGTCCAAGTGTCCTTGTACTGAAGCAGACTTGACCACCACGTCATCGATGTAAATTTCCACCAGCTTGCCGATCAGATCATGGAAAATGTAATTCATGGCTCTTTGGTATGTGGCGCCGGCATTCTTCAGTCCAAATGTCATGACTACATATTCAAACAACCCCACCGAACCTGGGACTCTGAACGCAGTCTTGTGTATGTCTTCTGGAGCCATAAAAATTTGGTTGTAACCGGCATTGCCATCCATGAAGTTCAAGATCTTATGACCAGCCGCTGCGTTGATTAACGTTTCTGCCACCGGCATCGGATACTCATCCTTTGGAGTAGCTCTATTGAGATCCCGAAAATCTATGGCAACACGCCAGCGGCCATCCTTTTTCTCTACAGGTACGATACTAGAAATCCACTCCGCATACCTGCATGGCCTTATTAACTTGGCTGTCAACATTTTCTCGACCTCTTTCTTGACTTCTTCCAAAATTCCGGCCTTCATCTGTCGTGCTCGCTGCTGGAATGGCCGAAATCCTTTTTTAAGCGGGAGTCGATGCTCAATGATGCTCCTGTCTAATCCAGGCATCTCTGTATAGTCCCAGGCGAAGCAGTCTGGATATTCTTTCAACAGAGCTATCATCGGACCCCGCAGATTCGGATCTAACTTCTTGCTGATAAATGTTGGTCGTGGCTTATCCCTAGGACCGATGTCGATTTCCTCTAGTTCATCAGTGGATGTAAACCCATACCCTAGCTTTCCGTCACCTGTTAAATCGATGCTAAACACAGGGCAAACAGTAGGTGAGGATAACAAAAATAATTTGGGCCGATTGCCTGAATCGGCCCCCTTTTTGATTGCATTAGTCAAGGACGGTTTACACCTTATTTGTGTTTTACAATGGCAGGGAATCTCCCTGCTACGACTACATGATCTGCTTGTCGTAAGATTGCTGCTTTTTGTTTTTTGTGGCCGATCGCAGGGATCGGCCGTACCACGTACGATCGTGGACTTTGGTACTCTGTCAGGCCAGTGGATAAGACCAGCCTCACCCCGTTTTTTGTAGCTTCAATGCGCTCACAGCCGTCTAGACTGATTCCAGAGATCGGCTCTTGGTCCTCTGCTTCCCAGATGTTCATGCCAGCTATGGAGATCTCGATAGAATCATCTGCATGAATGACCTCCACCTCATCTCCATCCCACTGTATTAGGCACTGGTGCATCGTGGATGGAATGCAGCAGTTAGCATGAATCCAATCTCTCCCTAGCAAGACAGCGTAGGTGCTTTTGCTGTCCACGATGAAGAATGACGTAGGGATGGTTTTTCTGCCCACGGTCAGATCCACGTTCAGTACGCCTTGCGTTTCTGAAGTTTGGCCGTTGAAGTCGCTTAACGTGACGTTGGTTTTGATCAGATCTGCAGTGGAGCGTCCCAAACGCCGTAGCATGGAGTATGGCATTATATTGACTGCCGCTCCGGTGTCCACCAACATCTTGCTGACAGGCTGCCCATTGATGTAACCTCGTAGGTACAGGGCTTTCAGATGTTTGTAGCCCTTCTCACGTGGCTTCTCAAAGATAACCGGCCGTGGGCCGCAGTCAAACTGTGCCACTGGTAGCTCGTTGGTTCTTGGCGCGCAGAACTCTGACGGAAGTATGAATACCATGTTTGTGCCAGCCGATGTCTTTGCATCGGCTTTTACTGGTTTGGGGCGCCACTCTTTCCTTTTCGGGCGATCTTCCGTTTCCAAGGTCTGCCGAATTTTAACGGCCAGATCGGGCCGTGCTTTCTTTAAAGCGTGGAGATACTGCACTTCGGCTTCCTCCAAGTTACGTAGCCGCTGCACTCTACGCTTTTGGGTGTGTCTGAGTCCGTCGGGACACCACCTTCGACGGTGATATCTGTCTTTTTCTTTGTCATCCATTGGCTCATCGAGATCTTTTGCTCGAGCGGACTCCCTGTATCGGCTCTGAGGTGGGAGAGGCCCTAGGCGCTTGAACACTGACACTGGCCCCGTGTCCTCCTTCTGCTGTCCACATTCCGGGCAGTTATCGATTGTAGGCAATCGGCTCATTCCCGCATCCCAGCAATACTTGAAGAAAGGACAATCCCAATGTTTGTCTGCGCCTTCCTTTTCTTTTGACGGTCCCCTAGCGAGGTGCTCATATCCTTCATCGTTTCCATCGCGCCAGCGACGTCGGTCATACTGACGCTCATACTTGTTAAGGAGATGCGTGGAATGTGGCTTCTGATACCGCATGCTCCTCACCTGTTCCTTAGTTAAATACCGCCTGTCATCGTAGCTGGGCCGGTCGCGTGGACCAGCCTCCTCTCTTTCTTTGCCCCGAGAGCGACCGCCGTCCTCCTTGTACGTGCCATGGTGGTACACGGGCCCTGCCATGTTGACATCGAACGAGAAATCCAACTGGCGCCTCGTGGAGTGGCTGTGTTCTACCATGTTGACGCCGGGAAACGGGTTGGTGTCTACTTTCATGGCGAATTGCCCCAGGATCAGACGGCCCTGCTCTATCGCCGTTTGGATCTGGCGACGTAGCTCTTTGCAGTCATTGGTGGTGTGGGTGAACGAGTGATGCCACTTGCAGTATGGTCTTCCGTTCATCTCTTGAGCCGTAGGGATTTTGTGACCTTCGGGTAACCTCAGCAGCTTTTCTTTCAGCAGTAAATCGAATATTTGCTCAGCTTTGCTCACATCGAAGTCGAACCCTTTTGCAGGCCCTTGCTGTTTCACCCATTTGCAGGATACAGGATCTGCCCCCCGAGCCCATTCAGCCACGGCCACCTCCTGGTCTTGCGTAGGATCTTCTTCTTCTGTATCGACCAGGCCTATCGGACGTTTGAACTTGTCTTGGTACAACTCAGGGTGGCGCTGTTCATACATCATCAGCTTCTGGGCCATGTGCGCCAATGAGTTGTACTCTACTTGGAAAGCCAGATCCTTGATAGGTGCTGAGAGACCCAACACTGCCAGCTCGACTGCTTCTTTTTCAGTTAAACGAGCTGAGTAACATCAGTTCTTGACGGTCCTAAAGCGCTGGATGTACTCGGCTACAGTTTCTCCCCGCTTTTGCCGCACCTGTGCCAGGTCTGCAATGCCAGCCTCGGTAGCCTCTGAATGATATTGAATGTGGAACTGCTCTTCCAGTTGCTTCCAGGTCTGGATCGAATCAGGTGGCAGCGAGGTGTACCACCCAAAAGCTGGTCCTGTCAGACATTGCGCAAAGAACCTTACGCGCAACTGATCCGATGCTGAAATCATGCCTAACTGTGCCAGGTATCGGCTCACGTGCTCGATCGAGCTCGACCCTTCTGACCCGCTAAACCTTGAGAACTCAGGGAGCCGATACTTGGGTGGCAGCGGAATTAGGTCAAACTCGTTGGGGTACGGCTTTGAATAGCCGATTGTCCTTCTTTTCGGCACGAAGCCGAACTGGTCTCTCAAGATGGTACGGATTTTCTCCACTGTTTGGGCTGCAGGGGCTAGATTCTCATGACTCGTTCCAGTGGCATACTTGGCTAGCCACGCCTGTTTGTCGGCGTCCATCCCAGACATCGCTGCTCCAGAAACGCCTACTCCTGAAACCCCTGCACCAGGAACTCCTGCCGCAGAAATCCCTGCGGTCGCAATCTGGTTGGTGCGTGTCAGGTTATTGCAGTCCGGCACGTAGGTGCACACATATCCATGTGGGATTTCTTTAGGTGGCTCAAACAGGAACTGGCAATCGCCTGGGTCGCCTCCGACCTTGTAGATGACGTACGCCGCCGCCCCTGGTGGCTCCGGAGCTGCAAGTGTGAATGGCAGCGGTGGCCTGGCCTGGAGCGGTCTTTCTCCCTGGTGAGTCCCGAGAGTAGGCCCCGACGGAGAGTACTGATGTTTCATGATCTCCTGCACTACGCGAACTGCGATCCGCTCGAAAGCGTTCACCAGGCTCTCAGAATGGCGGTGAAGAGAATGAGCCACCATGTAGTTGACTTCCTGTCGCAGAGCTCTGGTGCGCTCCTCTGAAGGAACAGACAGATCCACCTCATCAAGAGCACCCTCGGGTGAGAACCCTTTCCACCTGATGCCATGCTTACGAGTCCTCTCGAAAGAGCCGATGAGATCGGCTTCGAAGAGAGCTTTGATGTCATCATACTTCGCCTTGTGCTCCTCAGGCAGCTCGTCGTACGTGATTGGCCTGTCCCCCATCTCAGCGTCGGATGTTGATGCAGATGTTGTTGAAGGTCCCACCGGGCGTGCCAGAATGTGTTGCCTGTCAAAACCCACCGGCGAGCAGCGACGAGCAACACGAAGAGCCGGGAGGCTCCCAGAACTGCTGGTGGGCCCTGGTCCCTCGGGCAACGGCCCGCAAAACTCCGGCACACGTCCTGGCTGGTTCGAGGGCGTGCCACCTGACCTATACCTGGTCAGGAAGGTGATGGGTTGCTTCGAGTGGTTTCCTGCATGGCAAATAAACACACGTAAAATTCAAGCCGCAACCGGCTCCCAGGTTTCCCTGCGAATCGGCTCCTAGAGCCGATTATCCATGGTTCTGTATTAGATCTACGATAACATGGGGTTTTGCTTCATCAATACAAGTTAAATCGATCTACGACAGTTTAACGTTTTCACCACATAATTGGAACATCCTACACGTAATTGAGCCTGGTAGATACAAAAGATGATAGAAAACTAACCCTAGAGAAGGCCTAAAAACCAACGTAAAGTCAATTCCCGGAACAACTCCTCTCGGATCGGCAAACCATATCTTACATATTACTGGATCGTTCAACCCGTTTGCAAGGCCTGATCATGTAGATATCAAACTAAACCTTGGAGAACAAGGCACAACTATAACAGATCAAATCGACTTAAATAAAGATCAAGCAAGATGCCACCCTTACACCCGGGAAAAGGTGCAAAGGCGGCGAGATAGCTACAGGCAGCATAACTAAACGATCATAGCAAAAAGGTACCGATGCTAGCCTAAACAAATCTATGATAATAGTATTACTCGCCATCAACAAGGCTCCAGTACGAGTAACACCAAATAACGCATAAGTAAATACTGCCTAGATCGCAAGATGCGATCTAGGCAGCATGGCACTTACCCGAGAAAAACCCTAGAAACAAGGGGTGGCGATGCGCCGAGATTGTGTTTGTTGTGAACGTGATTGTCCTCCTTTTCTCAATAACCTTAGGTACATATTTATAGTCCGGAGACTTTCTATCTTTGGAATAACTCTACAACTCTATCTCTTACCTAAATCGAAACGGAACCTATTACAATATAAGATACACGGGCAATTTAGCCCAAATCAACGCACGAGGCCGATTCAACAACACGTTGCATATACGTATCTTCTAAGCCCATCTTGATTGCGGCCCAACTCCTCCTTTGGCCAAAATGTGGCGATAACACCTATATATTCTCCTCGAAACCCTCATACGCGGGGGGGGGGGGGGGGGGGGGGGGGCGACCACAGAAACATTCCGCCGCTTCTGCGGGGTGGAAAACACCGAGAGAGAAAGAGCTCTCCGGCAGACAGATTTCTGCCGGGGAAATTCCTTCCCGGAGAGGGGAGATCGTCGCCATCAATACCATCGTCAAGCTAGACTTCATCGGGATCATAATCATCATCCACACCATCATCTCCACCAGCACCATCATCACCACTCCATCCTGATGTAACAATTGTGTTGAATACTTGCATAGTTCTTAGGGGGAACTTTCCCGGTGTTGATTACTATTGTAGTTGATTCTTGTGAGTGGAACCATTGGATTATTGTTTATGTTCAGATTGTTATCCATCACCATATCATCTTTGATCTTGATCCATATGATGTCTTGTGAGTAGTTCGTTTAGTTCTTGAGGACATGAGAGAAGTCATGTTGCTAGTAGTGGATTTGTGTTGAGATATTATTCAATGGTTTAGTATTTAAGTTGTGGTGCTATTCTTCTAGTGGTGTCATGTGAACGTCGACTACATGATAATTCACCATTTATGGGCCTAGGGGAATGCATTGTGTATTTGGCTACTAATTGTGGGGTTGCCGGAGTGACAGAAACCTGAACCCCCGTTAGGACACCATTGCACAAGGGAGAGTAGGATCTCAGAGTTTAAGTTTGTGGTTAGGTTTATATCTTAATTGCTTTCCTGTAGTTGCGGGTGCTTGCAGGGGGTTTAATCACAAGTATGTATTAGTCCAAGTAAGGTCGGTACATTAGCACATGTTCACCCACACAACACTTACAACACCAAAGAAGGTTACTCAGCTATTTGAAGCGAAAGCACTTGACAGAATTCCCATGTGTCCTAGAGAACGTTTGGTCCTTATAAGTATTTGCACCGGCTTGTCCTTTGCTAAGAAATGATTGGGACACTTGCTACAATTGTTTGTTGTCTTTATTACTTGCATAGTATTTCTTTGATTTATTAGAAAACCCCTAAAAATCCGTTTGCTAAGTATTTACAGAGATTTCCTGCTCCTTACCACTAGTCAACACCTTTTGTTCCTTGTTGGGATCGACACTCCTATTTATCGAAAGTACTATGATACACCCCCTACACTTGTGGGTCATCAAGACTATTTTTTGGCGCCGCTGCCAGGGAGTGAAGCGCTATTGAAGAGTGGAACTGGTAAAGGAAACTTCTACTGTGAGTATTGTTTTTATTTCTGTTTGTTACTTTGTTTCCAATATGGATAACCCATTTGGTTTTCTGTTTGGGAAAACTACTACCACTGTTAGGGTAGTAGATGAACTACCACCTGTTGAGATAGATCCTTTTAAGATACCTACAAGTATTGTTGACCGTGTTATGGATAATTATTATTTAGGGGATGGAACTGTCCATCCTGGTGATCATTTTCTTTTTATCCATGAATTATGCGGGTTGTTTAAGTGTGCAGGTATCACAACTGAACAAGTGAAGAAGAAGTTACTCTCTATATCCTTGAAAGGGAGAGCTTAAGAATGGTATAAGTTGCTGAAGAATGGGCAATCCATGGAATGGGAGGAAATAGTACCTCTCTTTTATTCTAAATTCTATCCTCCTAGTGAAATCCACCCATTGCTTGTATCTAGATAGATAGATCTTGGTGCTCAGTTGTTCATATCGTAGGATTTTTTTTGTTTTCTATGCTGTGAACCTAACACTCTCCTCAAGGCTTTGATATGTGTTTATCATTTAATAACTGTTTGTAACCCGGTGCTTCGTGGTACAACCAGTTGGATTAAAAGGATATCTCTATGTCTGCTGCTCGCAGGGGCTTTAGTAAATTAGGATGTGCTGCCCACAAAGATTATCTCTATTGGAATATTATACATGACTATGCTTATGCTTATTATTATATTTTATCCCATATGATGTGCAGTTGCAGGTGGATCTTCAACTCTGACCTATCTCCATCCATTGAATCAACCCACAATATAAAGTAAACTAGATTGGTCCGGTAAACAAAGGTAAGATGAAAAAACAAAGTCTTGTAGATGTGTCCTTATTTTCATTCCTATTAGTGTTGTGTCCAAGGTTCGAAGGTATCAACTACCACATTCCTCCTCTTTTCAAATCCAATAAACAATTGATACCTGACGAGGGTTCGACTCGTCAATGCCCATTGTTATGGACTTGGGTTTTGGAGAAGGAGGGGAAGCTGGAGATTGCAAAACGGCTAGCAGATTTGCAACACGGGGGCCCGAGTTTACCCAGGTTCAGGCCCCCGGAGGGAAAACCCTACTCCTGCTTGTCTGTTCTTGATTGATGGCAATGCCGATGATTATAAGGGTGCATAGATGCAATCTGGCGTGAGGTGTGTTCTAGGGTATGAGGTGAGAGAGCCTCCTCGCCTTGCCCTCCTGGCCTTTATATGGGTAGGCTAGGTCTCGGGGCAGGTCGAGTCGGTTACAGATTAGGGTTAATCCCTTTGAATTTCTATCTACATTAGCCATGTCCTCCAAGAAGTCGAGTTCTCTCCGGGCTTGGGTCATCTGAAGTCTCCTTGGGCTTCACGATTGCAGTAGGTCCTTCCCGTGGGCCTCCGTTGGGCTGGACCAGGTAGGATAACATCAGGTACCCGTAGGGCATATCCATGTCAGTATCCCCCGATTGTTCAGTCGAATCATAGATTCGACTGGAGACTCTATAGTCTTTCGAGTGCTTCTCATCCGAACATGTTTCAGGTGGATATGTTGGCTCATAGGGATTGTTGATACGTGTGCCTAACTCTCACGACGGATAAGGGTCAGTTAACTGAGTTTGGACAAAACAACATGATCTACTTCAGACTCGAGTCCCCGGACTCGAATCCGGGAAAATGCTGGCGTAATTCGACCGAGGCCGCGAAGGTCTTATAGGAGTCAAATTCCAATGTTTAAATTATGTACCCAACGCGTTCGTCGAGATTTTTCATCATGCCCGTTAACACGAAAAATTTCTAGTAGAGCGCAGGCTGGTGCGTTGCCAGGCCATCATAAGGATCTGTAGGTCTTATCTTTGCGTCGTAGACACATCATCCGAAAGTTTATCGCCGTAGAGGCGTTTAGGTGACCAAGGAGACGGTATCTCTCTTAGCATCAATTTGGGCAAAGTTGCCAATGTGATTTTATTTTTGTCCTCGAGGATCCGAAGGATCTCATTTGAATAATTCATAGGATGCACGACCAGCTCTCCCTATGGGAGTAGCCACCGAGTGTCTGTTCAAGTCATAGACTCGAGAGGAGACTTTAATTCTGCGGATGTCACCAACACTGTTGCTTTTTCGAGTGCGCGACCAGTGACACAGCTCAACTATATAGAGCTTCAGTTGGGAGACCCCAATAGGTAGGTATGATGAGCACAGCGGAAATTTTTACCTCAGTTAGGAAACCAAGGTTATCGAACCAGTAGGAGCAAGGAAACAACTCCAAGGTGTTGCTGGCAACTTGGAATCCTGCACAACACAAACTCAAGACTTTGCCCCAACTTGCAGTGAGGTTGTCAATCTCACCGGTTTGCTGAAAACAAAGGATTAAACGTATAGTGTGTAAGGTAATGATTGCTTGCAGAAAGTAAATAGTAACAGTAGATGATGTATCAATGGTAAAGATTTGACCAAGGTCCACAGTTCACAAGAGGTGCTCTCCTTAAGATAAATAACATAACATGCTAGGTAAACAAATTATAGCGGGGCAATTGACAAGACTGAGCAAGGCATCACAATGCAATACTAGACATTCATGATTCCTATGAGATTCGATTGGGCATTACAACAATATACATAGACCGCCTGTAAGATCCCTCCCTTTATAAAGGTAAGGATCCCTGTGATTGCAATACTAGTCCCTGGATCAATGCTAGCATCCATAGTTTAAGATGAAGTACACAGAAACAAAGGTCATTATTACATATCATTCCAGAGACAAACATAGTCTTTTACAACTCCATGGCCACAGGCCTAATACAAGAGTTCATTATATAATAAGATAAATAAGTCTTCATCTTCATGTGCCACAGGCAAGCATGTTGAGTGTAGACTCATGACCCCTAATCATCATCAGAATAACCTGCAACATCACAAGTTACAACCATAGTGGATCAATACATTGGAATAGTATTGGCAAGTGATACCTTAGTAAAATATTGGTAGACTAGATACTATATACATTTTGGCTAAGTGTAGCTTAGGCTTGCTTTTCTCAAAATAGGTTTTACCTATTAGTTGAAAACACTAAGTTTTTCTTTGTCAAAATCTTTCCCAAGGATTCACCAATAGACACTGGTGATCCTTCACCCTTGTTCAACCACAAGTTTTAACTTAGAAATTGTGATGAGGAGATTCTTGATAGCTTCCATGTCTTGATGCTCAAGTTGTCCAATACCAGGGACATGGCTAAGTACTTAGATTCTTCCATCTGCAGAGGTTGTGCACTTTCCCCACAAGACTTGATTTTCACCAAGACAGGACCTTTCAGAAGCCTTCCCTTAGACCAAATGGACGCGTTCCAACCTATCATCCCACTACCACCAACTGTCCAAATGGCTAAGTTATTGTAACCTATGTGATCCAGGCAGAGCCCATATAGCCAAGTGGCTGCACTAGAAGCTTCTTAACATATGGCATCTCAAATCCCTTTGTTCCTGGGTGGCTTTCCACAAGTGAGATACACAAGGTAAACCATAGAAATGGGCCTTGTGTAACCACTCAACACAAACCATTCCTTCCATTCCACCCAGGTGTTTCATTCACTTAGTTGTTTTATTAAACAAAACACAAGTCCAAAGACTTAGAAATATTTTCTCATAGCATGAATATATAACCACCCTTGGTTGCTACTAGCTAGGCTAAGCATGGCATTGATAAGACTTAGAAATATTTCTAGCAATTCTACAACTACTAGGATTTCCCAAGCATAGCATATAGATCAAAAATATCCATGCAAGACTAGCAAAATATTCTAATGCATAGTTGAAAAAAAACATAGGAATAAATCATGAAGCACCACTTGCCTTGGTAGTTTGGAGAGTATCTACAATCCTCACAATCACAATCACTATTTGCACCAAAATCTACACATAAAATAATGGCACAAAATCACATATACAATTAATACAAGCAAAAATACATGAATGTATGAGATATGCCATGTGATGATTTTCTACACCAAACAAGACAAGTGCACTGTACTGAATCATAAACAAGTACAAAACAAGCTAAATAAAATTTATTAGAATAACAAAATATTTTCTAAACAATTACTATACTCAATTTATGACTACAAGTGTTTCTGCAAAACCAACCATTTTAACAGAGGCAAAACTTTAAACACATTGCATAAACAAAAAGGTTTTTCTCTCCTGATTCCATTGATATAAAATTTGGACGTGGGAATCAAAAGTTATGAATTAAACAAGTTTAAACATCTAATAGATCTAATTCATATTTTTAAAACGAAATACATGCCACGCGGCAGCATCTGGTTGGATGGTACCGGTTCGGGCGGATCACGCTTGCGAGCCGTAAGATCTAAGTGATGATGCACGGCTCAGATTAAATCATACCGCTTCGCCCTCTAATCTAATCCTAGCCTCTAGATCTGGATCCAATGATCCTCGATGCTTTGACCAAAGATGGGCGGCGACGGCTCTGCCGATGATGGATCGACGATTCTAGCGAGGGCTGGGGACAGTGGTGATGCTTACCGGCGTCGCAAAGTTGCGAGGAAGCTCGAGATGTTGCTGGCGTGGACAGGGGTGCGTTGATGTGGCCATAGGAACTCGTCGGAGTTGCGCGCAGCGTGGGGTGCTCGGTGACGAAGACGTTGGCGACGCTCTGGATCACCCTAGCATGAACTAGTTGTATCAGGGGGTGCGCAAGGCTACGGAGAACACTACTGGTTCAAGGAGAAGTCGAGGGGCGGTCGGGTTTTACCTCAATCGCTCGTCGGAGTCGAGCGACGGTTCTGATGTTTGCGGGCAAGAACGGTGACGGCAACCTGGGTCACGAGAAAGCAAACAAAAGGCATCAGGGAATGCGCAAGGACATGCTGGTCACGTTTGTTTGAACCAGAGACAGGGGGCGGTCGGAGCTCACCGGAATCGGTCGCCGGAGTGGTTCGGGACAGCGGCGGTGCGAGCTCGATTATGGACAGCCTAGCGGCGTTCTGTGGTTGGTGAGTGAGGGGAATGGAGCGGAGTGAGGAGGGGTTTAAGTAGCTGGGGCGAGAGAGGGAGTTATGCCAGCAGTAACGCGTAATCAAGCGCGAGATCGTCGGGAAGAAACGGCCGCGGCGGAGCTGGTCGCGGGCGTGATTTGGGGACGAAGGGGTGACGTGGAGGTGGATCCGGGGCGTCAGCGAGAGGGGGTGTGCTTGCGTGGGTGAGAAAAAGAGGGAGAGGGAAACCCCAGGTGGGATGGTTGTTGGGTTGGATCCAGTGTTGGGCCAGATTGGCAACGCTGGCCCTTTTTATTTTCTTTACTCCTTTCCTATTTCTGTTTTGATTTTCTGGATTCATTTTCAAATTAATTCAAATGCAATTTGAATTCAAATCTTTTCTAGATTTTTGTAGAGTGTAACACTCATATTTTTGGGCATAAAACCATGTGGTCTCTCTGTACTAGCTTGGTCCCTTTGATAAAACAAAGTAAACAGTGCTATAGCACTTGATTTGAATAAATTTTGAAAATGTTTTTAAAACCATTTCTGTTTTGTAAATTTTGGTCCAGGCACTAACATTCAACCAAAACAACAAGAGAACAAGCAAAGCTTGGTTAAAACAAATAATCTCTCATTGGAGAGTAGCATTGGATCAATGCTTTGTCTACATAAAACAATAGCACTTAGTGCTTCTGTTTACTTGAAATGAGTTTGATATTTGGTCCCTAAATGATATGCATGCATGGATGATATGCAAACTTTGAAACAAGATTTTAGGGATGTTACAAATCTAACCCCCTTAAGGTGAATCTCGCCCTCAAGATTCAGACTGGCTAGCAAATAGGTGAGGGTGGTCTTTCCGAAGATCATCTTCTCTTTCCCATGTTGCTTCTTCTTCGGAATGATGGTTCCATTGAACTTTGCAGAATTTGATAGTCTTAGTCCGAGTAACTCTTTCTGCAGTCTCAAGAATCTTGATAGGTTTCTCCTCATAAGTGAGGTCACTCTCCAATTGGACCTCTTCCAAAGGTATAGTATCCTTCAAAGAAGTCTCTTCCATTTCTGGATGGCATTTCTTAAGCTGACTCACATGAAACACATTGTGAACGGCAGACAATGATTCTGGCAATTCAATCTCGTAAGCTACTTCTCCTTTACGACTCAGAATCTTGAACGGTCCAACATATCTTGGGGCCAATTTTCCTTTGACACCAAATCTCTTTACTCCACGAAGTGGTGACACTCTAAGATAAGCTCTATCACCTACTTCATAGGTGACTTCTCTATGCTTAGGATCTGCGTAGCTCTTCTGTCGGGACTGTGCTATCTTCAATCTGTCCTTAACTAGCTTGACTTTCTCTTTAGCCTCTTTGATTAGTTCTGGTACGAACAAACTTCTTTCTCCCACACCATTCCATAGCAATGGGGTGGTACACTTTCTCCCATAGAGAAACTCAAATGGTTCCATCTCAATACTGGCTTGATAGCTGTTATTGTAAGAGAATTCTGCGTAAGGCAGATTTTCATCCCAACTAGCTCCATAGTCTAGAGCACATGCTCTCAACATATCTTCAAGAATCTGATTGGTCCTTTCTGTCTGTCCATCAGTTTGAGAGTGAAAAGTAGTGCTGAATTCCAACCTCGTTCCCAATGACTCATGTAATTTCCTCCAAAAATGAGAAGTGAATTGAGTTCCCCTATCAGACACAATACTCTTGGGTACTCCATGTAGACATACAATTCTGCTCATATAGATCCTGGCTAACTTAGCACTTGTGTAAGTTGTCTTCACGGGTATGAAATGAGCCACTTTAGTTAGGCGATCCACTACTACCCAAATAGAATCATACCCTGACCTGGTCCTTGGCAATCCGGTGATGAAATCCATACCAATCTTATCCCACTTCCAGTCAGGAATAGGTAGTGGTTGTAGCAATCCTGCTGGTTTCTGATGTTCCTCTTTCACTCTACTACATACATCACACAAAGCAATATGTTCGGCGATGTCCTTCTTGAGATTATTCCACCAAAATCGTTCCTTCATATCCATGTACATTTTGGTGTTACCCGGATGAATGGAATATGGTGAGTTGTGGGCTTCTTGTAATATCAGTTTCCGAAGTTCCGGATCTTGTGGAACACATATACGTTTTCCATACCATAAAGTACCATGTTCATCTTCATGGAATCCTTTGGCTTTTCCCTTGCCAATCTTTTCCTTAATCTCTTCAATTTCCTTATCTGTCTTTTGAGCTTCTTTGATTTTGTCCAACAAGGTGGGTTGAACATCCAATGACATGAGATGTCCTTCAGGCACAATCTCCAATCTGAGATCTCTAAATTGGGCACACAGATCATCTGGCAATTCTCCCTTAGTAAGGCCATTCACAAAAACCTTACGGCTTAGGGCGTCCGCTACAACATTTTCTTTACCGGGGTGGTATTGCAAACTCAAGTCATAGTCCTTGATGAGTTCTATCCATCTTCTTTGTCTCATGTTAATTTCTTTCTGGGTGATGATATACTTCAAACTTTTGTGATCTATGAACACTTCACATCGTTTTCCCAAAAGATAGTGTCTCCATGTTTTGAGTGCATGGACAACAGAGGCTAACTCTAAATCATGAGTAGGGTAGTTTACTTCATGAGTTTTGAGTTTTATCGAGGCATAAGCCACAACTTTCCCTTCTTGCATAAGTACTGCACCTAATCCATGATGAGATGCATCACAATACACTTGGAAATCTTTCTCCAAATCTGGCAAACACAAGACTGGTGCTGTCACTAGTCTCTTCTTTAATTCTTGAAAACTGAGTTCACATCCTTCAGACCAAGCAAATTTCTTGTCTTTCTTTAGCAACTGTGTCATAGGCTTAGCTACTTTGGAGAAATTTTCGATAAATATTATGTAGTATCCTGCCAAGCCAAGGAAACTACGAACCTCTTTCACTGACTTAGGATATTCCCATTCAGTTATAGCTGAAACTTTAGCAGGATCAACTGCTACACCATCTCCTGACACAATGTGTCCAAGAAAATCAACTTCATTTAACCAAAATTCACACTTGCTGAATTTGGCATACAACTTATGCTCTCTAAGCTTCTCAAGTATCAAACATAGATGTCCTTCATGCTCTTCTTTGCTCTTGGAGTAGATCAAACTGTCATCAATGAAAACGACAACAAACTTATCAAGGAACCCCATGAACACCTTGTTCATCATATTCATGAAGTATGCTGGTGCATTGGTCAAACCAAATGGCATCACGGTATACTCATACAATCCATACCTTGTGGTGAAAGTTGTCTTAGGTATGTCTTGTTCTCTTATCTTAAGTTGAAAGTATCCTGATCGGAGATCAATTTTTGAGAACACATAGACTCCTTCTAATTGATCAAACAAGTCATTGATTCTAGGGAAAGGGTATTTGCTCTTGATAGTCACCTCATTGAGTGAGCGGTAATCTATGCATAACCTTTGACTTCTATCTTTCTTTTCCACAAACAAAACTGGTGCTCCCCAAGATGAAGAACTTGGTTGAATAAATCCTTTCTGCAACTGTTCTCCAAGCTGTTTCTTGAGTTCTTTCAACTCATCAACTGACATCTTGTACGGTCTTTTTGCTATGGGTCTAGATCCTGGTAGCAAATCAATAAGAAACTCCACATCTCTATCTGGTGGCATTCCCAGCAATTCTTCCGGAAATACGTCCGGATATTCACTCACAATTGGCACACTGTCTATGCTAACCCCCTTAAGAGAATTTAGCTTACTCCTTTTCGATTCAAAGTTGGTCTTGAATCTAATCCTTTTGTTTTCTGGAGTTCTGAGTGAGACAGTATGGTTGGCACAATCTATCACACCCTTGTGTTTAGTCATCCGGTCTATTCCCAAGATGACATCCAATCGTTGGGAGTTTAGGATTATCAGATTAATGGGAAACTTATACTTCCCAAACTCTATGACTAGATCGTGACATCCTGAGTTCACTATCATTTCTCCGCCAGGAGAACTTACTTTTATAGGACACCCAATAGTTTCTACCGGTAGTTCATTTCTTTCAACAAATGATCTTGATATGAATGAATGAGATGCACCAGTATCAAAGAGAACAAATGCTGGAACAGAATTGAGTTTGAACTTACCAGCAATAGCATCAGGTTCCTCATAGATTTCCTCCACATTGATGTGGTTCACTTGCCCCTTCTAGAAAGGGTTGGGTGTTGGGTCCTTCAACTTTATTTTCTAGGCATTCGTTTGCATAATGCCCCATCTTCTTGCACTTGAAACATTCAACCTGACTAAGATCCTTCTTGACAGGCTGGCTTCCACTACCACTTCCACTTCCATTGTGGTGGCTCTTATATCCACTCTTGTGATTCTTGTACTTGTCATTGTCATGACTACGGTGGTGCTTGTTGTCATGATGACGGTTGTGGTTGTGGTGCTTGTTGTACTTCCCATGCTTGTGGGATCCAGAATTCCCATTGTCATCATAATGGGAACGCTTGTGAGACGATCCCGAGCTGTGCTTTTCAGAGTGCTTCCTCTTCCTACTTTCAACCTGTTTCATCTTGCTCTCCAAAATAGCAGCCTTGTCAAAAAGAGACTGATAAGTGGGAACATAAGCCACAGATAGCTGTAGGTTCAATTCATCGTTCAATCCTTCAAGGATTTTTTCTTTTATCTTAGCATCAGTGTCAACTTCATCCGGTGCATAACGCGCCACATTGTTGAACTCCTCAATATACTCTTCCACGCTACACTGGCACTGCTTCAAGTTATGAAACTCCTTCTTCTTCAAACTCATCATTCCGGATGAGATGTGAGCAGTACGGAAACCATCTTCAAAGATAGCCCATATCACATCCTCAATGGGAGTGGTGATCTGGAAGTTATCCCACCAAGTGGCTGCTGGTCCTTCCAACAAGTGTGCTGCAAATCTGACCTTCTCTTCATCAGTACAGCCAATAGTTACCAAGTCCTTGTTCACAGAGCGTAGCCAATCATTGGCCACCATAGGATCAGTAGTTCCTGAGAACTTTGCTGGCCTCAGTCTTAAGAATCTGGTAAGCATGTCAAAACCCGGTGGGTTGTTCTGATTGTTGTTGTTGTTATTATGTTGTTGTTGTTGTTGTTCTGATTCTGGATGAACGTGGTCATCATTTACATCAACTGAGTCTGAGCTGTCATCATCTGCTGCATCTCAGGGGTGATGTTGTTGTTGTTGTTGGGGTTAGGATTGGAATGTCGGGGAGCCATCTGTGGTTTTCAATAAGGATAAGAATGAGATACCCATAGATGCTAACATGCACAATACATCACATAACAAATCACAATCATGCATCATAGTAGTAAAAGTTCAACAACACAGACAACAAGTTTTTGGAAAAGTAAACACACCAATAGCAAGCCATCCACATGTTGGATGGTCATTGCGACTCAATAATCAAAAGCATGGTAAATAAATGGTAAATGAGTAGTCATCACTACTCCTCTGCATCAACCTCCTCATCAACAAGTGTAAGACATGCATTCTCCATAGCGGTCTTGTACTCCTCGACATTGGTGGTCAAGGTCTCTACCTTGGCTTTGAGAGCCCTCTTCTGTGAACGAAGTCTCTCAATCACAGTCTGCTGATGCTCAAGCTCGAAGTCCTTGGCTTCTAGTTCTGCAGTCATGTCTCGAATCCTTTTGTTCCTATCTTGGACTCTCTTCTCTTGACTCTTGAACTTTCTATCCTGACTCTCAAACTTGGCCTCCATTTCTTTGTCTATCCCATCTTGCTCCGCGAAGAGCTTGTCCTTCTCACGAAGTTGCACCTGGAGTTCGTCATTGCTGAGCATGACGTTGGTCCTATCAGTATCTAGGTGCCTAAGAAGAACCTCTAAGTCCTGGAGGTATAGACGAATCGGCTCTGCCGTCTCTCTCGAAGCATCCTTGAAGTCAATGGCCTCACTATCCTCATCACGTCTACCGAAGGCGTGGAAGTGAGTACCTCTAATCTCTCGAGAGTGTCTCCCTAGTAAACGTCCAAGCAAATCCTGCATGACTACCTCTAGGCCTCTCTCCTTGTCATCATGCATGAGCTTGAAGATGATTGCCTCCGTGGTAGGCTCAGTCTGGCGTCCTGGCTAATTAACCTTGAAGCCCCAAAGGTCTTTCCTCTCAAACTTGGTGAGGGGAAGCATCATGATGGTAGGAAGTGGGAGATTGAGCAAACTAGTGAGCTCAACAATACGAGTGCCAAAACGAGTTCCCTTGAACTCTTCAGCCGTGCTGATGGTAACATTAGGCATCTATTTTATAAGATAGAAAAAGTTAGAATCAACATACATAGAGATAAATCACAAGACAAGGCATCACATGCATATCTTTGACAATCAAAACATTCAAGTCATGGCATACATAAAACCATTACAAGCATCCAAGGTTCAACTTATTTTAAACAACATTTGGGAAATAAAATGATAAGTGTGGTGGTCCAACTAACGAAGTACGTTACAATCCCATCCCACTTGCCAAGTTGGCTAACAGGGCATCCCTAGAGGCAATCTGTCGATCCTGATCACATGACTCAATGGCTAAGTCTATGATGTCCTCTCTTAAATGTTGGTTGGTAGCCTCTAACTCTTGGGTATGCTTCTTTTCTTCCCTAAGGTCATTCTGGGTGTTGAGCATTCTGCACTTGATTCTATCACCAAGCTCTTTGATGGCCTTCCAAGCTGCATCCCTTGCTGAATCAAAGAATGTGGTGTGCATCACTGAGTTTGTGACCATGCAGAATCCTGATTCCTTGTGGTTGTCTTCCTTGTTTTTATACAAGTGTAGTTGCACCCACCAGTATTCAACTCCTTCATCCATCACAGGAAAACCTTTGTACACAACTGCACCATGTATTCCCATGGAAACCATGAGGTCCTTGAGAGCCTTGGGGAATTCTGTCTCACATTCCATAGTCATAGTCATGAGTGGTCCCTTCCTCACAGCTTAGTTGATGGAGTTCATCTACAAATAGAGATGAGAAAGAAGATTAGAAAAGTTTACGAGAAGAAAAGACAAGTGTGGAGGTTGTTAAAATTTTTCCTTAGTGGTTTCCAATCCCAGGGTCATAATCCTACAGGCAACACAGTGCTCTGATACCATCTGTAAGATCCCTCCCTTTATAAAGGTAAGGATCCCTGTGATTGCAATGCTAGTCCCTGGATCAATGCTAGCATCCACAGTTTAAGATGAAGTACACAGAAACAAAGGTCATTATTACATATCATTCCAAAGACAAACATAGTCTTTTACAACTCCATGGCCACAGGCCTAATACAAGAGTTCATTATATAATAAGATAAATAAGTCTTCATCTTCATGTGCCATATGCAAGCATGTTGAGTGTAGACTCATGACCCCTAATCATCATCAGAATACCCTGCAACATCACAAGTTACAGCCACATTGGGTCAATACATTGGAATAGTATTGGCAAGTGATACCTTAGTATATATTGGTAGACTAGATACTATATGCATTTTGGCTAAGTGTAGCTTAGGCTTGCTTTTCTCAAAATAGGTTTTACCTATTAGTTGAAAACACTAAGTTTTTCTTTGTCAAAATCTTTCCCAAGGATTCACCAATAGACACTGGTGATCCTTCACCCTTGTTCAACCACAAGTTTTAACTTAGAAATTGGGATGAGGAGATTCTTGATAGCTTCCATGTCTTGATCCTCAAGTTGTCCAATACCAGGGACATGGCTAAGTACTTAGATTCTTCCATCTGCAGAGGTTGTGCACTTTCCCCACAAGACTTGATTTTCACCAAGACAAGACCTTTCAGAAGCCTTCCCTTAGACCAAATGGACGCGTTCCAACCTATCATCCCACTACCACCAACTGTCCAAATGGCTAATTTATTGCAACCTATGTGATCTAGGCAGAGCCCATATTGCCAAGTGGTTGCACTAGAAGCTTCTTAACATATGTCATCTCAAATCCCTTTGTTCCTGGGTGGCTTTCCACAAGTGAGATACACAAGGTAAACCATAGAAATGGGCCTTGTGTAACCACTCAACACAAATCATTCCTTCCATTCCACCCAGGTGTTTCATTCACTTAGTTGTTTTATTAAACAAAACACAAGTCCAAAGACTTAGAAATATTTTCTCATAGCATGAATATATAACCACCCTTGGTTGCTACTAGCTAGGCTAAGCATGTCATTGATAAGACTTAGAAATATTTCTAGCAATTCTAAAACTACTAGGATTTCCCAAGCATAGCATATAGATCAAAAATATCCATGCAAGACTAGCAAAATATTTCTAATGCATAGTTGAAAAGAAACATAGGAATAAATCATGAAGCACCACTTGCCTTGGTAGTTTGGAGAGTAGCTACAATCCTCACAATCACAAGCACTATTTGCACCAAAATCTAAACATAAAATAATGGCACAAAATCACATATACAATTAATACAAGCAAAAATACATGAATGTATGCAATATGCCATGTGATGATTTTATACACCAAACAAGACAAGTGCACTGTACTAAATCATAAACAAGTACAAAACAAGCTAAATAAACTTTATTTGAATAACAAAACATTTTCCAAATAATTACTATACTCAATTTATGCCTACAAATGTTTCTGCAAAAACAACCATTTTAACAGAGGCAAAACTTTAAACACATTGCATAAACAAAAAGGTTTTTCTCTCCTGATTCCATTAATATAAAATTTGGACGTGGGAATCAAAAGTTATGAATTAAACAAGTTTAAACATCTAATAGATCTAATTCATATTTTTAAAACGAAATACATGCCATGCGGCAGCATCTGGTTGGATGGTACCGGTTCGGGCGGATCACGCTTGCGAGACGTAAGATCTAAGTGATGATGCACCGCTCAGATTAAGTCATACCGCTTCGCCCTCTAATCTAATCCTAGCCTCTAGATCTGGATCCAACGATCCTCGATGCTCTGACCAAAGGTGGGCGGCGCAAATGGCTGCTGGCGGCGGCGACGGCTCTGCCGACGATGGATCAGCGATTCTAGCGAGGGCTAGGGACAGTGGTGATGCTTACCGGCGTCGCAAAGTTGCGAGGAAGCTCGAGATGTTGCTCGCGTGGATAGGGGTGCGTTGATGTGGCCGTAGGAACTCGTCGGAGTTGAGTGAAGCGTCGGGTGCTCGGTGACGAAGACATTGGCGACGCTCTGGATCACCCTAGCATGAACCAGTTGTATCAGGGGGTGCGCAAGGCTACGACAAACACTACTGGTTCAAGGAGAAGTCGAGGGGCGGTCGGGTTTTACCTCAATCGCTCGTCGGAGTCGAGCGACGGTTCTGATGTTTGCGGGCACGAACGGTGACGGCAACCTGGGTCACGAGAAAGCAAACAAAAGGCATCAGGGAACGCGCAAGGACATGCTGGTCACATTTGTTTGAACCAGAGACAGGGGGGCGGTCGGAGCTCGCCGGAATCGGTCGCCGGAGTGGTTCGGGACAGCAGCGGTGCGAGCTCGATTGTGGACAACCTAGAGGCGCTCTGTGGTTGGTGAGTGAGGGGAATGGAGCGGAGTGAGGAGGGGTTTAAGTAGCCGGGGCGAGAGAGGGAGTTATGCCTGTAGTAACGCGTAATCAAGCGCGAGATCATCGGGAAGAAACGGCCGCGGCGGAGCTGGTCGCGGGCGTGATTTGGGGACGAAGGGGTGACGTGGAGGTGGGTCCAGGGTGTCAGCGAGAGGGGGTGTGCTTGCGTGGGTGAGAAACAGAGGGAGAGGGAAACCCCGGGTGGGCTGGTTGTTGGGCTGGATCCAGTGTTGGGCCAGATTGGCAACGCTGGCCCTTTTTCTTTTCTTTACTCCTTTTCTATTTCTGTTTTGATTTTCTGGATTCATTTTCAAATGAATTCAAATGCAATTTGAATTCAAATTTTTTCTGGATTTTTGTAGAGTGTAACACTCATATTTTTGGGAATAAAACCATGTGGTCTCTCTGTACTAGCTTGGTCCCTTTGATAAAACAAAATAAACAGTGCTATAGCACTTGATTTGAATAAATTTTGAAAATGGTTTTAAAACCATTTCTGTTTTGTAAATTTTGGTCCAGGCACTAACATTCAACCAAAACAACAAGAGAACAAGCAAAGCTTGGTTAAAACAAATAATCTCTCATTGGAGAGTAGCATTGGATCAATGCTTTGTCTACACAAAACAATAGGACTTAGTGCTTCTGTTTACTTGAAATGAGTTTGATATTTGGTCCCTAAATGATATGCATGCATGGATGGTATGCAAACTTTGAAACATGATTTTAGAGATGTTACACCGCCATCCAACTGCATATATGACTAGTAATCCACCTTCAGTTTATCATTCGAACCCCCTCCAGTATTAAGTTGCAAGCAACAAATAACTGCTATAAGCAATGTGTGTAAAGTAAACAATAAAATTGTTCCATGAACAAAAGATCGTTGTTTTCTCCCTAGTGGCAACATCACACATACAACCTAAGAGATTCCTGTCACTTCCCCATATTCAATAGAGGCATGAACCCACTATCGAGCATAAATACTCCCTCTTGGAGTCACTAGCATCTACTTGGCCAAGATAGGTACTAGAGACGGAGAGCATGCAAGATATCAAACAACACAGACATGATAGAATCAATAATAAATAAGACATGATAGAATCAATAATCAATCTGACATAGTAATCACAATATCCATCGGATCCCCGCAAACACAACATGTATGATTACAAATAGATGATCTTGATCATGAACGAAGCTAATCTAAACATGATAGCACAAAGGAGGATAAATAACCATCTAGCTACTGTATGGACCCATAGTCCAAGGGTGAATTACTCACGCATCATACCGGAGGCTGTCACGGTGATGAGTAAGTCCTCCAGAATGATATCTCCCCTCCGGAAGGGTGCCAGGAAGAGATTCAGATCCCCCTGATCTAGGGATGATGGTTGCGGCGGCTACGGACTGTTTCATGGAGATGTGATAGGGTGTTTAGGGTTTTGGTATCGGGGGGCTCTTATAGGCTAAGAGGTGAGGCAGGAGGGCGGTCAGGGGGCCCACACCCTGCCCAGGCGCGACCTAGGGTGTGTGGCCACCCTGGGTCGCCACTCCGTCTCTCCTCTGGACGCCGTGTTCTCCTTGGTGAAATATTGACTTTGGCTTTCGTCCCGTCCAATTCCGAGAATATTTCCTTACTAGATTTTCTAAAACCAAAAACAACAAACAACAGGCAACTGGCACTGTGGCATCTTGTTAATAGGTTAGTCCCAGAAAATGTATAAAAATACCTCAAAATGTAGACAAAGCAAAGAAAAGTTGATACTAAAGAAGCACGGAACATAAAAATTATAGATATGTTTACGACGTATCAAGAATCCCCAAGCTTAACTCCTGCTCGTCCTCGAGTAGGTATGTGATAAAAAGAATATTTTTTGAGGTGACATGCACCATCACAATCTTGATCAATCCATTTGCAAGCATTGAAAGCTGGGATCAAAGTACTCTAAACATGAGCATGAAAGATGAAGTTCTAACATGTAAGACCCCACCTTTTAAGGTAAAGGTCCCTGTGATTGCAATGCTAGTCCCTGGATCAAATGCTAGCATGCACAGTTTAAGATGAAGTACACAGATACAAAGGTCGTTATTACATCGTCATTCCAGAGATAACATAGTATTTACAACTCAATAGACAAAGGCTAATACATAGAGTTCATAACATAAAGTAAATAACTATAAGTCTTCATCTTCATGTGCCACAGGCAAGCATGTTGAGTGTAGACTCACAACCCTAATCTCCATCAGAGTAACCTGCAACATCATAAGTTACAACCATAGTGGGTCAATACATTTGGAAATTGTATTGGCAAGTGATACCATAGTAGAATAGTAGTATCTAACATCTATATGAATTTGGCTAAGTGTAGCTTAGGCTTGCTTTGCTCAAAATAGGTTTTTCTTATCAGTTGAAAAACACTAAGTTTTTGTTTGTCAAAAACTCCCAAGGAACCTGACGAGGTATGATCTCGTCAATGCCCATTGTTATGGACTTGGGTTTTGGAGAAGATGGGGATGCTGGAGATCTCGAAACGGTTAATATACAATCAACACGGGGACACAAAGTTTACCCAGGTTCAGGCCCCTGGAGGGAAAACCCTACTCCTGCTTGTCTGCTCTTGATTACGGCGGAAACGAAGGATATAAAGGGTGCGTAGATGCAATCTGGAGTGAGGTGCGTATGGGGTGAGGTGAGTCATCCTCCTTGTCGTGCCCTCCTAGCCTTTATATAGATAGGCAGGTCTCGGGCATCAGGTCGAGTCGGTTACAGATTATGGTTTGCCCCTTTGAAATTCTATCTACGCTAATCTTGCTCTCCAAGGATCCAAAGGTGTCCTAGGCTTGGGCCACCGGAAATCTCCACAGGCCACGTATCTTGTCGTGAGCCTTCCTTGGGATGGACCAGGTATACCAATGTCATGTACCGTAGGGTATAACCATGTCAGTAGCCCCTGAGTGTTCAGTCGAATAAAAGATTCGGCTGAGGACTCTTTAATTCTTTCGGGTGCATTTGGACATGTTCATAAGATAAATGATTTAGTTCATAAGGATTGTTGATGCGTGTGCCTGACTCTCCCAACGGATCAGGGTCAGTTAACTGTCATAGGACAAAACAACACGATCTTCTTCAGAATTGACTCCCCAGACTCGAATCTGGAACGAGTGCTGGCGTAATTCGACTCAGGCCGCTAAGGTCTTATAGGAGTCAAATCCCAGTAATTTTTGAGTGATGTACCTAACGCGTCCATCAGGATTTTCATCGTGTCTGTTGACATGGTATTTTATTAGAAGAGCACAGTCAAGTGCATTACCAGACCATCAGATGATATCTGTAGGTCTTGTCCTTGCTTTGTAGACACAACATCCAAAATGTTATCACCGCGGAGGTGTTTCGGGTGTCCAAGGAGAATGTTTCTCACTTAGTGTTTATTTGTGCAAAGTTGCCAGAAAAAGTTTGTATTTTGATCCAAAGGATCTCAGTCGGAAAATTCATAGGGTGCGCGACCAACGCTCCCTATGGGAGTAGCCCCCGAGTGTCTGTTTGAGTCGTAGACTCGAGCAGAGACTTTAGTTCAATTGTTTTTAATTCCGGTCCAAAGGACACAATTTTTTCGGATGCTTGATCAATCCTCCCTATTGGAGTAGCCCCAGAGTCCGTAGTGGAGTCGTAGACTCGATGTGGGACCCAAAGATAATTTGGAGATGCAGTACCCTAATCATGTCTCAGGTGCGCGGCCAGATCCTAATAGGAGTAGACCCCGAGTAATTGTTCGAATCATAGATTCGAGCAAGTACTTGACTTGTCAGCCGAAGATTTCCAGCCGTTTCTAGATTGGTCTTGATGACGTCAGTGCTGACGATCGATGATCTCAACCGTCTGCGGTGCCAGAGATGACGTGACAGGACGAACGTGGGCCCCACTTCCTGACTTGGAGTTGACTAGTCAAGCGTGACGTGGCGAGAATTACGGCGTCTCCTCGGTTTCCATGTGTAGTGGACGACGTGCGGGCGACGATTCGTTTTTGTGCTGACACGTGTAGGGTTGGATATGACCTGCGCGTTAGGGCTTCTGGATGAATGGTTCGTGTTCATCGTCCTCATCTTTTATAACCATGGGGAAAAAGTGATTCTGTTTCTCCCCTTGCCATTTGCTTTCACCATTGCCTCCATTTTCACGAGCACTTCCCCTCTTGTGCGCGCTGGACGTTCTCCGGTCGTTTTCTTCTTCATGGGCAAGTCGAGGAAGGGTGTTGCTGGAGCTGGCTCGAGTGCCGTTGCTGGCGGCAAGAAAGTTGCTTCTCTTGATCGCACCACTGACGACAAGTGGAGGCGCTCGGAGGTGTGCGACACCGACCTGCGGAAGCTGCGCGATGCGGGATTGATCCCGTAAAACAAGGAGGACGTCAAGATCCCCGACGATGAGGTAATCCCCCGTCCACCTGTAGGGTTTCGGGTGATGTTTGTTGCCTTCATTCTCCGTGTTTTTTCGCTTCCTGTCCATGATTTCCTTCATGGACACCTTTTCTTCTATGGGATTCAGACTCATCGTCTGTCTCCCAATTCTCTTCCTAACATTGCGTTCTTCATCACGCTTTGCGAGTGCTGGCTCGGCATCGAGCCACACTTTGGCCTCTTCTGGAAGCTCTATTCCGTGAAGAGGCAGTCCGGCACCGGCGGAGTCTATCCGCTTGGCGCCTGCATCATCTCCCTTCGTCCTTTTGTCCAATTTTTCTCCTTATCTATTTGCGAGTCCGTCCTGTATTGGCGTCGTAAGTGGTTTTACATCCGCGATGTCAAGCTGGACGGGCAGCAATTTGGTCTTGCCCCCTTCGACTCTGAGCAGAAGATCGTCCCGAAGAGATCGTGGAAAAACCACATCTTGGAGGAAGAAGTTGCGGAGGTGGAGAGGATCTACAAGCAAGTAGAGGCTCTTCAACTGGTGCCAGACAAGGAGGTCAGCGGTGTCGACATCATCCGCACTTCCTCAAACGTCGGGTGCAACCGCTCTAGGCTAGGGCGCATCCGATGTTTCTCTACGCCGACCCCTGTGGTCCGACCAGGGTGTCATTCGAAGAGTTGTCTTTGGGTGGCCTTGATCGGGTCCTCCGTCCCCTGCTAAAGTACAACACGGGCGAGGACCTTCCGGGGGAGTCATTGACCCCTCCTCTCAGCGCCAGTAAAGGGGATTCTAAGGTGATGTTTTGTTCATGCGCGTTGCTCTTCTGAGAGTGCTTGTTGTTTGTTGTTGTTTCTCATGTTGTTTCGTTTTTGCTTGCAGCGTCTCCAGGTTACGGGGTTTATGCCTCCTCTGCCTGAGAATTTCAAGGAGGCACCAGACAATGAGGAGGTGGACTCCGAGTCTGAGCTTCCTCCAGCTCAGTCGCCGACTGCGGATGCTCCTGAGGCGAGTGAGGGGCAGACCCGAAAGCGCTCGCGGAGCGAATCTTCGGACGCATCTACCCCGCCAACTCTAAGGGGCCCGTCCTTCATTGAGCGGCATGGTGAGGATGATGGTGCCTCTTCTGCACCATTTCCGGCTGTGCCCCTTAGAGCGATGGCTCCGCAGCCACCGGCCAAGAAGAAGAAGAAGGAAAAGGTGCCACCCATCTTCAACTTGTCAGATATTGACTCATAAGTATCGTTACCCGAATTTTTTGCTGTCATTTGTCTTTGTCTGACCAAGATTTGTTCTTGCAGCCATTCTTCGAAGGGACCTCTTAGTGAGGGAACTCAGGAATATGTAGGGAAGTCGAAGCCGAGAGCTCCTCCCTCTCAGATGGTGGCTGACTCTGAGGATGAAGCCTTGAACCCCTCCCCGTGAGAGGCTCGGGTAGTCGTTACCCCGAAGACCGCACGTGGACCTTCGGAGTCTCCATCTGAGCATGTAAGTTGTTCTGTTTTATCTTTCTGGGGGAGCCCCTAAGTCTTTTTCGGGTTATTTTTTTTGGATGTTTTGCTCTTTGAGGGGCGCAACCCCCGAGCCCTTTCTGATGTTTTCTTGATCGTTTGCTTCTGTTTATTCTTGCATCCCTTTATGCATAGTGTTAACCTCCTGATCCAGCAGCACCTGGCGTTGGAGGCCAACATGCGGCAGCTGCAAGGTACGTGATTTGATCACCCTTTTGTGGTTCGACTGTCTCTTTCTTCTTTGCTTCTGTTGATCCTCTTATTCTTGATGTTTGCAGATGAAAATAATGTAGCTCTCCGCCGGATGGACGCTCTTGAAAAGAGCCTTGGTCGAGCAGAGAAGAAAGTTGCAGATGCTACATAGGCGAGAGAGAGCCTGCAGAAGGAGGCAGCTGACGCTGCTGAAGCGCAGGAGCGCCTGCGGAAGGAGTCTGTGGATCACGAGGAGCAGCTTGCTGCTGTAGCGCAGGAGCGCCTGCGGAAGGAGTCTGTGGATCACGAGGAGCAGCTTGCTGCTGTAGCTGCCACTCGCAAGAAGGATATGGCCGATACGCTGATGGCTGCGGAGAAGGCTTTCTCTGGTGAGTATTTTTCACTTGATTGTATTTTCGGCTGATCCTTGTCTCGTTCTTATTCCGGTTCTTTTCCTCTTTGGCTCAGATTCTTCAGGCATCACGTTTGATCGCGGTGCGCTGGACCATGGAAGTGCTCTGGATGATGCCACCGCAGCGGTCGAAGATCGCTGCGGTACCGCTGCTGGCTCTTTGGCGAAAGCCATGGAGGTTCTCCTTCGCTTCTACAGGGAGGTTGTCCCCAAGGGCGCTGCTCTTGAGGATGTCGATTCTCTGGCGGATGCCCTGACGGAGGACGCTCCAGCGGCCTACAAGCGCAAGCAGAAGGGCACCGACGCCTCCATGGGGTTGGCCATGGCAATGGAATCCGGAGCGGAGCTGGACCTTCCACACATCACCTCCTAGATGCCAACGGCTGCCAATGGCTCAGAGGTAGCATTCACTCTCTTCGCCTCCCGCTGTAAGCGTTACGGGCCAAAGCTCATTGACCTGCTGGAGGAGTACGCGGCGAAGCAGCAGGAGGAGGCCAAGAGCAGGCAGTCTGGCTCTGAGGCTACTCCGGATGCTGGTGCTTAGGCTCTAGTGTTGTAGTTTAGGATAGTTTATCCTCTTCCTTTTGTAATGTACGCTTTTGTTGATGAATAATCTCTCCTTATGCCATGCAGTGGCCTTTGATGTATATAAATTATATTTCGAGCTATCGCCAGAGATGTATGTGATGTTCATATCCTTACTTGTTTGTCTTTAGGGTCCTTTGAGTGAGGTTCCCGTGGATACTTCGACTGTCCCTGAGCCGCGACCGTCTTTGGACGATTTGTCGCAGCTCATATTCCTTCACGAGCGTGTTCGCAGCTTGGAGAAATATATCCTTGGTATTCGCAGTCACGCGGATGTATGGAAGTCGAAGGCTGAGCGGGCCACTGCCAGGGAGGAGTTTTTGATGGGGGAGCTATGGCAGATGAGCGAGCAACTGCAATGTAAGTCTTCGCGAATTGTTCCTTTCGGATGCAACTTGTTTGCATGACATCTTATTCTATACTTGGTGCAGGCGTCAATCTCGTTCCGAGGGAAGATAAGGAGCCTGTTGCAGTTCGAATGAATTGTCTGACCCAACAGGACTTGGAGGCTGGCGGCTTCTTCTGGATGGACCACGATCGAGCCATCGTTCTTGCGATGGTGCAAGATTGCGCACATCAGGTTTCTCGGGTGCTGAGGTAGGCGAACATTTCCTTGGCGTCCATTTGGGCCGTCACGTTTCCCCTGGATGAGGCGCCTTCCAACATGTGGAGTCTGCTGGCCAAGTTTCGGGATGTGGGACACGTCAAGGAGTTGGTGCGGTGTCAGCTAGTCGATGGGGTGAAGGTCGCTCTTTCGCTTGTTTGGCTGCATCACTGTGATGTCGATCTCGTGGAGGTGGCGACTAGGCCACCCCTTCGACCTGATGGCAGTCTCTGGGATATACGCCCGCATTATGCGGCTGTTAGGCAGTATGCCGAAGAGATCGTGGATCTTTATGAGCAACGGCGATTGTGATTCTTCAGAATAGGCGGACCCTGTAAAGAAATAGACTGATGTAAAACTTGTATATATTCAAGTGGGCTTTGTTGTGCCCTGTGTAAAGTTTATTTGTATTAGCACATTGTGCTTTGTTATGTGCATGTCCTTTTCATTAGCCTGACGTGGTCAGCTACTCAGGTTGTATGCTTTGTTCTCAGTCGACGAAGTCGTGAGGTGAGGCGCAGCCCCCGAGCGTGTTATAGCGAAAAGTAATGCAAGGTAAAAGAAATTTCGGACGGGGAACTTAGCTTTTATTCATATCGTAACGAGGAGGTACATTATTCGAATGAGTAGCCTTGGCTGATAGGGGTAGAAGCGTTGCAGTTGTGCGACGTTCCATCGGTTGGAGTATTCGACTCCTGAATTGACGTCCATGAGGCGGTAGGCACCACCTGGGATGACTTCGGTGACGATGTAGGGTCCTTCCCAGGGTGACTCGATCTTCTTAGGCCGCTCTTGCTTGAGTCGTAGGATGAGGTCTCCTTCGACGAAGGACCTTGGGCGCAGCCGATGGCTGTGGTAGTTGTGGAGCTTTACTGGTAGACCACTGAGCGGGCCGTGGCGATGTCGCGTGCTTCGTCGAGTGTATCGACGGTGTCTTCAAGTGCGGCCGATGATTCGGCTTCGCTATAGGCGATGACCCGCGGGGCCTTGTGGCGTACTTCTGCAGGTAGCACGGCTTCGACTCCGTGCACCATGAAAAAGGGCGTGTAGCCAGTTGAACTGTTTGGCGTTGTACGCATGCTCCAAAGTACGGAGGGTAGCTCTTCCACCCAAGCTCCCGCGAGCCTTTCGAGTGGGCATAGCAGGCGTTTCTTGATGCCGTTGCCTATGAGGCCGTTGGCCTTTTCGACCTATCCATTGGTCTGCGGGTGCGCCACGGAGGCATATGATATGTTGATGACGAGGCCCTCATAGAAGTCCGGGAATTCCTTCGAGATGAAGTTCGAGCCATTGTCCGTGATGATGCTATGTGGCACGCCAACCTGTACACTATGGACTCGAAGAAATTGATGGCAGATTTGCCGCTTTGGTTGGTGACAGGCATGGGCTCGATCCACTTGGTGAAGTTGTCGACTGTGACCAGGAGGTAGACATGGCTTCCTTTTGATGATTTGGGCAGTTTGCCGATCATGTCTAGGCCCCCCATTGGGCGAAGGGACAGGACAGTGGTATGGGCCTTAGCTCGGATCCTGGTGGGTGTGTCTTGTCCGCATACCTCTGGTAGGTGTTGCACCTTTGGATGAGGTCCTTTGCATCGTTCATGACTATTGGCCAATAAAATCCAGCTCGCAGAGCTTTGGCGACTAGGGCGTGTCTGCCTGCATGATGGCCGCGGATTCCCTCGTGGATGTCTTGAAGGATGGTGTTGCCATCACAGATGGTGACGCACCATTGGAGTACACCCAAAATGCTGCGCTTGTACAGCTTGCCATTGATGATGGTGAAGGCCTTGGACCGGCGAGATATGCGCCGGGCATCCATCGGGTCATCGGGCAGCTCTTTGTTTATCAGGTACCGAAGGTATGGCTGTGTCCACGTTTCTTCAATCACCATGACCTATACCATGCTGACCAACTCAGCGTCGGTGTCGAGATTTTTAGGTCCTTCATGTCCTTCGGGTGGCGCATGCCCCAATTGCTCTTCTTCTTTGGGTGATCCCTTGGGTAATTTCCGTTTGATAGAGGGTACATAGATTTGTTCAAGGAACACACCTGGTGGAACCCATGCGCAGGTGGAGCCGATGTTGGCGAGTCTGTCAGCTTCCTCGTTGCTTTCTCTTCCAACGTGCGGAAGCTCGCAGCCGTCAAAGTCTCCTTCAAGTTAGTTGTAGAGCACGTGGTATGCGATCATGTTGGTCCTGTGAGCATCGCACTCATTAGCGTCTGCTGGACGATAAGGTTCGATTCACCATAGATGACTAGGTGCATTGCACCGCAGATCTTGGCCATCCTCATGCCGGGGATAAGGGCCTCGTATTCGGCCTCGTTGTTGGAGGCACGAAATTTCATCCGAAGGACATATTTCATCTTGTCGCCTTGAGGGGACATCAGTATGACACCAGCTCTTGCTCCGGCCTCGCGCTTGGAGCCATCAAAGTGCATCGTCCACGACTGCGTCATGTCCGGAGTGTCTGACAGCTGGAGCTCCATCCAGTGGACGAGGAAGTCAGGGAGGACCTAATATTTCATGGCCTTGCGCCGCTCGTAGACTATGTCTAGAGGGGATAGCTCGATGCCCCACAGGGCTATGCGTCCCGTTGCTTCGGGGTTGTTCAGGATATTGGACAATGGCGCCTCGTTGACGACCATTATCTGATGCTCCTGGAAGTAGTGGCTCAGCCGACGAGCCATCATGAATACGCCGTAGGCGAGCTTCTTGTAGTGAGGGCACCTCTGCTTTGTTGGTGTTAGGACCTCACTAAGGTAGTAGATTGGGCGTTGTACCCCATGGGTCTTGCCATCTTTGGATCGTTCGACCACGAGTACGTTGCTAACTACTTGGTGCATGGCTGCGATGTATAGCATCAGAGGCTCGCGTTCCTTTGGCATGACCAGGACAGGCGAGGTGTAGAGAAGCCGCTTGAGGTCTTCGAATGCGTCGTCTGCTTCGGGTGCCCACTCGAACTTGTCAGCTTTGTGCAGCAGCTGGTAGAAAGGCAGGGCCTTTTCACCCATGTGATTGATGAACCTGCTCAGCGCCGCGATGCGCTCGACGAGTTGCTGGACACCCTTAAGGTTCTTCGGCTTCTCCATGGTCAGTATGGCCCGGATTTTCTTCGGGTTTGCTTTGATCCCTCGTTGGTAGATGAAGTAGCCAAGTAATTGGCCAGATGGGACGCCGAAGGCACACTTTTATGGGTTCAGCTTGATCTTATAGTGATCAAGGTTATCAAACATCTCGTGGAGATCGTCGATTAATGTCTTGGTTTCCCTGGTCTTGATGACTATGTCGTCGACATAGACTTGGATGTTGTGACCGATATGGTTTTTCAGGAACGCCTGCATGCACCTATGGTATGTGGCGCCTGCGTTCTTCAGCCCGAAGGGCATGGTGTTGTAGCAGAAAACTTCGAATGGCGTGATGAACGCTGTTTTCTCCTGGTCTTCGACCTTTAGCCAAATCTGGTTGTAACCTGAGTAAGCGTCGATCAAGGAGAGTTTCTCGCATCCTTCTATCGAATCGATGATCTGATCGATCTGTGGTAGAGGGAAGTGGTCCTTGGGACAATACTTGTTGAGAGATGTGAAGTCCACGCACATCCGCAGGATGTCCGTGTCCTTCTTGGGGACCAGCACAGTGTTGGCCAGCCACTCGATCTCCTTGATTTCTCGGATGAAGTGGGCATCGAGCAGTCTGTTGACTTTGATTCCAACGACTTCATCTCTTGGTTCGGACAGTCGTTGGATCGACTGCTTGACAGGCTTTGCGTCGGGGAACACATTGAGTGCGTGCTTGGCGAATTCCCTGGGAACCCCTGGCATGTCCGCAGGACACCAGGCAAAGATTTCTTAGCGCTCATGGAGGAATTCGACGAGCGCGCTTTCCTATGCGGGGCTGGGGTCATTGGCAATCAGCGCTATCTTGGAGGCATCCGTTGGGTGGACCTACACCTTTTTCGTGTTGACCGTGGAGTCGAACGTCATGTTATGTGCGTTTTGCCTGGAGACTGGGGGTGCCCTGTTGTCTGTCACCTCTCGGAGTCTCGTGAGTTCCTCCTGCATACCGAACGACTAGGATATTCTGTTGAAGTCTTTGTCGCAATGGTGTGATCGGGTGAAGCTTCACTGGACGGTGATGACGCCCCTAGGCCTTGGCATCTTGAGTAGCAGATACACATAGTGTGGTACTACTAGAAATCTTGCGAATGCCACGCGCCCGAGGATGGCGTGGTACTGAGATGGCCAGTCCACCACCTCGAACTCTAGTCGCTCGCGCCTGAAGTTTTCAGGTTGGCCGAAGATGACGTCGAACCATATCTTTACTAGGGGATATATACCCTTCCCAGGGACAATGGCGTGGAACATTGTGTCGGATTGTTCCAGGCTGCACAGCGGGATTCACATTGCGGTGAGGGTGCTGGCGAACATCAGGTTGATGCTGTTGCCGCTGTCCATGAAGACGCGGCTCATTTCGAACCCTCTGATCTATGCCTCGAGCACCAGGGCAGCTAGACCTGGGCGAGGGATCTGGCGGGGGTGATCCGAGCGATCGAACGTGATGCAGCACTCCAAGCCACTGAGGTACTCAGGGATGGCGGCCGAAGCGGTCACGGCCAGGCTAACTTGGCGGGTGATCTTCTTTTGCACCCTGTTTGTCGGGCCCCCCTTTTGGATCATCAGGGACCCCTTTGGCGTCGGGTATCCTCCCATGCCATTGTTTGGCACCGGTGCAATTGCTGGATTCGAAGGTCCAACAGTGTCGTGGTATTGCACGGCAGATGCTACTGGGGGTAGCTTACGTAGAGGGAGGCAAGACGACATAGGAGAATCCGGGAGCGAGATTGGCAAACGATGTACCCAGGTGTAACTTCCCAAAAGTATAACACAATGATCATCAAAACTCTAATCACAAAAATTAGGGTTAACAAAAACTTTGATTAATTTAAAATCATATGAATGCATGTGTGAATGAGATGATTTGATAAATGCATGAATGAACTTGTGTGATTAACCTAAATAGCAATAAATGGTTTAAAGATGAAAATAACATTATATAAAACATTTCCATGCAGAAACAAAACAAGAGAAAATCAAAAACAAATAAAATAGAGCAAATGGTCATTTTTGCCAATCTTGCTCACTAGGTCACGTTGAGTGTTTCTAGTTCAAGATTTCAAACAGAAACTTTACCAACTCTTTTCACCCCTTGCTAGAACAAGTAAAAGTAAATCAAAGCCCACCTTTCAAACTTGCAGAAACATTTGGCAACCTCAGTCAAATCACAATTAAAAATTGAATCTTTATCATATGTGAAGATCACCCATTTTCAAAACCCAACCAAACCAGTGCCCCTTGACTAATCCAACTAACCAGACACTCCCTAGTATGTGCGTAGCAAACCCACCAAGTTTGAATCCAAAATTCAAATTTAAAGTTCTTGCGGCCATTTCCTCAAACACCTTGCAGATACATATCAAACAAACATCAAACACTATAGTGTGCGTAAAATTTGCCTAACTTGTTCCCTCTATAGCTCACTCTATACTCTCAGCACATGATCAAAGTAATCTAACTAGCTTTAGCACCACTGTGAGCAAGCCTAGCCATTAATGCCAAACATGCCGAGAGCACCATTGCCACCCCATTGTTGCCAGCGAGCTAGATGCCACACTAGCCTCGCCAACCTTGTCTGGGACATGCAGCACCGTCCACCGCCACCCACTGTCCCATCGCCGAGCAATGCCAGCCCCTGGACCACACGACACGCCCATGCCAAACTCCTTTGCGACCATGCCGAGAGCGCGCCAGTGCGCCACGCTCGACCAGCACCCACAGACCGCGCGCCGCCCTCGCCGCTTGCAGGGATGACCACCAGCACCCCAGCACCCCGCCAGACATGCCCGTTCGCCGTCATGCGGACCACGCGCGCTATGCGACATTAAAACCACCGTCGGACCCGCCCAGAACATCACCATGTTTCGACCGATCAGCACCGCCCCACGCCTCGCCACCGCGCCATTGAGCTTCACCAGGGAGCACAGCATCGCCCCTACCGTCGCCCATGCCTGTAGCCCTCTGTGCCATCGACCACGACGAGCTCATCCCGCGCCCGTCGGTCCCCTTCCGCCACTATAAATAGAGGCCTCCACCGCTCATTTTCGCCACACCAGTTCACTCCCCTCTCACCCAGAACCACCCCACCTCACTCCTGGAGCAAGGCGAGCAGCGTATCACTGGAATTTGGCCGGATCCCGCCTCTGCTGGAGAAGAAGGGAGCCATCGATTGGAGCCACCCCAGGAGAAGCTGCTGGTACCAGGAGAACCGTCGTTGTCGACTTCGTCATTTGCCCCCGTCGCCGACCCTCGCCTGAGCCCTGGTGAGCCTCCCACGACCCCCACCTGCCGCGCTAGGGTTCTTTCTCGCCGGCGCTGCCCGACGTGGATGACGAACCGTAGCCGTTCGATTAGAGTTAGATCGTGCGGTTCGCATTGCCCCGTACCGCTTCGCCCCTCCCCATCTCACTGACGCGTGGGGAGAGCCACTTAACCAGCCCGCGTACACGCTGTGTGTGGTGGGCCAGCCCAGTAAAACATCCCGCACGACCCAACAATTCAAATTAAGCTTTATTCATTTAATTTCAAACATAGTTCTATACCTAGATTCAAAAATCAACCCAGCTCGGTTCACTGAACCAAAATGCATGAAACCGGTTTTGTTAGAAAGGTACTGAAATGCTTAATCAAGACCGTTGGATTCAAACCATTTGGAGTTATAGATCAACCATGGTAAAAATAACAAGGCAGAAGCTTTTCTGCATTCAAACATTTTTCAAAATTCAACTATAAAAGCTTTTGAGTTGATTCCAACTCTCAAAAATCAAATTTGATCATAACTTTCAGAATATATAAAAACATATGGGTTTACTTGCAGAAATAATATTCAAGTAATAAAAGAATGCCACATAGGAATTTCTAGTCACATTATTTAATTAAAATAAAACGGTTAAACCATATTAAATTGTGACACCACTTTAAATCACATTCCCATGTACTGAAATATGTGGTGATGACATGTGTCAACATGATCCCATGTTTGAGTTGGAGAATATTAAATCTTAAGTAGCTTTTCAATGAGTAGAAATTACTTTTCTCAAATTAAATTAAATAAGACAAGTGCTTTAATATTGTAATGATAGTGATGATGATAGATCATCTAGTGTGAACCTTTGAGTGATGTTTAGAAATATTTAAGTATTGTTTGGTGATTGTGTACCTCGTATTTATTTATAGACGCTAGTACTGACAAAGGATACGAAGAGGAAGGAGGATACTACGAGGAAGAAGCCGAGGAGAACTTCAACCACTTCTCTACACAAGGCAAGCTAACACTTGCAAGATACCCTACTTATGCAAGCCTAATACTACTAGTTGAATGAGCAAGCTATTAACTTAGCAAGATAACCCTTGCAAATTATGCAAGCCAATACTTGCTTGTTACTATGCCAACTATATGCCTTAAGCATGTGTGATCATACCCACTTGATAACCCAATCCTAGTTTTACTTGCAAGCTTAATACTTTATTTTCTTTATCAAAGCTTTCTCTTAGAGTTTACATGGTGACTTGTAGATTCTAGAAAGATAACTAAAGGTAGCATAAAGAGCATAAAATTTGGCCTAAGTTAGATAATCTTGATGTCATCCTAAGGCATGAGATTGAACTTAGCAAATCCCCACTTGTTTATCACCCCTCATTAGTATTTACCCCCACTTGTAGATGCTAGTTCTAAGTATAAAACTTGATCAACTTTAGATGGGAATACTTGGTGAAAATGGTTATGAAAACCTTAGAATGATGAGTCATTCTACTGAAATGTTTTGACATGTGTTTCCGAACAGTAGATGATTTTGATGATGAAAATGTTGAGGTATGAGCCTTAGCCCTTTATAAAACTGATGGTTGTCTGGATGCGATACCATTCCAATTCTATCGTACAACCACAATATCCGAAATTTGGGTAGGGCTTGACTGGAAATTTATATACCTTAGTATGGGTTCCCTTGCGGCCAAGGTCTGAGCTAAGGCTACCTTGTGAAGATTGTCCACCTGTGTAGTACCCAAGATGACAGTTGGTCATGGTTGGGAGGCCAAACTCACAGGAGATGTGCCTATACTAGGGCGTGTAATTGAAAGGTTAGGATTGATTATCCGCATACTGAGTATGGTGAATTCAGGATTGTTCCTGACGGATGTATTGAATGTTGTGGTGAAAGTGTACAATCTCTGCAGAGTGTCAAACTATTCGAATAGCCGCGTCCGCGGTTATGGACAGTTGGAGTGGCCATACTGTTCCCTCATCAGATGTTTTCAAAATGACTTGTGAACTGAATTATGACTTTGACTTGACCACAACAGAGTTGTGATATGAAATTCAAATTCCCACTTAGGTGTTATAAAACTTTCAACTAGTTTTCTTTGCTTCTGAACGTAGTAGAGTTAAATCTGGCTTTTTGCAAAACAACCTTAGAGCCTAGTATCCTACTACAAAAACCCCCTTAACTTGTTAGTATTAGTTTGCGAGTACATAAAAAGTACTCATGGCTTTGTCCCTGGCTATTCCCGTGGCCTGACTTTGAAGAGGAGTATCAGGATGATGGACTGCAGGAAGGTTACGACAACTAGGATCATCTCCCATTGTCAGCATTTCCTGTGACCCTGAAGATGGAGCTTCGCCTAAGCTATCGTTATTATTATGTTATTCTGCTGCTTGTATCGTAGTAAGAACTGGATCATGAGATTCTTATTTGTGTAAGAACTTATGTATGGTTTGTAATTGATGATGTACTGTGATATCCAAATCTGTTATGTCTCGCAAAAAATGGTAATCCTGGGATTGCGATGTATGGCATAACATGCATCTGGGATTAAAAATCCGGGTGTTGACACCAGGTTCACGTCCCCTCGGTGGAGGATCGCTACGTCCTGCTGTCAATCCAGTATATGATCATAGATTGGTTTACAATGGAGCCGCCGTAGGCGGAGGGAGACTAGATCTAATGAGAGATGTAGGAGAAGATGCCCCATGGGGGTGCCTCTGGTGGCTTTATATATGCAGCCAGTTAGGGTTTACAAGTATTTTGGTGGGCTTTGTACTGAAGTTGCCGTCTTGGGCCTCCAGTCGGTGCCACTCGTGTGGGTCGAGCATGCGCCAGTCGCCATATTGGGCGAGTCGACCCACTCAGGGCTAGGTTTCAGTCGGCACGATCCAGCTGGCGACTTCGCTTCGTGGGTATACCCCAATTGGTATTCCCCCATCAGTAGTCCCCGAGCGTGTTGTCGATTCGACGCGGTCTTGAGGCAGGGCGCGGAGAGTCTTGATGATGGGTCGTGGCGAATCAGCGACGATCTCCTGAACAGAGAAAAGAACCGTGAAGAGGGAGGCAGTCGGCGTGAGCCAGTCGGTGATGGACAGTTGGCGAAAGACACAGGGTGTCGGTGAAGCCGCCAGTTGCAGCAAGTCCCCGAACGTGGAGCGTGCCGAGTCCCCGAGCGCAGCAAGTGGTGAGGTCGAGAGACCGGCGAGTGTCGAGTCCCCGAGCGTGCCGAGTATGCGAGGGCGAGTCCGCAGTGGAGAGTCACCGAGCGTGTCGAGTACGCGAGGGCGAGCCCCCGAGCGTGTGGAGTCCGCGAGGGCGAGTCCGCGGTGGAGAATCCCCGAGCGTGTTGAGTACGCGAGGGTGAGTCCGCGGTGGAGAGTCTCCGAGCGTGTTGAGTACGCGAGGGCGAGTCCGTGGTGGAGAGTCCCCGAGCGTGATGAGTACGCGAGGGCGAGTCCGCGGTGGCGAGTCCCCGAGCATGGAGAGTACGCGAGTGGAGAGTCCGCGGTGGCGAGTCCCCGAGGGGGAGAGTACGCGAGTGGAGAGTCCGCGGTGGCGAGTCGACGAGGGCGAGCCGCGGTCGTGGAACCATGCGTACACGCAACATGCATATGAGTAGTCCCCGAGGCTCTAGTTGGCTTGTAGAAGCGACTTGAGGCTCTTTAGAGATGTATACTCTGAAAATAGTAGTCGTTGTTGCCGAGCATGGCGATTCCGCATTGAGCGAGTTCGCGAGAAGAGAATTCGTGAAGATTGCGAGTTCGCGAGGGGAGATCCCCAAGTGTGGAGAGTCCGCGATGATTGCGAGTCCGTGAGGGAGAGTACCCGAGTGTGGAGAATCCGCGATGATAGCGACTCCGTGATGATGTTGATTGCGCTGTTTTTGTTAGCGAGTCTCTTGTCTTGGCCCGGGGGGCCAGTCGCATGGCGAATCCAAAGATGGCTCTCGACTAGGCGTTTTTCCTGGATTATCCGAGTCTCGGTTTGCGAGTCCTCGTCCGCAGTACTTGGCCATGCGAGTCGCACTGTCTAAGGTTGAGGAGGACATGGTGCTGTTTGTGTAGCACAACCATTTGTCTTGGCCCGGAAGGCCAGTCGAGCAGGGCGACTATAATGATGGCTCTCGGTTAGCGTTTTTCATGGACGATCCGAGGCTCGGTTTGCGAGTCCTCGTCCGTACTAATTGGCCATTGCGAGTCGCTCTTTCAAAGGTTGACAAAGGCAAATTAAATTTTCCCGGGGGGAAGAGACGCCTAGTGGCATGCGACCCTCTCTGGTGACTCGGACGATGAAGGTCCCTTAGTAGGTGCGGCATACGCATTTGATGTAGCCAGAAAGAGTCGCACAACGTTTAACCGGAAAGAGTCGACGCGGCGGACACGGGGTCGACGCGGCGGACGGAGGTCGCGCTGTGGTGACGTCGGCGTGGCGGATACGGGGTCGACGCGGCGGACGGAGGTCGCGCTGTGGTGACGTCGGTGTGGCGGACACGGGGTCGACGCGGCGGACGGAGGTCGCGCTATGGCGATGTCGACGCGGCAGACACGGCGTCGACGCGGCGGACGGAGGTCGTTCTATTGCGAAGTCGACGCAACGGACGCGGGGTCGACGCGGTGGACGGGGGTCGCGCTTGGCGATGTCGACGCGATGGACATGGGTCGCGCTATGGTGAAGTCGACGCGACGGAGACGGGGTCGACTCAGCAGACGGAGGTCGCGCTATGGTGCGATCAACGCGGCAGGCGAGTCCGCAGCGAGCGAGTCACCGAGCCTAACGAATCCGCGTTTAGACGAGTTCTGGAGCATGTGATTGACACACAGCCGGTCGATCAGAATTTGTGGCTGCCTTGTATCGCGCCATCGTGCCGCGGTGATCGCGGCACCGTCTATCGGATTGCACCTTTCGCGCGTATGAGAACATGTAGGCATAAGAGGATTAGATCAAATAAATATGATGTTAAATTCGCAAAAATATATAGGATTGATTTAGGAAAATCTGCAAGATCGTAGGCCACCATCACTTGAAACCGAGCGAGTCTGCTATGAATAAGATTTTCCTTCAGACACCCGGCGACAGGAGGACTTGCTGGAGTCTGCGTAGGGTGATAGCGATTCACCGGCCGCAAATCGCCGTCGCCAAGTTTTCTCCTGATCGGACTTGAATAGACGTACGTGGGTACTGTGGAGGATGATTCCATAAGCTCCGATCATACCTTTTCTTGATCATAAGCAGATGCTGATGATGTATAACAAAACGTAAAGTATTAGATCAGAATAAAATACTGTAGTATGCCTAGGATACTAGATAGATAAGAAATATGAGGCCTAATAGGAAAATCCCATTAGTGGTGGCCGCATAGACAGTATGCGATCGAGAGCTAGGTCAATTCTCCAAACGATTGGGCAAAACAGCGTGCATGTAAAGTTAGTCTAAAATATAATTGACAAAGAATTAATTGGGAGAGAGATGAGATCGGAACTGTTTACATGGTTGCGATTAGATTTCGCGTGGCGTCTGCACGTACACGCGCCGTGTTGGCCGGCAGGCATACCGGATCATTGGTTTTTAACTCTTGAGTCCTCGGTAGCCGCCGGCGAAAGTGAGGGATCCCGTCCGGATTATCATCTTCAAGCACCGCTTGCCCCATAGTGGGCGTCAACTGTCGTGGTATTGCAGCAGATGCTACTGAGGATAGCTTACGTAGAGGGAGACAAGGCGACGTAGGAGAATCCGGTAGCGAGATTGGCACACGATGTACCCAGGTTCACGTGCCCTCGGTGGAGGATCGCTACGTCCTGCTGTCAATCCAGTATATAATCATAGATTGGTTTACAATGGAGCCGCCGTAGGCGGAGGGAGACTAGATCTAATGAGAGATGTGGGAGAAGATGTCCCGTGGGGGTGCTCCTGATGGCTTTATATATGCAGCCAGTTAGGGTTTACAAGTATTTTCGTGGGCTTTGTACTGAATTCGCCGTCTTGGGCCTCCAGTCGGCGCCACTCGTCTTGGTCGAGCATGCGTCAGTCGCTGTATTGTGCGAGTCGACCCGCTCAGGGCTAGGTTTCAGTCGGCTCGATCCAGCTGGCGACTCCGCTTCGTGGGTATACCCCAATTGGTATTCCCCCATCAAACTGGTGGTGGCGGAGGAGCTCTGTGGGCGATATCACCTGGTGCAGGTGCGGGCCCAAACCCAGGGTGCACGATCTGGCGTCGCATTTGGGTGAGACCCTCGCTGAGCTTCTGGAACTCTCGACAGTCCTTTAGCATGTGACTGGCCTTCTTCTTGCCATCCTGCTTGTTGATGTAGAAGTGGATTGTGCAAGGACCAGACAACTTGTCGTATGCCGAGGGCTTGTCGTCGCGGTTGCGAGGTTGCCACGTCTGTACGGGTCGTCCTCCATCGCGGAAGTTGCGTCCGCGGTATCCGCTGCTGCGGTTGTTGTCGTTGCGTCAGTCGGCGTAGCCAGTCGCAACCATGTCAACTCCGTCGCAATCGTCATCGACGCACGATCTTCGTTTGCTACAGAGTTTGTGCCTGCGGCTGTAGTCATCATCGTCATCCGAATGCGTTCGGTGGAGGGAATCCTCGCCATCTGCCCACCTGTTGGCGATGTCCATGAGGTGGTCAAGTGTCTTGGGTTTGACGCGCCCAAGTTCTTCCTTAAAGTCCGGGCGCTTGACACCGTCTTTGAAGGCATTGATCGTCCTCTCCTCGGAGATGTGTGCGGCAGAGTTCTTGATGTTGGACCAGCGTAGTATGTACGAGCGAATGGACTCGCCCGTTCGTTGGGTGCAGGCCCATAGTTCCTCGATCGAGGCTGGCCTCTTGCTGGTGCCCTTGAAGTTTCGGATGAAGCTATACGCCAGCACTTCCCAGCTTCGGATGGAACCTAAGGAGAGGCTGCTGCCAGATTCGAGATGCGCCTGTCAGCTGTAGCTAAAGGCATTGTAGTGCGGTGTTCCTGTTGCCACCGTGCAGCTTGACGGATGATAGGTGGTCGCTGAGCCAGGCCTTCGGGTCCTGTGTCCCGTCGAACTTCGGAGTTTCCGAAGGGAGCTTGAAATTTTTTGGCATCCGCGTTCGCCGAACGGATCCGCTGAAGCATCTGACTCCGCATAGTTCCCCGTCGTATTCTTCATCAGATTCAGTCGAGCACGCGCGCTTGGTGCGTGCTTTGTCGATCTTGCGTTGGGTGAGTTTGTTTCGAGCGTCATAGTCACTGCTATGACGTCTTGGGCTCTTGCGTCGTCGGGGCAGATCGTGCTCATCCTCGTCGAATGAGGGTGTGTGGCTGCGGTTGAATCTGACCGCAACTTTCTTTTTCGGCTCCACAGGAGCTTCATCGTGGAGCGCAGCTCCGACGAGTCCAAGCCCGGCTAGTGTGGACTTGTGCATGGCCATCTTCGGGCCGTCCGCCAGAGGCGGATGGGACGCAAGATAAGTGGTGGCTACCATGATCGCAGCCTGTTGAGTTTTCGGCGTGACGTTGCCGTTGGCGTCCATCGCCATGAAGGACGTGTTGAGGGTTCTAGACTTCTAGTGACCTCGTGTCCTGCGGTGGGCTCCATGTGCTCTGTGCAAGAGCGATGCTTGTTGGCATGGTTGCCGTGCGAACTAGATCCACCAACGACGGAGAGCGCAGCTCGCCGCGCGCTAGACTCCGAAGCCGCCTGCTTGCGTTTGTCGAGGTCCTCCCGCAGTTTTACCCACCGGTTATGCTTGCCGATGAGGAGGAGGTGGTATGCCATCAGCAGATCCCGTGAAGCATTCACAGTTAGGATCCTATTGCCCGCCACGGCTTCACGTGCCTGGCGCCATCCGTCCTCGTTGAGGTTGATCTTCTAGTAGGCGTTAGCATCGCCTTCGTTGGGCTGGAGGGGTGGGTTTCCTCCGTTTCCTCCATTCCCGGCCTGCAGGTTGAGGATTGGGTTGGGCGGTGGATTTGCCGCACTCGAACCTGGTGGTAGTTCTACCTTGCTTTGGATGACCACGACACATTGGTAGAGTCCGCGGGTTGGATCGCTGCTGCCGCAGCTTTCGGATCTGGAACCATAGGTTCCTTCGTCGCACAGATCTGATGTGCAACTGCTGCTGTCGTATGCCTCATCTGTTAGCGTCGACGTGCGTAGCACGACGATGGGTGGGACCCATGAAGCGGCCTGATGGATGGTGGTGGCACCCGCTCTGGGAGGTGGAGGGTGCCAGTCTGCCCCACCTGGAAGCATAAGCTCCCGAACAGAATCTCGAGCCCGTCGCCTACGGGCCCGAAATCCCTCATGGTGGCTGGCGAGTGGGCTGTGAAGTCGAAGGTTCCTAAGAGGATATGGCTCTGCGTTGTGCATGAGTAGTAGATCGCTTCGGATGGGACCGTCATGATCGCACAATCAGCGCCCCGATTCCCACAGACGACGCCAATTGACGAGGTACGATATCGTCAATGCCCATTGTTATGGACTTGGATATTGGAGAAGATGGGGATGTTGGAGATAGCGGAACGGTTAATAGACAAGGAACACGGGGACACGAAGTTTACCCACGTTTAGACCCCTGGAGGGAAAACCCTACTCCTGCTTGTCTGCTCTTGATTACGGCAGAACCAAAGGTACAAGGGTGCGCAGATGCAATCTGGCGTGAGGTGCTTATTAGGGTGAGGTGAGTCGTCCTCCTTGTCGTTCCCTCCTAGCCTTTATATAGATAGGCAGGTCTCGGGCATCAGGTCGAGTCGGTTATATATTAGGGATTGCCCCTTTGAAATTCTATCTACGCTAATCTTACTCTCCAAGGATCTGAAGGCGTCCTGGGCTTGGGCCACCCGAAATCTCCACAGGCCGCGTATCTTGTCGGGGCCTTCCTTGGGCTGGACTAGGTATACCGATGTCGTGTAACCGTAGGGTATAACCATGTCAGAACCACCAATAGACATTGGTGAACCGTTACCCTTGTTCAACCACAAGTTTTTAACTTAGAAATTGGGATGAGGAGATCCTTGATAGCTTCAATGTCTTCGATGCTCAAATTGTCCGTTGTCGGGGACACGGCTAAGTACTTAGGTTTTAACCTCTCGAGAGGTGGTGCACTTTCCCCACAAGACTCGACATGCATCGAGACGAGACCTTTCATAAGCATTCCCTTAGACCACCATGGACGCATTCCATCCTATCACCCTACCACCAACTGTCCATCTGGCTAAGTTCTTGCAACCTATGTGGTCAAGGCAGAGCCCATATGCCATGTGCTTGCACTAGAAGCTTCTCAACACTAAACATCTCAAATTCCTTTGTTCCTGGATGGCTTTCCACAAGTGTGATACACATGGTAAACCATATACATGGGCCTTGTGTAACCACTCCACATAAACCAACATATCATTCCACCCAGGTGATTCATTCACATAGTTGTTTTATTAATCAAAACATAATTCAAAGACTTAGCAAAATTTCATAGCATGAAATATTCCACCCTTGTTTTCTACTAGCTAGGCTAAGCATGATAACATAAAAAGTTTTCTTAACTTAGTGAAAATTTTACTAATACTACAACTACTAAGATTTCCCAAGGCATAACATATATACTTAGAAAATTCCAATGCAAGACCTACTCAAAATATCACTAGTGCTTAGTCAAAATAATAGGAAAAAATATATGGAGCATCACTTTCCTTGATAGTTGGGGGAGTAGAAACAGTCCTACAATCACAATCACCACTATCACCAAAATCTACACATAACATAATAACACCAAATTCACATTCAAATATTCAAGAAAAAATATATATGAATGCATGCAAATTCAATGGAATGATTTTTATACACTAAACAAATCAAACCAAACAGTACTGAACACAAATTAAACTTTCTAAGGTTCAAATAAAACAAGCTTTACTCTAAAACAATTTTCGAAACATTTTATATAGTCAAAATAAGCCTATAATTGGTTCTGCAAATAATCCTATTTTCCCAGAATAAAAATACTAAACAAGGCCACAGAAGTGTAGGGCTAAATTTTCTGAATCCAATGATATATTATTTGTAATTTTTGGACAAACAGATCAAAAGATATGAATTTTACAAGTTTGCAAATCTAATAGATTCAAAACAGATTTTTAAATCAAAAACACAGACACGTGGCCATGTCTGATTGGCCCGTACCACTTCGCGCGGATCATGCACGTGGGCCGTTAGATATAAGTGAGATCTGCGGTCCAGATCTGATGATACCGTTTCGCTAAAGGGATCTATCTACGTCGTCAGATCAAAATCTTGCGGCTCTGGATCAAACGACCATACGCGGGCAGCGCTGATGGCTTCTAGCAGCGGCGGCGCTACTGCCGGTGATGCTCCGACGAATCCAGAGGGGGCTAGGGGTGGTGCTGTGGCTTACATGTGTCGCACGGATGCGAGGATGCTCAACGTGGCCTTGGTTTGGATAGGGGCATGCTGCTGCGGCCCTGAAAGCTCGTCAGAATCCTCACTGGCGTCGGGTGCGTGTTGGCGGAGACCGCGACGATGACCTAGGTCACCATAGGGCAAACAACAGGCATCAGGACATGCACAAAGTTACAACGCACATGTTAGTTTGATCTACAAGGCAAGGGGCATGCAGACCTGAACGGAATTACTCGGCGTGGTTGGTGCCTCGGGTGCTCGTGGAGGTGAACAGGGACGGCGACCTGGGGCGAGTTGGGGCAAACCAGAGGTACAATTAGATGCACTAGAACAAGGGGAACAATCTTGCGTGAATGAGGGACAGAGGGGCGCGCTATACTCACTGGAATAGCTCGCCGGAGTGCGTCGGGCAGCGGCGGTGCGAGCTCGATTGTGGGCAGCCTGGTGGTCATTAGGTGGTGGCGAGTGAGGGAAACTGGCCACGGTGTAGAGGGTGTTAAGTAGCCGGGGCTGGGGCGGAAGTCACACGAGCAATCAACATGTATTTACGCGAATTCAATCGCGGCAGTGAAGGGGAGAAACAGGCGGTGACGGCGTTGTCTGCGCGCGGGGTTTGGGGGAGACGATGACGACGTGGCGCAGGGCCCAGTGGCAGCGAGCGTGGGGTAAGGTTCGCACCGGTGAGAGAGGGAGCAAGGGGGAGGGTGGCCCGGGTGGGATTGCTGGGCCGGTTCTGGCGCTAGGCTGAAAGGGTAGCGCCAGTTTTTATTTTTTCTTTGCTCTTTTCTTTTTCTAATTTGATTTTCAGGAATGGTTTTAAACCCTAATTCAAATATGTTTGAATTCAAACCTTTTCTAGATTTTTGTACTGTGTTCCTAGCAATCAAAAGTGTGTCAAACACATCTATCCACTCAAAACTACTTTGGACTTTTGAAAATAAAAAATAAAACCATGCCTCATATGATAATAAAATGGTGTTTAAATATGGTTTCAAATAGGGTTTTGGTTTGAAAATCTTGGTGCAAGACAAACATGCTATGATGATATGAATGCAATGCATGCTTTTACAATTCATGAATTTTGTGGTGTTACAAATCTAACCCCCTTAAGATGAATCTCGCCCCCGAGATTCAGATTGGGTAGCAAATAGGTGAGGGTGGTATTTCCGAAGGTCATCTTCTCTTTCCCAAATTGCTTCTTATTCGGAATGATGGTTCCACTGAACTTTGCAGAATTTGATAGCTTGGTACGAGTAACTCTTTCTGCAGTCTCGAGGAATTTGATAGGTTTCTCCTTGTAGGTGAGATCACTCTCCAATTAAACCTCTTCCAAAGGTATAGTATCCTTCAATGAAGTTTCTTCCATCTCCCGATGGCACTTCTTCAACTGACTCACATGAAACACATTGCAAACTGCTGACAGTGATGCAGGCAATTCAATCTCATAAGCCACTTCTCCTTTGCGGCTCAATATCTTGAATTGTCCAACATATCTAGGTGCCAATTTTCCTTTGACTCCAAATCTTTTCACACCACAAAGTGGTGAGACTCTAAGATAAGCTCTATCACCTACTTCATAGGTGACTTCTCTATGCTTTGGATCTGCATAGCTCTGTTGTTGGGACTGGGCTATCTTCAGTCTATCCTTTACCAATTTGACTTTCTCTTCAGCTTCCTTGATCAGTTCTGGTCCGAAAAAATTTTCTTTCTCCTACACCACTCCATAGCAATGGAGTAGTACACTTTCTTCCATAAAGAAATTTAAACGGTGCCATCTCAATGCTTGCTTGATAGCTGTTATTGTAAGAGAATCCTGCGTAAGGCAGACTTTCATCCCAACTAGCACCATAGTCTAGGGCACATGCCCTCAACATATCCTCCAAATCTGATTGGTCCTTTCTGTCTGTCCATCAGTCTGGGGGTGAAAAGCTATGCTGAACTCTAACCTTGTTCCCAATGATTCATGTAGCTGTCACCAAAATTTCGAAGTGAACTGAGTTCCTCTATTAGAAACAATACTCTTAGGTACTCCATGCAGACATACAATCATGTTCATATAGATCTTAGCTAATTTAGCACTTGTATAGGTAGTATTCACGGGTATGAAATGAGCCACTTTAGTTAGGCGATCCACAACAACCTAAATGGAATCATATCCAGATCTGGTCCTTGGCAATCTGGTGATAAAGTCCATACCAATCTTATCCCACTTCCAATCGGGAATAGGTAGTGGTTGCAATAACCCTGCCGGTTTCTGATGCTCCGCCTTCACTCGACTACACACATCACACAAGACAATATGTTCCGCAATATCTTTCTTGAGATTGTTCCACCAAAATCTTTCCTTCACATCCATGTACATTTTGGTGTTACCTGGATGAATAGAATATGGTGAATTGTGTGCTTCTTGCAGAATCAATTCCTGAAGTTCCGGATCTTGCGGAATGTAGATACGCTTTCCATACCATAAGGTACCTTGTTCATCTTCGTGGAATACTTTAGCCTTTCCTTTACTAATTTTACCTTTAATTTCCTCTATTTCCTTGTCCAACTTTTGAGCTTCTTTGATCTTGTCCAATAATGTGGGTTGAACAGCCAGTGACATGAGATATCCTTCATGCACTATCTCCAGTCTGAGATCTTTGAATTGGGCACATAGATCATCTGGCAATTCTCCTTTAGTAAGGCCATTCACATAAACCTTACGGCTTAAAGCATCCTCTACAACATTTGCTTTACCAGGATGGCATTGCAAACTCAAGTAATAGTCCTTAATGAGCTCTAGCCACCTTCTTTGTCTCATATTGAGTTCCTTCTGAGTGAAAATATATTTCAAACTCTTGTGATCCGTGAACACTTCACAACGCTTTCCCAAAAGATAGTATCTCCATGTTTTGAGTGCATGTACAACAGAGGCTAACTCTAAATCATGAGTAGGATAATTCACTTCATGAGTTTTGAGTTGTCTCGAGGCATAAGCCACAACTTTCCCTTCTTGCATCAATACTCCACCCAATCCTTGGTGAGATGCATCACGATAGACTTGGAAATCCTTCTCCAAATCTGGCAGACATAAGACTAGTGCTGATACTAGCCTCTTCTTCAATTCTTGGAAACTGACTTCACATCCTTCAGTCCAATCAAACTTCTTTTCTTTCTTAAGTAACTCCGTCATTGGCTTAGCCACCTTTGAGAAATTCTCAATGAATCTTCTATAGTATCCTGCCAAGCCTAGGAAACTACGAACTTCCTTAATTGACTTGGGAGATTCCCACTCAGTTATAGCTGACACCTTTGCGGGATCGAAAGCTATACCATCTCCTGACACAATGTGTCCAAGAAATCAAACTTCGCTCAACCAAAATTCACACTTACTGAACTTGGCATACAACTTGTGCTCCCTGAGCTTCTTGAGTATGAAACGCAAATGTTCTTCATGCTCTTGGAATAGATCAAAATGTCATCGATGAATACGTCAACAAACTTGTTGGATAAATCCTTAGGTATGTCTTGCTCTTAGGTATGTCTTGCTCTCTAATCTTTAGCTGAAAATAGCCTGATCGGAGATCAATCTTCGAGAACACACGGGCTCCTTCTAGCTGATCAAATAGATCATTGATTCTAGGAAAAGGGTACTTGTTCTTTATAGTCACCTCATTGAGTGAATGGTAATCTATGCATAACCTTTGACTTCTATCCTTCTTCTCAACGAACAGAACTGGTGCACCCCAAGACGAAGAACTTGGTTGGATAAATCCTTTCTACAACTAATCTCCAAGTTGTTTCTTGAGTTATTTCAACTCATCAACTGACATCTTGTAGGGTCTCTTTGCTATTGGTCCAGATCCTGGTAGCAAGTCAATCAGAAACTCCACCTCTCTATCTGGTGGCATTCCTGGTAATTCCTTCGGAAACACATCCGGATATTCCTTCACAACTGGTACACCATCTATGCTAACCCCCTTAAGAGAATTTAGCTTACTCCCTTTAGATTCAAAATTAGACTTGAACCTAATCCGTTTCTTATCCGGGGTTGTGAGTGTAACAGTACGATTGGCACAATCTATTACTCCTTCATACTTAGTCATCCAATCCATGCCCAAAATTACATCCAATCCTTGGGAATCTAGGATTATCAGACTAACTAGAAACTTATACTTCCCAAATTCTATCACTAGATCATGACATCCAAAATTCACTCTCATCTCTCCACTAGGAGAGCTTACTTTAATTGGACACCCAATGGTTTCAGTTGGAAGTACATGTTTATAAACAAATGCTCTTGATATGAATGAATGCGATGCGCCGGTATCAAAAAGAACAAGTGCTGGAAAATAATTAAGCTTGAACTTACCAGCCACAACATCATATTCCTCATAAACTTCCTCCACATTGATGTGGTTCACTTGACCCTTTTGAAATGGGTTTGGCTTGTTGGCTCCATCAGCCTTATTTTCTGGGCATTCATTTGCATAGTGCCCAGTTTTCTTACACTTGAAGAACTCAACCTGACTGATGTCCCTTTTTGCAGGCTGACTTCCATTGCCATTCCCACTGTGGTGGCTCTTGTGTCCACTCTTGTGGTTCTTATGTCTATCATTGTCATGATTGCGGTGGTGCTTGTTTTCATGGTGACGGTTACTGTTGTGGTGGCTGTTATACTTCCCATGCTTGTGGGACCCAGAACCTCCACTATCATCACCATGAGAACGCTTGTGTGACGATCCAGAACTATGCTTGTCAAAGTGATGCTTCCTCTTCCTGTTCTTAACTTGCTTCATCTTGCTTTCCAAGATGTTGGCCTTGTCACACAGTGATTGATAAGTTGGGACATATGCAATAGATAGTTGCAGATTCATCTCATAATTCAGTACCTCCAGGAATTTTTCCTTTCTCTTGGCATTAGTGTCAACTTCATTCGTGCATAGCGTGCCAGATTGTTGAACTCCTCAAGGTATTCCGCCACACTACGGTGATGTTGCTTGAGATTGTGGAACTCTTTATTCTTCAAATTCATCACTCCTGATAAGATATGGGCAGTGCGGAAACTATCCTCAAATATTGCCCAAGTCACATCCTCAAGAGGAGTGGTGATCTGGAAGTTATCCCACCATGTAGCTACTGGTCCTTCAAGCAGATGTGCTGCAAATCTGACCTTTTCCTCATCGGTGCAGCCAACGGTGACCAAATCCTTTTTCACAGAGCGTAACCAGTCATTGGCTACCATAGGATTAGTGGTTCCCGATAACTTGGCTAGCCTCAACCTCAAAAAACCTTGTAAGCATATCAAAGGCTGGTGGGTTATTTTGATTGTTGTTGTTGTTGTTGTTGTTGTTGTTGTTGTTGTTGTTGTTGTTGTTGTTGTGTTGTTGTTGTTGTTGTTGTTGTTGTTGTTGTTGTTGTTGTTGTTGTTGTTGTTGTTGTTGTTGTTGTTGTTGTTGTTGTTGTTGTTGTTGTTGTTGTTGTTGTTGTTGTTGTTGTTGATTTGCCATGAACTGGGTCATCATCTGCATCAACTAAGTTTGAGTTGTCATCAGCTGTTGCATCTCGAGATTGTTGTTATTGTTGTTTTTGTTGGGATTGGCACGGCAGGGAGGCATATGTGGTTTCAATAAGGATAAGTAATGAGATATAACCCATAGATGCTAACATGCACAATACATCACATAGCAACAATCACATAAATCAAACACAAGATAACTTAGAGTTTAAACAACGTAAACAACAAGTTTGGAAAAGTAAACACACTAGCAAGCCATCCACATGTTGGATGATCATTGCGACTCGATGAAATAAAAGGATGATAGATAAATATATAGCCGAGTAATCAACTCTACTACTCCATGTTGACCTCCACGTCCACTAGAGTAAGTTTGGCTGTCTCCATGGCTGTCTTGTATTCCTCCACGCTGGTGGTCAAATCCTCGACCTTCGCCCGGAGAGCTCTCTTCTACGAGCGCAGCCTCTCTATCACTCCCTGCTGGGTCTCTAGCTCAAGGTCCTTGAGCTCTAACTCGGCCCTCGTGTCCTTGATCTTATTGTTTCTGTCATGTACTCTCTTCTCCTGATTCTTGAACTTCTTATCTTGGCTCTCGATTCTGGCATCCATGTCCTTGACGATCTCGTCCTGCTCCGCGAAGAGCTTGTCCTTCTCCCTCAACTGAACCTAAACCTCGTCATTCCTAAGCATGACGTTGGTCCTATCTGTGACAAGGTGTCTAACTAGGCTCTCGAGGTCCTGGAGATACAGACGCACCGTCTCGATCGTCTCTCTAGTGGCGTTGTCATACGCAACAGCCTCTCCCTCCTCGTCACGTCTCCCGAATGGGTGGAAGTAGAGGCCCCTGAGCTCGGTGGAGTGACGTCCGCAGAGACGTCCAAGTAGCTCCTGCATGACTACATTTAATCCCTTTTACTTGTCATCATGCATCATCTTGAAGGTAATCTCCTCGGTGAGTGTCTCCGTCTGGCGTCTTGGCTGCGAGACTCTAAAACCCCAAAGATCCTTCCTCTCGAACTTGGTAAGCTGAAGTGCCTTAATACTAGGAAGTGGGAGGTTGAGCACACTAGTGAACTCCACAAGACGAGAACCGAAATGAGTTTCCTTAAACTCCTTGGCACTGCTGACAACAAAGCTAGGCATCTATTGCATAAGATAGTGAAAAATTAGAAACAATACAAGTAGACAGAAAAACACAAGGTAGTGAAACATAAGCCAAAATCATACATTCAACAATAAAAACATACAAGTCATGGCATACAAAATCTACCACAAGCACTAAGGTTCAAACATAATTTAGACATTTTTTTGCGAGAAAACGACAAGTGTGGTGGTCCAACTATTGGTATACGTCCCAATTCTCACTCATATGCTAAGTCTATGATATCTTCCCTTAGACGTTTTATGGCGGCCTCTAAGTCTTGGGTATATTTCTTCTCCTCCATAAGGTCATTTTGAGTGTTGAGCATTCTACACTTGAGTCTTTCACCAAGCTCCTTGATAGCATTCCAAGCTGCATTTCTTGCAGAGTCAAAGAATGTCGTATACATATCTGAGTTGGTGACCATGCAGAACCCCGTCCCTTTGTGGTTGTCTCCCTTGTTTTTGTACAAGTGAAGTTGCACCCACCAATATTCTTCTCCTTCATCCATAACTGGAAATCCTTTGTACACGTCTTCACCATGTATTCCCAAGCTAACCATGAGGGTTTTGAGTGCTTTGGGAAACTCTGTCTCACATTCTAAGGCCATGGTCATGAGTGGTCCCTTCTTGACGGCTTCGTTGATGGTGGCCATCTACAAATAGAGATGAGAAAGAAGATTAGAAGAGGTTTACGAGAAGAAAAGGATAAGTGTGGAATTTGCAAAGAGTTGCATTTTTCCTAGTGGTTTCCTTAGTCTAAATCCAACTTAGGGTCATAATCCTACAGGAAACACAGTGCTCTGATACCACTTGTAACACCCCCAGTCACTCCGGACCGACGACTGTCACTTCAGGCAGCTCAATAGGATCTCTAGACTAACCCCACAGACCAACACTAGTCTTTTCTACGGACTTTGTCCTCACTCACGCGCACCCGGTACCCACTTCCCGGTTGGTCACCCATGCTAGAATTGATCTAGGCCAAGCACACTTAACCTTAGAGTTATTTTTGAATGAGCTTCCGAAAAAGAAGTTGCAACTTGTTGGTATGGGTTTCCTATCAATCCTATTGAGCCATGCGCCAGGGTATCACATACACCCACCTTTACAAGATCGATGTCCTCGTCGATCAACCACAAGCTAGGAACGTCCCCTCTTAGCACACGTCTATGCATCCAGTGCTGACACATTGCCATGCCGTCTCCACTCCGGGCCACACGCGCCATGCTACACATGTCCGCCATTGACCCACACACGCCCATGTAACCGCGAGGGTTGGCTCTGATACCATCTGTAAGAACCCACCTTTTAAGGTAAAGGTCCCTGCAATTGCAATGCTAGTCCCTAGATCAGCATCCATAGTTTAAGATGAAGTACACAGATACAAAGGTCGTTATTACATCGTCATTCCAGAGATAACATAGTCTTTACAACTCAATAGCCAAAGGCTAATACATAGAGAGTTCATAACATAAAGTAAATAACTATAAGTCTTCATCTTCATGTGCCACATGCAAGCATGTTGAGTGTAGACTCACAACCCTAATCTCCATCAGAGTAACCTGCAACATCATAAGTTACAATCACAGTGGGTCAATACATATGGAATTGTATTGGCAAGTGATACCATAGTAGAATAGTAGTATCTAACATCTATATGAATTTGGCTAAGTGTAGCTTAGGCTTGCTTAGCTCAAAATAGGTTTTCCTTATTAGTTGAAAAACACTAAGTTTTTGTTTGTCAAAAACTCCCAAGGAACCACCAATAGACATTGGTAAACCTTTACCCTTGTTCAACCACAAGTTTTTAACTTAGAAATTGGGATGGGGAGATCCTTGATAGTTTCAATGTCTTCGATGCTCAAATTGTCTGTTGCCGGGGACACGACTAAGTACTTAGGTTTTACCCTCTCGAGAGGTGGTGCACTTTCCCCACAAGACTCGACATGCATCAAGACGAGACCTTTCAGAAGCATTCCCTTAGACCACCATGGACGCGTTCCATCATATCACCCTACCACCAACTATCCATCTGGCTAAGTTCTTGCAACCTATGTGGTGAAGGCAGAGCCCATATGCCATGTGGTTGCACTAGAAGCTTCTCAACAATAAACATCTCAAATCCCTTTGTTCCTGGGTGACTTTCCACAAGTGTGATACACAAGGTAAACCATAGACATGGGCCTTGTGTAACCACTCAATATAAACCAACATACCATTCCACCCAGGTGATTCATTCACATAGTTGTTTTATTAATCAAAACATAATTCATAGACTTAGGAAAATTTCATAGCATGAAATATTCCACACTTGTTTTCTACTAGCTAGGCTAAGCATGATAACATAACAAGTTTTCTTAACTTAGGGAAAAATTTACTAAGACTACAACTACTAGGATTTCCCAAGGCATAGCATATATACTTAGAAAATTCCAATGCAAGACCTACTCAAAATATCACTAGTGCATAGTCAAAATAATAGGAAAAAATATATGGAGCATCACTTGCCTTGATATTTGGGGGAGTAGCAACAGTCCTCACAATCACAATCACCACTATCACCAAAATCTACACATAACATAATAACACCAAATTCACATTCAAATATTCAAGCAAAAATATATATGAATGCATGCAAATGGAATGATTTTTCTACACAAAACAAGTCAACGCTTTACTCTAAAACAATTTTCTAAACATTTTATATAGTCAAAATAAGCCTATAATTGCTTCTGCAAATAATCCTATTTTTCCAGAAGAAAAATACTAAACAAGGCCTCAGAAGTGTAGGGCTCAATTTTATGAATGCAATGATATATTATTTGCAATTTTTGGACAAACATATCAAAAGATATGAATTTTACAAGTTTGCAAATCTAATAGATTCAAAACAGATTTTTAAATAAAAAACACAGACACGTGACCATGTCTGATTGGCCCGTACCGCTTCGTGCGAATCACGCGCGTGGCCGTTAGATCTAAGTTAGATCTGTGGTCCATATCTGACGATACCGTTTCGCTAAAGGGATCTATCTATGGCGTGAGATCAAAATCCTAAGGCTCTGGATCAAGCGACCATACGCGGGCGGCGCTGATGACTATTAGTAGCGGCGGTGCTACTGCCGGTGATGCTCCGACGAATCCAGAGGGTGATAGGGGTGGTGGCATGGCTTACCAACGTCACACGGATGCGAGGATGCTCAACATGGCCTTGGTTTGGACAGGGGCGTGCTACTGCGACCGTGAAAGCTCGTCGGAATCCTCACTGACATCGGGTGCATGTTGGCGGAGATGGCGACGACGACCTAGGTTACCATAGGACAAACAAAGGGCATCAGGACATGCACAAAGTTACAGCGCACATGTTAGTTTGATCTAGAAGGCAAGGGGCATGCAGACCTGAACGGGATTACTCGTCGGAGTTGGTTGGTGCCTTGGGTGCTCGCGGAGGTGAACGGGGACAGCGACCTGGGGCGAGTTGGGGAAAAACAGAGGTATGATTAGCTACGCAAGAACAAGGGGAACAATCTTGCATGAACGAGGGACAGAGGGGCGCGCTATACTCACCGGATTAGCTCGCCGGAGTTCATCGGGCAGCGGCGGTGCGGGCTCGATTATTGGCAGCTTGGTGGCAATTAGGTGGTGGTGAATGAGGGGAAATGGCCGCGGTGCAGAGGGGGTTAAGTAGTCAGGGCTGGCGCGGCAGTCACGTGAGCAATCAACGCGTATTTACACAAATTCAATCACGACAGTGAAGGGGAGAAACAGGTGGCGACGGCGTCGTCTGCGCGCTGGGTTTGGGGGAGACGATGACGACATGGCGCAGGTCCCAGTGTCAGCGAGCGCAGGGTAATGTTCATGCGGGTGAGAGAGGGAGCAGGGGGAGGGTGGCCCGGGTGGGCTTGCTGGGCCAGTTCTGGCGCTGGGCTGAAAGAGCAGCGCCAGTTTTTATTTTTTCTTTGCTCTATTCTTTTTCTAATTTGATTTTCAGGAATGGTTTTAAACCCTAATTCAAATCTGTTTTAATTCAAACCTTTTTGTAGATTTTTGTACTGTGTTCCTAGCAATCAAAAGTGTGTCAAACACATCTGTCCACTCAAAACTACTTTGGACTTTTGAAAATAAAAAATAAAACCATGCCTCATATGATAATAAAATGGGGTTTACGTATGGTTTCAAATAGGGTTTTGGTTTGAAAATCTTGGTGCAAGACAAACATGCTATGATGATATGAATGCAATGCATGCTTTTACAATTCATGAATTTTGGGATGTTACATAACAATAAGACAAAGCAACTATGTTGCAACATGAAAGGGCACAAACAAAGATCATGATTAACAATGCATTGAAAGACGTTTGTTTGTTTCACATATAGAAAACATAGCATAGTGGCATTCAGCTTATCCCTCATGGAGTAGCAAAGCATAAATGCATAGGAAACCTTCAAAGTTCATAAGGGTGACTAGATACAAATAGTTCAAGAACAAGCAATATCAAAATTATGAATCAATCAATAAGTTTTGGGACAATGCACATAGAACTAAGTATGGCAATTATGCTCTCTTAATTGGTGCCTAAGGATAGAAAGTGGAGACTCAATATAAAAGTGGAAGAAATTCCCTTTAATGGTAAGCAGGGATTTCAAGTTTCATAAAGAGCTTCCAAAAATTATGGTACTTGTTAGCTTTCAGCTCTCATTGCCCCTATCATAAGCATCTTGAAGTGATTAAGGTTAAAGTGAACAAAATATGGAGTATATGCTTGATAAAGTATAAGTTGGCAATCTCATGTCCCTTGAGTACGAGGGCCGTTCCTCATGCTACTCAACTTTAGTTACCAGTAAGTTCTCGTCATAGTAAGTATATGTATATCATAGAGAACCACCAACAGGGTACCCCTTGCCCCATGACACATGAGCTACCTCATATCAAAATGACAAGGCAACATACAATGAGCATCTCAGCGATCTTCTTATTTACCATGGGAAAATGGTGATATTTTCTCTTCTTTCCTCTTTTTATCTTTTTCTCTTTCTTGTATCTCTTTTTTTATAAGAAGAATGCTTCATAGATTGCTCACTGTGGTTATGCTGCAAGTTTCCACCATGATTAGGCATGGCTTAGGCTAGCGACCCAGGCGTTTCTCTAACACATATACATAACTCCATGGACTTACAAGCTCCCCTTTTATTTCACACCTCCGACATCCATAAATAACGGAGCATGATATCAATTGGGTAGATATTTACAGGTGTTCAAAGCGTTCCCCATGACAGCACGATTCTGCTAATTCCAACTTATAAGTGCAAGCATATACAACATAGATGACACAACGGTTCAAGTTTATTAGGGGCAAAAAAAATTAAGTGTGCCAGCAAGTTTGTGAGAGATTTAATCACTAATTTTTCACATAACAAAGTGACATTTTAATTGGAAGGTAGATAAAACAAGAATTTACTTGAAATGGTGTAACACACAATGCATATGAATTTCTAGTGGACACTTTGGAATAACTTGTTTTCTTGGGAGTTGGATGCATGAGTAGAGTTTACTCAATACAAGTGGAGGGTAGCAAAAGACTGGGAGCGACCAACTAAGAGAGCAATAATGGCCATAATCATGCAGAGCGACAAAACATTATCAACTAAAGCATAAAGTGGTATAACAAGTCAAAAACTAAATGATCATAGTGGTTCATAGTCATAACATGGTGTGAGCATGTGCCAAGTCAACCCAAACAAAGCATCAAAGGAGAATACCACAATATTATGCTTTTGTATGCTAAAACAACGCATAATTCTTTCAAGGCACACTAAGCAATCTCAATTGTTTGGAACAAGTCATGATACATCAATAATCACTAAGCATAAGGTAAAAACAACATCTAGCATGACATGATAAAGTCTAAGCCATAGTCAAAGGAAGCTCATTATTGTACCACTATAAGCATGAAATTTTCTACTCTTTTCCAACACCAATCAACTTATTTGAAACATCATGATGTCTACACACTTCTATTCTTGTAGACAGTTGTTGGGCCTCCAAGTGTAGAGGTTTGTAGAACAGCAGCAAGTTTCCATGAAGTGGATTACGCAAGGTTTATCGAACTCAGGGAGGAAGTGGTCAAAGGTATCCCTCTCAACCAACCGTGCAATCAAGATACAAGAAGTCTCTTGTGTCCCCAACACACGCAATACACTTGTCAGGTGTATAGGTGCACTAGTTCAGTGAAGAGATAGTGAAATACAAGTGGTAACGGTGCAAGAAAATAGCTTGACGGTGAGGTTAAGACTAAAGGCAAACAGATGGAAGCAAGCAAACATGCAACAGATCTAGATGCAAACGGTGTTTCAATGCTTAGAAACAAGGCCTAGGGATCATACTTTCACTAGTGAACACTCTCTCATATAAATATCCTCTCTTTATGATACTACTCTTAACTACTCTCCGGTTGGACACTCTAATCCATGGTAGGGCTATAACAGCACTCCACAAAGTCCGCCTTTCCCAATCTAGATAACCCCACACTGTCACCTTGAGCGCTAGATGGTTACAATAAACACCACATTTCATAGAGACAACCAACTCAAAATATACTCATGATAAATATATATGTAACCTCGGTTAAGTGCCACACACGATGTGCATGCTGTCACTTTCACACACGTGGAGAAAAGCATAGATCTACTAAAGCACAATTAGTATTTATGTATACTCTAGCCTAAGTGCCACCATGGCGTGCACGTTGTCACTTTCACACACATGGGGAGAGCAGAGATCTATTGAAGCACTTGAGTAACAGAGTAGATCTACTTGATTACAAAGCTCATGACCACAACAATATCATGCATAGAGAGAGAGAGACAGAGAGAGAGATGAACACATAGCTACCGGTAGAGCCCTTAGCCTCGAGGAAGAACTACTCCCTCCTCATGATGGGAATTAGCAACTGTGATGGAGATGGTGGTGGAGATCGATGGAGATGGCTTCGGGGGCACTTCCCCATCCCAGCAGGGTGCCGGAACAGAGACTTTCTATCCCCCGAATCTCCCCTTCAGTGACGGCGGCGATGTGGAGGTTTTCGTGGCTTTTTGGTCGATGATTCATGGTTTCTGAGTCGGGGGCTTCTTATAGGCGAAGAAGGCAAGGTCGATGAAGGTCCAGGGGCCCACACCCCTTGTGGGGCGGCCGAGGTAGGCCCGCACCCATCTAGGGTGTGGCCACCCTGGTGTCCTCCTCCTTCTCGTCTTCAATTTTCCGTATCGCTCCGGGGAAAATATGAACTTTGGCTTTTGTCCCGTCCAATTCCAAGAATATTCATTTTTAGCTTTCTGAAACTAAAAACAGCAGAAAACAGGCAACTGGCACTGAGGCATCTTGTCAATAGTTTAGTTCCAGAAAATGTATAAAAATACCTCAAAGTGTAGACAAAATATAGCAAAGTGGATAATAAACAAGCATAGAACATAAAAAATTATAGATACGTTTCCGACGTATCAAGCATCCCCAAGCTTAACTCCTGCTCGTCCTCGAGTATGTAAGTGATAAAAATAATAATTTTTGAGGTGACATGCACCATCAGAATCATGATCAAATCATTTGCAAGCATTGAAAGATGGGATCAAAGAACTCTAAACATGTGCATGAAAGATGGAGTTCTAACAATAATAAAAATTAACTATGCATGCTAGATGAAAGGCTACAAACAAAGATCATGAATAACATGCATTAAAAACGTTTGTTTGTTTCACATATAGAAAACATGGCATAGTGGCATTTAGCTTGTCCCTCATGGAGTAGCAAATAGATGCATAGGATACCTTAAAAGTTCATAAGAGTGACTAGATACAAATATCACAAGAACAAGCAATATCAACAATATGCATCAATCAATAAATTTTGGGACAATGCACATAGAACTAAGAATGGAAACTATGCTCTCTTAATGGTGCCTAAAGATAGAAGGTGGAGACTCAATATAATAGTGAAAGAAAGGCCTTTCATAAAGGGAAGCAGGGATTTAAAGTTTCAAAAAGAGCTTCCAAAAATTATGGTACTTGTTAGCTTTCTGCCCTCATTGCCCCTATCATAAGCATCTTGAAGTGATTAAGGTTAAAGTGAACAAACTATGGAGTATATGCTTGGCAAAGTATAAGTTGGCAATCTCATGTCCCTTGAATATGAGGGCCGCACCTCATGCTACTCAACTTTAGTCACCTGTAAGTTCTTATCATAGTAAGTACATGCGTATCATAGAGAACCGCCAACGGGGTACCCCTTGCACATGGTACAGGAGCTATCCCATAACCAAAATGACAAGGCAAGTAGACAATGAGCATCTCAGCGATCTTTTTATTTGCTATTTGCATAGGTTTTATTGAGTATGCTTCACGGATTTCTCATTATGGTGATGCTGCAAGTTTCCACCATGATTAGGCATGGCTTAGGCTAGCGGCCCAGGCGTTTCTCTAACACAAAATACATAACTCCATGGACTTACAAGATCCCTTTTTATTTCACACCGGCGACATCCATAGACAAAAGAGCATGATGTCAACTGTGTACAAAGTACAAGTGCAATGTTGAAAGTGTTACCCATGAGAGCATGGTTCTGCTAATTCCAACGTATAAGTGCAAGCATATACAACATAGATGACACAATGGTTCAAGTTTATTAGGGGCAAATAATATAAAGTGTGCCATCAAGTTCGTGAGAGCTTTAATCACTAAGTTTTCACATAACAAAATAATTTTTTAATTGGAAGATAGATGAAAACAAGAATATACTTGGAATGTTCTAACACAACATGCATAGGAATTTATAGTGGACACTTTGGAATAACTTGGTTTCTTGGGAGTTGGATGCATGAGTAGAGCTTACTCATACAAGTGGAGGCTAGCAAAAGACTGGGAGCGACCAACTAAGAGAGCAATAATGGCCATATCATGCAGAGGGATAAAACATTACTAATCAAAGCATAGAGTGGTACTACAAGTGAAGGACTAAATGGTCATAGAGGCTATGGTGACTTGTTCATAGTCATAACATGGTGTGAGCATGTGCCAAGTCAACCCAAACAAACCATCAAAGGAGAATACCACAATACTATACTTTTGTATGCTAAAACAACGTATGATTCTTTCAAGGCACATTAAGCAATCCTAATTATTTGGAACAAGTCACGCTACAACAATAATCACTAAGCATAAGGTCAAAACAACATCTAACATGGCATGATAAAGTCTAAGTCACAGTCAAAGCATGCTCCTCTTGTACTACTCAAGCAAGAACTTTCTACTCCTCTCCAACACCAATCAACTTATTTGAAACAACTCACAAAGATAATAATCAAAGACTAGTGACCTTGTCTCACCAATCCACAAAGATGAAATAAAAGTTCTAAGCTAAAATCACAAGAAAACTATAGCTAAACGTAGTGCTAGCAAAAGAGAACACTCACAATACAATAAGAATGAAAACTAGAGTGTTCTAGGCAATGAAAACAGAGTGTGTCTCTCTCCAAAATAAGTGTGCTGAGATCCAACCAACTTATTGCAAACGAAAAACGTAAACAAAAACTAAGACGCTCCAAGAACAACACAACAGTGCATGAAACAGTAAAAACGAAATATCTAGAAAGACCTGAGCTTTTTGTTGATGAAGAAGGGGATGTCTTGGGCATCCCCAAGCTTTGACGCTTGTACCTCTTGAATATTTCTTGGCGTGACACGGGGTGGCATCCCCAAGCTTGAGCTTTTTTCCATTCTTCATCTCATTACATCATTCTCTCTCTACACCTGAAAATTTTCCTTCATACAAAACTTCACACAATCTTCATTAGCAACATTAGTGTATTCAAAAGATAATAGACCCTTAGGTTTAGCTTTAGAACAGAAAAACTTTCACCAAAAACACAATATATTGTAGAAATTCCCTCAAAAAGCTCAATTTCCCAAAAAGAACCCAAAAAGGAATCAATAAGAAGCAAATACAAATAATGGCAGAAATCTGTCAAAGCAGACCAGCAGGTAGGAACCGATTTTTTAGAAGACCTTCTGTTGATCAAATAGAAAAGTGTTGAGATAACGAACGTTATCTAACATACTGGGGGATTTATTCGCAAACTATCAGCTCAATCCGACATATAGAGAGTCCTCACGAATTTTTACGGTGGAGCACAAAAATCTGTTTCGGGACATCAACTCCCCAAATATTACTTCCCTCTCATTAGAGGTCATTCTTGGCACAAAAAGCAAATAAAAATGATAAGGAGAGGTCATTAATGAAGTAATAACTTCCAAGACTCAAGAAAACTCTTGGGTTATGTCGTGGGAATGGTCACGGCATATGCTGCAATCGGCAGCGAGTAGTAGAACGAGGGGAAAGGGCGGCCAGCCATCTGCGGTGCGAGATGAGGGCAAAGACACAGGGTTTTACCCACGTTCGGCCCCCCGGAGGGTAAAGACCTACTCCTTCTATATTGTATTATGGAGGTGTTACAATGGGCGAGCGTGGCGGCTAGGCGGCGAGTCGCTTGGGTGTATGAGGGAAAATACGTCTACTCGCCCTATAGGGAGGTTTATATAGGCTCACCTCCCCTAGGGTTTACATATCTCAACCAATTCAGTTAAAGCTTCGGTAGTCGTTTAACCTAATCCGACTGGGCCTATCTACTCGCCTGGGCCTTCAGCTTCCAGTCGCTCGGTACCTTGCTGGGCTTCAATCCACTCGCCGTTCCGCAGGCCCACTCGCCAGGTCATGGGCCAGTCGGAAACGTCCTGCTGGGTATACCCCAGTAGGCATATCCCCATCAGTAGTCCCCGAGGCCGTTGTTGATTAGGCGTAGGTGGCTGCTGGCAGTCGGAGTATACGGCTTCAAAGCGGGCATCCAGTCGAATCGTCGGCGGGCTCCTGTATAAAGGAAGAAATCCAGTGATCCAAGTCGCAGCTTTGGCGAGTCGAGTCGGCGAAACACTGTCATAGTGATTGAACCGGCGAGCCGAGTGACCGGAGTTGGACCGTCAGGCGTGGTCAAACTAGCCGTTGGGTAACCCAACGGTAACTTTTGGCGTAATCATCGCGCGGTAACGGCTTCCCGATTTGGCGGGTAACATCCATTATATAAGGGGAATGGCAGGCGATCAGAGAGCCAACTTCTCGTCGCTTCCTCCGACTGCGCGCATTTTCCTTCCCTCGCATCGCGATCCAGCCGACCCAAAATCCTCCGACTCCAATCAACCCTTCGGCCATGGCCCTTTCCACCGAACCGTGGGGTAGATCCAAATGCACGAGGGCGCAGCTGGCCTCTTTCGAGGAGGCCGGGATCCTGCGAGCCGGCTGTTGGCGTATCCCCGCAGTCGGAGAAACGACCCCAAACCCGCGAGAGAGGGAATTCATCTGTTTCACCAGTCATCTCGAGCGGGGGCTAGGGTTTCCTACGTCCCTGTTCTTCCGGCGCTTCTGTGCCTACTACGGGATCCAGCCTTCAGATCTGGGTCCCCACAGCATTGAGCAGCTCGCCATCTTCGTGGCGTTCTGCGAGTGCTACTTGGGCTGCCGGCCCTACTTCTCCTTGTGGCAAGATCTGTTCCACGGACGGATCAGCCGCGAGGAAGCAGGCGGCCCAATGCTAGCCGCGGGCGGCCTGACGTTCCAGCTCAAGTCCAAAGCGTCATTCTTCGATCTGATGCTGCCCGCCAAGGCAGCGAGCGACTGGAAGAAGTCGTGGTTCTACATGGCCGAGGCGAGCCCGGGAGACGAGGTGGCAATCCCGCGGTATTCCGCCAATCGGTCCGAGCCGCGCCATCCCCAAGTCGGCAAGCTCCCCAGCGACCAGCGGATGGTCGTCGACGAGATGCTCCAGACCATCCGCGGTCTGAAGAAGAAGGGCCTCCAGACGATAAATCTGTACAACTGCTGGCTCGGGCGGCGGCTCGTTCCGCTCGCCCAACGCGACCACTATATGTACCAGTACACGGGCCGGGGAGACTCAACGAAGGCCTGCCTCGACGACTGGAAACTGGAGGACTACCTCCCAGCGCTGAAGAAGATCACCCAGGCGGTGTACCTGGATGCGCAGGCTGGGGTTGCCCCCTATACCGCGAAGCGTCCAGCTCCAACGGTAATCACCTTACTTTGCTCGCAGTCGCAGTCTATGCAGTCGCGGTAATTCTGATTCCATTCTGTATTCCTTGCAGCTATTCCAAGTGGTGGAAGGGTGGCTCCCTCCTTCGGACGACGAGAGCTCGGGCTCATCCGCCCAGGATGTGGGCGAGTCGCCGCCCGCCAAGGGCGACGAGGACGACGATGACGAGTCCGAGGAGGAGGTCGCCCCACTGGTCCGAAAGACCCGCGGACAACGACAGCGCGAGATCGAGGCAAGCAGAAGCCTCGAGCGTCATGATGACGACGACGAGCTCCCAGAGACCACCTCGCGCCGTCAAGCCACTCCGTCGAAGAAGAAGAAGAAGGAAAGGGAGGCAAGGGCCCCCCCGAAGAAGTAGACGAAGCCATCAAAGCCGGCCTCGGCGCCGCACTCGGCGAGCAGCTCTGATGCTCCCAGCCTAGCCGGTGATGACGCGCCACCAGTGACAGCCGTGCTGGACGCGGCGACCGTGGAAGCGCCGCTGGCTTCAATGCCTCCGTCATTCGCCCCAGTCTCTGGGCTGGGGGAGGCTCCAGCTGCAGCGGCTTCGCCTCGCAAGGAGGCTCCGGCTACAGCGACTTCTCCTCGCGAGGAGGCTCTTGCCGAGGATGTCCCAGAGGCTCCAGCTGCGGCCTCAACGACGAAGAAGCAGTCCGTGTCTTGGGCACGCGGCGTCCTGGAGATGGGGCTCAGTCACCGACTGGGCCCTGAACTGGAAAAACCGGCCGGCCTCCGTACGGGGCTACGCTTCATCCCAGTCGCCAAGTGAGTGCACTCACCCTTCCTTGCTTTTCATAACTATTTCGATTGTTTTTGCTTATTCGATTTATGCACAGGACCGGAGTGAAGAGGATGGGCCATCCGACCGTGGCTAAGGTGCCACCCGTTGTTAGCGAGGAGGACCCTTCCCGCAAGAGGAAGGCGGACGAGGTCGTCGCCTCGGCGGATGGCAGCAAGAAGGCCAAGGGTGGCGACACCGTCACTATCTCTGACGACACGACGGTTGCACCAGCCGGGCCCGTGATGGAGGCAGACGCGTCTACGAAGGAGGGCGTTTCCTTGCCTGGAACGGCGGAGGCGACCTCCCTTGGAGCGGGTGCCTCTATCGCTACCTTCCCACGCTTCATGACCAAGGCGGCCACGACGAGTGGAGCTGCGCCCTCGAGCCACGCTCCTGGGACCGCCGATGCTGAAGTCGACCAACGTCGTGGGCACACGCCGGCGTTACTCGCGTCCGTGGACGCGATACAACTCCATGGCATGCTTGGCGCAGCCATCCAGGTACATCCAGTCCCCGAGGATCAGGTCGGTGCTTTGCAGCGGCCTGATTCTTATAATTTCTCATCTTTTTATTTTCGCATCCAGTCCCCGAGTGCGCACGCGCTAAATTTTAGCAGGTGGGCGCTTAGGAATTTCTTGATCGCTAGTCCCCAAGTGCGCTCTCGCTGAATTTCAGCGGGTGGGCACTTAGGAATTTCGTGATCGCCAGTCCCCGAGTGCACACTCGCTAATTTTTAGCGGGTAGGCACTTAGGAATTTTGCTTTGACTAACTTTTTCGGTGATGTGCAGGGTCTGCAGCTTGAGTCGGCAGACCGATTGGCCGCGAAGCAGCGCGCGGAGAAGGAGCTGGCCATCGTCCAGGAAGCGAACAAAGGGCTTCAGGCTTTTGCTGCGAAGGCAGAGGAAGCTCGCCAGGGGCTTGTCCCCGCTGGTGAATTGGCGGCGGCGCAATCGGCCTTGAGTGCCACTGAACAGCGGATCGCCACCCTCGAGCGCGAGCTGCGGGAGGCGAAGGAAGAAGCGAGCTCGGCTGACGGGCGAGCTAAGGCCGCCATTGCAGCCGCTGAGGAGGATCGCAAGGTGTCGGAAGTCCTTATTGCTGGTCTTCAGGACGACCATACATCGCTTCAATGCTTCATCACGGAACTCGCCCGTCCGCTGCTTGGTGAGTATGCCTTCCCTTTGCGGTGATTGTGTCTTTTGTGGTGTATGTCGTACTCATTATTGTCTTCTACTCGCAGGTCGCATCATTGATAACGAAGGAGAGGCGAGTTCGCTCGACGCGAGGCAGTGCGTAAGTATGCTCGTTGACTCAGCGACATTGTCGGCGACGTGCATCCGTGCCTATCTTCAAGAGATATCGCCCACGGAGGTGATTCCCAGCGACCTCGTTGAGGTGTGGAAATATCTGGAGAAGGCGCCCGCGGTTGTTGAGTACATGACGCGGTCGGCGTTTCGGCGGGGAGCGTCGACGGCCCTGAGCCTTGGACTCGCCCACTTCCCCGAAGATTTCGACATCGACGATGTGACGAGTGGATATCCATCGTCGGCTGGCGCGGTGGAGCTGTCCGAGGTCCTCAAGTTGCAGGAGCGTGCCGCCACGTACTCAGAACGTGTCTGGGCAATGGGCGACCTCCTTCCGTACCAGGAGACGGTCGTCGCGCCGAACGACCCCGAGCCGCCGCATCGTGACTTCAAAGTCGAGCAACCTTTTCGCGCGGCGATGGCGGGTGAACTGACGATGTATCCGTCAAAACCGTACACGGCGTTCATCCGCAATCGCCGGGATGTTGGTGAGTCGTCATCGAAGCCTGCAGAGTAGGATGGTTTGCCTTGTGGCGTTAGCAGCAGGTCTGCCACACGGGCATATTTTGTAACATGAAACAATGCAATACCCAATTGAATGAGACGTTGTGTCTATTTTGGTATTTGTTGTGTGTTTGTGATTTATTTTTGAACGAGTCCCCGAGCGCGTCCGCCCTTTTTGTGGGGTTTACCTCGTATATGATGTATGTGTTGTTATGTGTTTTGATGTTTTAGTCGACTCGCCCGAGCTCGAAGAGCCAGTCGCTAGGCGACTCCCTTGAGTGCTCTGTACTTTACCGTTTTCCCGTGCGCGAACGAGGTCGGGTGGCCGAGTCCCCGAGCGTGGTACTTGGTAGTTCTAGGCGCGACTCGAGGGTGGTTGAGGACTTAGCGCGTTGGTGTGAGCGCGTCACTCCTGCCTGGCCCGTGGGGTCAGTCGCGTGGCGAGTCCTGGGCATGCTCTCTTACTTGGCGTTTTCCCTGACCGCTCGCGACGAACTGGTCTTCAGTCCCCGAGCGTGGTACTTAGCCGTTCGAGTCGCTATGCCGAGGATGCGGAGGACCAAGGTCGCTGTGAGAAGCGAGGGCAGTTGTCTTGGCTCGTAGAACCAGTCGAGCTAGGCGACTCCAATGGGGCTCCGGGTGGGCGTTTTTCGTGGACGATGTGAGACCTGAGGTTATTCAGTGCTCTTACACCGCACTACTTAGCCGTGCCGATCGCTGTACCAAAGGTTGACTTCTGCATTTAGCATAACGCTGTTATTACGAGTGGGAGTGGCACAAGTCATGGAGAGTAGGCGCAATTTGCGGTAACCGTTTCTTTTTATTTCATAGCGACTAGAGAGTACATGTGTGGGGTTCTAGGAGTAGAACTTCCGGAGGAGGTTTACATTCCATGGTCGCTTGACGTCGAGTTCGCCGTCCCCGCGGACGTCGATGAGGTAGTAGGCGTCGTTGCCGAGAACGCGCCCGATAGTGAATGGGCCTTCCCACGGAGGGAAGAGCTTGTGCATACCCTTCTTGTCCTGGATGAGGCGTAACACCAGGTCGCCTTCCTGGAAGGTGCGAGCTTTCACCCGCCGGCTGTGGTAGCGGCGGAGTCCTTGATGGTAGATGGCGGTGCGTGATCGAGCGAGGTCGCGTGCTTCGTCGAGTTGGTCGACCCCGTCTTGGCGGGCCAGCTCGTTTGCGGCCTCCGTATAGTGGACGACTCGCGGCGAATCGTGTTCGAGGTCGGTGGGCATGACTGCTTCGGCACCGTAGACCATGAAGAAGGGAGTGAATCCCGTCGATCTGTTGACTGAGGTGCGGATTCCCCAGATGACAGAGGGCAACTCCTCGACCCAACACCCGGCGGTGCGCTCGAGGGGTACTTGGAGTCGCGGCTTCAGGCCGTGAAGGATGCTTTGGTTGGCCAGCTCCGCCTGGCCGTTGGATTTCGGGTGGGCGACTGACGCGAGGTCGAGCCGGATGTGGTGCTCTTCGCAGAATTCGGCCATGGCTCCTTTGGCGAAGTTGGTGCCATTGTCCGTGATGATGCTGTTTGGGAACCCGTAGCGGTATATTAACTCACGTAGGAATTTAGTGGCGGTCTTCCCGTCACATTTCCGGACTGTCTTGGCCTCCACCCACTTAGTGAATTTGTCGACGGCGACTAGCAGGTGGGTGTAGCCGGAGGGAGCTTTCTTGAAGGGGCCTACCATGTCCATGCCCCATACGGCGAATGGCCAGGTGATGGGGATTGTTTTGAGCGCCGAGCTCGGTACGTGCGTCTGATTGGCGTACTTCTGGCACCCGGCGCACCGCTGGACGATATCGACAGCATCGGCGTGTGCGGTGGGCCAGTAAAAGCCATGTCGCATAGCCTTGGCGACCAGGGAGCGAGCAGCGACGTGGTGGCCGCAGTCACCGGAGTGGATGTCGTGGAGGATCTTACGTCCTTCAGCTGGTTGGACGCAGCGTTGGAACACGCCGGTGACGCTGCGCTTGTGGAGTTCGCCGTCGATGATGGTGTAGGACTTGCATCGACGAGCGATCATTCGAGCGTCTGTCTCGTCTGCCGGCAGGGTGCCGGCTTCCAGGTAGGCGATGTAGGGCTTGGTCCAGTCATCTGGCTCGGTGACGAGTGCGACCAAGGCTGCCTCTGGTTGGAGTGGCACTCCGATGTCGATCTCCCTCGGGGGAGAGACTGATGGCTTGGAGATCGTGTCGAGGAAAACGCCGGCGGGTGGTGCGAGTCGAGCCGACCCGATGCGAGAGAGGGCGTCGGCCTCCTCGTTCTTCCGCCTGTCGATCCACTCGACGGAGTAGCCGGTGAAGTGTCCGCCCAATTTGTCCACTGCTTGGCGGTACGCCGCCATGGTAGGGGAGACGGTGTCGCATGTGCCGGCGACTTGCCCCGCGACAAGGTCGGAATCTCCGTAGCAGCGGAGGCGATTGACGTTCATCTCCTTGGCGGCTCGCATGCCGTGGAGTAGGGCCTCGTACTCAGCCATATTGTTGGTACAGGGTGTGAAGTCGAGGCAGAGGATGTAGCGGAGCTTGTCGCCCTTTGGTGAAGTCAGCACTATCCCTGCGCCTGCACCGTCCGCATTCTTGGAGCCGTCGAAGTGTAGGCTCCAGTAATGGAGGTACGGCAGCTTCTATGGTTGCTGGGCCTCTTCCCAGTCGGCGATGAAGTCTGCCAGTGCCTGTGACTTGATCGCCTTTCATGGCTCGTATTTGATGTTGTGGACGCCGATCTCGACGGACCACTTGGCGACCCGCCCAGTCGCCTCGCGATTGCGGATGATGTCTTGCAATGGTGCTGAGGAGACGACCGTGATCGGTGCTCCTGGAAGTAGTGCGGCAGTCGCCGCTGAGCTCTGAAGACCGCGTATACTAGATTTTGGTACTGTGGGTACCGCTGGCGCGACTCGGTGAGGACCTCGCTGATGTAGTACACCGGCCGCTGGACTGGGCGCTCCTTTCCTTCTTCTGGTCGTTCGACGACCATTACGGCGCTGACGACGCGCTCGGACGCCGCGACGTAAACCAGCATGGGTTCTTTGTCGGCGGGGGCGGCGAGCAGTGGTGCGGCTAGCAGCACCTTTTTGAGGTCGCGGAGCGCGTTGTCCGCCTCCTTGTCCCACTGGAAGGTGGGGTTCTTGCGCATCAGGCGGTATAGGGGCATCGCCTTTTCGCCCAGGCGGGGAATGAAGCGACTGAGAGCCGCTACTCGCCCGGCCAGCTTCTGGACGTCGCGCAGGCACTCGGGTTTGCCGAGCCGGGCGATCGTGTCGATCTTCGTGGGGTTCGCCTCGATCCCTCGTTTGGAGACGATGTACCCAGTAGTTGTCCGGCGGGTACACCGAAGGTGCATTTGCCAGGGTTGAGCTTTATCTTATATCGTCGCAAGTTGGCGAATGTTTCCGCCAGGTCGGCGAGTAGGTCGCCTTGGCGAGCGGATTTCACGACTACGTCGTCGATGTAGACGTGGATGTTGCGGCCAATTTGGCTCGCGAGGCATTCTTGCATGCACCGCTGGTAGGTCGCCCCGGAGTTCTTGAGGCTGAAGGTCATGGCGGTGTAGCAGAAGGCTCCGAATGGCGTGATGAACGCCGTCTTCTCCTCGTCTTCGACAGCCATTTTGATCTGGTTGTACCCAGAGTAGGCGTCGAGGAAATATAGAGACTCCGAGCCCGCGGTTGAATCGATTATCTGGTCGATCCGCGGGAGGGCGAACTGCTCCTTTGGGCAGGCGCTGTTCAGGTTTGTGTAGTCGATACACATTCTCCAGGTCCCGTTTTTCTTTTCGACCAGGACTGGGTTTGCCAGCCACTTGGAGTATTTGATTGGCCGGATGAAGCCGACAGCGAGTAGATGCTGCACTTCCTCGGCGATTGCTCGACGGCGTTCTTCATTGAAGGGCCGCAGCGACTGCTTGACTGGTCGCACTTTGGGGTCGGCGTTTAGCTTGTGCTTAGCGAGCTCCCTAGGGACACCGGGCATGTCATAGGGTTTCCATGCGAAGATGTCCCTGTTCTCACGGAGGAACTCGATGAGCGCGCCTTCCTATGCTGGGCTCATGCCCGTCCCGATCGTCACCGTCTGGCTGGAGTCGCCTGGGACCAGCTCGACGGTGCGGGTGTGCGTTGTGGCCTCAAAGGTTGAGGTGTTTGCGCCCTCAGAGTTGGGCTTCTTGAGTATGGTGGGGTCGTCGTTGTTGACCCCGCTCGCGTACTTGGCGAGCTCATTTGCATGGTTGGTTTCCGCCGCGATGACGGCATCGGCGAGCTCGGCTCCTTTGGCCTCGCACTCGGCGGCCATGTCGGGGTCGCCGTTGATGGTGATGACGCCGCACGGCCCGGGGAGCTTCATCGCGTTGTACGCGTAGTGGGGCGCTGCCATGAATTTAGCGAACGCCTGGCGCCCCGGGACGCAATGGTAGGGGCTGTCGAAGGGCACCGGCTCGAAGACGATCCGCTCGGTGCGGAAGTTTGCCGGTGTGCCGAAGGTGACTGGCAGCGTGACCTTGCCGATCGGGTACGCCTTCCGACCGGGGACGATGCCGTGGAATGTGATGTGGGTCGTCTCGATCATCGACTGCGGGAGCCGCAGCCGCCTGAAGGTGTCGAGGTACAGGATGTTGATGGAGCTGCCGCCGTCCATCAGTGTCTTGGGGAGCCAGTAGTCGCCGACCTTGGGCTTGACCACCAGGGCGACTCGTCCTGGGTACTCGATGCGTGGCGAGTGGTCTTGGCGGCTCCAGGTGATGGGCTGCTCCGACCAGTTTAGGAACTGGGGGACGTCTATCTGGGCCACCGCGTTGACGGCGACAGTGCGGGCGAAGACCTTCTTCTCGCGCTTCGTGTTGAAGCCTGTGAAGGTGTGGAGCGAGCCGGCTACTTTGCCGAATTTTCCGCCGTTTGGCGGGTCGTTGTCGGGGTCCTCCCGCGCTCGCCGTGCCTTCTCGATTTCCCTGAGGGTGTGGCAGTCGGCGGTGGTGTGCGTTGCGGGCTTCCCTTCCCTGCTGTGAAACGCACATGGTTGGTTAAGGAGGGCCGCGGGGTCGAACCTTGGCTTGTTCTTGTAGTTGCCGCCGTCGCGGCGTTGTCCTCCGTCGCGGCTGAAGCTCTTGGGCTCGCGCTGCGCGTGCCCGGCGTTGGCGACGAAGTCGACTCGCCCGTCACTGCGGCGCTTGCCGGTGAGGCGAGTGCCGCTGTAGCGTAGGTCGGATCGGCGTCCGCCGTCGTTTCCACTCATGCGGCATTGACCTCCTGACTCGTCGTCAGTTTCCTGGTTTGGATCTTCCTCGGCGTACCGTTTGGCGATTTCGAGGAGGTCGGGGATGTTGTCGAGTGTACAGGAGTGTCGCTTGAGCTTGGCAACCAGGGGCTCGTAACGGCACGAGGTCTTGAAGCAATGGATCGTGGTGTCCGGGTGGATGCCGGCCGCGTTGTACCAAAGTTCTTGCCACCGTTGGACCCAATTGCGGGTCGACTCGCGGGGTCCCTGGACGCATCGCTCCAGGTCCTCGATGGTGGTGGCGCGGGTGTAGGAGCACTCGAAGTGCCTGACGAAGGCGTCGCGCATCTCCTCCCAGGAGTCGATACTGTCCTGGGGAAGGGTGTTGATCCACTGCCTGCACGTCCCCTCCATCATCAAGGGGAGGTAACGAGCGGCTAGCAGGTCAGTGTGGCCTGCGATCCCCATCGCCATGAGGTATGTGTCGAGCCAGACGGCGGGGTCGTACGAGGAGTCGTACTTTTCTATCTCTTTTGGCGCCTTGAAGTTTGGCGGGTACTTCTCGCCTCGGATCATTGGTCCGAAGCACTTGGGTCCGAGTCGACTGAGCGACCCCATAGGCTCGCCGTCGCGGCGATTAGTTAGGGTATGTCGCAAGTCGTCGGGCTGGCGTGCGCGCCAACTTTGGTTGTTGATGATGTGGGTGCGGGCATCGATGGGCTGCCCGTTGGCAGCGACGAGGTTAGTTGCCGGCCTGGGGTCGTTGGTGGAGAGTGCCGCATTCGCGGGTCGGTGTTGGAGCTGCAGCGGCTCTGGTGGCGGGCAGTTAAGGGTGTTTGCCGCCGCTGGGCGGCCGCTGGAGGCCGCTCTGCTTCCCGAGGAACGCGAGTATACTGGACCTGCCGAGTCGGCGCCCGCTCTTTGCTGCTCGATGGCCTTCGCGAGCAGGGCCCTGACATATTGGATCTGTAGGGCGCCGTCGCGTGTGGCTGTGATGCTGTCGGCTGCTGCTCGTCCTGCCACGAGGTTGTCCATTGGGGTGGAGAACAGTGGGAGGCCGTTTGCGTCTCGCTCCCGTGAGGAGACTACTATCCGCGGCTGGTCCCTGGGAGGGGTGCGGTTGGGTGGAGGTGGGGCGCCCCTCGCCGTTGATCCTGGCGGGGGCCGGGCACTTCCTCCTGGTGGCGCTTTCTCGCAGATCGCGCGTTTGGCCACGCGGGCCGGGTCGTTTTCGTCGTCGAAGTTCAGGGCACGCCCTTGAACGGTGGGGTTCAGGCGTGACCTGATCCGCTGCTGGTGGTAGCGTGATAGCTCCTGCGCCGTCACCTGCTCGAGGCGAAATTTTTCGCGCTTGGCTTGCTCCTTGCGCACCGCCTCCCCCAGTTTCAGGCGGAGTTCCTCGACCTCCGTTGCCGTGGCGTTAGGAGGGATTGGGGTGGACATTGGATCCTCCGGCGGATTGGCGCCGGTGGCCATATAGGTCGCGGCGTGGCGACCGGTTCCGTCGCGGAGGTCGGCAGAGTTCTCCGACCCGGAGTCGAATTCGAAGATCCCGAGGATGGAGGGGTCCTCGAAGTCCCCCACGTTGGAGACTTGGGCGATGGAACCCGCGGATGAAGCCGCGGTGATGGACCCGGCGAGTGACGCCGGGGTCGCCGAGTCGGCGTCGTCATTGAGGGCCGCGTCCTCTGCGGCCGCTGAGTTCTCGGCCACGTTGCTGTGGGCCGAATTGTACTCGGAGGTGAGGCGGTGGATCGTGCGGATCTGGCTCTCGAAGAGCCGATCGCGTGGCGGCGACTCGCGGATGCGAGCCGAGTCCTCCGGGACGATGACGTCGGTGAGGCCGACGAAGAGGCTGATCTTGCCGATAGGCAGGATCACGCTGTGCGTGACGGGTCGCGCCGCCGGGACGTAGCTGCTCGGCAAGATCTAGAGCATCTCGCCGATCGCTATCATGCGGCCGGTGGTGACCGTCTCATTGATGGGCAGATTGGATCTCGCCACAGAACAGCGGCCAGACCGGCTAGGCCCCACGGTGGGCGACACTGTCGTGGGAATGGTCACGGCAGATGCTGAAATTGGCAGAGAGTAGTAGAATGAGGGGCAAGGGCGGCCAGCCATCTACGGTGCGAGATGAGGGCAAAGACACAGGGTTTTACCCAGGTTCGCCCCCCCGGAGGGTAAAGACCTACTCCTGCTAGATTGTATTATGGAGGTGTTACAATGGGCGAGCTCGGCGGCTAGGTGGCGAGTCGCTTGGGTGTATGAGGGAACGTATGTCTACTCGCCCTATAGGGAGGTTTATATAGGCTCACCTCCCCTAGGGTTTACATATCTCAACCGATTCAGTTAAAGCTTCGGTAGTCGTTTAACCTAATCCGACTGGGCCTATCTACTCGCCTGGGCCTTCAGCTTCCAGTCGCTCGGTACCTTGCTGGGCTTCAATCCACTCGCCATTCTGCAGGCCCACTCGCCAGGTCATGGGCCAGTCGGAAACATCCTGCTGGGTATACCCCAGTAGGCATATCCCCATCAGGTTATCTCCCAACAAGTACTTTTCTTTAATGCCTTTAAGTTAGGCTTGATAGTTTGAGAAGATGCTCACATAGGAAATATGAATTGAAGTGAAAGAGAGCATCAAGAAGCAAATTCAAAACACATTTAAGTCTAAACCACTTCCTATGCTTAGGAATCTTGTAAAGAAACAAGTCATGAAAGCACAAATCAACAAGCATAGGAAAGCAAAACAAGTGCAACTTCAAGATTTTCAACATAAAGAGGGGAAACTTAATATTTTTGAGATGCATAAAACCATGTTTCCCTCTCTCATAATAACTTTTAGTAGCATTATAAATAAAATTAACTATATAACTATCACATAAAACATTCTTATCATGAGCCACATGCATATAATAATTATTACTCTCCACATAAGCATAGTTATTCTCATTAACCGTAGTGGGAGCAAATTCAACAAAATATCTATCATTACTATTCTCAATCAATTTTAGGAGGCATATTGTAATCACAATAAATTTTATCCTCAATAGTAGGTGGACTGAAAAGATCATATTCATCATTGTAATCATCATATATTGGAGGTATAGTATCACCATAAGCAATAGAATAGCTATCTTCCCAAGTTTGTTCATTTTTAAACATATCATCATTGGAAGGAACATGGATAACACTAATAGCACAACGACTATTAATATCATCATTTTCAGAATTGGTACCAAATATATTTTCAATATCAAAAGTGGTGTGCTTTTCCCAATCATGATCACTACTATAGGTAAGAGGCATAGGAACATCATCTAGTTCAGACTCATCAGCAAAAACTATGATAGGGGCAACATGCTTAGAGGAAGATATCGTTTCCTCTCTCCTTTTACTCCACTTCTTCTTCTTCTTCTTCTTCTTCTTCTTCTTCTTCTTCTTCTTCTTCGTATTCTTCTCCTCTTTAGGAGGGAGAGGCTTGAAAGCAAGCTTCTCCACATACCCTGGTCTATTGTTAGAGACAATAGAATAAACTTTGGAGGATTCCTCGTTTTCATTAATAAGAATAAAACTCATATCAGTCATGTCATATTTTGGTTAAATATCATCTTTTATATGATTTTGTATGTAAGTATTCGCGTAGCAATCATCAACACAATAAAGATGACATCCATGCAGGACGCAATTCATACCAAAAGCACTCATGTCTACCAAAGATGTTTTTCTTGATAACTCTTCACACCCCAAAAACAAGGTAAGTTCATCATGTTGATTATCAGTGATCGCGTTATCACAATACAAGCTTGCAGTACTCATTGGATTAGAAAGGTTATTATTATGGCCTGAGCATTGAAAATTGAAATGACCCACTTCATAGCAGAGTTCACAAATAAAAGGGTAGAGGGCACAATTTTTTTTACCAAGATCATTTAGAGCCTTATACCACGTTCTGGTTTTTTCATTCCAATGGGTGATACAATATTCTTCTTCTATTTGATTCTTCTCACAAGGTCTATGCATACCACAAAAATTAACATGCTTATAAGAAATAATACTTTTAGAAGTTTGAGCATGTTCATTGCAATCATTAATAACATTTTCATTTTCCATGCAAGTGTCTTTAAAAGGTTCATGATACATGTCCCATTTTTCTTTAGGAGCATTAATATGGGAAGCAAAGGCTCTATAATATCTAACAAGAATTTTAGGATCAAGACCATATTTATCACTAAGCTCTTGAAAATCAGCAGTTTTAGCGAAAGACTTAATGCAATCAAACTCATAGTTTATACCTGGTTCTTTACCTTTCTTGTTATCCCAATCTTCGGTATTGCTTTTAATTGTTTCAAGAAGATCCCACTTAGCTTTGACCTTATTACTTGTGAAGGATCCCACTAAACAGGTATCTAGATAGTCCTTGTAATGTCCTGAAAGCCTTGCATAAAAATTATTGATAATAATATTACCGGGGAGCTCCAACAACAACATAACAATGCATGAAACAATAAAAACGAAGTGTCTAGAAAGAGACCTGAGATTTTTATTGATGAAGAAGGGAATGCCCAAGGCATCCCCAAGCTTTAACGCTTGTACCTCTTGAATATTTATTGGGGTGACATGGGGTGGCATCTCCAATCTTGAGCTTTTGTCCATTCCTCATCTCATTACATCATTCTTCCCCAACACTAGAAATTTTCCTTCAAACAACATCACACAATCTTCATTAGCAACATTAGTGCATTCAAAAGTAATAAACCTTTGGGTTTAGTTTCAAAACAACAAAACTTTCATGAATAACACATGCTACTGAAGCAGTTCCTTTTAAAAATCTCAATTTACCAAAGAGAACTCAAAAAGAAATCGATAGGAGGCAAATGCAAATAAAGGCAGAAATCTGTCAAAACAGACCAGCAGGTAATTTTTTTCCGAAGACCTTATGTTGCTCAAATAAAAAAGTATTGAACCAAAGAATGTTAGATAACAACCTGGGGCATTTACTCAAAAAATTACAGCTCAATCTGACTTACAGAGATTTTTCACGAATTTTTACAGTGAAGCGCAAAAATCTGTTTCGGGACAGCAACTTCCCTAAATCTTACTTCTCCCTCATTAGAGGTTATTCTTGGCACAAAAATCACACAAAAAGGATAATTATAGGTTATTACATAAGTAATAACTTCCAAGACTCAACTAAAACTATTGGGTTATCTCCCAAGAAGTACTTTTCTTTAACGCCTTTAAGTAAGGCATAATAACTTGAGAAGATGCTCACATAAGAAATATGAATTGAAGTAAAAGAGAGCATCAAGAAGCAAATTTATGACCCACAAGTATAGGGGGTGTATCGTAGTACTTTCGATAAATAGGAGTATCGATCCCAACAAAGAGAAGAAGGCGTTGAACAATGGTATGGAGCAGGAAATCCCTATGAATACTTAGCAAACCGATTTTTAGTGGTTTTCTGATAAGGCAACAAAACAAAGAGCAAGTAATAAAGACAATGAACAAGTGGCCCAATCCTTTCTTAGCAAAGAACAAGGCGGTGGAAATAATTATAAGGACCAAACTTTCTCAAGGACACATGGGAATTCTGTCAAGTGGTTTCGCTTCAAATAGCTGAGTACTCTTCTCTGGTGTTGTAAGTGTTGTGTGGGTGAACCTATGCTAACATACCGACCTTAATTGGACTAATACATACTTGTGATTAACCCTGCTGCAAACATCCGTAACTACAGGAAAGTAATTAAGATATAAATCTAACCATAGCCTTAAACTCTAAGATCCTACACTCCCTTGTGCAAAGGTGTCATAACGGGGGTTCGGGTTTCTGTCAATCCGGCAACCCCGCGATTAGTATCCAAATACATAATGCACTCCCCTAGGCCCATAAATGGTGAAGTGTCATCTCGTTGATGTTCACATGACACCACTAGAAGAATAGCACCACAACTTAAATACTAAACCATTGAATAATAACTCAACACAGATTCACTACCAACAACATGACTTCTCTCATGTCCTCAAGAACACAACGAACTACTCACAAGAAATCATATGGATCAAGATCAAAGATGATATGGTAATGGATAACAATCTGAACATTGACAATAATCCAATGGTTCCACTCACAAGCATCAACTACAATAGTAATTAACACCGGGAAGGTTTCCCCTAATGAACTAAGCAATATCCAACACAAATGTTACAGCAGGATGGAGTGGTTATGATGGTGCTGGTGGAGATGATGGTGTGGATGATGATGATGATCCTGATGAAGCCTAGCTTGATGATGTTGTTGATGGCGACGATCTCCCCTCTCCGGGAAGGAATTCCCCCGGCAGAAATCTGTCTGCCGGAGAGATCTTTCTCTCTCGGTGTTTTCCGCCCCCAGAGGCGGCGGAAATCTATATGTGGTCGCTCCCCTAGCCTTAGGGTTTCGTAGGGAAGATATAGGCGAATGGGGGAGTCGGGAGCCGGGCAGGTGGGCCACACCTTCCCTAGGCGTGGCCTAGGGGGGACCCGCGTCTAGGGGGTGTGGGCCCCCTGCGGCCACTCTTCGCTCGTCCTTCTGGCTTCCTCAATCTTCTGGAAAAATAATATTTTCCCATATTTTTCTGGTATTTTTCTGATCTTTGCGAAATTGCACCGAAACGCCTTCTTTTCCATCAGAATCCAAACTCCGGCAGTTCATCCTCCAAGAATCATTCAACGTGCATAAACGGATGAAAAGCCATAAGTAATACCTCATAATAAGACATATATCAATGAATAGAGGTAAATTATGATATAGAAAGGTGATGCAAATTGGGCGTATCAACTCCCCCAAGTTTAGACCTTCTCTTGTCCCCAAGAGAAAACTGAGCTCAGTAAACATGTCCACAGGTTTATGGAGTGAAGTGTCGATAAAAGAATACGAACAAGAAGCATCACACTTACCATTGCACAACTCATAGAAGAAAGCAACTCACCATTATATAACTTAGCTTGCAACCAAGTACATCAGTCACAATAGAGATGCATAAAGATAAATCATAATTGGAATTGGCAAACTTTGTTCTTGGTCAGAGAACACCTGGCAAACAGTTTCACAAAAAGCTTTTGTAGAAGTTTTCAAAACAGGAGCACTCTTTGCTCAAAAAGGTATTTCACAAGTGAAGGCTTTCAAAGTAATACTCAATAGATAAGGGTTTTGTGCAAACAAGGAAGATAAAGAACATGATTGAATAAATCACCATATGAATGCTTGAAACACAACAACTCAAATGCTTGCTGGAGATAGAGAGGAAGTAGGTTTATTGACTCAACTTGGAAGTGGGAGAAAGGTCCCTTCTTAGAGGAAAGCAGGGATTACAAGTCATAAAGAGCTTTCATAAGATTATGGTACTTACTAGCTTTGAGCCCTCATTACCCTTATCATTAGCATCTTGAGATGATTAAGGTTAAAGTGAACAAGGATGGAGCATATGCTTGACGAAATATAAGCTGGCAATCTCATGTCCCTTGAATATGAGGGCCACTCCTCATGCTACTCAACTTCAATCACCGGTAAGTTCTTCTCATTGTAAGTAATTGCATATCATTGAGAACCGCCAACGGGGTACCCCTTGCACATGGTACAGGAGCTTTCCCGTAACCAAAATGACAAGGAAAGCAGACAGTGAGCATCTCAGCGATCTTTTTATTTACTATATGTATAACTTTTTATTGAGGATGCTTCATAGATTGCTCACTATGGTGATGCTGCAAGTTTCTACCATGATTAGGCATGGATTAGGCTAGCGGCCCAGACGTTTCTCTAACACAAAATACAAACTCCATGGACTTACAAGCTCCATTTTTATTTCACACCGGTGACATCCACAGACAAAAGAGCATGATATCAACGGTGTACAGAGTACAAGTGCAATGTTGAAAACATTCCCCGTGACAGCACGATTCTGCTAATTCCAACGTATAGGTGCAAGCATATACAACTTCGATGTTCACAATGGTTCAAGTCTATTAGGGGCAAGGAAATAAGGTGTGCCATCAAGTTCGTGAGAGCTTTACTAACTAGTTTTCACATAACAAAATACTTTTTTAATTCGAAAGATAGATGAATCTTGAGAATTTGCTTGGAATAGCAATAATGCTACTAGGTAGATATGGTGGAAACAAATGGCATAAGTTTGGTTCAAACGGATTGGAAACATGAGAAGTATGTCTTCTCAAAACAGGTTTTTGGCTAGCAAGACTGCGTAGCAAGAAAGAGAGTTGAAAGAAACAAGCAAACATACAAGTAATATAGCCAAACATGCAATCTTCCTTGAAAACACAAAAGAACTTAAATAAAGAATACTAATCTTATGAGCCAACAAGAAAGAAATCAAATGATACAAAATACCTGTAAGCTTTTTCTCTTTTTCTTTCAAACCTTAAAAATTGTTGCTACTAACCAGAGGTCGGTTTGCCAAAACCAATTTAGGTCTACTTGATGCTCTCAAAGTGATGCCAATACTGATCAACAAGATCAATCATATAATAGAGATTGCAAACTAAAAATAAGAAGTGCAAAAAGTAAAAGATGAGACTTCTCATTAATATTCAATAAAGGCACTCACACCAAGGGATACATAGATAATCAACTAAATGAGAGATACTTCCAAATGCAAACCAAGCTATAAGATAACTTCTCTACCAAAGATATGAATCCACTAAAAAGGTAAAGATAAAAGATAATGGTGGTGATACCGTTGCACTTCCCCAAGCTTGGAACAAGCCAAGGGGATGCCAAACCTAATGGTGAATTATTCCTTTGGTGGTGGCGGTGTTCTATTGATAAGCTCTTCAATAAGTTTCTTCAAATCCTCCATATCGAAGGTCAGAGTACGAATAACCTCCGAATTATGCTCAATGCAGCTCATGATCAACTCGGACCGAGGATCCCAGTCCTTGTTATTCTATCTCCACTCTTCCTTCTTAGAGTGTTCCTTCCTTGCATGGTTAGAGCAAGTGGTACGAGGAGGAAGTGTGCATGGAGCGAGGATATGATGCGGAGTTCTCCCTCCTAGACATCCGTACTGTCCTCCTAAGCTTGGTAGGTCGTGCCACCAATCCAATGCTTGCGATAGTAGCGCCGGTGTCCGGATGCTTGTCCTCCTCCATGTCCTTTTCTTCCCCAACAAGAATCTCCTCCTCCTTGGGATCTTGAGGATCTTCTTCCTCACGCTTCTTTCCCTGTCGGCGGCGGAGGCCATGGTGCTCTAAACTTGAGAAGATTTCCGGAGAGAAAAAGATCAAAACGAGAACACGACGAGAACACGATGCACGAACCTCGGGGATCCAGGGGATTATATATTATGAAGTTTCAATGCATAAGGAAGGTACTGACACGGAAACGAGGCGGTGACGGAGTTCGAGGGTGGCACACCCCCTCTAGGAACGGCCAGGCTAGGCCCGCGCCTAGGGTGGGTTTGTCAACCCCCGGACTCCGGTTCTTCCTCTGTTCCATCTCATAGTATTCCTTATGTATTAAAAACATCAAAAATATAAAAATATTGGAGTTTCACGAACCTTCTGTTTTCACCACTTTTACCTATTCAAAGTCGAACTCTGCAGACTCCTTTTCTCCTTCTCCTGAAAACTTCCTTCTTACAAAACCCTTGCACAAACTCAATGACAAAATTAGTGTAAGCAAAAACAATAACCTTTAGGTACACACTTCAACCTAAAACCCATCAACACAAAAGCTTCTTTAAGAGGCAAAATGCAAATGAAGGCAGAAATCTATCAAAACTGACCAGCAGGAAAAGATTGATTTTTTCTAAAACCTTTTTTTGCTCAAATCAAAAAGTGAAGAACTAATGAAAGTTGGGTAACAACCTGGAGAACAAGCTCAGAAAAATACATCTCCATACGACGTACTGAGCTCCTTCACGAATTTTTACGATGCAGCACAAAAATCTGTCCCAGGACAGCCACTTTTCACAACTCCTCTACTTCATAAAAGTAGTTGAACTTGACACAAAAAACAAAACGAAAAGGATAAGGAGCGGTTATTACTGAGGTAATAACTTCCAAGACTCGACGAAACTCTTGGGTTATGTCCCAACAAGTACTTTTCTTTAATGCCTTTAAGTTAGGCTTGAAACTTTCAAATATGCTCACAAAGGAGAAATATATTTGAAGTGAAAGAGAGCATCAAGAAGCAAATAACCAAGACATTTGAGTCTAACCCACTTCCTATGCATGGGAGTAGCATGAGAAAATGAATTGTTGAAACAAAAAGCCACTAGCATAGGGAGACAAAACAAATGCAACTTTAAAGCTTTCAACATAAAATGGGGAAACTTAACATCATTGAGATGCATAAAACCATGTTTCCCTCTCTCAAAATAACTTCCAGTAGCACTTTGAATAAAGTTGAAAATATAACTATCACTAGCAACAACTTTATCATCAGAGTGAGCATACTTACAGTCACCAAAAAGAGGTCCAATGTCATAGACTGGATCAATAGAAGCAAGTTGTTCCATCGTGAAATTTTTATTAGGCAAACTATTTTCACAACGAGCTTTAGCAAATTTGGAAAAATTAAACTCATAAGAATCTCCATCAAACTTAGTTAAAACTTTTTTCTTCTTACAATCAATAATAGCTCCACAAGTGTTCAAGAAAGGTCTACCAAAAATGATAGGAAAAGTTTTTCTAGCTGCTGAATTAAGCACTAGAAAATTAGCAGGATACTTAATCTTCAGAGAACCTCCACATCTCTTACAATGCCAATGGGGCAAACTTTCTCTTTATTAGCAAGGTGAATAATCACATCAATGTCCTCAATCTTGCAAGGAACAATCTCATACATAATTTCCCTGTAAAGCTCATAAGTAATAGCTAGCACTAGCACTAGCACCAATATCACATAAACCATAATAGCTATGATTACCAATTCTAACAAAAAGCACAGGGACACTAGCTTTTCTAGCTTTTTTAGGATGAGAAACAATATTAGTAGCGTCTTCACAGAAGACACTATGCTCATCCTCTATATTTCTAGTGACAAGATCCTTCACAACAGCTACCACAGGCTCAATATTAATTTGCTCATCGGGATCCACAGTTTTCTTTGCACTTTTGCTAACCACATTGGCTATGATAGAATGTTCCCTTACCTTAGTAGGAAAAGGGATTTTATCAACATAAGGTTTAGGCAAAATAGGATCAATAGTACAAACCTCTATGCTGGCAGGAACATGGGTAACAACGTCCTTATAAGGAGCATGGTACTTGTCCCACTCTTTCTTGGGAATTTCAATATAAGAGGCAAAGGCATTAAAACATTTTGCAAGGACTTGAGGATCAAGACCAAACTCATTGCTAATATCACGGAAGTCATCAGTACCCATTAAAGATTTAATGCATTCATAATCATAGTTTATACCTGACTTTCTTCCTTTATCATTCTCCCAAGCTTCAGTGTTCTCTTGAATACGGTCTAGTAAATCCCATTTATCTTCTTCCTTCATGCATGTGAATGATCCAGCACAATAAGCATCTAGTAAATCTTTATCATGAAGAGAAAGCCTAGCATAAAAGTTATTGAGAATAATATTGTTAGGGAGTTCATGAATAGGACATTTAAGCATTAGTAACTTCAATCTCCCACAAGCTTTAGTTGTACTCTCTCCATCAAGAGGCCAAAAGTTATATATAAGATTTCTATCCTTATAAATTTCACTGGGAGGATAAAATTTAGAGTAAACAAGAGATGCCATCTCCTCCCATTCCATGGATTGTCCATTCTTCAGCTCTCCCTTTCAAGGATATGGAGAGTAACTTCTTCTTCACATGTTAAGTTGTGATACCTGCACACTTAAACAACCCACATAATTCATGGATAAATAGCAAATGATCACCAGGATGGACAGTTCCATCCCCTAAATAATAATTATCCATAACATGATCAACAATACTTGTAGGTATCTTAAAAGGATCTATGTCAACAGGTGGTGGTTCCTCTACTAACTTTTCAGTGGTAGTAGTTCTCCCAAATAGAAAACCAAGAGGGTTATCCATATTGGAAACAAAGCAACAAACAGAAACAAAAACAATACTCACCGTAGAAACTTCCTTTACCAGTTCCACTCTTCAATAACGCTTCACTCCCCGACAACGGTGCCAGAAAATAGTCTTGATGACCCACAGGTATAGGGGGTGTATCGCAGTACTTTCGATAAATAGGAGTGTCGATCCCAACGAGGAGCAGAAGGTGTTGAACAGTGGTATGGAGCAGGAAATCCCTGTGAATACTTAGCAAACGGACTTTTAGTGGTTTTCTGATAAGGCAACAATATAAAGAGCAAGTAATAAAGACAACGAACAAGTGGCCCAATCCTTTCTTAGCAAAGGACAAGCCGCTAGAAATACTTATAAGGACCAAACGTTCTCAAAGACACATGGGAATTCTGTCAAGTGCTTTCGCTTCAAATAGCTGAGTACTCTTCTCTGGTGTTGTAAGTGTTGTGTGGGTGAACTTGTGCTAACATACCGACTGCTAAAAGGCTGAAAAGAAACTTTTTGATTCCAAATAGAAACACCAAATCCCTTGAACAAAATTTGAATAAAAGGAAATAAATTCCAAAGCTAATAAAACTCCAATCTAAAATCCATACCAAATTGTGAGCAAAATAATCCGAAAGAGATTTAATAGGATAAACAAATATTAAATAAAATCATACAAATTGGAATCACCAATTTTGGATCTATAAATAAAAAGGTATGGATTTTATAAGATAAAGAAGGAAAGAAACAAATAAGGATTATTTAAAAGCCAAATTAAATCTTGGACAATCCATAAGCAAATGAAATAAAGATAATCCAAATAAAATAAAGGGATAAATAATATTCAATTATAATAATATGACATTAACCAAATTCTATTCGATTTGAATAAAGACAAAATCCCTAATAGAAATGATTAATTAAATCATGGGAAAATAATAAAGTGGAATTTCCCAAGGTGGATATAAAAGTTATTTAATTAACTTATATGGAATAAAAGAATCATTTAAATAAAATTTATATGGAATTAAAACCATATTTGATTTTATTGGAATAAAGACAAATGCACAATTTAAATGATTAATAAACCATATTAAAATATTCTAAATAATTCAAAATGAATTATTTCACATACTAATGAATAAATAAAACCTACTGAAAAAGGTTTGATGAAATTTAGAATTCAAATAAAGAGTTTGAAAATATAATTAAAATCTTGTTTGAATAAATAATAAATCCCAAGAAAAATACCAAGAAATATTCTAAATTTGGACTTTAAAATACTTTGTTAAACAATACTAACATATACTGAAAATCTAGAAAAGGTTTGATAAAAACCTGAATTCAAATTGAGTTTAAATCATTTCAATCAAAATAAAACAGAAAAGAAAAAGGAAAAAAGAAACAGAGAAGAAAAAATAGAGAAGAAGCAGCCCAGCGCAGCCCACCTTCTGTCCCCTTCCCCCCTCCCTCGAAGCGTTTTATCTCACTCGTGTTTAAACCCACTCAGTCGCTAACTTGGAGACCCCACCGTTTTCCCCTCTCTATCGCTGACCAACGGACCCCACCTGTCAGCTCTTCGTCCTCACCCACCGCGACCCGTTCTTCCCTCCCCCCTCACTGCCGTTCTCTGTCACTTACTTGTCAACACCCGGATTTTTCAATCCTAGATGCCTGTTATGCCATACATCGCAATCCCAGGATTACCATTTTTGCGAGACATAACAGAATTGGATACCATAGTACTTCATCCATTACAACGATACATAAGTTCTTACACAAATAGGAATCTCATGATCCAGTCCTTAATACAACATCAAGCAGCGGAATACGGAATAGTAACGGTAGCGTAGGCGAGGCTCCATCTTTGGGGTCACAGGCAATGCTGACGATGGGAGATGATCCTAGTTGTCGTAACCGTCCTGGGGTCCATCCTCCAGGTACTCCTCTTCATAGTCTGGCCATGGGAATAGCCAGGGACAAAGCCATGAGTACTCTTTAAGTACTCGCAAACTAATACTAACAAGAAAAAGGAGTTTTTGGATAATAGGACACTAGGCTCTAGGGTTGTTTTGCAAAAGCCAGATTTATACTACTAAGTTCCCAAGCTAGTCACAATTTTATAACTCCTAAGTGGGATCTTGTATTTCTAGTCACAACTCTGTTGTGGCCAGGCCAAAGTCTCAAGTCGTTCACAAGTCATTTTGAAAAGTCTGACGGGGGAACAGTATGGCCACTCCAACTGTCCATAACCGCGGACGCGGCTATTCGAATAGTTTGACACTCTGCAGAGATTGTACACTTTCACCACAACATTCGATACATCCGTCAGGAACAAATCCTGAATTCACCATACTCAGTATGCGGATAATCAATCCTAACCTTCCAATTACACTCCCTAGTATAAGCACCTCTCCTGTGAGTTTGGCCTCCCAACCATGACCACTGCCATCTTGGGTACTGCACAGGTGGACAATCTTCACAAGGTAGCCTCAGCTCAGACCTTGGCCGTGAGGGAACTAATACTAAGGTATATAAGTTTCCAGTCAAGGTCCTACCCAATATTAGGGTATTGTGGTTGTACGATAAAATTGGAATGGTATCGCATCCAGACAACCATCAGTTTTATAAAGGGCTAAGGCTCATGCCTCAACATTTTCATCACCAAAATCATCAAGTGTTTGGAAACACATGTCCAAAACATTTCAATAGAATGATCCATCATTCAAAGGTTTTCATAACCATTTTTCCACCAAGTATTTCCATCTAAAGTTGATCAAGTTTTATGGTTAGCACTAGCATCTACAGGTGGGGTAGTACTAATAGAGGGGTGGTAACTAGTGGAGTTGCAACTAAGTCCAACCTTATATCATAAGCTGATATCAAGGTTTCTAGCTTAGGCCAAATTTTAATGCTCTTTATGCAACCTTCAGCACAACTGTCTAGTATCTACCAAAATTCTTGGGTAGCCTCTAAGTAAACTGTGATAACGAAATAAAGTAAGAAGCTTGCCATAAAACTAGGATTGGTTTAGTAAGTGGGTATGGTTACATACGCTTAGGGCATATAGTAATCATATCACAAGCATGGGTTGTGGCAACAATAGGGTGTTTTATGCGCTTGCATAGGTATAGTATCTTGCAAGTGTTAGCTTGCATTGGTAAACTGGGTTAGTATAGCTTGCATCAATATCAGTATAAGCTTGCCTTGTGCAGAGCAGTGGTTGAAGTTCTCCTCGGCTTCCTCTTCGTAGTATCCTCCTTCTTCCTCGTAGCCTTGGTCGGTACTAGCGTCTATGAATAAATACGAGGTACACAATCACCAAACAATACTTAACTACTTGCAATCATCACACAAGGGTCCTGTAGATGATCTAGCATCACCTCTAACATTACAAGGTTAAGGATTGGTTTAAGTCTTCTTATTGTAGAAAAGTAATTTCTACTCATTGAAAAACTACTTAAGATTTAATATTCTCCAAACTAAACATGGGATCATGTTAACACATGTCATCACCACATGTTGTAGTCCATGGGAATGTGATTTAAAGTGGTGTCACAATTTAACAAGGTTTTACCCTTTTATTTTAATTAATTAAAGTGGCTAGAAATGCTTATGAAGCATTCTTTTATTCCTTGAACATTATTTCTGCAAGTAACCTATATATATTTTTATATATTCTGAAAGGTATGGTTGAAAGTGATTTTTGAGAGTTGGAATCAACTCAAAAGCTATTGTGGTTTAAATTTGAAAAATGTTTGAATGCAGAAAAGCTTCTGCCTTGTCATTTTTGCTAAGGGTGATCTACAGATCCAAATGACTTGAATCCAACGGGCTTGGATTAAGCATTCACAGACCTTTCCAACAAAATTGGTTTCATCTAATTTGGTGCAATAAATCAATCTGGGTTGATTTTTGAAGTTGGGTACAGAAGTGTGTTTGAAATTAAAAAGAAAAGATTTAATTTGAATTGTTGGGCTGCGCGGGAAATTCTAACGGGCCGGCCTGCTAAGCGCAGTGCTCCCGCGGGCTGCTTAAGTGGGTGTCCCCACTCGTCAGTGACACGGGGCTGGGTGAAGCGGTATGGGGCAACGTGGTTCGTTCGATCTGGTTCTAATCCAACGGCTGAGGGTCATCGTCGACGCGAGACAGCTCCGGCGAGAACGAAACCTAGCGCGGCCAGTGAGGGGTGCTGGGGGCTCACCGGAGTACGGGCGAGGGTCGGCGAGGCGGACGAACGACGAAGTCGACGACGGCGAACCTCCTGGTACCGGTGGCTTCTCCTGGGGCGGCTCCAATCGCTGGCTCCTTTCTTCTCCGGCAGCGGCAGGCTCCGGTGAAATTCCGGCGGGGTGGTGCTCGCCTTGCTCTGAGAATGGTGTGGCACGATCAGTGAGGAGAGGGGAGTGAGATGGTGTGAAGAAATCGTGCGGGGGTGGCCTCTATTTATAGTCGAGCGAGGAGACCGTCGGGGCGCAAGGTGAGCTCGTCGGAGGCAACGTTACAGGCAGCTAATGGCATGGGCAAGGGTAGGGGACGGTGCTGTGTCTCCTGGCGATGCTCAACGACATGGTCGCGAGGAATGGGGCGGTGTGGTTTGGTCTGGAACGGGCGGTGCTCTACGCGGCAGAGGCGGCGTTCTCGACGGCGGGCGGTGGCTGTATGGCGCGGGGCGTTAAACGGGGATGTCTGGCGGTCTCCTGGGTCGGTGGTGATCGTGTGTGCGCGCGGTGAGGGCGGCGCACGGTCTGTGGGTGGTGGTCGAGGGTGGCGCTCTGGCGCACGCTCGGCATGGTCTAGGCGTGTCTTGTGCGCGTGGTCCAGGGCTTGGCAACGCTCGCGGCTGGGACAGGCAGTGGCGATGGACGGTGGGCTGCCTCCCAGACAAGGTTGGCACGGCTAGTTCTTCCTCTAGCCTGCTGTCGACTATGGGGTGGCATTGAGGTGCTCGGCTGTTCACCATTAATTGCAATGGCAAGCTCACATGGGTGCTAGTGCTGGTCTAACCTTTCTAGATGATCTACTGGATTGTGTGAGAGCTAACTAGGGAACAAGTTAGGCTCAAAACACTACACACTATAGTGTTTGTGTTTTGTTTGATTTGTGTCTGCAACCTGTTTGATGAAATGGCCGCATGAAATCAAGTTTTGAAATTTGAAATGATTTTTGGTGGGTTTGCTAGATTGGTTCTGGTGAGTCTGCAGATGCTTGGGTTTTGAAAATTGAGCTTGTTTAAGTGGGTTTTGAAAAAGTGGGATCTTCCCATATGAAGAAGATTCAATTTTGAGTTGTCATTTAAACTATGCATTTGAAAGTTTCTGGATGATCACAAGGTGGGCCTTGATACTTTGTTATGAGTACATTCAAGGGGTGCAAAGATCCAGAAAAATTTCTGTTAGGTTTTGAAAGTTTGAGATAGCCAAAGTAGGCATGGGAGTTAAATTGGTCAAAATGACCATTCACTTAATATATTGGTTTTGACTTATTTTTCTTTAGGAAAAGTGTGGGGAATGTTTTAGATGATGTTCTTTTCACCTAAGAAACATTTTACAAGCAATGGATCACACAAACAAAGTGGTTTTAAAGAATTTCCAAAATTCATGCATACACATACACATGCTTTCATGAATTGATTTAGAAAAGTTTTTGTTAACCCTAAACTTTAGGATTAGTGTTTTGTTGATCTAAGTTTGATATTTTTGGGATGTTACAAACCTTCCCCCCTTAAACAAAATCTTGTCTCGAGATTTGAAAAAGGACGAAAAGATTACCTAGGATTTGAAGAGATCTGGAAACTCCGTCCTGATGTGATCTTCGCGTTCCCAGGTAGCTTCCTCTTCTGTGTGGTTGCTCCACTGAATCTTGAGAAACTTGATGCTTCGGGTTCTGGTTGTTCAAAAAGCTTCCTCCAATATACGGATGGGTACTTCGGGATAGGTCAGGTCATCATTGATCTCTATGGTCCTATGATCGATATTCTTGAACACTTCGGTCTTCTCGGGGACTTCGAGACATTTGCGAAGTAACGAGATATGGAACACATTGTGCACTGCTGACATCTCTTCTGGTAGCTCGAGTTGATACGATACTTCTCCTCGACGGTTCAAAATTTTGAAAGGTCCGATATATCTGGGGGCTAACTTTCCCTTGAGTTGGAAACGCTACATTCCCTTCAATGGCGACACTTTCAGGTAAACAAAGTCTCCAATGTTAAAGGCGAGGTCTCGACGTCTCTTGTCGGCGTAACTCTTTTGTCGGGATTGGGCTGTCTTGAGATGCTCTCGAATCTTGTGAACCTTCTCTTCTGCTTCTCGTAGGATGTCGGGTCCGAAAATTTGACTCTCTCCTACTTCCGACCAGTTCAAAGGGGTGCGGCACTTCCTTCCGTACATGAATTCAAATGGGGCCATTTGCAAACTGGCTTGGTAACTATTGTTGTAGGAAAATTCTGCAAACGGCAGACAGTCTTCCCACTTGGATCCATATTCTAGCACACATGCTCTAAGCATATCTTCGAGTATTTGGTTTACTCGCTCCGTTTGTCCATCGGTCTGAGGGTGATACGCGGTACTGAAATCTAGGCGGGTTCCTAAACCTTCCTGGACCTTCTTCCAGAATCTCGAGGTAAACTGAGTTCCTCGATCTGATACGATATTCTTGGGGACTCCGTGCAAACTAACGATCCTAGCAATGTACAACTCTTCTAGCTTCGAACTCTGATAGGTGGTTTTAACGGGCAAGAAATGGGCGACTTTGGACAATCTGTCCACTATGACCCAAATAGAGTCATTTCCCCTACTAGAAGTAGGTAGTCCAGTGATAAAGTCCATTCCTACAGAATCCCATTTCCATTCCGGAATTTGCAAAGGTTGCAACAATCCAGCGGGTCTTTGATGTCCTGCCTTGACTCGCTGACATATATCACACTTGGCGATATAGCTTCCGATTTCTCTCTTCATCTTATGCCACCAAAATTGCTCTTTCAAATCTTGATACATCTTAGTTCCTCCTGGATGGATAGAATAAAGAGTATCATGAGCCTCCTTCAAGATAACTTCTTTTAACTCAGAATCTGCTGGTACACAAAGGCGTCTTTTGTACCACAAAACTCCTTCTTCGTCCTCGGTGAATCCGGGTACTTTGCCTGTACCGATACGACGTTTAATTCCGTCGATACTAGCATTTCCTTTCTGCGCCTCTTTAACCTGACTGATCAAAGTGGGCTGAAGTTCTATGCTAGCCAAAAATCCTTCACTTACTAATTCTATTCGAAAATCTTCCATCTCTTTGTGCAAACTTGGTTGCTCCTTCAAAATCATGGAGTTCAAGCGGCACGACAATCTGCTAAGGGCATCGGCTACTACGTTGGCTTTTCCAGGGTGATAATGAATGTCCATGTCATAATCCTTGATTAGCTCAATCCATCTTCTCTGCCTCATATTCAGTTCCTTCTGAGTGAATATATACTTTAGGCTCTTGTGATCCGAATAAATCTCACAACGGTTTCCCATAAGGTAATGTCTCCATGTCTTCAGGGCTAGAACTACGGCTGCGAGTTCGAGGTCATGGGTTGGATAATTTTGTTCATGATGCTTCAATTGTCGCGATAGATAGGATATAACTTGGCCTTCTTGCATTAGCACACATCCGAGACCAATCTTGGATGCGTCACAATACACATCGAAGGGCTTCGTGATATCCGGCATGATCAAGATTGGGGCGGAAATCAATCTCCTTTTGAGTTCTTGGAAACTCGCTTCACACTTGTCTGTCCATTCAAACTTCTTGTCCTTCTTCAGCAATTGGGTCATGGGTCGGGCGATACTAGAGAATCCTTCTACGAATTTGCGGTAATATCCCGCCAATCCGAGAAAGCACGAACTTGGGTTTGAGTGGTTGGGGCTTGCCAATCTTCTACATCTTTCACTTTGGCAGGGTCAACGGCAATTCCTCCGGCTGATACAATGTGACCGAGGAATCCTACTTCCTGTAACCAGAATTCACATTTGCTAAATTTTGCATACAGCTGATGCTCTCTAAGGGTTCCAAGAATGGTCCTTAGGTGTAGCTCATGTTCTTCTTCCGATTTGGAATAAATCAGAATGTCATCGATGAAAACAACGACAAACTTATCCAGGAAGTCCATAAAAATCTTATTCATGAGGTTCATGAAATAAGCGGGGGCATTGGTTAATCCAAAAGACATGACTGTATACTCATACAACCCATATCTGGTGGTAAAGGCAGTCTTTGGAATATCCTCTGCACGAATTTTGAGTTGATGATAACCAGTTCTAAGATCAATCTTAGAAAACACCTGGGCACCGGTCAACTAATCAAACAAATCCTCTATCTTGGGCAAGGGGTACTTGTTCTTGATGGTGACATCATTCAACTTTCGATAATCCGTACACAAACGGTTACCTCCATCCTTCTTGTCCACAAACAAGACGGGTGACCTCCATGGGGACGCACTTGGTTGAATCAATCCGATTTCTAACATGGAATCCAGTTGCTTCTTCAGTTCTTCTAGTTCTGACGGGTTCATACTATAGGGTCTCTGGGCTATAGGTCCTGTTCCGGGGATTAGTTCGATGATAAACTCGATATCCCTATCTGGGGCTATACCGGGCAAAACATCTGGAAATACATCGGGGTATTCACAGACTACCCGAACTTGGTCGATGGTAGGTTGGGCTAGACTCTTGTTACACTTGAATTGGCAAGGTAAGGTTTCCGATATATGCTCGACTAATATTCCGGCGGTACTAGTCATGGTAATGGCTTTCTTGGCATAGTCAATCATTCCTTTATGTTTGGACATCCAATCCATTCCTAGTACTACTTCCAAACCCTTAGTTCCGAGTACTATTAGATTAGCATAAAAATCTATGCCATGGATTCGGATAGGGACGGCTTTGCAAATTTGCCTGGCCTTGGTGGTCGATCCGGGAATTTGTACAATCATCACACGCTTCAGTTTGGTTGGTTGGATTTTACTAGTGCATGCAAATTCTTCGGTGACAAATGAATGCGATGCACCAGAATCAAACAACACTCTTGCGAGTACTGAATTAACAGAAAACATACCCAACACGACGTCTGGCGCTTCCTGAGCTTCTTCAGCATGCATGAGAAAAAGGCGGCCATTGCGGTTGAGTGAATTTCCTGGGGCAAATCTTCTCCCTGGCTGGACACGACGCTGCTGCTGGGCTGGGGCTGTAGCGTTCTTCTTGTTGGGGCACTCGTTGGAATAGTGGCCTTTATTTCCACAGTCATAACAGGTCACTTGTGACTTGTCCTTGGCTGCGACAGGCACAACATTGCTTCCAGTCCTCGGGGCATTATTGGGGTTGGCGGTAGCATGGTTGGTGTTGAACTTGGGTGGGGCATGGGTGAAAGTGCTAGAATTGCCGGGGTTGTTGTGATTTCCTCCGGGTCTAGGGTTTCCACGGTTGGGATAGTTCGGACGGTTCATAGGGGGTCTGTTGGTTCTTGGGGCAAATCCTGGAGATGGGTTGGGGCGATACTTTGGGGTCTAATGGGTTCCTGGTTGATGCATCAGGCGACGCTTGCGGTTCTCATTGGCCTGGTTGATCTTTCCTTCCATCTGGATAGCGGAGTCGACAAGGGCTTCAATATCAGCAAAGGGAATATTGACTAACACTGTCTGCATCTCGTCATGCAGACCATTCAGGAATCTTTCTTTCTTCTTGGCTTCGGTGTCTATCTCATCTGGGGCGTACCTAGCTAATGATAAAAATTTGTCACGGTATTCCACTACAGTCATCCTTCCTTGCTTCAATTCTCTGAACTCGTCTCTCATTCTCTTGATCAAACCTGGAGGCACATGGGTTCTGCTAAACTTGACCTTGAATTCCTCCCAGGTCATCATTTGGCCTCCGGTCATTGCACGAACACTGTTCCACCATGCCCTGGCATCTCCGGCTAGATAATGAGTGGCGAACAAGACTTTCTCGTTGGCTTCTACTCCGGCTACTTCTAAGTTATTCTCCATGGTTTGCAGCCAATCATCGGCGTCTAGGGGTTCTTCTGACTTGGTGAAAATGGGTGGGTTGGTATTCTGGAAATTCTTGTGCTTAGATCCGTGGTTGTCCTGATTTCCATGACCTTGGTTGTTGTGGGCTAGCTGGGCTATCTGTTGCAGAGTGGCTAGGTTGGCTTGCCGTTCCGCTCGTTCAGCTTCGCGGTCAGAAGTCAACATTTGCAGGATCTGCAACATTGGGTCCGGGGCTGAACCACTTCCTCCACGTGGCATCTGAAGATTGATATAGATCATGAGAAAAGAGGGAAATTTCTAAGGTTTTGGGTCTTTGAAAAGTTTTTAGAGTTTGACTCAAGTTTTCTAGCAACTTGCTTTTTCGTTCATTCACTCATAGCACACAGTACAACACACACCACAACAAAGCAAAACATATGGTTTTAAGAACCATTCTGGGAACTACGATACAGTGGGACCGACTACTACTCACTACGCTAGTGCTCAGTGCTACTACTGCTCGGAGTCTGTGGCTTCATCATCTTCCGCATCATCGATGAAGGCGAAATCATCCTCATCGGTGAAGAAGTCCATGCCCTGATCCTCCAGAAAATCATCGTCATCGCTGAGATAGGAGTAAGGGTCTCCACGAAGATCTTCTCCGGCATTCTCCCTTTCCTCTAACTGCATGTCTCTCTCATGGATGGTCTCTTCCAGAGCTGAGATACGATGGCGAAGACGGGCAATAATGCGCTACTTCTTGTCGAGCTGACAGCGGTGAGACTTGCGATCCTTTGCTAGCATGGCGATGGTCTGATCCTTCGTCTTGATGATGGCAGACTTGTGGTTGCAATAGTCACGACAGTTGTCCAGTTCCTGCTGACGATCATACATCATGAAGCTAAGGTGGTCCAATTGGGTCTTCAGCTCGGGGTGGTATGGGGATTCCAGTGGTTGACCATTTGCATCACGTCTTGGGCAAAACTCAAAGCGAGTACCCTTGATCTGATTGATGCTCTGCCCACACAGACGGGAAAGAGCTTCCTGCATTGCTCTGGCAAGTCCATCGAGCCAGTTGTTTTCCCTCAAGGTAAACTGAATTCCCTCCGCAGTGGGAGGTTCAATCTTTCCTCGGAGGCTTGCAACAATTATCCATTGTAGATCTTCTCCCTCTTGATCATTGAGCTGAGCTCCGAAGAACTCGGGATGCGGGCGCTCCAAAAGTTCCGAAAGCTGATCCAGATCCCTCTCAAAGATAAGGTCTCCTCCATTTCCGAGTTGGTAAAACTTGCTGTACTTCACGTCCATCTATAAAAATAGAGGATGAGTAGTTTAGCAAAGTGATCAAGTGTGTCAAAATTTTATATATTTTGCAAGAGTTTTTGAGGTACATGAAGTTTATTAAAGAATTTAAGAGGTAAGAATGAGAATAAGTTTTCGTAAATAGTTTTGTTTTTGAGTGTTGAAACTAAGTTTTTGGTTCAGCGTCCAATCTAACTAGGGTCTGCTATGGTCAGGATGGCTCTGATACCATCTTGTCAACACCCGGATTTTTCAATCCTAGATGCCTGTTATGCCATACATCGCAATCCCAGGATTACCATTTTTGCGAGACATAACAGAATTGGATACCATAGTACTTCATCCATTACAACGATACATAAGTTCTTACACAAATAGGGATCTCATGATCCAGTCCTTAATACAACATCAAGCAGCGGAATACGGAATAGTAACGGTAGCGTAGGCGAGGCTCCATCTTCGGGGTCACAAGCAATGCTGACGATGGGAGATGATCCTAGTTGTCGTAACCGTCCTGGGGTCCATCCTCCAGGTACTCCTCTTCATAGTCTGGCCATGGGAATAGCCAGGGACAAAGCCATGAGTATTCTTTAAGTACTCGCAAACTAATACTAACAAGAAAAAGGAGTTTTTGGATAATAGGACACTAGGCTCTAGGGTTGTTTTGCAAAAGCCAGATTTATACTACTAAGTTCCCAAGCTAGTCACAATTTTATAACTCCTAAGTGGGATCTTGTATTTCTAGTCACAACTCTGTTGTGGCCAGGCCAAAATCTCAAGTCGTTCACAAGTCATTTTGAAAAGTCTGACGGGGGAACAGTATGGCCACTCCAACTGTCCATAACCGCGGACGCGGCTATTCGAATAGTTTGACACTCTGCAGAGATTGTACACTTTCACCACAACATTCGATACATCCGTCAGGAACAAATCCTGAATTCACCATACTCAGTATGCGGATAATCAATCCTAACCTTCCAATTACACTCCCTAGTATAAGCACCTCTCCTGTGAGTTTGGCCTCCCAACCATGACCACTGTCATCTTGGGTACTGCACAGGTGGACAATCTTCACAAGGTAGCCTCAGCTCAGACCTTGGCCGTGAGGGAACTAATACTAAGGTATATAAGTTTCCAGTCAAGGTCCTACCCAATATTCGGGTATTGTGGTTGTACGATAAAATTGGAATGGTATCGCATCCAGACAACCATCAGTTTTATAAAGGGCTAAGGCTCATGCCTCAACATTTTCATCACCAAAATCATCAAGTGTTTGGAAACACATGTCCAAAACATTTCAATAGAATGATCCATCATTCCAAGGTTTTCATAACCATTTTTCCACCAAGTATTTCCATCTAAAGTTGATCAAGTTTTATGGTTAGCACTAGCATCTACAGGTGGGGTAGTACTAATAGAGGGGTGGTAACTAGTGGAGTTGCAACTAAGTCCAACCTTATATCATAAGCTGATATCAAGGTTTCTAGCTTAGGCCAAATTTTAATGCTCTTTATGCAACCTTCAGCACAACTGTCTAGTATCTACCAAAATTCTTGGGTAGCCTCTAAGTAAACTGTGATAACGAAATAAAGTAAGAAGCTTGCCATAAAACTAGGATTGGTTTAGTAAGTGGGTATGGTTACATACGCTTAGGGCATATAGTAATCATATCACAAGCATGGGTTGTGGCAACAATAGGGTGTTTTATGCGCTTGCATAGGTATAGTATCTTGCAAGTGTTAGCTTGCATTGGTAAACTGGTTAGTATAGCTTGCATCAATATCAGTATAAGCTTGCCTTGTGCAGAGCAGTGGTTGAAGTTCTCCTCGGCTTCCTCTTCGTAGTATCCTCCTTCTTCCTCGTAGCCTTGGTCGGTACTAGCGTCTATGAATAAATACGAGGTACACAATCACCAAACAATACTTAACTACTTGCAATCATCACACAAGGGTCCTGTAGATGATCTAGCATCACCTCTAACATTACAAGGTTAAGGATTGGTTTAAGTCTTCTTATTGTAGAAAAGTAATTTCTACTCATTGAAAAACTACTTAAGATTTAATATTCTCCAAACTAAACATGGGATCATGTTAACACATGTCATCACCACATGTTGTAGTCCATGGGAATGTGATTTAAAGTGGTGTCACAATTTAACAAGGTTTTACCCTTTTATTTTAATTAATTAAAGTGGCTAGAAATGCTTATGAAGCATTCTTTTATTCCTTGAACATTATTTCTGCAAGTAACCTATATATATTTTTATATATTCTGAAAGGTATGGTTGAAAGTGATTTTTGAGAGTTGGAATCAACTCAAAAGCTATTGTGGTTTAAATTTGAAAAATGTTTGAATGCAGAAAAGCTTCTGCCTTGTCATTTTTGCTAAGGGTGATCTACAGATCCAAATGACTTGAATCCAACGGGCTTGGATTAAGCATTCACAGACCTTTCCAACAAAATTGGTTTCCTCTAATTTGGTGCACTAAATCGATCTGGGTTGATTTTTGAAGTTGGGTATAGAAGTGTGTTTGAAATTAAAAAGAAAAGATTTAATTTGAATTGTTGGGCTGCGCGGGAAATTCTAACGGGCCGGCCTGCTAAGTGCAGTGCTCCCGCGGGCTGCTTAAGTGGGTGTCCCCACTCGTCAGTGACACGGGGCTGGGTGAAGCGGTATGGGGCAACGTGGTTCGTTCGATCTGGTTCTAATCCAACGGCTGAGGGTCATCATCGACGCGAGACAGCTCCGGCGAGAACGAAACCTAGCGCGGCCAGTGAGGGGTTCTGGGGGCTCACCGGAGTACAGGCGAGGGTCGGCGAGGCGGGCGAACGACGAAGTCGACGACGGCGAACCTCCTGGTACCGGTGGCTTCTCCTGGGGCGGCTCCAATCGCTGGCTCCTTTCTTCTCCGGCAGCGGCAGGCTCCGGTGAAATTCCGGCGGGGTGGTGCTCGCCTTGCTCTGAGAATGGTGTGGCACGATCAGTGAGGAGAGGGGAGTGAGATGGTGTGAAGAAATCGTGCGGGGGTGGCCTCTATTTATAGTCGAGCGAGGGGACCGTCGGGGCGCAAGGTGAGCTCGTCGGAGGCAACGTTACAGGCAGCTAATGGCATGGGCAAGGGTAGGGGACGGTGTTGTGTCTCCTGGCGATGCTCAACGACATGGTCGCGAGGGATGGGGCGGTGTGGTTTGGTCTGGAACGGGCGGTGCTCTGCGCGGCAGAGGCGGCGTTCTCGACGGCGGGCGGTGGCTGTATGGCGCGGGGCGTTAAACGGGGATGTCTGGCGGTCTCCTGGGTCGGTGGTGATCGTGTGTGCGCGCGGTGAGGGCGGCGCGCGGTCTGTGGGTGGTGGTCGAGGGTGGCGCTCTGGCGCACGCTCGGCATGGTCTGGGCGTGTCTTGTGCGCGTGGTCCAGGGCTTGGCAACGCTCGCGGCTGGGACAGGCAGTGGCGATGTACGGTGGGCTGCCTCCCAGACAAGGTTGGCACGGCTAGTTCTTCCTCTAGCCTGCTGTCGACTATGGGGTGGCATTGAGGTGCTCGGCTGTTCACCATTAATTGCAATGGCAAGCTCACAGGGGTGCTAGTGCTGGTCTAACCTTTCTAGATGATCTACTGGATTGTGTGAGAGCTAACTAGGGAACAAGTTAGGCTCAAAACACTGCACACTATAGTGTTTGTGTTTTGTTTGATTTGTGTCTGCAACCTGTTTGATGAAATGGCTGCATGAAATCAAGTTTTGAAATTTGAAATGATTTTTGGTGGGTTTGCTAGATTGGTTCTGGTGAGTCTGCAAATGCTTGGGTTTTGAAAATTGAGCTTGTTTAAGTGGGTTTTGAAAAAGTGGGATCTTCCCATATGAAGAAGATTCAATTTTGAGTTGTCATTTAAACTATGCATTTGAAAGTTTCTGGATGATCACAAGGTGGGCCTTGATACTTTGTTATGAGTACATTCAAGGGGTGCAAAGATCCAGAAAAATTTCTGTTAGGTTTTGAAAGTTTGAGACAGCCAAAGTAGGCATGGGAGTTAAATTGGTCAAAATGACCATTCACTTAATATATTGGTTTTGACTTATTTTTATTTAGGAAAAGTGTGGGGAATGTTTTAGATGATGTTCTTTTCACCTAATAAACATTTTACAAGCAATGTATCACACAAACAAAGTGGTTTTAAAGAATTTCCAAAATTCATGCATACACATACACATGCTTTCATGAATTGATTTAGAAAAGTTTTTGTTAACCCTAAACTTTAGGATTAGTGTTTTGTTGATCTAAGTTTGATATTTTTGGGATGTTACATTACTCCCACGCATAAATTAGAGTTAATGGCTGCGTAATTCTTGCCTCTAACCTCGCCCTCTTAATCGCCCAGTCACCCTCTCCATTTCCCCTTGCTCGCCATCCTCCCTCTGCCCGTAGGCTGCTCGAATCGCAGCTCATACTGTCGCTGCTCCGACAACACTCCGGCCACAATTCCGGCAAAGCCTTGCCTCCCCTTGCCTCCCAATTCCCACGAGCACGCTCCCCATTGTCCCCTGCATCTCTCAATGCCACCCACTCGCCCGCGCGCGCTCCACATCATCGGCAACCTCGACGACAGCACGTTGCTGTCGTCTGCATCCGCTCCGACGACGTCCCTAGGTAAAGTTTGATCGCGCCTCCCCCTCTCCTAGATGCACTTGTACTCGCCTCTTCTGTGGACAGCTAACGTAACCTTTTCATGCCTTGGCGTGACCTGTACCCTCGCCAACGACGACGAACAGAGACGCCCGACGCCGTCGTCATCTCCGGTGAGCAATCGCCGCCGTTACCGTGTGCCCCTTCGCCATCGAAGGACACTTCGAGCATCAGCGAGATCACACAAACACTGTAAGCCATCCCACTCCTACTCTCGCTTCCCGTATCACCGGCAACCTCACCTCCAGAGCGCCGCCGCCAGACAGCCGCCGCCAGCGCCGCCCACCTTTGGTCATTGCGATCTGGAGCGTTGGATCTTGATCTGTTGGCTAGGATAGATTAGTTAATCGAAGGGGTAAGATGACATCTGCGCAGTGCGATTTAAGTTAGATCTGACGGCTGTGGCTGCGTAATCCACACGAACCGGTACGCACCAGTAGAAACATGACGCGTGGCCTGTATTTCGATTTAAAAACAGAAACTATCCTATTAGATTTTTGAATTTGTAAATTCCATAACATTTGATACACACGTCCAAAATTTGCAAACTTTATATCATTGGAATCAGCAAAAAGAGTACTTTGCAACCATGCCCTTTGTTTAATGATTTTATTCTGTAAAATGGATTGTTTTTCAAGAAACTTGTGTAGGCATATTTTCAGTATAAAATTTATTCTAAAATATTTTTAGGGTAAAATCTTTGGTAAATGGTTTTTTTTAACCTATTAACCATAGAAACCAACTTTTGGATTTACAAACATATTTTGTGATACTAAGGAATAAATCTTTGAATAAAAGCATTTCTAGTTAAATAAAAATGTTGATTATGGTTTAAAAATGATTTTTGAGTAAAACCTTTTGAAAATGGCTTGAATTAAACTCTCTGACCCTAAACACCAAGTTTTTGGATTTAAAAATATATTTGGTGAACCCTATAAAATTATTACTTTGCTTAAAGGCATTTTCAACAAAATAAAATATTGCTTTGGTATAAAAATGGTTTATAGGTAAAACCTTTTGAACGGTTTTAATATTAAACACTTGACCTTAAAACACTAACATTTGTGTTTAAAAATATATTTGTCAAACACAAGAAATTATTACTTTGATTTAAATCATTTCTATCAAAACAAAAATGATTTAAAGTGGCCATTTTCACTAACTTAATACCAAATGGTTTTGCCACTTTTATAAATGCCCAATAGGTGTTTTAAAATGTTTATAACCTATTAGAAACCATTTTTCCAAATAAAACAATCTTTGGCATGCTTGCATGCATTGCTTTGTTTGTATTATTTTATGTGATGAATTATTTGAATGTTAGTTTTGAAATTGTGCCTTGATTGAATTGTAGTGAACTTTGAAGAGTGTGACTATTGCAAGATCAAGGAGTGAACTTATATTCTCTACCAAAAAGGCAAGTGGTGCTTCATACTTTTGTCCCATTATTTTCACTATGCATTAGTGATGTTTTGAGTAGGACTTGCATGGAATTTTTACTAAGTATGCTATGCCATGGGAAATCCTAGTATATGATGCCTTAGTGGAATTTTCCTAAGTTAAGATCCCTACTACTATCATGCTTAGCTTAGCTAGTAGAAAACAAGGGTGGATTATAATCATGCTATGAAATACTTCTAAGTCAAAGACTTGTGTTTTGTTTAATAAAACAACTATGTGAATGAATCACCTGGGTGGAATAGGACTTGTATGGATTATGTTGAGTGGTTACACAGGGCCCATATTTATGGCTTACCCTAGTGTATCTCACTTGTGGAATGCCACCCAGGAACAAAGAGATTTGAGATGTAAAATGTTGAGAAGCTTCAAGTGCAGCCACTTGGCATTATGGGCTCTGCCTGGATAATATAGGTTGCAATAACTTAGCCAAATCGACAGTTGGTGGTAGGGGATGATAGGTTTGGAGCGCGTCCATTTTGGTCTAAGGGAAGGCTTCTGAAAGATCTTGTCTCGATGCATGTCGAGTCTTGTGGGGAAAGTGCACCACCTCTCGAGAGAGTAAAATCTAAGTACTTAGTTGTGTCCCCGGCAATGGACAATTTGAGCATCAAGACATGGAAGCTACCAAGGATCTCCTCATCCCAATTTCTAAGTTAAAAACTTCTGGTTGAACAAGGGTTAAAGGATCTTCAATCAATGATTCGTAGATTCCTTGGGTGATTTTTGCCAAACAAAAACTTAGTGTTTTCAAATGATAAGGAAAATCTATTTTGAGCAAAGCAAACCTAAGCTCCACTTAGCCAAATGCATATAGATGATAGATACCACTATTCTACCATAGTATCACTTGCCAATACAATTCAAATGTATTGACCCTTGTGGTTGTAACTTATTATGTTGCAGGTTTGTTTGATGTTAGTGAAGTGTGTTGATTAGGATTACAAGTCTACAACCAACATGATTGCCTGTGGCACTTTGAAGATGAAGGACTCCATGCTATAGTTATTTTTGCTGCATTGAAATAAGATAGCCAAATGAGCTATGTAATATGTAATGAATTATTTTATTCCTGGTTATAAAGTTGTATTATGACCTTTGTTTCTTGATATTACATCTTAATTGTTGATGCTAGCTATTGATCCAGGGACTAGCATTGTAAACACAGGGATATCTACCTTATTAAAGGTTGGGACCTCTACACCGACCTTACTTGAACTAATACATACTTGTGATTATACCCCCTGCAAACATCCGTAACTGCAGGAAAGTAATTAAGATATAAATCTAACCACAGCCTTAAACTCTGAGATCCTACACTCCCTTATGCAAAGGTGTCCTAACGGGGGTTCAGGTTTCTGTCACTCCGGAAACCCCGCGATTAGTAGCCAAATACATAATGCACTCACCTAGGCCCATAAATGGTGAAGTGTCATGTAGTCGACGTTCACATGACACCACTAGAAGAAGAGCACCACAACTTAAATACTAAACCATTGAATAATAACTCAACACAGATTCACTACTAACAACATGAATTCTCCCATGTCCTCAAGAACACAATGAACTACTCACAACACATCATATGGATCAAGATCAAAGATGATATGGTAATGGATAACAATATGAACATAGACAATAATCCAATGGTTCCACTCACAAGCATCAACTACAATAGTAATTAACACCGGGAAGGTTTCCCCTAATGAACTAAGCAATATCCAACACAATTGTTACAGCGGGATGGAGTGGTGATGATGGTGCTGGTGGAGATGATGGTGTGGATGATGATGATCCTGATGAATCCTAGCTTGATGATGGTGTTGATGGCGACAGTCTCCCCTCTCCGGGCAGGAATTCCCCCGGCAGAAATCTGTCTGCCGGAGAGATCTTTCTCTCTCGGTGTTTTCCGTCCCTAGAGGCGGCGGAAATCTATCTGTGGTTGTTCCCCTAGACTTAGGGTTTCGTAGGGAAGATATAGGCGAATGGGCGGAGTCGGGAGCCGGGCAGGTGGGCCACACCTGCCCTAGGCGCGGCCCAGGTGGGACCCGCACCTAGGGGGTTGTGGGCCCCTCTTCGCTCCTCCTTCTGGCTTCCTCCATCTTCTGGAAAAAGAATATTTTCCCATATTTTTCTGGTATTTCTCTGATCTTCGCGAAATTGCACCGAAACGCCTTCTTTTCCATCAGAATCCAGACTCCGATAGTTCATCCTCCAAGAATCATCCAACATGCATAAACAGATGAAAAGCCATAAGTAATACCTCATAATAAGACATATATCAATGAATATAGGTAAATTATAATATACAAAGGTGATGCAAATTGGGTGTCTCACAAATTCAAAACACATTTAAGTCTAACCCACTTCCTATGCATAGGAATCTTGTATGCAAATAAATTTACAAAGAACAAAGTGACAAGCATAAGAAGATAAAAGAAGAGTAACTTTAAAACTATCAACACATAGAGAGGTGTTTCAGTGCCATGAAAACTTCTACAACCATATTTCCTCTCTTATAATAATTTTCAGTAGCCTCATGAATAAACTCAACAATATAACTATCACATAAATCATGCTTTTCATGATCTACAAACACATATTTTTTATCAAGCTCAAAAATAGTGGGATTAGAATTAAACCCACTTTTAACAATTTTATAACAAGGTGACTGATCATTCAATATAGGACCATCATCTAGAGCTTTATCATAATCATTTTCTAAGCAAAAATCTTTAGTACCATGCATTTCGAAGTTAGGCACAAATATAGGACTATCATAGATAACAAGAGCATAACTATTATCACAAGTTTTACCCATAGCAGATATTTCAAAATAATCCACATGAACATAACATTCATCCTCCTTTGGTAAGCATGGGGACAATCAAATAATGTAAGAGATAAAGAGTTACCCTCATTAGAAGGTAGGCATGGGTAGATCCATTCTTCCTCCTCTTGATCATCACTCTCGTCCTCTTTTTCATCTAATGAGCTTTCAGGTCTAGCAATTTCGTCTTCCATCAGCTCCAGCAAGGCATTAGTCTCTTCCATTTGTGGTAAGCATCTATTAATATATTCAAGAATATAGCCATTTTCTTCCTTGTAATTATCAAAACAAAATTTAAGTATATCATAAACCTCATATTTATAAGGTGAATCATCAGTATTTTCAAGCAAACTAGCAAGTTCAAATGCACCCTTCCAAGCAGTAAATTCTTCAATTTGTTCCACATCATAAAATTCAAAATTTCCTTTAACATAAGAAGATATGGTAACATTATCATTGTACTCACATTGAAAAGGTAGGTGTTTATACCTCCTACAGCAACAAGAATTATCACAACAATAAGTAACATTATAAGTAGAGCACACGTTTCTAGCAATGATATTCAATTTATCAATTTGTTCCCATAAGTGTTTCCCTTTTTGTGATAAGCGGTGTTACTTATAATAATATTTTTGTTCTTCCGTGAACCCACCTTGCCAATAAGAACTAGTTCAAAGAAACCAACCATTGATAGAAAGCATGACAAAGCAAGGCAATAACAGACCAACAACTATAGTAGCAAAATAAAAAATTGTGTTTTTGGTCAGAAAAATCAAACCAAAGGAAACTATTTTTTTGTAATTTTTGATATAAAGAAGCAAGCAAAACAAAGCAAAAGAAACTAAGCAAAGCAAAAACAAAGTAAAGAGAGTGATTGTGAAAGACTCCCCTTGTGAAGTTGTCCTTAACTCCTCGGCAACGACGCCTGAAAATATCTTGACGCGGCTCAACTATATAGAGCTTCAGCTGGGAGACCCCAAGAGGAAGGTATGCTGAGAACATCGAAAATTTTTCCCTTGGTTATGAAACCAAGGTTATCGAACCGGTACGAGCAAGGAAACAACTCCAAGGTGTTGCTGGCAACTTGGAATCCTGCACAAAACAAACTCAAGACTTTTCCCCAACTTGTAGTGTGGTTGTCAATCTCACCGGTTTGCTGAAAACAAAGGATTAAACGTATAGTGTGGAAGGTAATGATTGCTTGCAGAAAGTATAACAGTAGATGATGTATCAATGGTAAATATTGGACCGGCGTCCATAGTTCACTAGAGGTGCTCTCCTTAATATAAATAACATAACATGCTGGGTAAACAAATTACAGCGGGGCAATTGACAGGACTGAGCAAGGCATAACAATGTAATACTAGACATTCATGATTCCTATGAGATTCGATTGGGAATTACAACAATATACATAGACCTCCATCCAGCTGCATCTATGACTAGTAATCCACCTTCAGGTTATCATCTGAACCCCCTCTAGTATTAAGTTACAAGCAATGGATAACTGCTTTAAACAATGTGTGTTAAGTAAACAATACAATTGTTCCATGAACAAAAGATCGTGTTTTCTCCCTAGTGGCAACATCACATCTACAACCTTAGAGATTCCTGTCACTTCCTAGATTCAATAGAGGCATCAACCCACTATCGAGCATATATACTCCCTCTTGGAGTCACTAGCATCTACTTGGACAAGATAGCTACTAGAAACAGAGAGCATGCAAGATATCAAACAACATAGACATGATAAAATCAATAATCAATAATACATGATAGAATCAATAATCAATCTGACATAGTAATCTCAATATCCATCGGATCCCTACAAACATAACATGTGTGATTACAAATAGATGATCTTGATCATGAACGGAGCTCACAAGATCTAAACATCATATCACAAAGGAGGAGAAATAACCATCTAGCTATTGTATGGACCCATAGTCCAAGGGTGAACGACTCATGGATCATACCGGAGGCTGGCATGGTGATGAAGAAGGCCTCCGGGATGATCTCTCCCGTCTGGCAGGGTGCCGGGAAGAGCTTCAGATCCCCCCGATCTAGGGACGATGGTGGCGGTGGCTACAGACTATTTCGTGGATATGTGATTGGGTGTTTAGGGTTTTGGTATCGGGGGTATTTTATAGGCAAAGAGGCGAGGCAGGAGGGCGGACAGGGGGGCCCACACCATGCCCAGGCGCAGCCTAGGGTGGGCCCGCGCCTAGGGGGTGTGTGGCCACCCTGGGTCGCCCCTCTGTCTATCCTCTAGACTTTGTGTTCGCCTTGGTGAAATATTGACTTTGGCGTTCGTCCCGTCCAATTCCGAGAATATTTCCTTACAATCTTTTCTGAAACCAAAAACAGCAGAAAACAAGCATTTGGCACTGTGACATCTTGTTAATAGGTTAGTCCCAGAAAATGTATAAAAATACCTCAAAGTGTATACAAAGAAAAGTAAAGTTGATACTAAACAAGCATGGAACATTAAAAATTATAGATACATTTACGACGTATCAACCAGCGCTCCTTATGGGAGAAGCCCCCGAGTGTCTGTTCGAGTCATAGACTTGAGCATAAACTTAGAGTTGCCAGTTATACAAAACAATGACCCGAAAATTATTCAGGTGAACAAGGTCCCTATGGGAGTAGCCCCCGAGTCCGTAAATGAGTCACAGACTCAAAGAAGGACTTGAACCTTCATGACTTATGTCAAAAGTTCAAGTCCGTGACCAGTGCTACTGATAGGAGTAGCCCCCGAGTATTCTATTGAGTCGTAGACTCGAGTGAGTATTCCTATATTCAGTCGAATGAATCTGACCGTTGCTAGCTTTTTGCCCTTGAGACTTGATGACGTCATTGATGATGCTTGGTGAGATCAATCGTCTACGGCAGCAGTGATGACAAGACTAGACGCTAAAGGGTCCCACTTTATGATGGATACTTGACTAGTCACGTGCTGTTTACGCAAAAAGTTACTACGTCTCCTCGCTTTTAGCGCGTAGTGGACAGCGTGCTTGCGACGGTTGGGGCAATGCCCGCCACATGTACGATGAGATGAGGGACATGCGCTAGGGTAAGTAAATCAATGCTTCTGCATCATCGCCTTTGTTGTTTTATACGGCAAGGAGTTGCGGTAATTGCGCCCTTCGCCATTCTCTCTTGCTCTTCGATTTTTTACTTCACCACTCTCAGAGCTCGCGTGCACCATACGCTAGACGTCCTTCAGACTTTTCATCCTCGTTCCTTTGAGCCCACCGTGCTGCGCGCCACGTTAGCAAGATGTGAAAGTCCAAGAAATCCGCAGCCGCCACCGGGACAAGCACCACGGGTGCTGCAAAGAAGACCTCCACCGCCGGCCGCATTACGAATGGCAGTTGGCGGTGATCGACCGTGAGGGAGGCGGATTTGCGATGCCTACGTGAGTTACACCTAATCTCGGAGAAGAAGGGAGACATCCTCATCCCCAGAAATGAGGTAATTCCTCGAGCTCCCGAGGGATTTTTTATTGTGTTTGTTGCCTTTCTTGTTCGAGGCCTTTCCCTTCCTTCCCATGGATTCCTCTGTGGGATTCTTTTACTTTACGGGCTTCAGCTTCATCAGCTTTCGGCCAACTCTATTCTGCACATTGCGTGCTTTATCATGCTGTGCGAGTGTTGGCTCAGTATCGAGCCGCACTTTGGCCTCTTCAGGAAAATCTATTCCATGAACAGGCAATCGGGCTCCCAAGGGGTCTATGAACTGGGAGGGTGCAGGATATCCATCCGTCACAACATCCATTATTTCTCTTTATCTTTGTGCTAGTCCATCCAAGGGTGGAGGAACAAATGGTTCTACATCTGCGACTCCAAGCTCGCCGGCCAGAATTACGGGCTGGCCCCCTTTGACGCTAGCAAGCTGATATCCCGCAAGCGTTCATTGTCGAACAAAATTCTTGCGGGTGAGTCTGTGGAGGTGGACCAACTATATTAGCGAGTGGAGGCCCTCCAGCTGGTTCCAGGCAAAGAAGTCTTCGGAGTCGACATTATCCAAACATTCCTCAATCGTTGGGTGCATCCCCTCCAAGCTAGGGCCCATCTGATGTTTCAGTATGCTGGTGCCAGCGACCCTACGAGGGTGACGAAGGAGGAGATGTCCTCAGCAGACCTAGACAGGGCGCTTCGGCCTCTTCTCAAGTTTAAGGATGATGAGCCTCTTCCTGTGGAGTCATCGACTGCGCCCTTCAGTGCGCAGAACGCAGTTCCTCAGGTATGCACCTTTTTTGTCTTAAGAGATATGTCTGTCAACAATTCTACTACTTTATCACTTTGAATGATTTGAAATATTCTTTGGGTGCGTAGGATCTGGTCGTCGCGGGCATGTTCCCGCCTCTTCTTGATGAATTCTCGGGGGCACCAGATGGCGGGGACGCAGAGTCAGAAACTACCGTCCCCCAGATCAATCGCCTGCTGGTGACGAAGCCCCCGAGCGTAGCGACGAGGTCTCTCTGAAGAGAGCTTGGAGCGAGAGCTCGGATGTGTCGACGCCATTGACCCCGCAAGGGCCTGCTCATCTGGAGCAGCATGGCTTGGGGGACGACGCCTCCTCCCCTTTTCCTATTATTCCCCTTCGAGCTATGGCTCCTCAGCTGCCAGCCAAGAAGAAGAGAAAGGAGGCGTTGCTTGTGAAGCATCCGACATACCTTTGTAAGTTTCCTGGTACTTTTGTATCTTCAATGTGCTAAGTGTTAGCTTGCTGATTTTTCGAGTAACCTAAATGCTTCGACTGTGCTAGGAGGAACTCCTCAGACGAATCCTTCAAGGAAGAACTTGATGAGATGGCTGGGGAGTCGAAGGATGGGAGTGCGGAAGCTGCTGCGGCCTCCCCGAAGATGTCGACCAACTCCGGTGATGAAGTGTCGAGCTCCTCGAAGCCGAGGACTCGCGCAGTTATTGGTCGGAAGACACATGCTAGACCTTTGGAGTCTTCGGTGCCCATGTAAGTGTTATTCGACTGCTATGATCGAGCCCCCGAGTGTCTTCTTCTCTTTTGATTCTTCATTTTCCCACTATAGCATGTTATACACAGTTTGCAGCGCATTAGCCAGTAGTACATGTCCTTGGAGGAGAGCTTTTAGCAGCTCCAAGGTGATTATTGAGTTTCTCATTATGTTGCGACTGCTAGTGTCGTAGTTTATCTTCTTATTATTCTGTCTTTTGCTTCTTGGCAGATGAAAATAATAATGCTCTCCGCAAACTGGACGCTCTTGGCAAGAAGAAAAGCCATCCGGAGACCAAGGCGAAGGATGTTGTGGAGTCTCTCGAGCTCTATAAGAAAGAGACCCAGGAGCGCGAGAAGCAACTGATGGCTGTTGCTGCCTCCCGAGAGAAGGCCATAACGGAGCAGCTTATGGCTGCTGCCAAGGCGCTATCAGGTTAGTTGCCGCTTTTCCTCCTCTTCTGAGTTTTTGTTTGCGTCTTCCTCTTGATCTGAGTGTTCCTTCATCCTTCCTTCTTTATATTCTACTGGTATTGCGTTCGATCACAATGTCTTGGGCCACGGGGATCCCCTCTCGGATGCAATTAATGTGGTCAAAGACCATTGTAACTCCACCATTGAGACGGTGGGGAAGGCCAAGGAGGTTCTCAGGCGCTTCTACCGGGAGGTCTTCCCCAAGGGCGTAGCCCTTGATGACATCGACTCCCTAGACAAGGTGCTGGTTGGGGATGCACCGACGAACTACAAGAGGACCCGGAAGGGCGTAGGAGCTACCCTTGGTCTAGCCATGGCGTTGGATTCTAGCGCCCAGTTGAATCTGGGCCAGATCATCTCTAGGATGCCTGTTGCAGCAGATAGCACTGAGGTTGTCTTCGTCTCCTACGCTTTGCGTTGCAAGCCCTATGGTCCTCGCCTTATTGACCTGCTGGCCACCTACACGTTAGGGTAACAGCAGATGGCTAAGGCGCGGGCCTCTGAGTCTGCGGCTCCTTCGGATGCGGTTTCCCCCTAGGGTCTTCTCTTTAGTCTGTAGTTCTTTCTTTTGTAGTTGATATGTAATATAGTGAATGACTCTTGACGTGGCCACACAGTGGTCCTTTTGATGTGAATATATGCATCTTCTTCTATTGCTGGTGATTGTGCTTGTTCTTATCATTTGTTATTTGTGCGCCTTCTAGGGACCTTCGAATGTTACCCCTGTGGCCGCATCCTCTACCTTGGTTGTTGCTCTTCTAGTGACAAGTAAGGCGTCGTAGTTTCCCTTATTGCGTGACCGCATCCCAAGCTTAGAGAAGGACGCTCTCATCATTCGTGGACATGTGGATGTGTGTAAGTCCAAGAAAGAGCAGGCCGTTGCGAGAGAAGAATTTCTCCTTGAAGAGTTTTGGAAGATCGGCAAGCAACTCCAGTGTTAGTCAACGTTTGTGTCCGTGTTTTGATTTTTTACTGAGTACGACCACTGCAATTTCTGATCTGCTACTTTTATTTGTAGTTGTCAATCTCCTTCCGCAGGAAGAGAAGGAGCATGTTGCTATTCTGCTTAATTTCCTCACCCAACAGGAGTTGGAGGCCGAAGGCTTCTTTTGGATGGACCGTAAACGAGCGACTGTTGTTGCAACGGTTCATGATCGTGTCCACCAGGTGCTTCAGGTCTTATAGCGTGCAAGGTCGTCGCTTGCGTCTATCTGGGCTGCGATTCTTCCCATCGATGCGGCTCCATCCAGTTTCTTGCGGAAGCTGGGGAAGTTCTGCGGCGTGGATGCCATAAAAGATCTTATTCATCAACAACTCGTGGCGGGTGCAGAGGCAGTGATACGTCGGAAACGTATCTATAATTTTTGATGTTCCATGCTTGTTAGTATCTACTTTGCTTTGTTTTTTCTACACTTTGAGGTGTTTTTACATGTTTTCTAGTACTAACCTATTAACAAGTTGCCACAGTGCCAGTTGCCTGTTTTCTGCTGTTTTGGTTCCAGAAAACCTACTAAGGAAATATTCTCGGAATTAGACAGGACAAACGTCAAAGTCAATAACTTTCCATGGGGAAAAAGAAGTCCAGAGGGGATACGGAGAGGCGTGCCAGGGTAGCCAGACCCCCTTAGGAACGGCCAGGGGTGGGCCCGCCTAGGAAGGGTTTGGCCCCTCTGGCCGCCTCCTCGGCCTCCCCCTTCGCCTACAAGAAGCCCCCGATGCAGAAACCCTAAGCACCCGATCAAATCTCCACGAAACCGTATGTAGCCGCCACTACCATCATCCCTAGATCCGGGGGATCTGAAGTTCTTCCCGACACCCTGTCGGAGGGGAGATCATCCCAGAGGCCTTCTCTCCGGTATGATGTGTGAGTAGTACCATCTTGGACTATGGGTCCATGTAGTAGCTAGATGGTTGTATCTCCTCCTTTGTGCTTTCATGTATAGATCTTGTGAGCTCCGTTCATGATCAAGATCTAATCTATTTGTAATCATGCATGTTGTGTTTGCAGGGATCCGATGGATATTGAGATTATTATGTTGGACTGCTTAATGGTTTTGTCTTTATGATTCTATCATGTCTGTGTTGTTTGTGATCTTGCATGCTCTCCGTTGTTAGTAGATATCTTGGCCGAGTAGTTTCTAGTGACTCCAAGAGGGGGTATTTATGCTTGATAGTGGGTTCATGCCTCTAGTTTCCAAGGGAAGTGACAGAAATCTCTTCGCTTGTAGATGTGTTGTTGCCACTAGGGATAAAACAACGATCTCTTGTTGATGGAACATGTGGAATGTTTACCTTACACACTTTGCTTAAAGAAGTTGTCTGTTACGTGTAACTTAATACTGGAGGGGTTCGGATGATAACCTGATGGTGGACTTCTAGTCATAGATGTAGTTTGATGGCGGTCTATGTATCTTGTTGTATTGCCCAATCGAATCTCATAGGATCTTTCTGACTAGTAATTGCATTGTTATGCCTTGCTCAGTTCCTGTCAATTGTCATGTTGTAATTTGTATACCCTTCATGCCATGTTGTCTATCTAAGGAGAGAACCTCTAGTGAACTATGGACCCAGTCCAATCTTTACCATTGATACATCTTCCACTGTTACTTGTTTACTTGCTGCAAACGATTACCTTCCACACCATACGTTTAATATTTTGTTACAGCAAACCGGTGAGCTTGACAACCTCACTGATTCGTTCGGGCAAAGTCTTGAGTTTGTGTTGTGCAGATCTCCGCGTTGCTTGCAACACCTGTGTGACGTTTCCTTCCTCCTACTTGTTCGATAACCTCGATCTCTACTGAGGGAAGACTTGCTGTTGTGGTGCTTCACACCTTGCTCTTGGGGTTCCCAATAGACTCCACGTCAAGCACCAAGTTCTCTGGCGCTATCAAGGAGTCATGAACAAGTTTTCTAGCGTCATTGCCAGGGAGGCTAAGGACGTCTTCACTAGGGGAGTTCTTCACTTCCTTTCTCTTTACTTTGTTTTTAGTTTGCTTTATTTCTTTTGCTTAGTTTTTTTTGCCTCTTTTCAAAACCCCAAAAAAAATTAGTCTAGTTTGGTTTGCTTGCTTTATTCAAAAACACACAAAAATTAGTTCCTACTCTAGTTTCCACCTTTCTCTAGCTCACCTTGTTGCTCCCCAAGTTCGCCCTGAAGGATCTTGCAATAGGTAGTGGCTCCATAATTGGGAAAGATAACATTGAAGATTGTTTTAATCATGTTAGCTAGCATGATGACATTGAGGATAAATCTATAGCAGAACTTGCTCCTAATTATGAGATTGCTGCAGCTTCTTTAGTTCATATGTGGGAGGATAGGTTCGTTATCCTTAACCCCTTCATACAATTATTGTTCCTAAAACTAAAAGAAGAAAAGGATGCTGAAAAGAGAGAATTCATCCTTGAAAATTTATCAAAAGAATTTCATGATGTTGCTAGGGAAGCCAAAAAGGTCTTTGAGCGTTTTAATATGCTAGGCTCAAGTGTAGATGTTGTGGGTTCTGATAAAACTAAGCCTAGAGAAGAATTTAAGATACCCATCCCCTTTAATCTTGTTGGAATGCATGAAGCCTTTGAAAAGAATTTTGATTGGATTGCTCCTGAAAATATTTTTGATGAAAGTAGTAGACCAAAGAGAGATGAGAAGGGATCCTCCAAAACCCATTTGGATGATATACCTTTCATATTTGAAGACTTTGCAAGCATTGATGTTAATGCTTCCTCATTTGAAAATACTTGATTCTTCTTACTTCTTGTGCCTAACTTAAAGGCGTTAAAGAAAAGTACTTGTTGGGAGATAACCCAAGAGTTTTCTTGAGCCTTGGAAGTTATTACTTCAGTAATGAGCTCTCCTTATCCTTTTTGTTTGATTTTTGTGCCAAGAATGACCTCTAATGAGAGGGAAGTAAGATTTGGGGAGTTGCTACCCCGAAACAGAGTTCTGTCCTCCACCATAAAAATCCGTGAAGAGTCTCTATAACTCAGATTGAGCTCAAAATTTACAAATAAATCCCCCAGTATGTTAGATAACGTTTGTTAGTTCAACACGTTTTGATTTGAGCAACAGAAGATTTTTGAATAAATGGTTTCTACCTGCTGGTCTGTTTTGACAGATTTCTACCATTATTTGCATTTGCTTCTTATTGATTCCTTTTTTAGTTCTCTTTTGGGTAATTGAGCTTTTTGAAGGATTTGCTACAGTAGCTTGTGTTTTTAGTGAAAATCCTTGTTATTCCAAAGGCTTTGCCAGAGGTCTAATATCTTTTGAATAAACTAATGTTGCTAATGAAGATTGTGTGAAGTTTTGTATGAAGGAAAAATTTCAGGTGTAGAGAGAGAATGATGCAATGCGATGAAGAATGGACAAAAGGTCAATCTTGGGGATGCCACCATGGTGTAACCCCAAGAAATATCCAAGAGGTACAAGCGTCAAAGCATGGGGATTCCCAAGGCATCCCCTTCTTCATCAATAAAAAGCTCAGGTCTGTCTAGACACTTCGTTTTTATTGTTTCATGCACAGTTGTGTTGTTCTTGGAGCGTCTTAGTTTTCGTTTGCTTTGCTTAGGTTGTTTAGTTTGCTTGAATAAAGTAGTTTGGACCCCGTTCTCGCTGTGTTGTTTTGCAAGTAAGTTGCGTGGTGTTGGAAAGGAGGAGTAAGTTCTTGCTTGAAGTGCAAGAGGAGGTTGCATTGACTGTGACTTAGACTTTAGCAAGACATGCTAGGTGTTGTTTTGACCTTATGCTTAGTGATTATTGCTGTAGCATGTCTTGTTCCAACCAATTGGGATTGCTTAGTGTGTCTTGAAGAAATTATGCGTTGTTTTAGCATGCAAAAGCATAGTATTGTGGTATTCTACTTTAATGTTTTGTTTGGGTTCACTTGGCACATTCTCACACCATGTTATGACTATGACAAGTCACCATAGACTCTATGATCATTTAGTCCTTGACTTGTGGTATCACTCTATGCTTTTATTAGTAATGCTTTGTTGCTCTACATGATTATGGCCATTATGCTCTCTTAGTTGGTTGCTCCCAGTCTTTTGCTAGCCTCCACTTGTATGAGTAAGCTCTACTCATGCTTCCAACTCCCAAGAAACCAAGTTATTCTAAAGTGTTCACTATATACTCCTATGCATTGTGTATTACACCATTAAAAGTATATTCTTGCTTTCAGCTATCTTCCAATTAAAAACTATTTTGTTATGTGAAAACTTAGTGATTAAAGCCCTCACAAACTTGATGGCAAACTTTATATTCTTTTCCCCTAATAAACTTGAACCATTGTGATGTCTGTGTTGTATATGCTTGCACTTATACGTTAGAATTAGCAGAACCGTGCTGTCACGGGGAACATTTTCAACATTGCACTTGTACTTTGTACTTAGTTGATATCATGATATTTTGTCTATGGATGTCACCGGTGTGAAATAAAGAGGAAACTTGTAAGTCCATAGAGTAAGTATCCTGTGTTAGAGAAACGCCTGGGCCGCTAGCCTAAGCATCCTCAATAAAAAAACTATGCATATAGTAAATAAAAAGATCGCTGAGATGCTCATTGTCTGCTTGCCTTGTCATTTTGGTTATGGGAAAGCTCATGTACCATGTGCAAGGGGTACCCCGTTGGCGGTTCTCTATGATATGCAAATACTTAAAATGACAAGAACTTACCTGTGACTTGAGTTGAGTAGCATGAGGTGTGGCCCTCGTATTCAAGGGACTTGAGATTGCCAACTTATACTTCGTCAAGCATATACTCCATATTTGTTCACTTCAACCTTAATAACTTCAAGATGCTTATGATAGGGGAAATGAGGGCTGAAAGCTAACAAGTACCATAATTTTTGGAAGCTCTTTTTGAAACTTGAAATCCCTTCTTCCTTTACAAAAAAGGCCTTTCTTTCACCATTACTTGAGTCTCCACCTTCTACCTTTAGGCACATTAAGAGATCATAGTTGTCATTCTGTGTGTACTGTTCCAAAGCTTATTGATTGATGCATTGTAACATCCCTAAAATCATGTTTTCAAAGTTTGCATATCATCCATGCACTCATAATCATTTAGGGAATCATTTCCAAAGTCATTACAAAAACAGAAGCATTTGTATGCTTATTATTTTATGTAAGCAACGCATTGATCCAATGCTACTCTCTAGTGAGAGATTATTTGCTTTAAACCAATGTTGATTGTTCATAGGATTGTTTGTTAAATTCCAAAGCTTGGACAAAGATTTCAAAACAAAGAAACAAATTTAAACCATTTCTTTGTCTTTATTAAGCAATGGGTAAAAACCTTGTTTATTTTAAAAATTCCAAAGTGCCAAATTATTTTAAAGTATACAACATTGTTCTGCAATCAAATGTGCACAATTTTCACTTTAAAAAAAATACATAAATGGTTTGAATTTAAACTTATTTGGAATTCATTTGAATATTTTTCCTGAAAATCGAATTAGAAAAAGAAAAAGGATAAAGAATCAGAACTAGGCCAGGCGCCACCCTTTCGGCCCAGTAAACAAAACAGCCCACCCGGGGTCTCCTTTCCCTCTCTGTTTCTCACCGCAGCAGCACGCACCCTCCCTCGCTGTCAAGTGGACCCAGCGCTAGGTCAGCTCGTCGTCCCCAAACCCCGCCCACGACCAGGCCTTCGCCGTTTCTTCCACCCTTCATTGTCGCGATTTCAATTTGCGTAAATGGCGATGAATGCGTGCGCAATATCCGCCCCGCTCATGGCTACTTAAGCCCCACCCTGCCATGGCCATTTCCCCTCACACCACTCGCTCGCTCCGCCACCAGGGTGCCTCTATTTTGCGTTGAATCGCCGCAGACAGAACCAACTCCGGTGTGCGATTCCGGTAAGCGTCGACCGCCCCCTATCTCTGATTCAAACGAACGTGATCAGTATACCCTTGTGCATCTTCTCATGCCTTTCTTTTGCTCTGAATCGCCCTAGACCGTCGCCATCGTCCACCTCTGGAAGCGACTGAAGCTCCATGCAACTCCGGCGAGTTAATCTGGTTAGTCCCGAGCGCGCCTTGCTCTCTCTTTGATACTCACATGACCAGCATCGTTCCCCACATCTAAAGCGCCGCTTGTTTCTCTCTGGCATGATCTACAGCGTCGGCAACATCGACGAACAGCCGTGCCCGACGACAGGCTTCACTCCGACGAGCAATAGCAGCCAAGTCCGTGCGCCCCTGTCTCTCCCTCAACCACCTCGAGCACCGCAACGACCTCACGAGCTCGGTAAGCCCCTCTACTGACCCCATCCCCCTCCGTAGCCGCCGGAACATCACTGGTAGATCCGCGCCACCGCGCCGCCATCGCTAGCGCCGCCCATCTGTGGTCGCTTGATCGATAGCCGTCAGATCTAGATCCAACGCATACGATAGATCACTTATTGAAGGGGTACGTTTTAGATATGGTCGTGCGTTTTCACTTAGATCGTACGGCCCACGTTGATCGATCCGGCCGAACCGGTACGGGCCAATCAAAACACGCTGCGTGTCCTGTTCTTTGTTTTAAAATTTTGAATTAGATCTATTAGTGATTCAAATTTGTATAATTCATAACTTTTGATCCGCACGTTCAAATTTTACAAATTTTATATCATTGGAATCAGGAGAAAGAATGCTATCCATTTATGAAATGTGTTTAATGTTTTTCTTCTGTAAAATTGATTATTTTTGCAGAGACATTTGTAGACTTATTTTGAGTGTAGAAATAATTTGAAAAATGAATTAAAGATCAAATAAAGATTATTTAGTGTGTCTTGGTTTTGTTTATGATTCAGTACTGTTTACATGTCTTGTTTGGTGTAGAAAATCATCACATGGCATTTGCATGCATTCATATATTTTTTCTTGTATATTTTTGATATGTGAATTTGGTGCCATTATTTTATGTGTAGATTTTGGTGCTAATAGTGATTGTGGTTGTGAAGATTGTTGCTACTACCCAAACTACCAAGGCAAGTGGTGCTTCATGTTTCTATCCCAATATTTTTACCTATGCATTAGAAATATTTTGTATAGGACTTGCATGATTATTTTGCTAAGTATCTATATGCTATGCTTGGGAAATCCTAGTAGTTGTAGTAATGTTAGAATTTCCTATAAGTTAAGATACTTGCTATTTCCATGCTTAGCCTAGCTAGTAGGAACCAAGGGTGGATTATATATTCATGCTATGAGAAATATTTCTAAGTATTTGACTTATGTTTTGCTTAATAAAACAACTAAGTGAATGAAACACCTGGGTGGAATGGAAAGATTGGTTTGTGTTGAGTGGTTACACAAGGCCCATTTCTATGGTTTACCTTGTGTATCACACTTGTGGAAAGCCACCTAGGAACAAAGGGATTTGAGATGCCAAATGTTAAGAAGCTTCTAGTGCAGCCACATGGCATTATGGGCTCTGCCTGGACCATATAGGTTGCAATAACTTAGCCAAATGGACAGTTGGTGGTAGGGGAATGATAGGTTGGAGCGCGTCCATTTTGGTCTAAGGGAAGGCTTCTGAAAGGTCCTGTCTTGGTGAAAATCAAGTCTTGTGGGGAAAGTGCACAACCTCTGCAGATGGAAGAATCTAAGTACTTAGCCATGTCCCTGGTATTGGACAACTTGAGCATCAAGACATGGAAGCTGTCAAGAATCTCCTCATTCCAATTTCCTAAGTTAAAACTTGTGGTTGAACAAGGGTGAAGGTTCACCAATTTCTATTGGTGGTTCCTTGGGAAAGTTTTGTCAAAGAAAAACTTAGTGTTTTCAACTAATAGGTAAAACCAATTTTGAGCAAAGCATGCCTAAGCTACACTTAGCCAAATTCATGTAGTAACTAGATGTTAATATTTTACTAAGGTATCACTTGCCAATACTATTCCAATGTATTGACCCACTGTGGTTGTAACTTGTGATGTTGCAGGTTATGCTGATGATGATTAGGGGTTATGAGTATTCACTCAACATGCTTGCCTGTGGCACATGAAGATGAAGACTTTATTTATGTTGTTATGTTTAAAATATTTTATTAGGCCTATGGCCATGGAGTTGTAAAAGACTATGTTATCTCTGGAATGACGATGTAATAATGACCTTTGTTTCTGTGTACTTCATCTTAAACTATGGATGCTAGCATTTGATCCAGGGACTAGCATTGCAATCACAGGGATCCTTACCTTTATAAGGGAGGGATCTTACATGCATATTGTGATATTACTTGTTCTTGTGCTATTTGTTTCTAGTCATCCTTGTGAACTTTGAAGGTGTCCTATGCATCTCTATTGCTACTCTATGAGGGACAAGCTGATTGCCACTATGCTATGTTTTCTGTATGTGAAACAAACAAACGTTTTTCAATGCATGTTATTCATGATCTTTGTTAGTAGCTTTTGATGTTGCATGCATAGTTACTATGTCCTATTGTTAGAACTCCATCTTTCATGCACATGTTTAGAGTTCTTTGATCCCAGCTTTCAATGCTTGCACATGGTTGGATCTTTATTGTGAGGGTGCATGCCACCTCAAAAATTATTGTTTTATCACTTACCTACTCGAGGACGAGCAGGAGTTAAGCTTGGGATGCTTGATATGTCGGAAACGTATCTATAATTTTTTATGTTCCATGCTTGTTAGTATCTACTTTGCTTTGCTTTTTCTACAGTTTGAGGTGCTTTTTACATGTTTTCTGGTACTAACCTATTAACAAGTTGCCACAGTGCCAGTTGCCTGTTTCCTGCTGTTTTTGGTTCCAGAAAAGCTAGTAAGGAAATATTCTCGGAATTGGACGGGACAAACATCAAATCAATAACTTTCCGTGGGGAACAAGATGTCCAGAGGGGAGACGGAGAGGCATTCCAGGGCAGCCAAACGCCCCTAGGCGCCGCCAGGGGTGGGCCCGCGCCTGGGAGGGATGTGGCCCCTCTGGCCGCCTCCTCGTCCTCCCCCTTCGCCTATAAGAAGCCCCCGATGAAGAAACCCTAAGCACCCAATCAAATCTCCACAAAACCTTCTGTAGCCGCTGCCACCATCGTCCCTAGATCAGGGGGATCTGAAGTTCTTCCCAGCACCCTGCTGGAGGGGAGATCATCCTGGAGGCCTTCTCTCCGGTATGATGCATGAGTAGTTCCACCTTGGACTATGGGTCCATGTAGTAGCTAGATGGTTGTATCTCCTCCTTTGTGCTTTCATGTATAGATCTTGTGAGCTCCGTTCATGATCAAGATCTAATCTATTTGTAATCATGCATGTTGTGTTTGCGGGGATCCGATGGATATTGAGATTATTATGTTGGATTGGTTAATGGTTTTGTCTTTATGATTCTATCTTGTCTGTGTTGTTTTTGATCTTTCATGCTCTCCGTTGTTAGTAGCTATCTTGGCCGAGTAGTTGCTAGTGACTCCAAGAGGGGGTATTTATGCTCGATAGTGGGTTCATGCCTCTAGTTTCCAAGGGAAGTGAGAGAAATCTCTTCGGTTCTAGATGTGTTGTTGTCACTAGGGAGAAAACAATGGTATCTTGTTCATGGAACATGTGGACTGTTTACCTTACACACTTTGCTTAAAGAAGTTGTTTGTTGCTTGCAACTTAATACTGGAGGGGGTTCGGATGATAACCTGAAGGTGTACTTCTAGTCATAGATGCAGTTGGATGGCGGTCTATGTATCTTGTTGTATTTCCCAATCGAATCTCATAGGATATTTCTGACTAGTAATTGCATTGTTATGCCTTGCTCAGTTCCTGTCAATTGCCCTGCTGTAATTTGTTTACCCTTCATGCCATGTTGTTTATCTAAGGAGAGCACCTCTAGTGAACTATGTACCCCGGTCCAATCTTTACCATTGATACATCTTCCACTGTTACTTGTTTACTTGCTGCAAACCATTACCTTCCACACCATATGTTTAATCCTTTGTTACAGCAAACCGGTGAGCTTGACAACCTTACTGATTCGTTCGGGAAAAGTCTTGAGTTTGTGTTGTGCAGATCTCTGCGTTGCTTGCAACACCTATGCGACGTTTCCTTCCTCCTACTGGTTCGATAATCTCGGTCTCTACTGAGGGAATACTTGCTGTTGTGCTGCTTCACACCTTTTCTCTCGGGGTTCCCAACAGACTCCACGTCAAGCACCAAGTTCTCTAGCGCTATCAAGGAGTCATCAGACGGCGCTGGTGCTTTTTTGGCTGCATCGCCGTGATGTTGACTTGGCGGAAATAGCAGCAGGGCCACCCGCTCCTACGTCTAGTATGGCGTGGGACATGCGTCCGCACTATGTTGAGGTTGCTTGCCATGCTGAGGATATCGTCGACCTCTTCGACGAGAGGACGAACATCCTGCTCTAGTGTAATTGAGTCCTGCAAGTTTTGAACATAGTGATGTAAAATCTATATAGTCTTGAGTGGGATTTTGTGCCTTTGTAAAGTTTGTAAGTATGTATTTAAACATAGTGCGTTGCTGGTTTTTAATATGTCCATGTCCTTTTTGTTATCCTGACATGGTCAGCTACTCAGGATGATGCGTTATTGTGTTAGTCGACAAAGTAGTAAGGTGAGGCACAGCCCCGAGCGTATTTAGGATTGAAAATGTACATAAGAGAGAGAAATATTTTGGCCAAAGAACTTAGCTTTTATTCATTGCATAGTAGGGGGTACAAGTCAGCTGAGTAGCCTGGCTGAATAGCATCATTGAAAGTAAAACGGCTAGGGGTAGAAGCGTCACAGTTGTGCGACGTTCCAAGTCCGGATGGCAATGGGTACCTGTCACCAGTTAACCCGCCAGGTACCCGCATCAAATGGAGGAGGGTTTGGTTGGAAAAAACCCACGGGTCTCTTAATGGTAAAATCTCTGACCCGACGGGTCTGGTGGCGGCGGGTATGGAGGTATGAAACCCATACCCGTTAACCCATACACCCGCCAAAGACAGGTAGAGCCCACCTGTCATGTTCTTGTTAGACCTTTTAATTATGATGAACTTGTTGGACAAATACTTGTTATTGTAATATTTGTACATGTTATTTTAGTATTTGTACTTGTTATTGTGAATTGTGATGGACTTGTTAAATACAACAAGGTGCTGTCAAAATCTTGTACATAATATACGATTTTCTCTCAAATTTATGTGCTCTCATTCACCTTGATGGGTACCCATTGGGTCATGGGTACCCGTCACGGGGCGGGTCTGGTGGAGTTTACGACCCGCCAGCGGGTATGGAGGTGAGTGGAGGTGGCGGGGAGAGGTGGCGAAGGCGGGTATGGAGGTCACAAACCCGCCCCCATACCCGGCGGGTGCCACCCGTAGTTCCAAGGGTTGGAGTATGCTACTCCGGACTCGATGTCCTTTAGGCTGTAGGCGCCACCTAGGATTACTTCGGTGATCACGTAGGGTCCCTTCCAGGGTGACTCTAGCTTCAGGTGTCCTTTTTGCTTGAGGCATAGGACGAGGTCTCCTTCGACGAAGGACCTTGGGCGTAGCCGTCTACTGTGTTAGTTGTGGACACTTTGCTGGTATGTCGTTGAACGGGCTGCGGCGATATCACGAGCTTCATACAGTGCGTCGATGATGTCTTTGAGTGTTGTTGTTAATTCGGCTTCTCTATAGGCTACGACCCGTGGGGCCTTATAGCGTACCTCAGCAGGTAATATTGCTTCGGACCCATGCACCATGAAGAAAGGTGTGTAGCTGGTAGCGCTGTTTGGTGTTGCGTACAGGATCCATAGGACAGAGGCTAGCTCATCCGCCCAAGCTCCTGCCATCAGTTCGAGTGGGCGTAGTAGCCGCTTCTTGATTCTGTTGCAGACGAGGTTGTTGGCCTTTTCAACCTACTTGATCGTTGGTCTGTGGATGCGCCACGGAAGCATACATGACGTTGATGCCAAGCCCTTCACAAAAGTCTCAGAACTCCTTTTAGGTGAATTCCATGTCGTTGTTAGTTATGATGTTGTAAGGCACTCCGAACATGTAGATGATGGATTGAAAGAATTTTACGGCAGTGGCGTCGGTTTGGTTAGTCACAGGAATGACCTCAATCCACTTCGTGAACTTGTCGACTGCCACCAGGAGGAAGACGTGTCCTCCGGGTGAGGACTTCTACAGTTTGACGACCATGTCGAGTCCCCACTGTGCGAAGGGTCAGGCTAATGCTATGGGTCGTAGCTCTGAGCGTGGTGCGTGCGGATTTTCTGTGAACCTTTGGCAGGCATTGCACCGTTCGGTGATGTCCTTGGCGTCACGCATCGCGGATGGCCAGTAGAATCCAACTCGTAGAGCCTTGGTGACAAGCACGCGGCTGCTTGTGTGGTGGCCGCAGATACCTTCATGGATGTCGAGGAGGATGCTCATCCCATCACTGTTGGTGACGCACCGCTGGAGTACTCCTCTAATACTGCGCTTGTTTAGCTTGCCGTTGATAATGGTGAAGGATTTTGATCGGCGAGCGATGTTCATGGCGTCCGTCGGGTCCTCGGGTAGTTGTTTGCTCACTCGGTACTTGGTGTATGGCTGATTCCATGTTTGCTCGATTTCTAGGACCTGCATGAGAATCACCATCTCGACGTTTGTGTCTAGTTCTTTAGGTACTTTGGGTTTCTCGGATGGCGTAGCCCTCGAGTGTGTCATGGCGTCGATTTTGTCTTTTAGATTTTTTCGCTTGATGGAGGGCACGCAAATTTGCTCGAGGAACACACCCAATGGAACTGGGGTACAGGTGGAGCCAATTCATACGTCGTAAACGTATCTATAATTTTTGATGTCCCATGCTTGTTTATTATCTACTTTACTTTGCATTGTCTTTACTTTGAGGTGTTTTTATATGTTTTTTTGGACTAACCTATTAACAAGTTTCCATAGTGGCAGTTGCCTGTTTTCTTCTGTTTTTGGTTCCACAAAAGTCAGAAAATCAATATTCTCAGAATTGGACGGCACAAAAGCCAAAGTCAATATTTTACTGTGGGGAACTCGGAGCCAGAAGTCGAGACATAGAAGACCACCGGGGGGGCACACCCCCTGGCCGCGCAGCCAAGCCTGGACCGCGCCTGTGGGGGGTGTGGCCACCCTGGGTGCCCCTGCCTCGCCTATAAGAAGCCCCCAATACCAAAACCCTAAGAACTCAATCAATCTTCCACGAAACAGTCCGTAGTCGCCGCCACCATTGTCCCTAGATCGGGGGATCTAAAGCTCTTCTCGGCACCCTACCGGAGGGGGGATCATCCCGGAGGCCTTCTTCATCATCATGCCAGCCTCTGGTATGAAGCATGAGTAGTTCCACCTTGGACTATTGGTCCATGTAGTAGCTAGATGGTTGTATCTCCTCCTTTGTGCTTCCATGTTTAGATCTTGTGAGATCCGTTCATGATCAAGATCATCTATATTCATAATCATGCATGTTGTGTTTGTGGGGATCCGATGGATATTGAGAATACTATGTCAGATTAATTAATGGTTTTGTCTTATTGATTCTATCATGTCTGTGTTGTTTGTGATCTTGCATGCTCTCCGTTTCTAGTAGCTATCTTGGCCGAGTAGATTCTAGTGACTCCAAGAGGGAGTATTTATGCTCGATAGTGGGTTCATGCCTCTATTTAATCTAAGGGAAGTGACAGAAATGTCTAAGGTTGTATATGTGCTATTGCTACTAGGGAGAAAACGACGGTCTCTTGTTCATGGAACAAGTGGATTGTTTACCTTACACACTTTGCTTAAAGCAGTGAGTTGTTGCTTGCAACTTAATACTGGAGGGGGTTCGGATGATAACCTGAAGGTGGATTACTAGTCATAGATGTAGTTGGATGGCGGTCTATGTATCTTGTTGTATTGCCCAATCGAATCTCATAGGATCATGAATGTCTAGTATTGCATTGTTATGCCTTGCTCGGTCCTACCAATTTCCCTACTGTAATTTGTTTACCCAGCATGTTATGTTTGTTTATCTTAAGGAGAATACCTCTAGTGAACTATGGACCCCGGTCCAATCTTTACCATTGATACATCTTCCATTGTACTGTTTACTTTCTGGAAACCACTATTACCTTCCACACCATATAGTTAATCCTTTGTTTTCAGCAAACCGGTGAGATTGAAAACCTCCCTGATCATTGGGGCAAAGTCTTGAGTTTGTGTTGTGCAGGTTTACAAGTTGCTAGCAACACCTTTAGGTCATTTCCTTCCTCCTACTAGTTCGATAACCTTGGTTTCTTACTGAGGGAAAACTTGTTGTTGTGCTCATCACACCTTCCTCTTGGAGTCTCCCAACGAAGCTCTATGTTCAACCAGTGCACCATCAAGACTTTTTCTGGCGCTGTTGCCGGGAAGGCTAAGGACGTCTTCACAAGGGGAGTCCTTCATAACCTTTCTCTTTACTTTGTTTTTGTTTTTCTTAGTTTATTTTTCTTGGTTTTGTTTGCCTCTTTATATCAAAAACTAAAAAAATAGTTTCGTTTGGTTTGATTTCTTTTATCAAAAACACAAAAAAATTAGTTCCTGCTCTAGTTGCTGGTCTATTATTGCCTTGCTTGGTGGGTTTCTATCAATGGATGGTTTCTTTGAAACTAGTTCTTACTGGCAAGGTGGGTTCATGGAAAAAGAAAAGTATTATTATAAGGAACACCGTTTGTCACAAAAAGGGAAACACTTATGGGAACAAGTTGATAAATTGAATACTATTGCTAGAGAGGCGTTCTCTACTTATAATGTTACTTATTTCTTTGATAAATCGTGTTGTTGTAGGAGGTATAAACACCTGCCTTTTCAATGTGGGTATAATGATAATGTTACCATATCTTCTTATGTTAAAGGAACTTATGACTTTTATGATGTGGAACAAATTGAAGAATTTATTCCTTTCAAGGGTGCTTTTGAACTTGCCAGTTCGCTTGAAAATACTGATGATGCACCTTATGAATATGAGATTTATGAGATACTTAAATTTTCTTTTATAATTACAAGGAAGAAAATGGCTATATTCTTGAATATTTTAATAGGTGCTTTCCACAAATGGAAGAGACTAATGCCTTGCAGGAGCCTATGGAAGAAGAAATTGCTGAAACTGAAAGCTCATTAGATGAAAAAGAGGAGGAGAGTGATGGTTAAGAGGAGGAAGAATGGATCTACCCATGTCTACCTTCTAATGAGAGTAACTCTTTACCTCTTACATTATTTGGTTGTCCCCCATGCTTACCAAAGGAGGATGAATGTTATGTTTCTATGGATTCTTTTGAAATATCTGCTATGGGTAAAACTTGTGATAATAGTTATGCTCCTGTTATCTATGATAATCCTATATTTGTGCCTAACTTCGAAATGCATGGTACTAAAGAGTTTTGCTTAGAAAATGTTTATGATAAAGCTCTAGATGATGGTCCTATATTGAATGATCAGTTTTCTTGTATAAAATTGTTAAAATTGGGTTTGAAGGTTTTAATCCCACTATTTTTGAGCTTGATAAAAATTATGTGTTTGTATATCATGAAAATAATGCTTTATGTGATAGTTATATTTTTGAGTTTATTCATGAGGATACTGAAAATTATATGAGAGAGGAAATTATGGTTTTAGAAGTTTTCATGGTACTAAAACACCTCCCTATGTGCTGAAAGTTGATCTTGTTTTATCTACCCTTTCTTGTTACTATGTGCTTCTTTGATTTATTTTCTTACAAGATTCCTATGCATAGGAAGTGGGTTAGACTTAAATGTGTTTTTAATTTGCTTCTTGATGCTCTCTTTTACTTCAATTCATATTTCTTATGTGAGCATCTTTCTTGTGCCTAACTTAAAGGCGTTAAACAAAAGTATTTATTGGGAGATAACCCAAAAATTTTCTTGAGTCTTGGAAGTTATTACTTCTGTAATGACCTCTCCTTATCCTATTTATTTGCTTTTTCTGCCAAGAATAACCTCTAATGAGAGGGAAGTAAGATTTTGGGGAGATGCTGTCCCGAAACAGATTTCTGTGCTCCACCGTAATTTTGTCAAATCTCTATAAGTCAGATTGAGCTGTAATTTTCTGAATAAATCCACCTGGATGTTAGATAACTTTCTTTAGTTCAGCACATTGATTTGAGCAATAGAAGGTCTTCAAAAAAATCGGTTTCTACCTGCTGGTCTGTTTTGATAGATTTTTGCTATTAATTGCATTTGCTTCTTATTGATTCATTTTTGGGTTCTTTTGGTGAAATTGAGCTTTTCGAGGGAATTTCTATAGTAGCCTGTGTCTTTAGTGTAAGTTTTTGCTATTTTGAAGCTAAACCCAAACGTCTATTATCTTTTGAATACACTAATGTTGCTAATGAGAATTGTGTGAAGTTTTGTATGAAGGAAAATTTTCAGGTGTACAGAAATAATTATGTAATGACATTAAGAATGGACAAAATCCCAAGCTTGGGGATGCCACCCCGTGTCACCACAATAAATATTCAAGAGGTACAAGCGTTAAAGCTTGGGGATGCCCAAGGCATCCCATTCTTCATCAATAAAAAGCTCAGGTCTTTCTAGACACTTCTTTTTATTGTTTCATGCACTGTTGTGTTGTTTGATGATGCTCGACATGGCACTTCGTTGGTAACCCCAAGCGCAGGGTGCAACGAGCAAGCAGCAAGTTTTCCCTCAGTTGAGATCGAGGTTATCGAACCAGAAGGAGGAAGGAAACATCACACAGGTGTTGCAAGCAACGCGCAGACCTGCACAACACAAACGCAAGACTTTGCCCCAACGAATTAGTGAGGTTGTCAAGCTCACCGGTTAGCTGTAACAAAGTATTAAATGTATGTTGTGGAAGGTAATGGTTTGTAGCAAGTAAAAAAGTAACAGTGGAAGATGTATCAATGGTAAAGATTGGACCGGGGTCCATACTTCACTAGAGGTGCTCTCCTTATATAAACAACATGGCATGCAGGGTAAACAAATTACTGCAGGGAAATTGATAGGAACTGAGCAAGGCATAACAATGCTATTACTAGTCAGAAATATCCTATGACATTCGAGTGGGCAATACAACAAGATACATACACCGCCATCCAACTGCATCTATGACTAGAAGTCTACCTTTAGGTTATCATCCGAACCCCCTCCAGTATTAAATTGCAAGCAACAGACAACTGCTTTAAGCAAAGTGTGTAAGGTAAACAGTCCAGATGTTCCATGAAAAAGAGACTGTTGTTTTCTCCCTAGTAGAAACATCACATCTACAACCGAAGAGATTATTGTCACTTCCCTTGGAAACTAGAGGCATGAACCCACTATCGAGCATAAATACCCCCTCTTGGAGTCACTAGAAACTACTTGGCCAAGATAGTTACTAACAAGAGAGAGCATGCAAAATACAAACAACATAGACATGATAGAATCATAAAGACAAAACCATTAATCAAACCAACATAATAATCTCAATATCCATCGGATCCCGGCAACCACAACATGCATGATTACAAATAGATTAGATCTTGATCATGAACGGAGATCACAAGATCTATACATGAAAGCACAAAGGAGGAGATACAACCATCTAGCTACTATATGGTCCCATAGTCCAAGGTGGAACTACTCACGCATCATACCGGTGAGAACGCCTCCGGGATGATCTCCCCTCCGACAGGGTGCCTGGAAGAAATTCAGATCCCCCCAATCTAGGGACGATGGTGGTGGCGGTACAGACTGTTTCGTGGATATTTGATCGGGTGCTTAGGGTTTCTGCATTGGGGGCTTCTTATAGGCGAAGGGGGAGGTCGAGGAGGCAACCAGGGGGCCATACCCTAGCCAGGCGCGGGCCCACCCCTGGCCGCGCCTGGGGGCATCTAGCTTCCCTGGCCCACTTCCTTGTCTCCCCTCTGGACTTCTTGTTACCCACGAAAAGTAATTGACTTTGACGTTTGTCCCGTCCAATTCCGAGAATATTTCTTTACTAACTTTTCTGAAACCAAAAACAGCAGAAAACAGGCATCTGGCACTGTTGCAACTTGTTAATAGGTTAATACCAGAAAACATGTAAAAAGCACCTCAAAGTGTAGAAAAGTAAAGCAAAGTAGATACTAAACAAGCATGGAGCATCAAGAATTATAGATACGTTTCCGACGTATTAACATCCCCAAGCTTAACTCTTGCTCGTCCTCGAGTAGGTAAGTGATAAAAGAATAATTTTTGAGGTGACATGCACCCTCACAATAAAGATCCAACTATTTGCAAGCATTTAAAGCTGGGATCAAAGAACTCTAAATATGTGCATTAAAGATGGAGTTATAACAATAGGACATAGTAACTATGCATGCAACATGAAAGGCTACAAACAAAGATCATGAATAACATGCATTGAAAAACGTTTCTTTGTTTCGCATACAGAAAATATAGCATAGTGGCCATCATCTTGTCCCTCATAGAGTAGCAAAAAGATGCATAGGACACCTTCACAGTTCACAAGGGTGACTAGAAACAAATATCACAAGAACAAGTAATATCACAATATGCATCAATTAATAAGCTTTGGAACACTACACACAGAATGACAACTATGCCCTCAAAATTGTTCCTAAAGGTAGAAGGTGGAGACTCAATACTGGTGGAAGAAAGGCCTTTTTTTGAAAGGAAGCAGGGATTACAAGTTTCAAAAAGAGCTTCCAAAAATTAAGGTACTTGTTAGCTTTCAGCCCTCATTGCCCCTATCATAAGCATCTTGAAGTGGTTAAGGTTAAAGTGGCAAAGATGGAGTATATGCTTGACGAAGTATAAGTTGGCAATCTCAAGTTCCATGAATACGAGGGCCACACCTCATGCATATTCACCTTTGGGCACAGGTAAGTTCTTATCATTGTAAGTATTTGCACATCATTGAGAACCGCCAACGGGTACCCCTTGCACATGGTACAGGAGCTTTCCCATAACAAAAATGACAAGGCAAGAAGACAATGAACATCTCAGCAATCTTTTTATTTACCATATGCATATCTTTTTATTGAGGATACTTCATAGATAGCTCATGATGGTGATGCTGCAAGTTTCCACCATGATTAGGCATGGCTTAGGATAGCGGCCGAGGTGTTTCTCTAACACAGAATACAAACTCCATGGACTTACAAGTTCCCTCTTTATTTCACACCGGTGACATCCATAGACAAAAGAGCATGATATCAACTGAGTGAAAAGTACAAGTGCAATGTTGAAAACATTCCCTGTGACAGCACGGTTCTGCTAATTCCAATGTATAAGTGCAAGCATATACAACAAAGTTGTCACAATGTGTCGTGGTACTTCCGATGAGTACGCCATGGAGGGGTCCTCATAGTGCGTGTTTAGAGACGTGGGGGAAGGCAAACGGTTGACGGGTACGAGGTAACACAGCTTACCCAGTTTTAGATCCCACAATGGTGGCGGAATCCTACTCCTTCTATAAATCACTATAATGGAAATACGCCGAGTTACAGAGATAGGTTCGCTATGCAAGGTTATGTCAATTTGTGTATCATCATGCCCTAAAGGCTCCCATAGGCCCGACTTATATAGTCGCCAGGTCCAAGGGTTATAGGGAAAAGTCCTAGCCAGACAGGTTACATAGTCCTACACGGTCTATTATTAGTCTAGCGTGTCTTGTACTCCAAGGCTTTGGGTACGTCAGTGACTCCTTCATAGCCTTCCTTTATCCGGCATGGGCCTCCCTTCTGGATCCATCTAACTGGGCCGCCCAGCAGGCCATGGGCCATGCTACCAACTGTGGGCCATCCGGGTTATCCGGATAAGAGACATGCTATGAGGATCCCCATATAGCATATCCCAAACAGTAGCCCCCAGAGAACTCCGCGATCTTGCGCCGTCTTGTCTCTTCAGGTTGAATGCTCCGTCTAGATAGATGTCGGCAAATCGTCAAGCAACATCTTGTAGTCCTCCCAAAGAACCCTGCAAGGTTTTCTCCATCTTCAACTTGTAAGTTGGAGAATTGCTGAATCTTCTATTGTACTCTTCCGTAGCCGTATTGGATCTGTCTATGCCGGAATCTTCCGATGCGATGGCTCATCTGCCTATGACAGCTAGGGCGACGTAGACATAGGTCAGCAATGCCTCGTAACTTACATATGCAGAGAACGCAATCATGTCCATTTTTCCCGCACGAGAGATACGAACCATTTGCGGTGATGGTTGGTAACATGGCGAAATTTCCGCGCGCATCCCCGCATACGTCGCCTACGCGGCAACCGTTCGATCATGATGCACGAATCTTGATGCCGGAGGTTATAAATAGTAATTGCGGTGGAAACTTTACTTTTCACCTCATTCTCCTCTGCTTCGTCTTCTTCCTCCAGCGAGTGCCTCCTCGAGCTCTACGCTCAACGTGCGAAAAACCCTAGATCCCCAATCTCTCCCAGTCACCATCAAACACACCCAATGGCCAGCAGCATCTCCCCTCCCTCCATGGCGGCGTTAGGCGAAGCCACGGCGACTCTGGCGAGCTCCGTCGTCGTGCCTCCAGAGGTTCTGGTGATCCCCAAGTCCGCGGTGGTCGAAGCCACCGACGGCGACCATAATCCAGCGGCGCTGGAGCTGCTGGAGGAGGAGTATGACTCCCACAAGGGTGATTGGCGCGGTTTAGATATCACGGACCGCGATATCAAAGAAATGATCATTGAGGGCTACCTTTCTGCGACGAAGGGGCTCGCCTGGCGGGCGGCGCTAGCCGGCGAGGTCACACCTTCTCGCCAAGACGGAGAAAAAGTGTACCTCAAAGCGCAACTGGTACGCGGCGTCTCCCTGCCCATCTCCAACTTTTTCCTTGCTGTCCTGAATCATTACCGAGTACAGCCTCAGAACCTTTCCCCCAATAGCATCTTAGCGCGTAGCAATTACGCGGCGCTTTGCGAGGGTTATCTAGGGATTAGGCCTAGGATAGATCTCTTCATCTATTTCTTCACCGTCAAGCGTGAAGCCAGAGCCGGCAAGGACGAGCTCAGAAATTGTGGCACTATTATTTTTAAGATCCGTCCTGGCCGGCGCTTCCCCGACATCGTCGGCCACGAGTCCTGCAAGAACTGGCAGCGGACGTACTTCTACGTCCCAGATATCCTTCTGGCTGGCCAAGAAGTCACGTACACGGCCTTCGTCGATGGAGCTGCCGCCGAAGCCTGGACATGGATATCCCAGGCCTCCCTTCCCTCCGACATTGATGCTTACCGCGCTATAAGGCGGATAGACTGGTTCGTAGAGACGGGTCTAACCGGATTGGACATGGCCATGTGCTGGTTTATCGGGCGGATCCAGCCTCTGTAGCACTGCATGAAGCTGATGCACGAGTATTCCAACGATAGAAGGGATAGCCTCCGCATCTCCGAGGATAACTTCTCGAGCGACTCCATCAAGCTCCGCCTCAAGGACATAGTCAAGGTGAAGGATAAGAAGCGTGGCTTCACCATCACCTACAACATGTTCGTAGAGAGCAAGTGCCCAAAGGTAACTGTTTGTTTCCGTATATGACATATACTCTAGTTCTTCCGTCTAGCCATTACCATCTCATATAACACGGTGGTTCTTCACTTAACAGCTTAGCGACATAGATGAGGATAGCATGGCTCCTCAAATCTATGATCCAAAGATGAAGGAAGTCACTGTCGTGTCCGACGACGATGCTCCGTTGGTGCAAAAGCGGAAGAACTCCACCTTTGACGCTGCCGACGGAGGCAAGAAGAATAAGACGGAGGGTGGAGCCTCCAAGAAGACTACCGCCGCCCTGGAGGCGAAGAAAAGAAAGATTACAGGGATCCCCTTTGCCAAAGCACCCCGTCTTGTGTAAGCTTCTTTCCCTCCGACATTGTCCAGTGTATGTCTTATTTCTATACTTATACTTTTTGTGTGTTTCAGGAAGAAAGCCACAACCAGTTTGAAGAAGACCTCCAAGACTCTAGGGGCTTCTAGAACCATCAAGGATATGTTGCATCATGACGTTTCTCCCCACGCATCTCCCGCCATCGCCCATGCCACTCCCATCGTCAAACCTGCATCCTCTTCGACAAGCTCTCAAGCTAAAGAAGCATTTGGCCCTTCCGCCATGGAAGTGGACTCAGGCGCCTCCAGCGAGCTTGCTGTTGTCGGCGAACAGGCGACGCAGGAAAGTGCCGCACACCAAATGGCTGAAGCTCTGGCTAAGGATGCCATCGGTAGCGGTAAGGCAGTGGTGGAAGGTGGTAATCTGCTGAAGGCGGCACCTCCGCACCCAAGAAGACCATAGAGTTCCCGAAGATAGTCTATCCGGTACTTACGCCGGGTAGCACTTCTCTGGTTCCTGGCGCAGCGCCGACATCTCCAATGTGCAGCCTTTAGGAGCTTCTCCGGCAAGCAGAAATCTTGCAAGGAAACAGTTTGTACTTTGGCAAGTTGCTTGCCGAGAGTGCTACAAACCTCAAGATCATCGCACTTGTAAGTTTTATTTGCCTTTTGCTTTTCATATGAGTATCCCACTGTAGCCCCCGAGGATTTAGACGGAAAACCATAGGTCTTTGCATCTAAATGCTCTAAGAGTGACTAAGCTAGAAAACTTCTCACTGTAGCCCCCAAGCATATAGTTTGAATGAATTATTCCGACTAGATGCTTTCAGAGTAGCATACGCAGTGTTTATAAATTTTAATACTGTAGCCCCCAAGCCTCTAGTTGTAACTGAATTAGTTCCGACTAGATTCTTAAAGAAAAGCTAAGCATATGACTGAGTTAAAAACTGTATACTGTAGGCCCCAAGCTTCTAGTTGATAAACTGAATTAGTTCTGACTAGATGCTTAAAGAAATACCAAGCATATTGTTAAAAAACTCTCGTTGTAGCCCCCGAGCTTCTAGGTGGAAATTTTTCTGCTAGATCCTCCAAGTAGACCAAACAACGTTTTAACTTTTCTTCTTTCCATAGAATGAGAATGCTCGGAGGGGTGTCTCCAATGACAAGTACCAGATGATGCGCGCGGATTTGGAAGCCGAAAAGGGTAAAACTGCCTTCTTCAAGGAACATATCATCAAGAGCAAGCGTCTGTTTTTCCTTTCTTTTTCGTTTTCCAACTTGGTCTTGTGTATTCTCCGAGTACTCACTGTGTACTTTTCTTTCTCCGACTTGCAGAAACTATTTCCAAGGCTAAGGATATTGTCGAGCAATCCAAGCACATTCAGCAGCTGGATAGCGAAAACAAGATCATTAAGCAGGAGAGGAAGGACATGCTGAAGATGCATGAAGACTCGATGAAAGCGCTGCAAGATTCCGCTAGTGAGGAGATGAACTGCTTGAAGGAGGAAATTGCGATCTTAAAAGATCAGAAGAAAGCTGCCGATGAGCAAAATCAACGCCATCATGAAGAGTACAAGATCCTCCGACAAGAACGAGACTCCATGGCAGATATTATCCAGCATGCTGAGATGATCATCTTCAGTAAGTGATTCTCCGTCTTGGACTTCTGTAAGCTGAATACTCTGAATTTTTTGAACTCATGTGCTCCTTTTGTCAGAAATTCGCAGCTCCTATGGGTTTAACCCGGTCGCCTCCTCCGCCAAAGGAATGCATGGTCCTTTCCGGCAACTTTATCAACACCGCCATTAAGCAAGCCAAGGAGATATCCAAGCCCCTCCAAATTAATATCAAGGCATCAGACTCTGTGGCGAAGTTCTCGGAGATCCTGTGCCGAGCCCCCGAGCATAGCGCAAGCTGGAAAGATTCATGTGCACAGGCCGGTGCAAGGATGGCGCTGTCCATGGTCAAGGCACATTACGAAAATGCCGACATCGACACGGTAACCTCTGGTATTCCCGACGTAGATGAAGAAGGCCAAAAGATAAACCACGAATCTATCTTGGCGTCACTCCCGGGTTATGACACTAGAGTCGCCGAGTTGATCAACGTTAACGTCTTCGTGCCAATGAAAACCATCGATGGCGGCAACCAAAGCTCTTCCGAGTCCCTCAACACTGCCGACTTCGAGGAAGGTGACACTCATGTTGCCGACGATGCTGCTTCCAAGTCGCCTGTGCCAGAGGAATAAAAAACACTTTGTAATATTTGTTTCCTCTATAATATGTATGCGGAAAAAACTATGTGTTAACTTAAGGCGGAAAACAATAGTTGTTATTTCCTGCTACTCAAGAACTGGTTCCAGCATGTATATATTTTTTAGTCAAGTGTTGGCTTATCCATTACTTTGGTTTTTATGCTTGACTTTTCGTGAGTCGGCAGACACGTTGTTAGAACCATGCACTCAGGCGATGATGCCCAATGGCACCGTCAATAACCTAAGCACAAAATCGCCGACAATAAGTGTCGAAAGTCACTACTCTAGAATCCAAATAAAAATGACTGTGTAGACCAGAAAACTTAAGATAACGCCCGTAGGCGGAATTTTCACAAGTGCAATCGCAAAGCTTGTGCATAAAGGTTTTATACGATCCAAAAATGAACACTAAAGGAGGTAAAAGACTTAGAAATATGAGTGAACCAGAGAGCTTTATTTCATTGATCATATAAGAGGTACACAATAGATGAAAAATGCTAAGTGTAGAAAGGACGTAGTTGTGCTATGTTCCATGGCCGATCAAGCTCCGGGTAGTCATCATCCAGGTCACGTCGCTTACGCTTATGATCATCGTTGGGTCTATCCTTCAGTTCACGAATGTTAACGAGGTAGTAAGACCCATTGAGTAGCGCCTTGCTTATGATGAACGGTCCTTCCCATGGCGGGGATAATTTGTGTGACTTCTTCTTCTTAAGTCGGAGCACCAGATCCCCCTCTTTAAACGAGAGATGCCGGATGCAGTGACTATGGTAGTTGCATAGCTTCTGCTGGTAGATGGTGGATCTTTGGCATGCCAAAACGCGCTCCCCCTCGAGAAGGTCCATATCTAGGCGTATGGATTCTTCAGCGTCATCTTTGTCGTAGGCGGCGACTGTTGGTGCATCGTGAAGGATGTCGGAAGGCAGGATGGCTTCTTCTCCATATACCATCAAGTAAGGGGTCTAGCCGGTGGATCTGTTGGGTGTAGTTCGTAAACTCCACAGCGTAGATGGCAATTCTTCCGCCCAGGCTCCAGCTACTCTATGCAACAGTGCCTCAAGGCGTGGCTTCATTCCCTGTAGAATTAATCCATTGGCTCGCTCAACCTGACCATTGGATTGTGGGTGTGCCACAGATGCAAGGTCAAGTCGGATGCCCTTCCCAAAAATAAGCCTCCACTTCTCTGAGTGACAAGTTGCTGCCGTTGTCGGTGATAATGCTATGTGGGAGACCAAATCTCACCACTAGATCCCGGACAAACCTAAGGCAGTTGCCCCATCGAGCTTTCTAATGGGTTTTGCTTATATCCATTTAGTGAATTTATCAACGGCTACTAGCAGATGCGTAAAACCACATGGTGCCGTCTGCAACGGACCAACCATGTCCATCCCCCAGACTTCAAACGGCCAAGTTATTGGTATTGTTCGCAATTCTTCAGCAGAAACATCTGGTTGTCGGACATAATACTAGCATCCCATGCATGTCTCCACCAGCTTGTCGGCGTCCGCCTTCGCGGTCAGCCAGTAGAATCCTTGCCGGATGGCTTTCGTGACCAAAGATCGGGGAGAGGCGTGATGCCCGCAATCTCCGAGATGGATTTTGCGTAGGATTTCGATACCTTCTTGCTGGGAAACACACTTAAGGTATACACAGTAGTGCTTCTTTTGTAGATTTGTCCATTGATTATGGTATTGCCCTTTGCTCGACGTACTATTTGTCATCTTTCGACTTTGTCGTCGGGCAAAGTTCCGTGTTCGAGATACTCCATGAACGGTTTTGTCCAAGCCGGAGGGACCTTTTCCATGATGTGGACAAAATATTCTACTCCGTCCGAATTGTCGAGGTCTGCTCCCTTCACGGATGGTGTTCGTAGATGCTCTAGGAAAACTCTTGGTGGAATTCGGTTGTGCCCTGATCCAAGCTTAGACAGGAGATCAGCCGCCTCGTTTTGCTCCCTAGGTACATACTTGACCTCGTAGCCCAAGAAGCTCTTGGCTATCTCGTCCACTTCGTCTCGATATGCCGCCATCATAGGGTTCCGCGCATTCCAGGTGCCAGCCACCTGCTAGGCAACCAAGTCGGAATCTCCACAGCAAACTATGCGCTTGATGCCAATATCCTTTGCTACGCGTAATCCATGAATGAGTGCTTCATACTCCGCCATGTTGTTTGTAGCCTCGAAGTGGATTTGCCGAACGTAGTGTAGCTTGTCTCCAGTTGGTGACTGTAGTAATACACCAGCCCCCGAGCCATTGAGCAGCTTTGATCCATCAAAGTGCATCACCCAGTATTCTAGCTTTGTCAATGGGGTAGCATCTGGCATCTCCATACAATCCGCGATAAAATCCTCCAAGGCTTGTGACTTGATAGCGTCGCGTCTCTTGTAGGTGATCTCGAAGGCGGCAAGTTCGATGCCCCCACTTCGCAACCCTTCCTGTAGCGTCGCTGTTGTTGATAATGTTGGACAGTAGAGTTTTGCTCACCACTGTGATGGGGTGCTCCTGGAAATAGTGCCTCAGCTTTCGATAAGCAAGGAGTACTCCATAAGCTATCTTTTGGTAGTGCGGGTAACATTGCCTGGACTCCGTCAAGACCTCGCTTACATAGTAAACTGGTCGTTGAACTCCGTGCTCATAGCCTAGTTCCTTCCACTCTACCACGACGATGATGCTGAATACTCGGTTGGTGGACGCCATTTAAATTAACATGGGCTCACCAGGCTTGGGTGCTGCAAGGATAGGCGATGAGGAAAGAATCTCCTTGAGCTTCTTCAATGTTGCATCTGCCTCGTCCGTCTAGGTGAATTTGTCCGCCTTTTTCAACAACTTGTATAGTGGCAGAGCCGTCTCTCCAAGTCGGCTGACGAACCGAGTAACTGCTGCAACACAACCTATTAGTCGTTGTATGTCCTTTAGGCATGTCAGATGGTTTATGTTTAAGATGGCCTTGATTTTCTCCAGGTTGACCTCGATTCCACGCTGGGAAATGATGAAGCCCAACAATTTACCGGCTGGAACCCCGAAGACGCACTTCTTAGGGTTAAGCATCATGTTGTATTTCCGGAGATTATCAAAGGTTTCTTTTAAGTCGGAGATTAAGTCAATTGAATTTTTAGACATCACCACTATATCATCCACATAGGCGTGAACGTTCTGACCAATTTGATCGTGTAAGCAATGTTGCATTGTCTGATGGTACGTAGCACCTGCGTTTTTCAGCCCAAAGGGCATCGTGACATAGCAAAACGTGTCGTAGGGGGTAGTGAACGAAGTGACCAGTTGGTCCGACTTCCTCATCTAGATCTGGTGGTATCCTGAGTATGCATCAAGAAAACACAAAAGTTCCGAGCCAGCCGTCGTGTCAATGACTTGGTCAGTGCGAGGCAAAGCAAAGGGATCTTTGGGACATGCTTTGTTCAAGCCGGTGTAATCAACGCACATTCTTAATTCTTTGGTTCCCTTTTTGGGGACAAGTACAGGATTGGACACCCATTGGGTGTAAAGTACTTCTCGGATAAAACTAGACTTAAGTAACCTAGCTATCTCTTTGCCTATGGTGCGTCTCTTCTCATCTCCAAAGCGTCGTAGAGGTTGCTTCACTGGTTTCCATTTTGGATCAATGTTCAAGATGTGCTCGGCAAGTTCCCTAGGTACACCTATCATGTCGGCAGGTTGCCAGGCAAAAATGTCCCTGTTCTCACGGAGGAACTCGACGAGCGCGCTTTCCTATTTGGGATCCAGGTTCGTCCCAATGGCGGTGGTCTTGGCGGCATCGCCTACCACAAGTTCCACCGGCTTGGTCTCGATGGCGGCCTTGAACACTGGAGCAGAGTCGGAAATCTATTTCTTCGACGCGGGCATCTCTGAGGCATCGACCTTGCTCTGGATCTCCTTGAATTCTTCGCTATAGAGGACAGCTTCTGCATAGGCTGCTTCTCCAATCTCGCAGTCCCTAGCTTTGGCAAAGCTTCTGGATACGGTGATGACACCGTTTGGTCCGGGTATCTTAAGTTTGTTGTAGACGAAGCATGGCTTGGCCATGAAGGTGTGGAATATGTCGCGGCCGAATATGACGTGGTACACGCTCTTGAAGGGGACCACCTCAAAGGTCATGCGCTCTTGGCAGTAATTATTAACATCGCCCAAGGCTACCTGAAGTGTAATGCACCCAAGGGACCGAGCCTCCCGACCAGGAACTACGCCGTGGAAGATGGTGTTGGTCCGCCTTAGGTTTGCCTCCGTCAAGTTCATCTTCTGCAGTGTATCCAGGTACATGATGTTGATGCCGCTTCCACTATCCACCATGCATTTGGTGAACTCATTGTCATCAATCAAGGGGTTGATGACCATGGCGTATTGGTTCTCCATAGGTATGAGGTCTGGGTGGTCCTTCCTGTCCCAAGTAATTGGAATCTCCGACCATCGCAGGAATTGGGGAACTGGGAGGAGAGTAGCCATCAGTATCCTCATGGAGGTTTTCTGTTGTCAGACGGTGGGGGTCCAAGGAAAGTGTGGTAAACTGCATGCTTGGGGCCAACGTCCTCGTCCATGTCACTTGAATCCTTGGACTCCTCCTCCTTCTTCTTCACCTTGCCCTTTCCTCGCGGTATGTTCTTACGACTTCGCTTGTAGCCGGACTCCGGGTCCTCCTTGAGGTCGTTGACGAACTTGCAGTGTCGATTGGTATGGGTGGCCTTGTCGTTGACATCGAGGTGTACGAGGCACGGCATATCGCGGTACTCTTCGTAGGTTTGGGGAAGGCGGAGCGCTACCGAGGTAGTTTCACTTCCTCGCTGCTGCCCACGAGCAGCTCCCCGTCCTCGGCCACGTTGTCCGCCATCACCTCGTCATGCGAAGGTCATAGCGACCATGTCGGGAGTTTGCTTTTGTTCTGGAGCAGTTTTCTGCTTTGTGATGTTGTTCCTCCGAGCTTGAGTTGGAACGGCCGTTGCCGACAGAGAGCCGCGAGCATCGTCATCGGCAGCTGCGAACTCACTAGCCAACCGAATCATCTAATTCAAGTCTAGCTGGTGATTGTCCTGCAAGCGCTTCAGCTTATGTCGGAGCAACGCGTGTCTTTCCAACCCATCAATGAAGGCGGCCATGGCGGTCTGAGCGTGCACTCCTGCGCAGGAATTTTTCATATCCAGCCAGCGGGAGAGGTAGGCACGAGATGTCTCATCTTTCTCTTGCACGCACCGCTGTAGATCGCCAACAATGCATGGACGTTTGTACGTACCCTCGAAGTTCTTGGTGAACGCTTCTTTCATGTCCAACCAATTGGAGATGGATTTCTCTGGAAAGACACCAATCCATTGACGGGTCGGCCCGCTAACATCAATGGGAGGTACTTGACGGCAACGTTGGGGTTACCCCTGGCGATCTCCACCACGTTGCCGTAGTCCTGCAACCATGTAGTTGGCTTAGCGGTGTCGTCATAGGGCTTGATGGTCTTGTCAATCCAGAAACCTTTGGGGTAAGTTGCGGACCGTATCGCAGGTCCAAAGCAACATGGTCCCAGGTATGGTCCTTCCCGGGCCTTGTGGATCTTGTCTATCCGCGAACGTGCGTTGTATGGCTTCGGGCTTCTTTTCTTCTTGTCAACATGGGATGGGCTGCGTGAACGACGCGGGCCTCCTCCGCCATGGTGACTGCTAGGTGGTGACGGAGGCGGAGGTGGCGGTGGGTTAGCCTTCTTGCTATTACCCTCCTGCAACGCCTCACGCTTGTCGTGGTTGCTTGTCGAACACGGAGGGTCATGGAGCGACCTGCTCTTGTGTCCCTGGTTGCGCTAATCGTCATGATAGGTCTGCTTCGCGTTATCGTGGATGACAATGTCGCCCTGCCTTGGCAGGGGTATATCCGTACGACGGTGAGCCTTGGTGTCTTCGTGATGTCGGGGTGAGCAGGGTGGTGGCGATGGGCGACGAGGTTGGGCCTTACCTCCGTGGTCGGAGGATATGGGGATAGCATCCTTCCTGTTGCGCGCATCCCTCCGTCTTCGTTCTGATGAACCCGTCTGAGACCCGACATCAAGAGGAGATCTGTCCCTTGGCAGTTTATACTGGCTAGACTAGCAAAGCGTTGGGTCAGACTCAAGCCTCTGAGAGGTGGCCTTTTCCTGCTGTTTTACCGACTTGGCCACTAGGTCATAGACCTGATCCACCGCCTCAGGCGATCTATCCTGCTCCAGAAGGGTCTTGGCGACGGCGAGGTTGAGGAGAGGAGTGGGCATCACCTTCCTGCCTTCACTGTCAATGTATGGCTTGGCTTGTGCCGGCTTCGGGGGAGCCCATCCTAGGTTTCGCCGTACACCAGGATCGTTGATGACGCGAGCCGGAGCTTTCTTGGCCTTCTGCTGCTGCAGCAGAGTCTTGTACTCGGCCTCCATTGCTCTAGCTCTCTCTATGGATTTCTGCGCATTGACCAGATCTCGATCTAGCTTTGCGCCTTGCTCCGCGATGGCATGCGCCTCCTCTAGCAGCTGCTGGTGCTTCTCGTCAAACTGGTTCACGTTCCGGATATGAGTTACGGCCAGTGGCTCGACGAGGAGATTGCTATAGATCACTGTATCAGCTGGAGTAACTTGGGCAGCAGCAGACGTAAATGCTGGAGGCGGCAAGTTTGCGGTGTTGTTGTTGCTCGGGCCGATGCCGAGTTCCTATGCCTGTTGCACTGGGTTAGGCGGAGGGGGCATCACCTTTGCGCGATCATTGTCGGCAGCAACAGGTGGTCCCTTCCCTTTGTCCAGAGCTGTAGCCGGAGCTCATCCGAGCTGATCTTCATCCATCACCGTCCCAATGGTGACGAACACCTCTCGAGACGTGACGGCATTGTTGGCTTGCTCGTCGTGCGTGTACTCCTCCTCCATCTCCTGCATGGCGGACTCTAGCTCCTCTGGACTGAAATCTATCTCCTCAGAATCTGCACTGAAGTCGGCGTATAGCGCGTCAATCATAGAGTCGGAGGGTGCCAGGGATTCCTCGATGATGTGGGGTGGAGGTGCAATAGCAGCGACGATGACTGGAGGTGGTGGCGCAGCTGCGGCGATGGCGGCCGGAGGCGGTGGTGGCAGTTGCTGAGGCGGCGGCGCTTCGCCAATGAACGCAAGATCCGCCTGGGCTGCCCCCTCGACCTCCGCGTAGCTATTGACGGTGTTCACCATGCTTTCGAAGGTGAGACGTCATGAAGCTTGCTGCCGCCTTAAAGAATGCTGAAGGAGCATTCCCTAGTCCAGTCCTTCCACAAAGTGATACATGGCATCATCATTGGGGTAATGTGCCAGATCGGCTTGTATAAGGAGCCACCTGGCAAGGTAATCACGGGGGTTTTCGCTCTCTCTCTGAACGCAACGCGCCAGATCGAAGATGGTAACCACGCTGACGAACTTGGATCTCTGATGTCCAGAAGCACGAACGAAGCCGGCGGACTTGCAGTGATCTTCCACCGTTATATCCTGCAAAGGGGCGGTTTGGGTGGGCCTTGAATTTTTCCGATCTTTGCCGGCAAACTCCGAAGAGAGATCCGACATCGATCCTTCCATGAACGTATCCTGCCCGTAGGTGGTCTGTGCGGGTCTTGATGCTCCTCCGACTGCCAGCGAACTAGTGCTCGAGTCGGTTTCGCCAATGAAGAGGTGGATGTCTCCGATAGGAACGATCGAACACCGCGTAGGGTTCGTCTTCACCGGGATCTAGAACTCGTCGAGAGGGACGATCGGAACATTGCCGGAGAAGAGAACGCGACCGATGGCTACGGTTTTGTCGATTCCCGCGAAGATCTTGGTCCTCGCCCGCTGAAGAGCCTGAAGCGCCTCTTGCCCCACGGTGGGCGCCAACTGTCGTGGTATTGCCGATGAGTACGCCATGGAGGGGTCCTCACAGTGCGTTTTTAGATACGTGGGGGAACGCGGACGGTTGACGGGTACGAGGTCACACAGCTTACCCAGGTTCAGATCCCACAACAGTGGCGGAATCCTACTCCTGCTATAAATCACTATAATGGCAATACGCCGAGTTACAGAGATAGGTTCGCTATGCGAGGTTATGTGAAGGTGTCTATGATCGTTCCCTAAAGGCTCCCATAGGCCCGACTTATATAGTCGCCAGGTCCTAGGGTTACAGGGAAAAGTCCTAGCTGGACAAGTTACAGAGTCCTACACGATCTATTACTAGTCTAGCGTGTCTTATACTCCAAGGCTCCGGGTATGTTGGTGACTCCTTCGTAGACTTCCTTTATCCGGCATGTGCCTCCCTTCTGGATCCATCTAACTGGGCCGCCTAGCAGGCCATGGGCCATGCTACCAACTGTGGGCCACCCGGGTTATCCGGATCGGAGACATGCTATGAGGATCCCCATATAGCATATCCCCAACACAATGGTTCAAGTTTATTAGGGGCAAAGAATATAAAGTGTGCCATCAAGTTCGTGAGGGCTTTAATCACTATGTTTTCTCATAACAAAATAGTTTTTAATTGGAAGATATCCGAAAACAAGAATATACTTGGAATGGTGTAACACACCATGCATAAGAGTTTATAGTGGACACTTTGTAATAACTTGGTTTCTTGGGAGTTGGAGGCATGAGTAGAACTTACTCATACAAGTGGAGGCTAATAAAAGACTGGGAGCAACCAACTAAGAGAGCATAATGGACATAATCATGCAGAGAAATAAAGCATTACTAATCAAAGCAAAGAGTGGTACTACAAGTCAAGGACTAAATTATCATAGAGGCTAATGGTGACTTTTCATAGTCATAACATGGTGTATGCATGTGCCAAGTCAACCCAAGCAAAGCATCAAAGGAGAATACCACAATACTATGCTTTTGCATGCTAAAACAACACATGATTTCTTCAAGGCACACTAAGCAATCCCAATTGTTTGGAACAAAACATGCTACATCAATAATCACTAAGCATAAGGTCAAAGAAACACCTAGCATGTCATGCTAAAGTCTAAGTCACAGTCAATGCAAGCTCCTCTTGCACTTCCAAGCAAGAACTTTCTACTCCTTTCCAACACCAAGAAACTTATTTGCAAAACAACACAGCGAGAACGGGGGTCCAAACTACGTTATTCAAGCAAACTAAACAACCTAAGCAAAGCAAACAAAAACTAAGATTCTCCAAGAACAACACAACTGTGCATGAAACAATAAAAACAAAGTGTCTAGACAGACCTGGGCTTTTTATTGATGAAGAAGGGGATGCCTTGGGCATCCCCAAGCATTGACGCTTGTACCTCTTGGATATTTCTTGGGTTGACACCATGGTGTCATCCCCAAGCTTAAGCTTTTGTCCATTATTCATCTCATTGTATCATTCTCTCTCTACACCTGAAATTTTTCCTTCATACAAAACTTCACACAATCTTCATTAGCAACATTAGTTTATTCAAAAGATATTAGAACACGGAAAAAGCTTTGAAACAACAAGGCTTTTCACTAAAAACACAAGCTACTGTAGAAAATCCTTCAAAAATCTAAATTCACCTAAAGAGAGCTCAAAAAGGAATCAATAAGAAGCAAATGCAAATAATGGCAGAAATCTGTCAAAACAGACCAGCAGGTAGAAACCAATTTTTTCGAACATCTTCTATTGCTCAATTCAAAAAGTGTTGAACTAACGAAAGTTAGCTAACATACTGGGGGATTTATTAGTAAATGTTGAGCTCAATCCGAGTTACAGAGACTCCTCACGAATTTTTATAGTGGAGGATATAAATCTGTTTTGGGACAGCAACTCCCCAAATCTTACTTCCCTCTCATTAGAGGTCATTATTGGCACAAAAGCAAAGAAAGGATAAGGATAGGTCATTACTGAAGTAATAACTTCCAAGACTCAAGGAAACTCTTGGGTTATCTCCCAACAAGTACTTTTCTTTAACGCCTTTAAGTTAGGCACAAGAAGCAAGAAGAATCAAGTATTTTCAAATGAAGCAGCATTAACATCAAACCTTGCTTTCAAAGGAGGAGCAAAAAGCAACTTCTCTCTCCTCACAGGGAAGTGTTCAATACCTTTCTTGAATGGAAATTAATACTTGATGGTGCCTTCTTTCATATCAATGATGGCACCAACTATTCTAAGAAAAGGTCTTCCCAAAGTAATAGGACAAGAAGCATTGTAGTCAACATCCAAAACATAGAAATCAACAGGGACATAAGCATTGTTAACCATGATGAGAACATCATTAATACTCCCCATGAGTTTATTCTTATCATTATCATTGAGTGGGACATCCAAATAACAATCTTCCAATGGTGGCAAATCAAGCATTTCATAAATCTTACTAGGCATAATAGAGATACTAGAACCAAGATCACATGAAGCTTTGAGATCAAAGTCATTCACTTTCATATTAATAATGGGTTCCCAACTATCTTCTTCTTTCCTAGGAATAGAAGCTTTGTGTTTTAGCTTCTCTTCCTTAATCTTGACAAGAGCATCTGTAATGTCTTTAGTAAAGGCAACATCCATATCACTAGCATCAGGACTTCTAGAAAGATTTTGCATGAACATAATTACTTCAAAAATATTGCAACCATCAATATCAAAGTCAAACTTAGCGTCACTAGTAGTAGGCTCAATAGGCTTAGGCATAGTAGGAGGAGGAATAGGGACTACTGGTGGTTTAGTGGTGATGGTGCACACACTATTGTTTCTATCAATTTCAGTTTCCCTTTCCCACTTAGCATGGAGTTGAGCTAATAGCCTAACATTTTCATCAATAGTAATTTGTATGGCATGAGCAGTAGCAAAGGTGTTTTCCATAGTTTCAGGTTTAGCAGCCATTTTATTAATCAAGGAAGACTGAGCTTGAGACAAAGAGGATATATTTTTCTCAACAGTTAAAAGCTTTTCCTCTATAGTCTTATTGAAAGTGGTTTGTTTACTAATAAAGTTCTTGAGCATGACTTCAAGTTCAGAGGGGGGGCACTTCTAGCATTATTGTAAGAGCTTCCGTAGGAATTGCCATTATTAGGAGGATAAGGCCTATAATTGTTGTTGCTACCAAAATTATTCCTATAGGCATTGTTGTTGAAATTGTTGTTTCTAATGAAGTTCACATCAACTTGCTCTTCTTGAACAACTAAGGAGGCTAAGGGAACACTATTAGGATCTAGAGGAGCTTTCCCATTAACAAGCATAGCCATAATGACATCAATCTTATCACTCAAAGAGGAAGTTTCCTCAACAAAATTTACCTTCTTACCATGTGGAGCTCTCTCAACATGCCATTCAGAGTAGTTAACCATCATATTATCAAGGAGCCTTGTTGCGGCACCCAAAGTGAGGCCCATGAAGGTACCTCCAGCAGCTGAATCCAGCAGGTTCCTTGAAGAGTAGTTCAAACCTACATAAAAAGTATGGATAATCATCCAAGCAGTGAGTCCATGAGTGGGACAATTCTTAACCAAAGTTTTCATTCTTTCCCAAGATTGAGCAACATGTTCATTATCAAGTTGTTTAAATTTCATAATGTCACTTCTCATAGATATAATCTTAGCAGGAGGATAGTACTTTCCAATAAAAGCATCTTTGCACTTAGTCCAAGAATCAATACTATTTTTAGGCAAGGAAAGCAACCATTCTTTAGCTTTTCCTCTCACGGAAAAAGGAAAAGGCTTAAGCTTAATAATATCTCCATCTACATCCTTATACTTTTGCATATCACAAAGTTCAACAAAGCTATTAAGATGGGCAGCAGGATCATCAGAACTAGCACTAGAAAATTGCTCTCTCATCACAAGATTCAACAAACAAGGCTTAATTTCATAAAAGGTAGCATGAGGAGAAGGTGGAGCAATAGGTGTGCTTAGGAAATCATTGTTGTTGGTTCTAGTGAAGTCACACAACTTGGTGTTCTCAGCAGAGTTCATTTTGGCAAAGGTGGGCAAGCCAAAAACAGCAGCAGCAACTAGAGAAGGAACTAATTTTTTTGTGTTTTTGAATAAAGAAAGCAAACCAAGCTAGACTATTTTTTGGGTTTTTTTTAGAAAGAGACAAACAAAACCAAGAAAAAGAAACAAACCAAACTAAAAACAAAGTAAAGAGAAAGGAAGTGAAGGACTCCCCTAGTGAAGACGTCCTTAGCTTCCCTGGCAACGGCGCCAGAAAGTCTTGATGATGCTCGACGTGGAACTTCGTTGGTAACCCCAAGCACAGGGTGCGAAGAGCAAGAAACAAGTTTTCCCTCAGTTGAGACCAAGGTTATCGAACAAGGAGTAAGGAAACGTCACACAGGTGTTGCAAGCAACACGGAGACCTGCACAACAAAAGCTCGAGACTTTGCCCCAACGGATCAGTGAGGTTGTCAAGCTCACTAGTTTGCTGTAACAAAGGATTAAACGTATGGTGTAGAAGGTAATGGTTTGCAGCAAGTAAACAAGTAACAGTGGAAGATGTATCAATGGTAAAGATTGGACTGGGGTCCATAGTTCACTAGAGGTGCTCTCCTTAGATAAACAACATGTCATGCATGGTAAACAAATTACAACAGGGCAATTGACAGGAACTGAGCAAGCCATAACAATGAAATTACTAGTCAGAAAGATCCTATGAGATTCGATTGGGCAATACAACAAGATACATAGACTGCCATCCAACTGCATCTATGACTAGAAGTCCACCTTCAGGTTATCATCCGAACCCCCTCCAGTATTAAGTTGCAAGCAACAAACAACTGCTTTCAGCAAAGTGTGTAAGGTAAACAGTCCACATGTTCCATGAACAAGAGACCATTGTTTTTCCCTATTGGCAACAACACATCTACAACCGAAGAGATTTCTGTCACTTCTCTTGGAAACTAGAGGCATTAACCCACTATCGAGCATAAATACCCCCTCTTGGAGTCACTAGCAACTACTTAGCCAAGATAGCTACTAACAACGGAGAGCATGCAAGATGACAAACAACACAGACATCATAGAATCATAAAGACAAAACCATTAATCAAACCAACATAATAATCTCAATATCCATCGGATCCCCGCAAACACAACATGCATGATTACAAATAGATTAGATCTTGATCATGAACGGAGCTCATAAGATCTATACATAAAAGCACAAAGGAGGAGATACAACCATATAGCTACTACATGGACCCATAGTACAAGGTGAACTACTCACGCATCATACCGGAGAGAAGGCCTCTGGATGATCTCCCCTCCAGCAGGGTGCCGGGAAGAACTTCAGATCCCCCCGATCTAGGGACGATGGTGGAGGCGTCTACAGACGGTTTCGTGGATATTTGATCGGGTGCTTAGGGTTTCTGCATCGGGGGCTTCTTATAGGCGATGGGGGGCCGAGGAGGCGACCAGGGGGGGCCAAACCCTAGCTAGGCGCGGGCCCACCCCTGGCCGCGCTTGGGGGGTCTGGCTGCCCTGGCCTGCTTCCTCGTCTCCCCTCTGGACTTCTTGTTCCCCACGGAAAGTAATTGACTTTGACGTTTGTCCCGTCCAATTCCGAGAATATTTCTTTACTAACTTTTCTGAAACCAAAAACAGCATAAAACAGGCATCTGGCACTGTTGCAACTTTTTAATAGGTTAGTAACAGAAAACATGTAAAAATCACCTCAAAGTGTAGACAAGTAAAGCAAAGTATATACTAAACAAGCATGGAGCATAAAAAATTATAGATACGTTTCTAACGTATCATTGTTCTTGGAGCGTCTTATTTTTCGTTTTTGGTTTTTGTTTGCTTAGTTTGCTTGAATAAAGTTGTTGGAACCCCTCTTTCGTTGTGATGTTTTCAAATAAGTTGGAGTCAGCCAAGAGTAGAAAATTTCATGCTTATAGTGGTACAAAAGTGAGCTTGCTTTGACTGTGGCTTAGACTTGATCTTGTCATGCTAGATGTTGTTTTAACCTGATGCTTAGTGACTATTTCTGTAGTATGACTTGCTCCAAATCATTGAGAGTGCTTAGTGTGCCTTGAAAGAATCATGCGTTGTTTTAGCATACAAAAGCATAGTATTGTTGTATTCTCCTTTGATGCTTTGTTTGGATTGACTTGGCACATGCTCACACCATGGGACTCTTACAAGTCACCATAGCCTTTATTCTTTGATTAGTAATGTTTTATCGCTCTACATGATTATGGCCATTATTGCTCTCTTAGTTGGTCGCTCCTAGTCTTTTGCTATTCACTTTTGCTGAGAAAGCTCTACTCATGCATCCAACTCCCAAGAAACCAATTTATTCTAAAGTGTCCACTATAAATTCCTATGCATGGTGTGTTACACCATTCCAAGTATATTCTTATTTTCATCTATCTTCCAATTAAAAAGTATTTTATTATGTGAAAACTTAGTGATTAAAGCTCTCATGAACTTGATGGCACACTTTATTTTTCTAGCCCCTAATAGACTTGAACCATTGTGTCATATATGTTGTATATGCTTGCACTTATACGCTGGAATTAGCAGAACCATGTTTTCATGGGGAATGCTTTCAACACTTTTGGATATCTATCAAGTTGATAAAATGCTCTTTTGTTTATGGATGTCGTTGGTGTGAAATAAAAGGGGAGCTTGTAAGTCCATGGAGTTATGTATGTGTGTTAGAGAAACGCCCGGGCCGCTGGCCTAGGCCATGCCTAATCATGGTGGAAACTTGCAGCATCACCATAATGAGCAATCTATGAATATTTCTTCTTATATAAAAAAGAGACATGTTGAAAAGAGGAAAGAGAGAAAAAACACCATATTCCCATGGTAAATAAGAGATTGCTAAGATGCTCATTGTCTGCTTGCCTTGTTATTTTGATTATGGGATAGCTCCTGTATCATATGCAAGGGGTACCCCGTTGGAGGTTCTCCATGATACACATGTACTTACTATGACAAGAACTTGCAAGTAACTAAAGTTGAGTAGCATGAGGAGCGGCCCTTGTATTCAAGGGACATGAGATTGCCAACTTATACTTTGTCAAGCATATACTCCATAGTTTGTTCACTTTAACCTTAACCACTTCAAGATGCTTATGATAGGGGCAATGAGAGATGAAAGCTAACAAGTACCATACTTTTTGGAAGCTCTTTTTGAAACTTGAAATCCCTTCTTCCCTTTTATGAAGGGCCTTTCTTCCACTATTATTTTGAGTCTCAACCTTCTATCCATAGGCACCAATTATGAGAGCATAGTTGCCATTCTTAGTTTTCTGTGCATTGTCCTAGAACTTATTGATTGATTCATATTATTGATATTGCTTGTTCTTGGACTATTTGTATCTAGTCACTATCATGAACTTTGAAGGTTTCCTATGCATCTATTTGCTACTCCATGAGGGACAAGCTAAATTCCACTATGCTATGTTTTCTATATGTGAAACAAACACACGTTTTTCAATGCATGTTATTCATGATCTTTTTTGTATACTTTCATGTTGCAACAATAGTTGATATGTCTTATTGTTAGAAATCCGTCTTTCATGCTCATGTTTACAGTTCTTTGATCCCAGCTTCAATGCTTGCAAATGGTTTGATCTTGATTTTGATGGTGCATGTCACCTCAAAAATTATTCTTTTTATCACTTACCTACTCGAGGAAGAGAAGGAGTTAAGCTTGGGGATGCTTGATACATCGTAGACGTATCTATAATTTTTTATGTTCCATGCTTGTTTATTATCTACTTTGCTTTGCTTTGTCTTTACTTTGAGGTGTTTTTATATGTTTTTCTGGACTAACCTATTAACAAGTTGCCACAGTGCCAATTGCCTGTTTTCTTCTGTTTTTGGTTCTAGAAAAGGCAGAAAATCAATATTCTCAGAATTGGACGGGACAAAAGCCAAAGTCAATATTTTACCCTAGGGAAAACGGAGGCAGAAGACGAGACGGAGAAGAGCCACCAGGGGGCCACACCCCTAGCTACGTGGCCAAGCCTGGCCCATCCCTGGGGGGTGCGGCCACCCTGGGTGCCCCCCTTCCTCGCCTCTTCGCCTATAAGAAGCCCCTGATACCGAAACCCTAAGAACCCGATCAATCTTCCATGAAACAGACTGTAGCCACCACCACCATCGTCCCTAGATCGGGGGATCTGAAGCTCTTCCCGGCACCCTGTCGGAGGGGAGATCATCCCGGAGGCCTTCTTCATCATCATGCCAGCCTCTGGTATGAAGCGTGAGTAGTTCCACCTTGGACTATGGGTCCATGTAGTAGCTAGATGGTTGCATCTCCTCCTTTGTGCTTCCATGTTTAGACCTTGTGAGCTTTGTTCATGATTAAGATCATCTCTATTTGTAATCATGCATGTTGTGTTTGTGGGGATCCGATGGATACTGAGATTACTATGTTAGATTGATTAATGGTTTTGTCTTATTGATTATATCATGTATGTGTTGTTTGTGATCTCGCATGCTCTCTGTTTCTAGTATCTATCTTGGCCGAGTAGATGCTAGTGACTCCAAGAGGGAGTATTTATGCTCGATAGTGGGTTCATGCCTCTATTTAATCTAAGGTAAGTGACAGAAATCTCTAAGGTTGTAGATGTGATGTTGCTACTTGGGAGAAAACAATGGTCTCCTGTTCATGGAACAAGTGGATTGTTTACCTTACACACTTTGCTTAAAGCAGTGATCTGTTGCTTGCATCTTAATACTGGAGGGGGTTCGGATGATAACCTGAAGGTGGATTACTAGTCATAGATGCAGTTGGATGGCAGTCTATGTATCTTGTTGTATTGCCCAATCGAATCTCATAGCATCATGAATGTCTAGTATTGCATTGTTATGCCTTGCTCAGTCCTGTCAATTGCCCTGCTATAATTTGTTTACCCAGCATGCCATGTTTGTTTATCTTAAGGAGAACACCTCTAGTGAACTATGGACCCCGGTCCAATCTTTACCATTGATACATCTTCCATTGTACTGTTTACTTTCTGCAAACCACTATTACCTTCCACACCATACAATTAATCCTTTGTTTTCAGCAAACCGGTGAGATTGACAACCTCACTGTTCGTTGGGGAAAAGTCTTGAGTTTGTGTTTTGCAGGTTTCCAAGTTGCTAGCAACACCTTTGGGTCGTTTCCTTTCTCCTACTGGTTCGATAACCTTGGTTTATTACTAAGGAAAAACGTGTTGATGTGTTCATCGCACCTTCCTCTTGGGGTCTCCCAACGAAACTCTGCGTTCAACCAGTGCACCATTACCAATTTTGGCAAGCTTGTCGGCCTCCTCATTGCTTTCTCTACCGATGTGCCAGAGTTCGCCATCGTCAAACTCTCCTTTGAGTGAGTTGTAGAGCGTACGGTATGTGATCATGTTGTTGCTGTGGGCATCGCACTCATTCATCGTCTGCTGAACAACAAAGTTGGAGTCCCCATAGATGATGAGGCGTGTGGCACCACATACTTTGGCCATCCACATGTCGTTCAGGAGTGCCTCGTACTCAGCCTCATTGTTGGATGCGCGGAACCTCATCCGTTGTAATTATCTCATCTTGTACCCTTGAGGGGATGTCAATATTACTCTGGCCCCTACTCTGGCCTCACGCTTGGAGCCGTCTAAGTGCATCGTCCAGAGCTAGGACATGTCCGGAGTGTCTGGTAGCTACAGCTCCATCCAGTGGACGAAAAAGTCCGGGGGCACCTGTTACTTGATAGAGGTGCGACGCTCGTAGATGATGTCCCGAGGGGACAACTCAATGCCCCATAAGTCTACCCGCCTTGTATCTTCGGTGTTGTTGAGGATGTTTGATAGTGGTGTGTCATTGATGACCACCATCTGATGCTCCTGTAAGTAGTAGCGCAGTCGACGTGCGATCATAATACGTCGTAGGAAAGCTTTTGATAGGGGGGATACCTTTGCTTTATAGGCATCAGTACCTCGCTGAGGTAGTAAACTGGGCGCTGTACCCCATGGTTTTTTCCGTCTTCGGGTCGTTCGACCATGAGGTCAGTGCTGACCACTTGGTCCGTGGCAGCGATGTAGAGCAGCATAGGCTCTCTCCTTTGGCGTTACCAGTACGGGAGACGTAGAGAGTAAGCGCTTGAGGTCTTCGAATGCCTCATCGGCTTCAGCCATCAACTCGAATTTGTCGGCCTTGCGGAGCAATTGGTAGAAGGGTAGAGCCTTCTCACCCATGCGGCTGATGAACCTGCTGAGCGTCGTGATCCGCCCAGCTAGATGCTGGAATCCTTTGACGTTCTTCGGCTTCTCCATGGATAGTATAGCCTTGATTTTCTTCGGGTTGGCCTCGATGCATCTTTCGTAGATGAAGTACCCGAGTAATTGTCTGGATGGGACACCGAAGGCGCACTTTTCCGAGTTCATCTTGATCCCATAGCGATCAAGGTTGTCGAATGTCTCGCAGAGGTCGTCGAAAAGTGCTCGGCTTTCTTGGTCTTAACTACTATGTCGTCGACATAGACTTAGATGTTGCGACTGATCTGGTTCTTCACGCATGCCTGCATGCACCTTTGGTAGGTTGTGCATGCATCCTTGAGCCCGAAAGGCATTGTGTTGTAGAATAACACCCTGAACTGTGTGATGAATTCTGTTTTTTCTTGATCTTCGACCTTCAGCCAAATCTGATGGTAGCCTGAGTAGGTGTTGAGAAAGGAGAGTCTCTTGCACCCTGCAGTGGAGTCGATGATTTGATCGATTCGTGGCAAGGGGGAGTGGTCCTTAGTACAATGCTTGTTAAGCGCCATGAAGTCCACACACATCCGCAGGATGTCCGTGTCCTTCTTAGGGATCAACACGGGGTTAGCTACGCGGGTGCTTTCCTTGATCTCCCTTATGAAGTTGGCGTCTAGGAGTCTATTGACTTTGGTACCAATTGCATCGGCCCTTCCCTCAAATAGTCGACGAATCGTCTGCTTGACCGGCCTCGCGTCCGGAAACACATTCAGTGCATGCTCGGCGAATTCCCTGGGAACTCCTGGCATGTCCGCAGGACACCAGGCGAAGATTTCCCAGCGCTCACAGAGGAATTCGATGAACGCGAGTTCCTATGCGGAACTTAGGTTGTTGGTGATCAGAGCGGTCCTCGTAGGGTCCGTCGGGTGGACATGTACCGCCTTGGTGTTGGTTGCAGAGTCTAACGCCATGTCGGGCGCGTTTTGCTTGGTGACAAGGGGAATGTTGTTGTCTGTTGACTCCTTCATCCTTGCGAGCTCCTCCTGCATGCCGAATGACCGGGAGATTTTGTTGAAGTCCCTGTCACAGCTGTCTAACTTGGTGAAGCTACCTGGGATGGTGATGACACCATTAGGCCCTGGCATCTTCAGCAGAAGATACACGCAGTGTGGTCCTACCATGAATCTTGTGAATGCCATGCGCCCGAGGATGGCGTGGTACTGTGAGGGGAAGTCCACCACCTCGAACTTGAGCCGCTCCCTCCTGAAGTTCTTGGGGGTGCCAAAGATGACATAGAGCCATATTTTGCCTAGGGGATATACTCCTTTTCCTGGGATGATGCCATGGAAGGTCGTGTCTGATGCCTCTAGGCTGCATAGCGGGATCCGCATAGATGCAAGTGTGCTGGCGAACATCAGATTGATGTCGTTGTCACCGTCCATGAAGACGTGACTCACTTAGAATCCTCCTATCTGATCCTCGAGCACCAGGGCAGAGTGACCTGGGTGAGGTATTTGCCATGGGCGATCCGAACGGTCGAATGTGATGCACGATTCTGAGCCACTGAGGTACTTAGGTATGGTAGGTGGAGAGGTAATAGCCAAGTTGACCTATCGGGGTAATCATATTTTGCACCCTATTGGATGGACGTCCCTTTTGTATCATCATAGCCCCCAATGATCGTGGGTATGGATCTTCTCCGTTGTTCGGGGTTGGCGCAGCCGCAGGCTATGCGGGTGCTCCTGGTGGCGGAGGTGGGGCGCCGTATGCGATCGCTCCTGTGGCTGGGCCGAATCCTGGATTTACCGTCTCACGCCTCATCTGGGCGTATTCTTCATGGAGCTTTTGGAACTCCCTGCAATCTTTGAGCATGTGGTTGGCTTTCTTCTTGCCATCGTTCTTGTCGATGTAGAAGTGGATGATGCAGGGACCCAACAATTTGTCGACCGCAGATGGCTCATCATCGCGGTTACGGCATTGACATGCTTGTGCTGGTTTTCCGCTATCGCGGTAGTTGCTGTTGTGGTATCCGTTGTTGCGATTTCCATCCTTGCGGCGATCGGCGTAGCCAGCCGCAACCATATCAACCTCTTCACGCTCGTCATAGATGCGCGCTCATCTTTTTCCTCGGTGATCGCACCTACGGCCAAAGTCTTCTTTGCCATCCGAACATGTTCGGTTGATAGCATCCTCGCCATTAGCCCAGCGATTAGCGATATCCATCAGAAGATGGATGGTTTTGGGCTTGACACACCATAACTCTTCTTTGAATTCGCGGCACCACACGCCGCCATTGATGGCGTCGATTGCTCGTTCCTCCTAGATGTTCTCGCCGGAGTTCTTGATGACGGACCAATGTTGCATGTACGAGCGTATGGACTCGTTGGACTGTTGACAATGATGACCCACAAGTGTAGGGGTTCGCAATAGTCTTCGCAGGTAGTATTACCCAATTTATTGATTCGACACAAGGGGAGCCAAATAATACTTGCAAGCCTTAACAACTGAGTTGTCAATTCAGCTGCACCTGGAAATAGTTCTTGCCCACGGAAGTTTAATAGTAGCAACATTTTGGTAGTAGCAACAGCAACAGTGAAACAGGAGAAATAGTAATACTCCCTCTTTTATTGTATTCAAGGCCACTACCAAAAAGACTTTTTTCATATATACAGGGCCACTATCTTTAACCAAGGTAAAATTGATGTTATTTTCCTCATACATTGCACAACTTGAGAAGTGGAAATGATTTGCATTTAATTAGGCTGCCAAGCCATGCATGCATGTGGAGGGATAAAGGAAGGAGCTCGCATAAGAATTGTAGTTTTGCATGCATGCATTTATCACCAGATGGAATCGAGGAGCTCGCATCAGAATTGAGGAGTTTGCGACGTTTTTTGCCAATGCATTAATCGGTTTAAAGTTTTGCCTTGGTACCTGGAATATGACTTTGTGGCCTTGTATACAAGAACGGAGGGAGTAGTAACACTAAACAGTGGGATTCGAGTGCGGTAGGCAAAGGGATGGATGGACGGGCGTTACATGGACGAGTCTAAACATGTAACTTCAAGATCTAGGGCATTGCAGATAAATAATAACAAGCATCCAAGTACTAAACAATCCTAGGCATGTGCTCCCTATATAGTCATACGTGCTCGCAATGAGAACTTGCACAACATCTTCTGTCCAGCCAGCCCATGGCAGCGGGGCCTCTAGGGGACTACTGGCAATTAAGGTGCTCCTTTTAATAGAGCACCGGAGCAAAATATTAACACTCGGTGAACACACGTGATCCTCACACCACAGCCATCCCCTCCAGTTGTCCCAATAATTGTCACTTTGGGGCCTTTGGATCCGGACAATGATATGTGTACACAACTTGCAGATAAGATCACAAACAATACTATCATAATGATTTAATAATAAGTTCAGATCTGAGATCATGGCACTCGGACCCTAGTGACAAGCATTAAGCACAACAAGTTGCAACAAAGTCAAATAGCACAAATAGAGATACTAGGCACTATGCCCTAACAATCATATTCGATTACATGATAGAACTCATCAAATACCTACCACCCCAAGCCTACAGCGGGGGATTACTCACTCATGGATGATGGAAACATCGGTGGTTGATGGAGATGCGTTAGTGATGACGATGGCGATGAACCTCTCCAAATTCCCCATCCCGGCAGAGTGCCAGAACGGAGTTTCTGGATACAAATCTTGGTTTCTGGTGGCGGCGGCGTAGCGGAACTCCTTCTGGAAAACTATCGAACCCCCCTCGGTTTTTAGGTCGAAAGGAAACTTATAGGCGCAGAGGGAGGCCGAGGGGGTGCATGGGGTGGCTGCACACCCCCCAGGCGCGGCCAGTGGTGGGCCCGCGCCTGGCATGGGTGTGGGCCCCCCCCCCCCAGGCCCCCTCTCCATCTCTTCTTCTGGCTCCGTGGATCTTCTAGTGAAATATAATTTTTGGCATATTTTCTGATAGTTGATTTTCTGCACAAAAACAAGACACCAAGGTAGTTCTGTTGAAAACAGCATCAGTCTGTGTTAGTTGTATTCAAATCACATAAGTTTAGAGGAGAAACAATAGCAAAGTATTCGAGAAAGTAGATACATTTTGGACGTATCAACTCCCCCAAGCTTAGCTTATTGCTTGTCCTCAAGCAATTCAGTTGAAAACTGAGTGCGATAACAGAACTTTCATGAACAATTTGCTTCATATGATGTAAATATTCTCAGCACAGGAGTAGATGCTTATACAATTCATAATAAAGAGTATGCAACTAAGTCTACTCAACAGTCATTGCAAGATATGAAGAGAAACCAACTCAATAATAATAAGTAGCATGAAACATAAACATAAGCAACATTACAATGATCATAATAAGGTATAATAGAGTGGTATCTCGCTTTCCTTTGTTTGAAGAGCACAAAATAAATGCCAAGGCACCTCTGAAGTTCACATGAATACTAGAGATAAAAATATCAGAGATACAAGCATCAAAGTCATGACATAATTAACCAAGTTTTCGAACAAACACAAGAATGACAACTATGCTCTCAAGAAGGTCCTCATAGAATAAGTGATGACTCAAAAAGGTTGTGAAAACGGTTTTGTAAAGTTTGAAAGGCTTCCAAATGCTGAAATGAAGGTACTGATTAGCTTTGAGCTCTCATTGCCCCTATAATAGGCATCTTCATGTGGTTAAGGTGAAAGTGAGGTCCACTCAGAATTATATGCTTGACAGACCATAAACTGGAAATCCCAAGTCCCTTGAGTACGAGGGTCGCTCCGCATGCTACTCAACTTTGGTTACCTGAAAGTTCTTGTCATTGTAAATACATGCATAGGGTACCCCTTGCACATGATACAGGAGCTATCCCGTTATCAAAATGACAAGGCAAGCAGACAATGAGCATCTTAGCGGTCTTTTTATTTACTATGTGTATAGCTTTTTATTGAGGATGCTTCATAAATGCTCATTATGGTGATGCTGCAAGTTTCCACCATGTAGGCATGGCTTAGGCTAGCGGCCCAGGCGTTTCTCTAACACAATGTATAGCCTCCATGAACTCAAAAACTCCCTTTTTATTTCACATCGTCGACATATGCAAACAAAAGAGCAAGGAATCAACTGGATGAGGTATCCAAAATGTGTTGAAAGCGTTCCCCATGACAGCACGGTTCTGCTGACTCCTAGCATATAATTTTCAAGCATATAACTTTCATGGACAGGTCACAATAGTTCAGAATTATTAAGCGCACGGAATAAAGTCCGCCATCAAGTTCGTGAGAGCTTTACTAACTAACTTTCTCAAAACAGACAAACATTTTTGTTTTGGAAGAAAACAAGGCATATTGAATATGCACTGAAGTAGCAAATGATGCTAATAGGTAGGTATGGTGGACACAGCTGGCAATATTGGTTTTGGGAAGTTGGAAGCACAGGTAGAGCTCATACTCAGTGCAAGTGAAGGCTAGCAATAGATAGGGAGCGACAAACGAGAGAGCAATAATTCTCATAATAATGCTTGCGACAAAACAGGACTAATTATGGCATGAAAGTGATACAAGAACTCTGAGGCAAAATAAATCATCGAGGCTTACTGACTATTGATTAGTCATATGCATGCGTGAGCATGTGCCAAGTCCATTCACATGAACAGTCAGAGGAGGATACCAAAATATCATACCAAAATATGAATAAAACAATGCAAGCAAACATTCATAAGACATGCTACAAACTATTAGCAAGCTAGAGCTAATAATAGACAAGCAAGAAATACTAAGCATCCATAATGACATACACCTTACACAAACAGGCTAAGCATCCTCACAATGATGAGTATATGTACAAAAATGAAAATAAATAGAGTTCTTTACCAGCCTATTACCACTCCTCGAGTTGTCTTAATCTTCATTATTGCTCTTCACTTGTGTGACTTGAATGATAACATGAAACCAAAATCCACTGAGGACGGCTGAACTCTACAAAGAACTCACAAAACCAAAGAAGAACAACAAATATTTTTGGTGTTTTCGATTTTTTTAGAGACAAGAAAATAAATCAAAACCAAACAAAGAAAAGGCAAACCAAACAAGAAGCACACAAAGCAAAACAAACAAAGCAAAATCTTTTTTGGATTTTTTTTTCTTTTAAGGCAAACCAAAACAAAGAAATAAACCAAGAGAAACAACGAAAATATTTTTGGAATTTTTGTGTTTTTGAGAAAGAAGCAACAAGAACCAAAAAGAAAGCAAAACAATGGATATACAAAGAACCGACCAAACATGATATATATGAGTGCGGTGTCGGTATACCTCCCCCCAAGCTTAGGCTTTTGGCCTAAGTGGGGCTCAATAGCGCGGGTAGTAACCCCATGCCGGTGGGTCATCATAGGAATGATCATAGTCAGGCGCTTGCGATGAAGAAGAAGATGCGCACCAATCAAATGAGGGCTGCTGGTATGAAGACTCTCCCAAATTGGAGGGCTAAACCGAATCGTCTTCGGCATCCTCTTAAACATTCTCCTTTTGTTGGGGGAGCTCCGCCACATAAGTGTCAAACTCTTCCTCCGTGAGCAACCATCCTTGCCTGTTATCAAAATTAAACAAAGCAGGTGCAGGCAAATAAACTATTTTCTCAGTCCTACCCTTTCTCCAACCTTGTTGGGCAAAGGATAATTCATATGGTAACCTTCTCACATTAGCCCCCAAGGAAACAAAACCATGCTGAATAATGGACTCAATATCAAGCCTATCAATGGGGAACTGATAATCTGAAAAGTGAGGCTCTAAACCATGGAAAGCTAGCAACCTAGAAGCAACGAGACCTCCACAAATTCCACCCTTCTCGCGGTTGGTGGTGAGACGGTGAGCTATCAAAGCACCCAGGCTATAAGATTTATTCCTATTCAGAGTAGCTGCGATAAAAGCTAGATCAAAATAAGACAAATTTCTAGCGATCTTTCTAGCAAGAACACAAACTCCAGCTCCCAAATCACATAAAGCAGTTCTAACATAATTATTTTTAATGGAGCAAGGAATAGTTGGTATACCTGGATCACCAAGTTTCTTTGGAACCTTACCATTGAAGGAGTAATTAGCAAGCAAAGTAGAAATCTCCCCATTAGGAATCTTCCTTTTATTAGAGACAATATCTTTCATATACTTTGAATAAAGAGGCAACTTAATAGCATCAGTCAAAGGAATTTGCAAAAATAAAGGTTTCATCCAATCACAAAACTTGTTGTAGTGTTCTTCCTCCTTTGACTTGTGTTTCTTACCTGGAAAAGGCATACTTTCTGTACCCAAGGTTCTCTCTTTACCATGTTTATTAGCAATAAAATCTTCCTTAGTGTACCTAGTGTTCTTAGTGTGCTTCTTAGGTTCTTCCTCAACTTCTCCCTCAGGAGTATAATTTTTTTCATTACCACTCTCAGTTTCAGCATCGGAGACAGATATACTATTAGGATCTACAGCAGGTTCAAGTGGTTCCTCAACTATCTTGTGTTTCTTTTTCTTCCTATTATGAGGACTACCACTACTCTCACCATGTTGGGAATCCTACTCTATTCTTTTAGGGTGTCCTTCAGGATATAAAGGATCTTGAGTAGCTATACCACTCCTAGTTCTAATTCCATAAGCATGTTTATTTCCTGAAGCATTAACTAGCATGTCCTTTTGTACCTTAGCAAGTTGATCAAGTTGAGTTTGAACCATTTGAAAGTGTTTACAAAGCATTTTAATATCATTAGAAGTTATTTCCACGATATCTTTCAAATCATTGATAGCTCTAGAGTTTTCCAATAAATGATTCTAAACTTGTTTATTAAAATTACCTTGCTTAATAAAAAAATGTCAAGTTCCTCTAAGCATTGATCAGGAGGCTTACCATAAGGAATATCACCTTCATCGAAGTGTTGGAGAGAGTGCACCTCAATAGTAGATGAGTGGGGAATTGGCTTACATAATTCTTCTATAGGAGGTAGATTCTTCACATCTTCAGCTCTAATACCTTTCTCCTTTAGACATTTCTTAGCTTCCTTCATCACTTCATCATTTAATGCAATAATTCCTCTTTTCTTTGGTGTTGGTGTTGGAACTGGTTTAGGAATAACTGGTTCAGGAGTAATAGGCTCAGGTGTATTCAGCTCAGTTGAAGTCCAATCATCATAATTATTTCTTATCTTAGCCATTAATTCTTCAGCATTAGTAGGAGTTCTTTTCTTGAAAACACAATCAGCAAAGCTATCTAGGTAGGTCCTAGAATCATCTGTTAGTCCATTATAATAAATATCAAGAATCTCATTCTTAGGTAATGGACATCCAGGATGTGCATGAACCAAGGCACAGAACCTTGTCAATGACTCAGGCAATTTCTCTTCTTCTCCCTGTTTAAATTCAAAAAAAATCTGCAAAGCAGCATGTCTAGCACTGGGAGGAAAATATTTCTGGAAGAAAGAACCAATCAAGCAATCAGGGCTATCAATGGAACCAGGAGGTAATCTATTAAACCAAGCTCTAGCTTCTCCTTTTAGTGAAAAAGGGAAGATCTTAGTAACAAAGTACTTGCGCATCTTAAAATCATCAGAGAATAAAGCACAAATAGTAGAAAGCTCATTCATATGAGCCACAAAACTCTCATTTTCAGTCCCACAAAAAGGTTATTTCTCAACAATATCCAAATAGGATAAATCAAGAGATAAATCATAATCTTTATCTTTAATATCTATGGGAGAAGTGGCAAACTTAGGATCAGAGGACGGCTTAGGAATAATGGTGCGTCTAGCAAGGAGACTCTTAATAGCACTAGTACCATGTGTGTTCCGTCACTCTTCAACAAAATCATCAGTGAACTCAATGTAACCATCATTAATATCATAACTCTCACTAGACTCAAGTGAGCTAACAGGTGTAACACTGTCTTCACTAGGAGTTTCGGTATTCTCTAGACTAGCCATAGTAGCATCTAGAAAAGGACCTAATGAACCACTCGCATAAAGCAAGTAGAAGTAACATCATGAGTATCAAAAGCAGTTTCAGACTCAACAGTAGTAACAGTGTGTGTAGCATGTGTATGTGGTGGTGGTGTAACAAGCTTACTTATAACAGACGGTGAATCAAGAGCAGCAGAGGTGTTTAGGACTGTACCTCTTCTTGTAGTGGATGGTAAAATAGGGAACTTTCCATCACGAGTCTTCCCCATGATGAAAGGAGTAGCAGTGAACAATAATAGATCCAACTGAACTTACAAATAAAGCTATGCTCCCCGGCAACGGCGCCAGAAAATAGTCTTGATGACCCACAAGTGTAAGGGATCGCAACACTCTTCACGGGTATTATTACCCAATTTATTGATTCGACACAAGGGGAGCCAAAGAATACTTGCAAGCCTTAACAACTGAGTTGTCAATTCAGCTGCACCTGCAAATAGTTCTTGCTCACAGAAGTTTATCAGTAGCAACAGTTTGGTAGTAGCAACAGCAAAGCAACAGCAATAGTAATATTAACAATAAATAGTGGATTCGAGTGCGGTAGGCATACGGATGGATGGACGGGCGTTGCATGGACAAGTCTAAACATGTAAATTCAAGATCTAGGGCATTGCAGATAAATAATAACAAGAATCCAAGTACTAAAAAATCCTAGACATGTGCTCCATATATAGTCATACGTGCTCGCAATGAGAACTTGCACAACATCTTCTGTCCAGCCAGCCCGTGGCAGCGGGGCCTCTAGGGAACTACTGGCAATTAAGGTGCTCCTTTTAATAGAGCACCGGAGCAAAGCATTAACACTCCGTGAACAGACGTGATCCTCAAACCACAGCCATCCCCTCCAGTTTTCCCAATTATTGTCACTTTGGGGCCTTTGGATCCGGACAATGATATGTGTACACAACTTGCAGATAAGATCACAAACAATACTATCATAATGATTCAGTAATAAGTTCAGGTCTGAGATCATGGCACTCGGGCCCTAGTGACAAGCATTAAGCATAACAAGTTGCAACAAAGTCAAATAACACTAATATAGATACTAGGCACTATACCCTAATGCGGTGACCCAGCATACCACTGCATGTGTAGTACACTATAGTCATTGACATGACATCCACAGAACACCATTCCGTAAATATCACATCCCTCAGAGTGGTACAACAGAAACATTGCAGGTCCATATTACAAACATACACACGTTATTATTACAATACCGGAAGTTCAAGACTTCCAAAAGATTCAACTTACAAACCAAAATATAACTGTTTCAGCGGAACTTTCAAATTTAAAACTTAAACTCCAGATTGAGCTCAACAACTTATTGTTATATAAGGTTCATGTTGCTCGGCTCAAGTGGCTACTAGAACTATAGTAATTATTCGGACTCTTGGAACTCTCCTCCATAGACGATGTCGTAATCCTCCCCTTCTACGGCTCCATAGAAGTTGGGCTCTTCATAGAAGACCTCCTCTTGATTCTCAGATGCGTACATTGGAGTACCTTCGGAATTCTTAGAGTCTAAGCAAGGATTCAAAGGAAAGGATGAGTAACAGCATTACCCAACAAGTTCATTAAATGCAAGGTAGGAAGTTTGATGCTCTATCTACCACCTCGGACTATCAGTCTTTGGCATTATGCAATTTTCGTAAATCATTCTTCAAATATTGTTTTTCTTATGAAAAATCTATGAACATCAGCCTTCACAGGTTGACTAGAACTTTCATGGAGTTCCTTTCCTGCCGCGATCGTAGCTCCTTCCCGGAATAGGGAGTAACAAGTTACAGTTCTTAGACTCTGCAGAGGTGCGTTACTTTTCCCATGAGAGATCAACTCCTTGTTGCACAACCGGGCGTACTTTGCCGTCCACAATTCCATGATGTGGGGCCCAGTAGTTGGTCCAAGACAATCACTACCCTCTCCGCGACCTCATATGTCTGCACGATCCTTCGGCTAGCTCACCTTTGTTAAGGCCCCTTTCGGGCAGGCTAAAAACCTAATGAGTTTCCGAAGACTCTATGACCTAGTGGTGCCCGGATTAGTACCATTTACATGGTCTATCTCCCTAAACACCATTCATAGATAATCTAGACACCAAAAGTGTGGGGCGTAAGGGTTCCCACCCATATGTTGGATCCACACAAGGAATCACAACGTCATGTTAAGGTCTTCTTGCCTCCATACAATAGGAAAAGGATACATCTGACTTCTCCGTCCCATTCCAAATCTCATGGTTAACGCGTAATATACGGCGCTAGAATCACTGATGTCATGGGTTATTAACCCCTCTTTGTTCATCATTATTACAATTAGAATCCTAAGTTCTATTGCTTCATCATATCATCACTTAGGATGATATCTAAGATTTAGTATCTTGAGAAAATAGTGTTTTCTTTTACTATAATATAAATGATAACACACAATTTACAAATACTTTGATAAAGACTCTTCAAAGGACATGAGAAAGATATGAACTTGCCTTGTGATGGCAAGGTAGTGAAGTCTGATTCTTGCACTGGACCTTGAGCTTCTATGTCTACAAAAACATCATTATTGCCCGGTAAGGACAATATTTAAAGAAGCAAAATGATTATGCAAAGTAATGTAATGCATCTTTTAACTTGATATGCATTTTCCCCATTATTATAAAAAATTCTTTTAATAATAAAGGATTTATAAATAATTTTTTTTAATATTTATAATAGAATATAGTATTCTTTTATTTTATTTCTGTTTTATTTGACTCATATTGATTTAATAATTCTTTTAATAATTATCACTTAAATATTAAAAATTGTTATTAAATATTTATTTAGTATTTTTCTAAAATACTACAATGTTAATATATATAATGAAAGTGATTTTTATTTATTTTTATCATCTTGCAATAATTTTGTAAAATTCCATAAGGAATATATAAGATACAAGATTCTTAATAAAATTTATATGTGTAAAAGTTTATGTTTCAATTTATTTGGACAGTTGGGATTTTTGTGAATCCAGAAATGTTTTATTTATAATTTTGGGACATTTATTTTAATTTTTATAATTTAATTAAGTTCAGGGGCATTTTGGTCTTTTCCAATTTATTAAAACAGATTTTAAACGACTTGGGCTGGCCATTTGAGCTTATTGGGCCCCTGTGGCCCAATAGGGTAGGGTCAAAATCATTACCACGAAGGGTTTCGGCCCACCCAGCCCACTCTCTCTGTCTCTTCTTCGTTCTGACCTCTCCTCTCCCTCGACCCCGTGGGGTTCTGGCGCCGCCGCTGGCGATGGCCACCGCCGTGGCCCTCCCTGGCCGCTACCGTGGTGCAGGGCGAGGTTGGCGACTACGCTCGTTCATCTGGTCCAATTCGATTCGACTCCGGAGCTCCACTGTGGCTAGGTTCACCCCGTTCCCGAACCCTAGGGTTTGGGGAAAGTGATGTCGCCGCCACCGCGGTCTCTCCCTTGGTGAGGTGTGGTGCCTGAGTACTGTTGTGGCCGCCGTCGTGGCTGGTGCAGGTTGCAGCACCCTCTGGGGTGCTCCTTGTGCCGCCGCGGGCTCGTTGGCCAATCTACTTCCTCTTCAATTCGTCAGCGAGGACCCCGGGTAAGTTGCCTCTGTGGATCTTGGTTCATCCTATCACCATGAATCTCTCTATGTGTATCTAGTGGCTACCTTTGCCAAGTGACTATGTTATACGTTCTGATTAGGGTTCATCTCCTAATTAGGGTTCTTGTTCTGATTAGGGTTCATATCCCTCTATTGATCTTATCTAAGATGATTTAGATCTAGTGGTGATCATCCTTGAGCATGATGAATGATTTTTTGCTGTGGATCATTATTTGTAGTTGGCTTTGGTGATGCTAGTGGCTTGTCAGACTTATTCCAGTGGTAATTTACTATGATCCAATGTTTGTGTTTCTATGAAATCCCTAATTGGAAATGTGTTGATCTGAGAACTTTCCACTGTCAAGATGTTTATACTGACAGTAGTTCTCTCAGTAATTGCTTACTGCATTTATAATGGTTGGCTTGTATGAGAACATACATACTAAATATAATCATTACATGTTAATGATTTATGTAGATGTATAGATGAGTTTGATGATGATTCCTGGCATTTGGCTTTAGGAAGATGATATTTAGTGGCTTGCCCCTTTTTATTTGAGAAATCTAAGTAAAGATTGGGATTAGCTCATTAGAACTTGTCCTTGTGATACCATTATAAACTGGCACACAAGTGATTGGGTCTTATTCCTGAGCTTAGCTCTGACAATGCTTGTAATTAATACTGGCAAGATAACATGAAAGCTTCTTTTAATTCTCCTTCCTATGATGTTGGTCTGAGGCATAGGAACTAGCTTCCTAATGGCTGTTCCTGTTAGAAATATTCTGGTAGAATTACCAGCTGCTAATTCTTGAAACATTATTGGAAAAAATGGGTGTGCTAATGGTTTTGCATGGATCCATAGGATTTATGGATACTGAGGTGCTACTCTTTTAAGAGGTGTGCCCAGATTTCATAATCTTTCCTTTGGGATGTATTGAAATATAGTATTTGGCTTTTGTAACCAGGATCAATGATGTTGGTATGATATCCTGGTTATACTGATATGTTCATCTTGTGATTATGACTTTAAATTATAAAATCTTCTAGGATGGATTCATCCCACTTGGATGAATACTGAGAGGTTAGATATAAAACAACACATGATTCTTTGATATGATGACAGATCATGTGAGGGTTTTATATAACTCACCACAGTCACTTGATGTTGTGGTTGCTAGTAGTGGATCTTGTGGTAGCTTGATCTTGTGCTTGATCTTGTGCTCCCCTGGTATATTTAGCTCCTGGATTGTCCTTGATCTAGCCCATCATCTCCTTATCTTGATGGCTTGACCTTGTTCTTGCTATCCACCTGATCTTCCCCCTCCTTATGTCACCATCCTGGTGATGTGATCCTGGCTTTGGTTGGTTTGGCTGCTGGCTGTTGTGCTTGGTTTAGTTGCTGGCTGTCGAGCTTGATGTGTAAGAACAAGAAGATGAGGTTGTGGTGCTTTGCCCACGGCTGTGTTGATGGTTTTGTGTTGCTGGGCTATTGCTGTGAGGCTGACAGCACACACCATGCAATCTGGTGTGTGTCCTGCCTGTGTGCTTGTTGTGCACTTGTGGATATGCTCTGAATTGGAGATTAACTGTTATATGGTTACTTTTTACCTGGCTGGTGAAACTTGCCCCTCCTTGCTGTCATTTGACTTATGGCTTAAAATTTTGAAAGATACATTCTTTCATATTGGTGAAACTTGCCCCTTTTATAAAATTACTCAATGATGAATCTTGATCAGTGCACCTCACTGACAAGTCTGAGAGTAATTCCATTCTAACCTTAACCTTTTTATTTATTTTTATTTATCTTTGTTTTGCAGGTACCAGATTTGAAGATCAAGACTTTAGTTTAGGTTTTTCTCTTTTTTTATAGAATAGTCACTTGTAATATTTCTCTGATTTAATTGTAATCTTTAATTTATTCTTTTGTATATTTTTTAATTTTTATTCTTCTGTAATAACTATTGTACTATTATACAATATATAAAGATTTTTCTTTTGTTTCATTTACTATTGTAAATATTTCTAATAAGTTACATTCTGTAACTCATTTATTTGAATAAAGTTTTGGAATCAATATTAATTCTATGGGTTCATTTATTTTATTCAAAGTTTGAGTCATTAATTGTTAACTCTTGACTAAATCAAATCACTCAAATCTAATTCTTAATCGTTTTGAATTATAAATTCAAACATTCAAGTTTTAAATTTAAATTTCATTTCCCAAAACATAAATCCACAAAGATCATATCAAAGTCTATAACAATCATTCTTCAAGACTAAACCTATTCTCAAAGTATGAAAGAAACCTTGATTACTTTAGGTTTTTATTTGGCGAAAAATTTACCCACATTTTCACAGATGAATGCATGCAATGTTTCAAATTCCTATATGCTGGGATGTTACAGACTTCCCCCCTTAAATTAAACTTCGTCCCGAAGTTTGTTGAGATGTACCTGAATAGTTCTGGATAGGCTTTTCTTATATCCTCTTCTTTCTCCCAAGTAGCTTATCTTTCAGGGTGATGTTCCCATTGTACTTTGCAATACTTGATTGCTCTATTCCTCAACCTTTTCCAGTTTTCTTCCAAGACTTTACTGGGTTTTTCAACATAGGTCAAGTCTGCTTGTAGTTCTATTTCCTGATGTGTGATTGCATCATCCGGAACTGTCAAACATTTATGAAGTTGTTACACATGGAAAACATTGTGCACTTGAGCCAATCTAGATGGTAACTCTAAATCATAAGCTATAGTTCTGTTCTGACTCAATATCTTGAATGGTCCGATGTATCTTGGACTTAACTTTCCTTTATCTCCGAACCTTTTCACCCCTTTCATTGGA